>CM045580.1:8400381-9071164 GCA_024721215.1 Cheumatopsyche charites
AACATTTGAACGTCTCTTAACGTTTGCTCAGCACTCACACGGCCAGAAGGCGTGTTGAAAACTCACACAGGTCTGTGAACTCTCGTTTACGATAGAGGCGCTACAAAATTTCAAACTTGCCGTTACTTTGTGAATCGATATACGGCGGCTCGAGACGAATTCGTCCGTGAGCGTTTCGGACTCGTGGTAAAAACGTTCGCTCGAAACATAAAAAGGGGCATTCATATCGACTTTCTATTAAATCCTCGATACATCGCTCTACAGGCCTGTCCGATAAACATTTCGCTTTCGTCTATCAATTCGAACACCGTCCCCTCGTTCAAACATCAGGTCTATCGCTTGCGACAGAGACGCTACATTTCAAGCGCTCTCCGAGCAAACGATCGATACGAACCGGTCTGCGAGCCTACTGACACAGTGCAGTATTTTAAGCGGTCGCAGAGCAGATAGCGGGTGTTCGAAACGCTGCAGACACCGTGAATCGGAAAGCTTCGTGAGCGGTTTGCAACGAAAGCCTCGACGGCAGCGCGTTAGCTCCGTGCGCAACACGACTAGACTGTTTTTAGCATGTTCACATTTTCAAAATGCAAAATATTTAGTTATTGACGCCACTCGATGATGAATATATCTAGAGCGAGAGTAGTATTTCTTAATTTCTCCTTGCCTATTTTGATGTGTTTTTTGCCAACATTGTTCGAGCCATAAAACTGAAAATTGATGAACGTTTGCAATTTTGATATTTGTGTTTGCTTTTCGATTCGATTCCGATATGAAAAGTTCATCTGTTTTCGAGGTTATTTCAGATAACGCTTTATCGCGTGGCGAAACGTTCCCGACGCGTTCTTCCAAACAGAACGACTAGAGACATCTATCGGTGTACGTAGAGCGTCGAAAGCCGCACATACATACATACATAAAATACATACATACAACATAAAAAACACTCTTTGTTCGTTATTTCGCAGGATAAGAAACGAAGGAATCAATTATACAATCGTTCGATTAGAAAAATATTTATTTCTTATAACATAATTATATTCTGTTGCGAAAATAAAATCAATCGCTTGTCCGCGTCCAGCTTTTTCGAAAATTTCCTCTGGCCACGGTAATTCTACGCCTCAGACTGCACACGGGCCTACAACAGTTGATTGCATATTATATTGAATCGCTCGATTATTATGACTGATTATTGTCAATACAAAATCGCCTACCAAATGGTTAGAAAGTACAATATTTCCATCAAGCTCAGAAATGAAAATCCCAAAAATAATCCTAAAATACCACCGCAATGAGCTATGAAATCAGTGATTCCGTACAATTCTGATCTGCGCGATGTTATGAAATCGGTTTCTTTGAAAAACATTGAAATCCGAGAAAATTGTTTACTGGAACAAAAAAAAAGATTACTGATGTTTATATATGGAAATACATTATTAAATTTTTACTCACGTTATATTTTGGAATTCTGTCATTTTTCTCGCAACAACTTGTTCTTTCCAAAGGAAATCTGACTGAGAATTTTCCATGTTATAATTGATTGCTGTGCAACCTGGAAGACAATCGCACGACGCACTTCTTAATTTCTTGATTTTATTTTCGTCTTTGTTTTGAACTGCCATTTCATATTTTATTTCGATTTTCTCAAAATCGTCTAAATGAGTTCAACACAAAAGAAAAAAAAAACATTTTTTTTAACGGTTAATAAAAAACATATCCATATCCACCATTAAATTATATCAGTTTTCTTGTCATTACACACACCTTCAGCATCTTCCATACATTTCATTTTTCCAGATGCACAAATGGAAATATCCTCATCTCCTGAAAAAAAAAATCATTCCAATACGATTATAAAAATATCCCTAAACGATCAATAAAACATATTGAATTTTATATTATGAATATTGATTGAATGTATATTGATCGTATGGAGACTATGAAAGAAAACGATAGAATTTTTATTACTTGGCATCCAAAAACCGACACATCCACACTCTTCTTTAGTGTAATTCGACAAACATTCTAGACGACAATTTTGTTGGGTGTAAATGTGAAAAAATCTCAGTCTTCTTTCGTCGTTTCGAAAGCATTTTCTCCTGAAATTAACAGACGGTCGTAACTGAAAAAATTGGCAAATTTCAAAGTCTGAAAATAAATACCTGTGAGCTTCGTACGCCGCTAGACCATCCGAAGTTGTAAGAGTGTTAGGTTTTATGGCTACTATCATCTCACATTGTATTGGCAATACGAAGTAATTTCGAGAAACTCGAGGAAAATCAGCCGGAGAATGTAATGAAATCTGCAAAAAAACATTTTTTGTAATCTAAAATGAAAAAGTAGTAAGAACGCATTCGAAAAATATATTTGATTGTTTGTTTTTATACTATTTTTTTGAGCAAAGATAAGACGAATTTAAGGTTAACTTTGTAATTTGTATAAAGAAAGATAGAGGAAGATGTAAAGTTATTTTCCTTATATGGTACCCATTTTATCTCCACTAATTGTAAGCACCACAAATCAGGTTCGGAGTAGGTATCAAATTTACCAATTGACATATATTTTCTTTAATCTTAGAATTTGAGGAATTACCTTGAAACCTTGAGAATTCTCGGTGCAAATGTAATCCGCGTCTGTCGTATCGGTTTTTAAAATGATAGACAAACCTCCTTGAACTCCAGAAATCTAAAAAATAATACAAAATAATATAAACACTATTATGAATTAATTGATAGATACGTGTATATTAATGTGAATCTTATGAGTTTGAAATTTTGAATGAATTCTAAAATAAACTTGTAATATGACAGTATGTTAATATAATAAGACATTTTGACACTGTGACAGTATGATATGAAATTATGCACTTTGCCTAGCATAAAATAAGATTCGTCTTCAAGTCACTCATTGGTGAAATGATTAATTACTCCACGCGGTTTTTTATCAATATCGGTGCCAACTCGATTAAAAGCCATGTAGTGATTTGGCACAGGTGTTTATTGAAAATTTAAACTAATATAATTTACTTAAGTGAAAATAGAAAATCCAATTTACTCAAAAACAATTAGTGATTCGATTAAATTTTCACCTCTTTTAAATTGAATATTGAAAAAAGCACTTACTACTCCTCTCGTTGGGTAAGCTTCGTCTAATATATTTTTAACGTATCCATTATCGACATTCCACCCATTTGATCTTGTACTACCCCTGTATAGACTCAACTTGTCGCTTACGCTGAAATACAATAAAAAATCTAAAATTTGTATTAGAAAATGAAATTATCTAACCGTACAAGAATTCACAAACATTGCTTTCCTGAACATTTCTTCAGGGGGCAACATATTGAAAGTATAACACTGTCCATCTTCGGTAATTATGGGTTTGAACAACGAATCGCAATCCACTTCTTTGTATTTCCATTCGCAATACCAAAATAATTCACTTTGTTGATGGGACACCTGATTTTCAAGTCAATTTTCAATTTATTTCGATAAATCTTATATCGAAATTCTACATACTGATTTTATGAAGTCCACTGTTGTTTCATTCGTATATTTGCTACCGTTAGGTCTTAAATTTTCATCGCACAGTAAAGACGCTGATTCCATCAGGAAAATTCTGAAAATATATGTTTATTTTTCATTCGCAAATTCTATTATGTGGAAAAATCATAAAAACAACGTAAACATGATACTGCTCGGTTGTAAAATCAATTTTAGAATTATTGTTTTCGTGAAAAGCTTCTGTAAAATTATAGACGGTTTGACGCACTTTCTTTTCGGAACATATCGTCACAGCAGGGAAAGGAATCTGTTGAAATTTTTATTTAAATCAGTAAGAAAATGTAATTTAAATTTAATTTTAATCGATTCGTATAAATGTTCATTTTCATACTTGCCAAACGGGTATCGCAGTTTCAGCAAAAGTTACAATAACTGGACTTTCGTTCCATTTTCTCCACACTTTATAGATCATTAATGTACATCCACAAATGCTCAAAATTATCATTATTAACCACCATGTTCTGAAAAAAAGAATTATGAAGTATGTACATTGTACATACCTATATTTTGTATTTTTTCATTTCGAAAACAAATCTATGAATATTTGTTTCAGCAAATATCTTTAAATGTTTCAGCAAATTTATATTTTGAAACGATCGCTTATGTCACATTATTCTTGTCAATGAACTGTGAATTTTATTCTTAGTTTTGTTTACGTATAATAAAAAAATCCAATGATAATATAAAAATCGAGACTAGTAATAAAGATTGTAAAACATATCCAAAAACACATTGAAACATATTATTTCCATTATCCAGAAAATTAGTTATTAAAACATGAGAGCAACGAATGAGTGCAGCATTATTTCTATAGATTCTCAACTCTTCCTTGAAATATCGTAAGAAAACGATTAAACTCAAAATGTAAAACATTAAAATTAAAATGGATTTATTCACATTTGTATTAATGACCGGTAATCGATATATGTATACTTTCAATAAGCATATTTAGAGATGATAAATTAAAATTAGCATATTAAATAGAAAACTTAAGGTAATAAAAGTTCGTTCCGCACAGACATCAGAATCAGAACCACACAACAGTTTTATACGAAGATTTCACTAATTAAAAGAAATTTCCGAATGAAGCATCGAGCAATGACATAATCCATAGTCAATTAATTAACCTTTCAAACGAAGACTTCTTATTGGCTCCCAAATATTGAATACCGTGAAGACTGGTACACGAGGAATACTCGTAGAAGTTGTCACCGCACAATTTAAAAATTTTGTCCCTGTTCGATTTCCAAAATTGATCACGTGGCATGTCGATCTTCGTCTCTCGTCTCCTAGATCTCTCGTCGATCTCCACCGATCTCCTCGTGGTCAGATCCAATGGATCCATGTCACTCTGAAGATAGATCCACACTGAGACTGAAGAATTCGCCAAGTCGATTCGGGATTTATTTATAGGTTTATATTCGAAGGTGATGCATGTGGTGTTTAATTTTTTTTTTCGTCAAAGATTCGAGTATCGTAGTTTTTTTATGCTCGATCATAAATTGTTGTCGGTGTTTGGTTTATAAATATCACCGTTGAAAAATGTTTCGGCGGGTTTGTCGCGATTTAATCCTCTTTAATGTGACGAGTTGAATTATTATGCAAAATATTCCGTTGAATTATGTGATGGTTGTAATAAGAAAATCTCGTATGATTTGTTTTTAGTTATTGCTTAATTTGTTTATTTTACGATATAGTATGAATCATGGATGAGGTGAAAATAGGTGAGGCATTGAAAATAATCACTATTGTGAATTAGAGAGGTATAAATATTTTTCATTCTTGACAAATTATCACAAATAATATATTTTTTTAGTTAAAAATAAGAGGAGCAGTACCCCAATTGTTCTAATAGATGAACCATCTCTGTTTACATATTTCTTTATTTACACTAGATTCATTTTTTAGATTCTATGTATTTTTTCATCGCGCGAATTGGCGGTCTATAATCAAAAAATCACTATATTAATCCTAAACGATAAACTATTATAACACAATTTCTAATTGATAATCTTTGGCACAATTACCTTATGCACAGATAATAGCCAATTTCCACCAAACTCAGAACTGAAAAACCCAAAAACAATCCCATGATTCCACCACAGTTCGCAATGAAATCACCAATCCCGAAAATTTCCGATCTTCTGAATGCTGTAAATTGAGTTTCTTTGAAGAAAACGCTTATAGAAGTCGACGAGTTACTGAAAAATCGACCAAAATTAACAACTCGAATCGAATCGATTTCAATTAAATTCTCCAAGCCCAATATTTACCCGTTGATATTATCCAGAGATTCATAATTTTGAGTTTGGGCAGTATTCATGTTCGCCATCGACGTTTCAGTCTCGTACAATATTGTGGTACATGATGGCATGCAATTGCATTGTGTCTTAACATCTGCTAAATGTTTGGCTTTTTCGATATCTCCATTGAATTTCGCATATTCGTATTCGGCTTCGATATCGTTTAAAACATCTGTGAAGAGGCGAAATCGATTTACAGTCGAAATAATAAAGCTACACTGTAAATATCTATGTAGGTATATCTATTGAAAAACCTCCAGCTTCGTCTTTGCAATCGAATTTTCCTTTGTCGCATATTGGAGTAGAGTTTTCTCCTATTTTAGAAAAATCGTATTGAAATATAAAAATTAAATGATATACAACCAACCATCCTATATCGCGGAATTGAGTTTAACTTTTATCGAATTCAGAGAGCCATTAAAAAAAAAGACTCGCGTTATAGGAAGAATAAATTTAATTCAAAGATAATAAAAGAAATACTTGGCATCCAAAACGATACACAACCGCAAACTGTTAAAGTATAATTCGAAAGACATTCCCATTCGCAATTCTTCATTGTGTAAATTTTGAAATATTTCAATTTTCTCTCATCAGAATAGAAGCATTTTCGCCTTCAATTAAAATATTTGAATTTTTGATTTGATTTGAAAATTTGAATTTGAAAATTTAATTGATAAATTACAAAATAATTTCATAACAGACTTTTCCGGTTTGTAATTTTTCAATTTGAAAGAAGTGGTAATCATATTAGGTTTTATAGAAATCATTATGTTCTTATTCAACGGAACCGATAAAAATCCTTGGTACATATCAGGAAAGTCCATCGGAGAATGTAGCAAAAGCTTTAAAATGACAAAAAAAAAAATTAAATTTTGATTTTTATATTATCAGGCCCAGTTACATTGTGACATCACATCTATAATAGAACCCAAGTCACCATAGTTGAGTAATTATATCCATTTGTTATAACGTTAATTGTAAAATGTGAAGTCCCAGAGTACAAGGCCTAACTAATTACAATATGTATTCGTATTGATATGGAAAAAAAATACCCTGTAACCATGATTTATTCCACTGCATTGATAATCTATATCTGTGTTCTGTATATTGATTTCAATAATCACACTAGCGCGTTTCTAAATTATAAAAAATATGTTAATAGAATATTATAAATTACAATATAGGTATATATCAAAAAGACTCACATGACTACGTCTAGGATAAATCTCATATTTATCATATAAATAGAGTTTTTCATATCCATTATCTAATGTCCATCCTTTCGATAATGTACGTTTTTTAATATTATATTCCTTGTATTGATAACTGAAATGAAACATAAATTAGAAATACTCACATATGTATGTACATACATTGAATGAATCCATATGTTGACGCACAACTAGCATTTGGATAGGGACCTTCATTAACAACTAAATAACTAACTAACAAACTAAAAACATTATTTATTTGTTGTACACTCAATTGTTTAACGTCGAAGAATGAGTCGACATACTTCTTTTAATGAAAAAATAAGTATTTTCTTTTAATTTTAACTTTTTAAAATCATCAGGAGTAGATATTTATGAAATTAATACAAAAAAAAACTCGTGTGAAAATAATTTTAAATGGGATATATTCACTATTAACTTTTAATTAATATCTTGTATATTTGTACATTTGAAAATTATGTGTGTGGAGAAGGAGGGATGCTAGCAATAATAAACTTAATGGATCACGAAGAGTAATTATTTAAGTAATGGGGGCTTGGAAAAAAATAGTTTAGGAAACCTTGACCTAATATTTATGCAGTTTTTTTTTAATATACTTAAAATTTTCACTTACGCATTTTCTGTGAAAATCTCCGTTGAATCAAGTCCGTTGTATGTGCGACAAAATCCATATTCTGTTGTAATTGGATTCATAGCTTCATTACAAATCTCTCCGAATGATTTGAATATACAAAGGCAGTTCTCATTTTCCGAATATGATATCTAACAATGAATAGAAATTTAATTGAGTATGAAGCTAAATCTGATCGATGATATTCAATATTTTACTAGAATCATTTTATTGAAGTACCTATGTATTCAGTAAAAATTGAAGAAGAAATGCAGATAGGTACGTACATTTTTAAGAAAATTTACTGTTGATTCATTCGTGAAATTGTTCGAATTATCTATTTCTATATTATCACTGATACAATAAATGTGTGACAGTGCTTTTAACTGAAATTTTCTGAAAATGAAAAAAAAATTCAAGTGGTTTTGAAATAAATTTTCTTCTTTGTCTTTTTTTAATTTTTATTGAAAAAAATAAACAAATGACTTAATTTAAATTAAACCTATCTAAAAAAATTATAAATTAACTTAACTCGTTTTCACTTAGCTCTGTCCAATTGGATTTTTTGTAATTTTGAATCAAATTTGACACATTGAAGTTTTTCTCAATCACTTGAGATGTGGAACAAATAGTGATTGCCGGAAATGGTATCTATAAAATTTCAAATATGATTAAAAAAAATAGATTATACCTACCTATTTTAAATGAAATAATATGTATAGGTATCTTATAACACACTTCTGAAATGGCAGCAGGACTATTAGCCACAGATACAATCACGGGACTTTCATCCCACTTTTTCCACACTTTCTGAATGAAGACTCCACAACCAACGATGCTTATGGTTATCATCAGAAACCACCACAATCTACGCTCAAAATTATTAAATATCTCGAAGATTAATTCACACTATTACCTTTCAATGAACGATCTTTTGCCATCTCCCAAATATTGCACACCATGAAGACTAGTCGATTTGGAAAACTCTTCGAAATTAGTTTTGCAAAATATAGAATCTTGATTCCTTTCAATATTACATATTGATTCTTCAACTTGAACCATTTTATCAATAGGTATGTGTTTTTCTTTAACATTCACTGCTAATAAGCAGACTGAAAATATTATGATATTCGATGTTATTTATATAAGTTACAAAATGTAGATTCGACATATGGTCTATTCCAGGTAAAATCAACATGAAAAATGTACTTGACCCGAAAATTGAAAAAAGTCTCTGATAAATTGCCAAAAACACATGAATGACATATTTTCAAATCGTCATAGCAACTTTTACAGTTTAACGATAAGTTAGAAAACTGAAAATGGTTTCATTTTACATTTTCAGTTTTGCTTTCACTTTTTTTTTATGTGAAATACAGCATGTTTTGATTTTTTTATCATAAACCAAAACTCATGTTTTTGATTATTCAAAAACTAAATTTTTAGGATCTTTTGAAAAATTCTAACAAATAGTTTAAGATTTCAGAAAGTAGGTAATTCTCAAAACTTTGATTTGGAAGTCAAAAGAGTTCATAATTCAATAAAAATAAAATAAAAAAGGTGTTTCATAAAACTGTTACAGTTTATGAGTAAATTAAAATCTTGAGTTGGACTTGAAAAAAAAAATCATAGTGTGCTGTGTTGCATATAAAAAAGGCCACTTAAAACTGACGATGAGTAAAATGAAACCATTTTCAGCTTTCTAGCTTAACTAGGAGAATTGCTATAGCAATTCAAAATATATTGGTTGTTTTTAGTGAATTTTTAGACTTTGCATAACTGTAACTGCTTAAATTTTGAAGATATTGAAAAAAAATGAGTTTTTCTTAATCTCAATAAGGACAATCATCGAACCAAATTAAATCGAATTCTGAGATGATCATGTCTAGCCCATTGTTGAGTGAAGGTGGAATGGCCCATAGGTAATTATTTTTTGATGAAAACTCACATATCGTGTTGCCACGTATTTCATATGTACCTACTTTCGAATTAATTAAATAAATGAAAAACGTATTATTATTTAGGTGTGGCTCATTGGTCTCTAGTGG
Source organism: Cheumatopsyche charites (assembly GCA_024721215.1). Classification (NCBI taxonomy): domain Eukaryota; kingdom Metazoa; phylum Arthropoda; class Insecta; order Trichoptera; family Hydropsychidae; genus Cheumatopsyche; species Cheumatopsyche charites. Next base: position 8,410,135 of record CM045580.1, read on the forward strand.
ATGACTGAAAATTGAAATGAGGAAAAATAAAACAACGTGATTGGTTTGATGACCTTTCTTTAGATCTTCATACAATGGAAAGTTCAATTTACAACTAGGTATAGTTTAATAAAATTATATTTATGAATAAACACACTTAATGAAAGTTTATGGGCAATTTAGAGGAAATTTTTAAATAAAATGATATCTTGAATGAAAAACTGCTCAGATTCTTAAAATCAATCAATTATCTTATTTAATGCATAAAGAGTAAAATTGGAAATTAAAATGTATGTCCAATTTCAATAAAACTATTACTAAATCACCTTTATAGTGATCATGCATATGAAAATAGAAAAAATATATACTTTTATGTAACATTAATTTGTACATTTTATAATAAACTTCTAATATAATACAAATAGAATTAATAATTTAGAAACTATCACTACCTAACCTATATTTTTTCTACTAAAACTGGAAGTGAAATTTCCATTGAACCAATATATAACTAATAAACCATATCAATTCAATCTTACATTATGAAAACATTTTTTTCTTATATTAAGAATATATTGAATAAAACATTATATTTGGGATTATCATACATATACAAAAAAAACTATATTTAAGCACTCAAATTCTAAAATCTTAAAACTATCCAACTATAAAATTCTTATGCAGATTATATAAATGTAAACTTAAGTGTGAAAAATAATCAGGCATATTACAAGTATTTAGTGGAAGTTTTGCCGAGCACTTAAAACTTGAAAAGCATATAATCATTTGAAAAACGAGAATTCATTATGTTTCTTCGTATTCAATGGTATATTCATTTTCACAGCCGTTTTCGTCTACTCCTCGAACGACAGTGCCTCGGTAGAAAATATGCACACCGTCAGGCGTTTCTTCAGTGATAACATGTTCATCAGATTCATCGGCTTCTGAAGTCCTTATGAGAACTTCTTCTTCATCAACTTCCTGGAACTCTTCGATCTCTTCTTTGATGTTTCCTCTGTTATCATCAAAATCTTCAATAGGTTTAGCCTCTTCTACAGTACCTCCCATAACCTAAAATGATAATTTTTCAAATGATTCTAAACAACTTCAATATCTACTTATATAAAAATCCCACAGTAATTGACAATGGATAAGTCATGTTTCTTTTAATTTGAAACATTTGATATTTTTTTATTTGTTTTTGTCGGACATACCATAGAAAGTGAAAACAACACATTGAAAAAAAAATTCTATTCTACGAAAAATGGATTTGCAATATATTATGATTATTTTACAACATTATGAACAGAAAAAAAGGCAAACATCTTTTATTTGATTTCTTGAATTATATCAATCATGAAAAAAGAGCCTACATATCCGTTGAATAACAAACCTGCATTTCTTGAATAGCAGCTTGTATACCCTTGGAATCACCACCTTTAACTTCCAAAATGATGAGTGGCGCGGGTAATTTACCATTCTCGTGTTTAAGTTTGTGATAATTGCGCGAATGAGCAGTTTTAAATGCAGCTCCACACAATTCACAAGAGTAAGGTCGTTCTCCAGTGTGGTTTCTGAAAAATTGTACATTCAAAATTAAGAATCAACACTGGGATAATATATAATGAATGAATAAAGAAAAAAACCTATAATGCTTATTCAAAATGGCTTTGGTAACATATGCTCTAGGGCAATCGGGACATTTGTAAGGTCTTTCTCCGGTGTGCGTGAGTTTATGTGTTTCCATCTCGACATGAGTGAAATGACCTTTACCACATTCTTCACAAGTATATTTATAACATTTTTCATGAATGCGACTGAAAAAAAAATTGAAATGATCAAAAGAAGAAACTAATATGTTTTTTCATATACAGAATTATCAATTTACTCTATGTGAGCTCTGAGATTTGCAGCTGAATAAAATCCAAGACCGCATGTCGAGCATATATGACTGCCTTTGCCAAAGGCTCTCTTTCTTCTTCTGGCAGCCTCAATACCGACTCCATGCTCCGTATGCCATCTGAAAGGTAAAAAAATCATAAATTTTTGCTATATATTTATTGAATATCATTCAAATAAAACTAACTTGATATGGGTAAGCAAAGCAGGTTTAGTTGCATATGTTTTGCCACACTCAGAGCACACTAGCACACCAACTGAAATACATCAAATAGATATAGTTTTAGCTGAAAAAAATAAAAACTTGAATAATAGTATGGACATATTATAAATTACTATTTTTCAGTTTGTTCGTTGCATCTTTGTCCCCGTGAGCAACTTTCCTATGTGATGTCAATGCGGCTTTATTGGGTAACTCTTTATCGCATTCCAAACATTTATAAGAATAGCTGGAATCATAATTTGAACATAAATTTAAAAATAATCATGGAAATTCTAATAAATAAAGAAAAAACTCACTTGACAACTTTAATTGGCGCTTTTGCATTCGAATGAACTTCTCTTCTGTGCTTCTGTCGACGATGCTTACCAAGATCCCAACTGCAAATGATTGATTATCAAAAGTGTTCTATGAAAAATAAAAAAATAAATAAAAACAAGAATTACCTGTAGTGAAATTGTTGACAGCAATTTTTACAAGGAGGCGGATCACGTCTGTTAACATTATATCTGTGATGATGTCTATAATGAACGCTAACTGTCGTCCACAATAAATTACTTTTGTCGCAAAGCTGAATGAGAATAAAAAAAATAATCAACAAATGCAATTTTATACACTGTAAAATGACGAAGTTGTATTAGATTATGGTGTTTTTTTTATTTCTTTTTTAAAATTTTTAATTAATAAAAATTTAAAATCATTTTATAATCAGAGGTAAAAAGACAGGCCCTTAATAGTTTAAATAAATATTGTCACATTTGTACAATACTAATCATAAAACAAATGTTATGTCTTACGTCACATAAATAATGTTTGATGACAGGAAAATCTCTCAAGGACGGTGCTCCACCTTCTTTGAAATATCCATGGGTTGATTTGTGAGCAGTACATCTGCAATGAATTTAAATGAAATTGAAAAAAAAATCTAAGCAAAAAGAGTCAAACACGAGGTTTACCTTGCGTAATTAAGAAACGTGGCTTCGCATAAATGACACTGGAATGGTTCTCTAGAAGCGCTGTGAATATATCTGTGCTGATGCAGAGCCTCTTTTGTGTAATATACCCTGTGAAAAAAATCAATAGTTAATACAGATTTTTTTTTTATTCAAAATTTTAATTTCTAATGGAATCTCACTTTTCACAATATTGACAACTGTATACTTTATCTATCCACACTGCAGTTATAGTTTTTCGTGCAATATCACTTAGCTGCATCAATAGGCTATGTTTACTGGATAAAGTTGGTCCATTTCCCAATCCTTCATCATCACTTTGCTGATCTGTCAAATTCATATTATCGATAAAAAAATTCATAAGCCATTAGATACATAAAATAATATTCAAATGAATTTGATACCTTTATCCGAATTTGTGTCTTTTTTGTTCCGACTTGACTTAACTTCATCACTATAAAATTTATTGGGTGAAAGAATTTCGATTCCCATATCTTCATACATTTCATCATCGTAAATACCATCGGTATCTTCTGCTTTGGGTTCGCATGCTTCAGGTTTCTCCAAATGCCCCTAAATTAATAAAAATCGGAAAATAAAACAACATTCAGAATGTTAAAATTTATAATTTTAATGCTAACCTCAGCTTCCTCAACATCTTTAAAGGCACTATCGCAAATTTTGCATACAAGAACATGTGCGGGATTTTGTTGAGAAGTATGAACTAATAAATGCATTCGTAGTCGAGACGCTTTGCTCATATATTTTTGACAAATGTGGCATTGGAATGGTTTAACCTGTGAGACAGACAGATCAAAATTTTGCACATTGAAAGACTAAAATTCTTATAAAATTACACTCACTCTCATATGTAAGACCATATGTTCTTTGAGAGTTTGATGAACTTGGAATCGCTGGTTGCAAATATTACAAGCATATTTCTTTATTCCATGATCTCTCATATGAGTCTTTAATAATTTCCTATACAAAACCAAATATTCATTATGAAAACTTATATTATATATGTATATTTTCTACTACAATATATTGAAAAATTAGGAATTACCTGAGTTTGAATGTTTTATCGCATCCATTATAAGGGCATATAAATGGTTTTGAATGACTGAAATAAATGTGATCGAACAATTCATGTTCAGAATTAAAATCAGTGCGACCACATTGATCACAGGCCATTTCTTGCCAACCGCCCTCTCTATGCGTTTGCCTGAAGTAAAAACTCAAATTAACAATTTACTTCGACCTTATATTGTATAAGATTAACGATTATAATACCTGTGAAACTGTAATCGAACTTTAGATAAGAATGTCTCATTACAAATCGTGCAAGTCAAGTCGTCTTTTTTATCGGTGAGATTTCCAGGATAACACTTATGCTGATCAAATCTCAGTTGAGATGTATACCCTTTACTGTAAATAAAATACAATGCATACATAAAAACTTTTGAAACTTCAAAATGGCTGATATAAACTGCATTTAACGCACTTGCAAGTATCACACTTATATTTTCCATGACCTGTTTTCTTTCTCGGTCTTGAAATTTCTACAGACTTACAACTGTCATTATCGTTTTCGTCAGGTTCATATTCAGGATCTTCAAAACCCTCGACATCTTCGAAACTTTCAATGGTTTTTTTCGAATTTTCAGCATTGTTATCAGGATTATCAATATTTTTAAGAAAAGCTAACTCATCTCCATCATCTACAACTTCATCATCATCGTCAAGAGTAGATATATCGACTATTTTTTCTTTATCATTCTCATCACCGGGTTGTTCAGCTTGAACTATCCATACTTCGACATCATCATCGTCATCTATAGTCTATATAAAAAAAAAAACACATATACAAATAGCAATTCGATTTCAACAGGTAAACAAATATTATAAATACATACTTGAACATCCGAGCCCAATTTATTTTCTTAAATGAAATCAAAAAAGACAAATTAATAAATTTTACTTAAGATAAAAAAAAAATAGTGACAATATGTATAATACATCATATTATACTAACTCTCATGCTGGAAAAATGTTTCAGCATCGATTTCACCAGACAAATACTGATGTAATCGATCCGTCAACATATCTTCTTGATTTTCTTCTTCATATTCTTCCTTTTTAGTCACTCTCGAATATTCCGATTTAATCTCATCTCTTTCAATTTTAATGGGTTGAGTTAACGCATGTTCAACATTAATATGTCTCGTCAAAGCGTTAGAACCTTTGAAACCTGAAAGTTACAATACATTACAAATGATGATTAATTCTGGAGAAATAAAAAAAAAAAAAAAAATACTTCGAGAGCATAGAACACATGGAAATCCATTTTTTGTATTATCTATATAATGAGAAGAACTATGCTCAAGTATTTCTACAAGGTCATCAAACTGTTCATTGCAAATTCTGAAAATAAAAAACATTAATTTACTGATTTATTCTAAATATTTTACCAATGAAGATCTTAGCACTAACCGGCAAATCAATCCATTTTCAGTCGGCACTCTCACACGTTTGCTCTGATGAGTGTCCTCATTTGGGTTTGTTACACAAAATTCTGATATAGTTCCGTCCATTTCGAGTTTTCTCTTAAGAATTGACGTTTTTTTCTGAAGCTCAGCATCACTTACATTTGAAGTGATCTTTCTTCTGACAACAAAATTGGAGGAAACATCGTTATTAACATTTTTCTTGCGTCCTCTTTTCTTTTTATCTTTTTCTATACTATAATCCTCATCTAATGAATCGGCGACATCTTGTCTCACCACAATTTTGGATTTTCTACGACTCTTAAAGCTCATTTCATCGGGCAAACTTTTATATATCATTTTCATTTTATCACCGATAACTATATACTCATCTTTATTGAGAATTTTGTTTGATTTAGTTAACTTTTGGAAATTATTATTGAGGCATTTACAGCAAATCAATTTAGCGTTCATAATGACATTCATGAGGACATTTTGATTGAAGTGGGATTGATTTTTCTCATCAAATATATAATTTCTTCTAGGATCTTTCATGTTGGAGACCCTTATATTACAAAAATGACACGTGACTCTGTTTCTAAGAACAGTTTCTATGAATCTATTGACATTGATCTTTTCTTTAAGAAAGAATTCTTCCAATTGATCGATATTTTCATCCACAGCGTTATTGCTATTTTCCAACATGGGAAGCAAATCTAAAATTTCCGATTTGATAAAAGGTTGTTCGAGTTTGATTCGAGTTTCACCGTCGATTTCTTCATTATCCGATAGTTCGATGATTTTTATGACATTTTTATCATTGGGATCGTTTCCGGCGATGATAATGGCACTATTGTTAGCCAATTTTTTCAACACATCTGAATCGTCTTCTAAGAAATCTACATTGTCATCTGTAGTGTACTCGAAATGTTCTTTCAAAGAAGGTTCACTGTTCATGAAATATTGATAAACATTATCGGCGGGGTTCACAACGTCGTCCCCTGTAAAACTGCTTATGTCTATTTTGTATCCGACAAGAGTGCTAAAAGACAAATCGTAAAGGATATTATTTTCTTCGATACAATAGACTATTTATATAATGTAAACGGTAGAAATACCTAGCTCTTTCGATGACAGTGTCGAAATTGTCATCCGGGTACACTTCGAGGGGAACTTCCTCCTCATCTTTCATAAGATTGATCACAAACGACATATTGAGGCAATTTATCTGAAAAAATAATATAACAATATAAGATCGTAAAAAAAACACTGAAGAAAATCGACAAGAATACAATATCATAAATAAGTTAAGGAGGTGATCGCGTGCAAATTTTAAGATACGCATCAAAATATTTTGTACCGAATGCAATAAAGTTTCTGTTACGGTACGTATATTGAAAATATGCTGAGACGATTGCATACGAAAATTTTTCGAGTTGCACATCGAGTGAAAATTGCAGACCGAGCGTTGGAGTATGATCTGATTTCACTTTGATACGAGATTCGGTCGTATTGTAGCGCCCGATGAGTCGAAACGATCGTGTAAGTGTTGATGAGACGGATGCGACGAAGAAACGTCGAGTCTATCAGTACGAATCTTGTAAAGGTGCACATTAAAAAAAATCATACTCGACCGACTGCATCGGTGTGAAGCGAGAGTGCGAGCGCAAATTAAACCGGAAGCGTGACGCGAAGCGCGAGATGACGCAAGATATCCGATGAATCGGTAAAAAGAAGAACGTTGAAAAGTCTAAAAAATGGCAAAAGCCGAATAATAACCTATCAAAATTCGAGTGACAAACAGTTAGTGGTCTTGGCACGGCGAATGGCGTCTCGCGTCGCGGAGGTCCAAAGGCGCGACCGCGATGACCAGCTAGTCGTTCTTTTGCCGAGAAACGTCAAGGACGGGGGCCCGAAGCCAGGGGGGCGGAGCGCCCGTTTATCCCGCGCCCGTTTATGCGACGCGCGACGCTCAAAGGGGGCGCGCGCCTCCGGGAAACGAGGGCGGAACGCTAGCCGCCGCCATCTTGCTTTTATGTAACGACCGCGCGAGCGACGCCAACACGCGCTTTGTGGCCAACTTGTCGCGGCGAGGGCTCGCGAGCGCTCGATCGAGCCGGCGTTCGCGAACGCGCATTCGATTTTTGCCGCGTGCGCCTATTCGTTTTGCCGTCGCACGTCGTTTGAGATCACGAAACGATTTTGCGACGAATCGTCGAATGATAAATGCGTTTTTGATTCGATATGATATTATGCATCGCGTGTGAGTCGCGTCGAACGAAATTATGCATTTCATAATTTATATTTCATTTCTTAATGAAAAAAAAATTAAGGGAACTCGATCTTACTGGAGGACTCGATCCTTTTTTTTTCACATTTGATTCTAATTTGAAAAATCTTATTTTATAAAAATAAATCATAAAATTATTGGATCTAACAAGCAGGATAGAAGGAAAGACTTGATCTATTTAAATAACTCGAACCTCCTTTTTGTTTTTCCCTCTAGCTTCTATTTGGAAAACTGTCATTCACAAAAATAATGTTTATGACTTCAATTATATTCCGAGTGTATTAATACTTTTTTTTAAACATGATTTTCCCTAAGGAAGTTAGAGGTAAAAAACAAATGTGGAATCAAGTCTTTTTGGTGAATAAAAAATAAAATAAAATACCAACACTGCCAACGAACGACATTAACAATTTACACAGCAGCAGTTGGCACTATCGTTCTAGTTTGACGTTTGAGATCAGTTGCAGTCGCGACGTGTCTATGTGAGGTTGTGCCCGTTGCCATGTGAACTGTCAAACGACAGAAAATAACAAAATACAAATTATTGTGAAGTGCTTTTTGTTTTTCCAAAATGACGAAGCTTACCGAAGAGATGGTCGTCGCTCGCTCCAAGCAGTCTGACCTCTCCAGCATCAAGAGACTCAACTGCTGGTAAAATACATTTTCACACTTGCATAGCCTGCAATAATTGGTTTTGGAAAAAATACTCAAATGCGACAATTTATGGTTTGATAATCACAGACTTTCAGTCTTCTATTGTTTGTCTAAACATTTCTCTAATATCATCAGCTGTCTTTAAGGTTTCTTTGGCCTTTGAGCTTCAAATGTATTATGATTGTATATTAAGTGAATTTCAAACAAATTGAGGTTATTTAGATTTGATAAATGGCTACATAATTTAGCTATTTACTTATGAAAAAATGTCACCCAAGCACAAGAAAAATGTAACATTTCATTAATCTAATTGTAAATGAATATCAATTGAATTAAATTAAATAGGTACATATTTTTATTTGCAATTAATGATTCAATATAAATAAACCCTTGATAGGTTGAGCCCCATTCCAATAATATTGTATTATAGATAGTCAAATACAAAATCTAATCTCATAAATAACATTTTTTTTTAGAGTTTAGATAAATCTTTTTGGTTGATTTTATAACAAAGCAATTAATTTTAATGCTTCAATATATGCATAAGATATCTTATCTCACATATCACATTAATTACACACTCCAAATATTTGAATTTCCCAAATTTGCAACAAAATCTTCTTTCAACTCTAGTGCAGCAACATTTTGCACAAAAATATTCATATATTTTTAGTAACTAGTAATATTTTTCTTGCAAGTGAGGAAAAAGCACATTTTATGTTATTAATTCTATCTCATTTTGCTGACACTTATCAATGTGGCAGAGTTCAACTTGTATAATATATTTGCATGTATTTAAAACAATTATGAACTATTTGTGGTATTATGAAAATATGAAAATATAATATTCAATTTAATCCATTCTCTTTTATAAAATAATTTCATATATGATACATACTTATGTATATCATTAAAACAATCACGATTCATACACAGCACAGCACATAAAAAAATATTTTTTCAACCAACATGCAAAACAGGCTTTAAACTATCCATCGACCACATCATCGTATCATGTCCCAGATCTATCCTGACCATAACAGAAAACGAATTAATAAATCATACACACAAACAATCACTTTCGATTGATCGTTACGCAAAAGTTTGTTTTGCGTGAAAGCGAATCTTTTCCATAATTGTTTTCGGTGACGAACCTCAATTAGAGGAAAATTAATATATTTTTTCGTTTCAGCGTCGACTTTTATTCTCGGACGTTTTCCATATCGTTACGCCACCGTAGGCTTATTATTATATGTATGTATGAGAGGAGTACAGAGTGGACTGTGGAGAGAGTGAATATTCATGATTTTATTCGCTAGCGATTTTCGAAACAGCGTGTGACCAAGAAGGCGTAAAAGAACGCACCGTAGCGAATCGTCTAGTAATTTTCGTTTTCTAAACCGCAAACGATTGTTATTTTCGCGAATTGATCCTTTGAATATGCTATATTTTATTTTCGTTCAAACTAAATCATAAAAAAAATAGTCAATTTTGAATAAAAATGATCGAAATTACATTGCCTAAATATTGAAAACTTAGTAAAAATCAGTGTAAAAAAATATTTCGTACTTGTCTATATTAATTTACTCAATCAATATCTCAACTCGACTCACCTAATTAAAAAAGTTTTCATAAAAAAATAAATACTACTCTGATCTAATTTCCGACATCGTATTGACTAACAATAAGTTTCATTATTAATGAAAGACAAATACTATTTTTTGATAAATATTTACATTTTAATCAAACTTAAATTGTATCATATCTGCAATATATAGAATTACTTATTGTTAAAAAACGTTACAAAATACAGTAATTACAATATGTGCATACATATTAACTCAATCGACTTAAACGCTATAGTGCTAAAACCCAAATTCACATCGAAATCAATCAAACCATACAACACAATTCAATATTTTGAGATTCGAACGCATCGCACTTACATCACTGTTACTACAATGAGGTACATAGAATAAATTAGACGTGTAGATCGATCGATCGTAGATCCCGTTTTCGCTCTTTAATGATCTAGAACGGTGATCGAGTGAAAAACGCATTTGTGCTATTCGTATGGATCTTTTCGTCAATTCGAAAACGCTATTCACGTTCGATCTTTAACGGTACATCGAATTTGTTTCGACAGTCAAAATTACGGTCAAAATATTAAGATTGTTGTGTTCTTCAAATTTACATTTCAATTTTGGAAAAATAGAAAAGATATTTCGATTTTTATTGAATGGATTTAGCGCTTGATCGACGAGTCGTCGAGTAAGCCTTTTAAACTTGTTTCTTTGTGATCGATTCCTTCGTATGCAATTAGTATTCGACTCGTTCGTAGTACCGGCTTTATTTTCAATCTGATCACGTATGTGAAGTTTCCGTGAATGTATATATTTCACTACTTATAGTGTTTTTATCTATCTTGTTCAAGATTTATGTAGGAAAAGTCATTTTTTGCGAATGAGATTTGTATAGATTTTCTTTTGAGTTTTCTGTGTTTTCGTTAGTAATTCACACCGATTTAAAAAAAAAAGTATAAACAAATCTTTAATTCAAGGATAAATCGAATTGATTATGAGAAGTTGATTCGATACACTTCAATAAACAAATTCACAATCTCCAAAATATCAGATTTGAGATTTTTTTTTAAATCTTGAATCGTCAATTAAAAATAATAAAAAGTAGGTTTCTCTTGTGTATAATTTGGTTCGAGATTTCGCAAAGTCTGGCGGGAAAACTCGTTGATATTTAAATGTTCAATTTTAGACGCAGGAAACGGATGTTCAGTTCTTGCAATAAGCAAGTGTTGCAGCAACTTCAGTAACAGACTCGTTGAAATGTCGCAATTGCGAAAGTGAAAACTGCTCTCGAAGTGTCTTTCTTTTTATGGGGAGATCGAACTGTAGTTTAACTCTTTCACTGGGTGAATCTGCTCGTTCCAGTTTTGAGCAAAAAGTGGATCGAGGCTTTTTGGGATCGAAGTAAAATCTGCATCGTTAATTGCTTGTAATTTTTCTTTTATGATATACCAATTCGCTTCGATGAGATTTGAATGCAATCGGATCGGTAGTAGGTATGTAATTTGGAGTATCGGGTCGAAAAGTGTGTTATTTCTCAAACTAGGGTCTGTCAGTTTCGAAAAATTCTTTATAGAAAACTGATTTTCTCATAACTAGAGTTTTGTATGAATTTTAACTCAGATACGAATTGGGGCTATTATAATGTAAGATTTTGATCTAATGCTCGATTGGAAAATTCTGTGCCTGTGTTGGAATAACGCTTAATGTTTAGTGATTGCAATTCTTCTTCGTTTATTCTTGATTTTTTTTTTATAGTCATAAATGCTATACGTTTTTTGTTCAAGGTAACTTTTTTTCCACAATATTGAATTGCGTTTTTGAACTTGTGAATTATTCCGTACTCGTTCATGTAGACATCTTGGCTTTTTCGTGTCATATAAATTCACATGTCCTTTCAAGTGATACAATTTATCACACAGCTCTTTTGTTCGATCATCCCACGTGTATTTCAATATGTATTCATTTTTCAGTTCTTTCAAGTTTTAAAAAACTTTATATATAGGTATGAATTGATATTTTATTTTAAAGTAATATTCGTTGATAATTTGTGTTTAGAAACGTTGCTTAGATAAGTATAGAAGAAATTTGAAATGTACTCAAAAATAATTCTGCTTATCGTCGTACAAATTTTCGTCGTTCTTTATGAAGATTGTTTTTTATAACGAACCAAAAGTTCAACGTCGACGAAACATTCTTGTCTCATATGGTTCGCTAAAATTAACCGGTTGACTTTTAGACTTGCTATATATAAAATCGTTCCAAACGAAATTGCAGAGTTTAAATTTCGTCCTTGCTATTCAATTCGATTTTTTATTAAGATCTTATCTTTATTGTCCAACTAATTGTGGAAAATTCGATCTATGTTGATTGATAATCTTGCCCATTTCAGATAAAAGTTATGGTTTCGAGGAAGTCTTGTACTGTCGAGATTGATGAGGTGTTTTGCATTGAAATGTATATTTAAATTTGAATTAATTTCAATTAAGATTCTTATCAGAATAAATTTAAGGTTGTAACGAATCGGCTATTGAAAATCTTCTTAACAAAAATTATCTCCCATATGAAATATTGCAATATTTTAAAACTTAATGTGAACCGATTCAATTGCTCAATTGAAGCCCGCATCATAAATAAATCTATGAAAGCGATTTTTTTATTACCAAATAGGCTCGTTATATTATCAGTTCGATTTATCGCGATTTCAAATAAATTATTCATACCGATAAATCATGTCTGAATTTGAATTTTCGCGGTAGTATCGATTCAACGCGTTTTTCGTCAACGACCTCACTGACTAGTTATACCTATAGAAAAATATCACAGTGAAGTTTTGTAATTCGAAATAAATTAAATTGGCAAGAGGAACGTTTGTGCTGCCAAGTGTTTGTGTAGAAGCCTTCAACCCCCGAAACAAACTCAATTTTCACAGAGATATCGACTTTTAGATGTTTAAATTGTAAATTATTGCGAAAATTTTCTCCAAAGTTCGTAAAGAACGAAACTTTTCATAACGTAAATTAAGTGCGTACAAATAAATAATCAAGAGCAATTTGTTAAAGAATTGAATGTTCAGAAATAAATACATGCGATATTATAACATACATAGTTCGTAGATAGATTCCATGTTATAAGAAAAATGGAATTCATGTAGAATTCTTTCTATTTAAAATGTTTCGAACAAAATTTTTATTTATTCAGACACAATCGATCTTCAAAAGTTACAATAAGAAAATCGAAATTTTTGACTAGGAAAAATCTTATACGTATGTATATCTAAAATCGAATTATAGAAAAAAACATTGCACGTGTTGTAAAAGTTTGTACTCTTTTTCATATATCATCATTTTTACACACGTAAAAGAAATGAAATTTTCCAACAAATCACATATGAATGCACCTTTAGAACGAAATTTTCAGTGAATTTTCCGCATCTTCAAACTCTGTGAAAAGCGGACGAGTTCAACGGGGATTTGAACCCGTTTCGGTTCGGAAGAAATTAAATAAAGAAGAAAAACAACCATTGTGCGCCGAGCCGTTACTTTTTCTCACGCCGTTTGTGCAACGAGTAAACCACTCGAATCGAACTGTTTGCTCTTCGGCGCCATTATTGTTCTTCGATTTTCTGTTATTTGGCTAAGATAATTGCTTACATAAAACCAAAAATTATTATTTTAAAAGAAAATCTTTTTTAGTATACCTACGGTACTTAAACGTTCGATTTCGGCGAGTAAAATGTTCTGAGCTCGAAGTGAAATGAGATTATTTTAGAGGATAATCAATTTTCCTTGTGAAAAAAATTTCACTTTATTTCTGTTATAGTATAGCTATAGCATCATTTGATTTTAGTCGAAATATTTCGGGATAGATTTTGTTTTCATACCATTCGTTTAAATAAAGCCTTTAATAAGTATGAATTGCAGCTTGATTTGTACATGTTGCAAAATTAGAAAATCATTAATTTAATTTTGACTAAAATACCATACCTTCCTACACAATCAACTGACTTTTCTTTAATCTCTCACAGTATTTTTTTTAACAAAAACTGACAATTCAATGACTGTAATAATGACTTGTATGTCGACACGACGAGTCGTTGATCTTTTCTAGATTCACGCACGCTTATTTTATTTTTCATATAAAGGTCCGTTCACGTACCGAAAGAGATAACAACAATAGATCTGTCGTATTAAATAATGTATTTCACACTGTGTACGTTCGTTAGTTATGTGAAAAATCGCCTTTGTAATTAAATATAATATAATATTACATTATTGTATAAGTGTGAACTTTTGCTTGGCCTCGATCATGCTAGCGATACGAATCCGCTTTTTTTTTGCTTCGAATTCAACTCGATTTGCCTATTTTAGGCTCGAAAGAACCGGCGAGAACCATTAAGTGTTAAGAAATGAATTTTTGACAAGTCAAAGCCGAAAAAATTAGTGATTTTCCGTCATCATTGCTTTATTTAATGCTTCGTCACCTGAAGGTTTACAAAAATATTTTTCATACTATTATGTGTACCTTTATGCGCAATTCTTCAATAATTTTTCGATTCTTGTGAAACAGAACATCGGTACAGTACTAATTGTAAATGAGATAAACTAGTTTAGGTTATTTTTTTGATCAGATCAAATTATTATAAATTGGTATAATCCACAGCTATAAAGTTTTTTAAATCGATTTCGTCTGAAAACACTGAAACATCACAATTCGCGGCAAAATTCAATTTTCGCACAAAGTGACTCATTTTCCGAGAACTTGTTAATTTCCACGCTTCACACTGATGGTCTCATATTAAATTTCATACTCTGTAAAAAAAATACTAATCACACCGAAAAAAAATCTATAGAATCTAAAAAAACGCCAATCCCATATTTCGCGACATTGAAATACATTTCAGCGCAACGTATCGATCGCGCACACGCGTGAATATATATTTCAATTTATAAAATTGCACTAGATCTGTTCTTTGAATTTTTCTTTTCCATTGTAAATTGTATATTTATATGTAAGTTTACAGTTCGACTAGTGTCTGTTTAAAATTGCGAAATTCCGACCTTGTCTAGTCGGAGTGCGAAGCGAGTGAAACTCGTCGGATGTATGCAAAATGAATAAGATCGCGGGCGTTTCGAACGGCCTTTTGAGATATTCATGAAAAATCATATCGTATTATTTATATGAATATTGAGTTTGATATGCAAAAAGAGTTGTTTAAATTTGCGTAATTGTTCACAGGGGAGCCGAACTCACGGACATAAGCATACTGAAGAGGATGGGCAATGTGGAGGTCTTAGCTTTCAGGTGAGTTTTATTGATATATTTTTTTATCATTTGTATATTTTTTTTTAATATTTAGATCGAAATTAGATCTCCTTTATATATTTTTTAAGGTGATTTGTATTTTTTATTTTGTACGTACGCATAGCTTGGGATCAAATCTCAATGTAGCTAAAGAAGTCATACGTATAATTCAATTTGAATTTGAATTATTTTTATACGATTATTATATCTTATCGTATCTATGTTTTGAAGCGAATTCTATGCAATATTATTTTTTCAACATAATCCACAAGTATTTTTTTCAATAAACTCATTTCGTCTTGTTTTATATACGTGCATCGCACACTGTGCGCATCTTATTCAAATTTGGTTTCTTTCGGGCAAATTCCATTTTTACGATCGGTTTCGTTATATATTTTCTTATTCGAAGGGTTATTCAACCCTTTTTTGTGTGTATTTTTTCGATGTTTTGTCGAAATGTCAGCGGTATTACGGTGAAGACATGGAACCATTCATATTGATCACACTTGACCCGCGACCTCGTTTTAACTTAAGTTCCATTCAAAGTTTCATTATTGTTATTTATATCGTTCGTATATCGATCTATTTCGTTTGATTGTGATTTGTGTTCTGAGAATGCAATATATTTTATGTAAAAGTATGCGATGTAATTTTCTAAATCGGCGGAAAACGATTGCAGTAATGAATAGTCGTATTATACGTTTTCAATTCTCACATGAAGTTATTTTCGATTGAATTGAATCTAATCAATATGTACATATTATAGTTACTCTATTTGAGAATTGTATTTATTTTTGAGACTTTCGAAATCTCATTTTGAAAGTTTTGTTGCGTCGCTAAATGAATTATCACAGTACTATAGCATCATCGTATTGGACAAAAAATAGCATGTCTTAGGTTTCTTTATAAGTATCAACTCTTCGACTTTCAATACATTTTAAACTCTTTCGACATCAGCAAATACTTAAACTTTTTTGTTATGTTGACCAGCTTTAAAATTTGAAATTTATTCAAATCACAAGCTTCTGCCATTGGTCATCGAATGCGCCTCCGCTTCTCGCCTTTGTTTGGTTTCGACTCCTACACAAATCGATTCGATCTCCTTTTAGAAAGATTTCCAAATCGTTCTCGTTCTTATTGTTAAATTCGGAAATCTTCGATTCGGAATATTAGCGAATTTTCACCTCACAATTGCGAAAAATTCCGGATCGATGAAATTAGCGCAAATGCCTTTTGATTTCGTTTGTGTGTAGAGTGAATAAGCTGTGTGTTCGCTTCTTTGTTTGGAATCGTCTTACGTGACTTAAGTGTTAAAATGATTTTCATGTCTTTGTTCTGAACGTGATGATTCAACTATGTATGAAAGTGAATTTTTGTTATGATGAAATATTTATATTTTTTATATCGGATTTAATGATGTCAATAGAATCAGAGATTCTATAACACGATTTCAAAATATTTATATCAAATCAAATATATTTATTTGTATAAAAAATATTCCCCAATCAAGAAATATTCAGCTTTCATCTACACATATGAAATTTGATTATTTATATTTAAAATTTATCTCACGTATCTTATTATATTCGTAGAGAACGTGTTGTTAAATTCATGACTCACATTCGTGATATTCAGAATATGCAATTAATAACTTTTTTTTTACTTTGACCTATTCCAGTATAATCAGAGGTTAATGAGCATGAAATCATTTAGTTCGTGATGCGATCGGTTAACTTTCACGTCGATGTCGAACATTTTTCATTCTCATCTTTGTAAAACACGTCGTAAAATTCAGCAGAACAAAATATATTATATTGCGTCCGTTCGTCATAATTCGCTCCGTACAAGTGTCGTAATTAAAATCGAAAATTAATTCGAATCTTTCTATTTTTCAACGGTGTTATACTGCAGTGCTATAATATGATATTCAAATCTGAAGAGAAACTTCAATTTTTCTTTCATGCACGGCTTGATGTGCGTCGCGTGAAAAATCGCTCAAATAAATCATATGTAGATTGAAATTGTTGAAAAAAAAATGTGCATAATGTGCATCATTTTCGAAGTCGTTTTATAACAATCTTCGAGTGCATACTACGAAGGAAGATGTGCTCGAGTGATTTTCCGATTCGTTAAGTTCAAAGTCCCATAGTTTGTTGAAGTTTATTAGTTCACTATTCGAAACTGCCTCAGAACTAAATCGTTTCATGAATTTGCATTAATTCATTGCTTATTTTCAATTTGCTCTAAAATGTATTTATTTTTTCAGCGTAATATCGTATGAACCTTTTAACAAAATAAATTTATCTAAATAAACAATGAAAGAGAGCAGCCCACGCAGTCTCGAGAGAAACGAATTTTCACTCGACAAAAAGCATACCTCTTAAACGTTCCTTTGACAAAGAGCGCGATAATGATGAAATATGAAAGAATAAAACCTTAAAAATGACACACTTTCATTAAATACACGCATTAAAAATTCTAGAACTTATTAACGATCGCTCACTGTTTATAATAACTGAAAAGGCCAAGGGGTACAAGTGACATCGCGGTGATTCCGAGAAAAGTGCGTTCAAAGTTGACCGTGTACCTACATGTATTAGAAGGAGGTCGAGTGATTTGATGATATATCTCGGTACACGTTCCGAATTCGTTTATATCCTTTTGCAACCAAATAAATGAGCGTGCATAGAAGCGATTTCGACAAAAATGTCACTTGTACCCCTTGGCCTTTGCAGTCGTCGTATGTAATAGGTGTCTCACAATCGGTCCATAGCCGATATTTGTCTACGCCCACGCGTTAAAGTCTATGCACGAAACCTGTTTCGAATTGGCATATTCGACTTGTGTA
This sequence comes from Cheumatopsyche charites, assembly GCA_024721215.1. NCBI lineage: Eukaryota > Metazoa > Arthropoda > Insecta > Trichoptera > Hydropsychidae > Cheumatopsyche > Cheumatopsyche charites. Next base: position 8,428,348 of record CM045580.1, read on the forward strand.
TTCTCAAACTGTGGTCCGAGAGGGTCTCGTAGACCGGCTACGCCTAAACCGCATTCCCTGGTCGTTTACTACGCTTTTACTATTCGGTGAACGTGTTTTTCTTCCGTTTGTTTTGTTAGGAATGCTCGGTTGTTTACCGTTATCGGTTTTTTCGGTTCCATTATAGTGGGAAATTCCGATGGTGATGCTCTATTTGTAGCCAGTGATGTTAGTGTGAAAATTTAGTTTTCATTTTCTTTAGGAAATCTCGAGCGATGCCGGGTACTGGTCGTTTATTGTCTTGATATGTGTTTTGGTAAAAGTGTGATGCTTGAAAATGAATACACTGACTAATAAGTATACAATAGATAATTGATGAACACTATTACTAGTAATAGTAAATACGAATAAACGTTTTCATAAGGAATTGACATTCTTAACACTGCTCTAGTTAATTGACAGTTGAGTTACAGTCAGTTCTTTAACTATGAACTGTCGAAAATTCGCGGAGCATAGACGGATTTTGACAGTTTGTAGTTAAAATACTGACTGTGACTCTATGGCAGTTAACTAGAGCAGTAAAAAAAAGACTGTAGAATATAGCATTAAAGTTTGTATTGTAAACACACTGTATTTCTAAATGTGTTTAATAAAAATCTAGAGATATTGTGTTAACAATGAGCAGTTTCATAAAACATATTTGACCCATATTACATTTCCTTATCACTTACCTGTACAACAGCGCTCATCGATCTATGATTAATTCTTCCATTATATATTTTTTATCATTTCGTGTTTAGATAATGGTTTTTTTTTCTCATTATCCATGAATATGCGATACTGCGCTTGTAAACTTTTCCGTTTGACCCAATTGCTAAGGCCGAGTTTAAAATGCATCGTCTGCAATTTGACGGTAAACGTTTGAACAAACTTAACTCTTTCGACGTACAAAGTAGTAAACATTTCTATGCACATCGTCTGTGATTCATCGTATATAATATAATAACAGTTTTCACCGCGATGTTGTATGGGAATATATCCGTAACGGTTCGTAATAATGAGCGTTAACATTTCGCGTTTGTTCGATGAAATTGTATGAAAGTATAAATCTGTTTCGTGTGTGAAACAATAGGCTTTTATTTCATTCAAGTATTTTTTTTATTCAAGACGATATATTTATGTTTTTCGTGAAAACCAGTTGCGTATTTCTTATCATATTCATTTATTCAAATTGTCGAAATTTATGATTCAGTCGAAATTTCATTAAAATGTATCATTTTTTCATCGTACGATTTTTATCAAAATTGCCCAAGTTCTTAATTTGAAAATCGTTCTATTTACACAGTATGAGTTTCAAAACGAATCTTTTTATTTTTCATATCAATTTATAAAACATGCTCAAGTCTAAAGCATGTAAACACATTTTCCAATTTGGTCAAGTACATACTAAACAACAAATAATCGCGAGTAATCTATCAAAGTCATTCTATCTCGCTGAGGGATGTTAACCCTTACGTATGTCAGAAATTATTACTTCGCCGTATTAAATTGTCTTTTCGTAACTATATACGTTTCCAGGGCGTAAAATTTATCTCGATCATAAATTTCGCGTTACTACGACCCCCAAGACACGCTGAATAATACGAATACAGTCACTAATATAACGAAACATACTGTAGTCTGAAGACGAGGAAAATGCGAAAGCTCATATGTACGTGTATGCTCGAATACAGTGAAGTCTTAAACTAAATTATATTCGGATAGTGATTATGTATATCTTCATTAATATTTAATGATAATTGTATTATTTAACTATCAAATTGTTGTTTGATATATTTAAGAAGTTTCTGCGTCTTTACTGATATGATGCTATTTTATGGCGAAAAAGTCCCGTAATAATTGCGACTGTTTTAATTCGATGCAATGCTTTTTCCTTTTATTTTTTTTTTAAATTTAGATATAATTTAAAATTTCTACACTTAAATTAAATCATTTCGACAACATAATTCTGAAAATACACTCACCTAATCATCATACGATAAACGGCACTCGAATAGAACTAATCGTATTCAAATATTGTATAATAGCTCGAGCAACACCAGGTATTATAACAGCAGCTAGTTCTCAATAAATATACGATAATAAATCTACATCATACCGTATTTTTTCTTCACTATATTACTAGCTTGTACCCTATGTTTGTTTCGATTTTTTTCGGTCGTATTGCGGATGAGTTGCGTTTTTGTGCGCGGAATCGAAATCCCACACGCAATCGAATGAAGTCATCGAATCTCGTTATATTCAAATGTCGTTATTGCGTTTTTCAATTACACATTTACACTTTGCTAATTCTAATGTGAATTGACTAATTAGTCGTCTCCTTGCGCTATCGAGGAAGTCGCTTGGGATTTTTTAATTTACGTATTGAATTTTAAAAACTCGGTGTGCTGTTGAAAATATCGAGTTTTCTACTTATTTTTATGTATTTTTTCGTTTGAGTTTCTTTTTAGCGAAACTGTTGAGAGAGTAGAAACTGAAACTTTTGCTGTGCTCGAGTGTAAACTTTGAATTTTTCATGAAGAATTTTAAAAATTAACGCACACACTATTATCAAAATGTGTTTCTCTAAAAATGTTGAAAGTGAAAAACTATAATACATACGAGGGGAGGTCCAAAAGTTCGTGGAATGAAAGGGTTCTAAATATAATTTAACAACAAATCTATTTTTTCCTTTCAATATAATCTTCCTAAAGCTAAAAACACTTATTAGATCTATGAATTTATTTTTCTATACCATCATAAAAATATTTTTATCTTTTGAGCCAAAATTGCTTACTTTACCTCATTGTCATCGGGAAAATTTCTTCTCTTTAAGTCTTTTTTCAAATTTGGTAACAAATAAAAATCACTTGGGGTCAGATCTAAACTCCAGGTGGGTACTTTAGTGATTCAAAGCCATGTGTGTGCAGAGGAGCAATAGCAACTCTGCTCTTGTGAACTGGCGCGTTGTCTTGCAAGAGCAACACACTTTTGGTCAATTTTACTCGACATTTTCCCTTGGTGGTCTTCTTTAATTTTTCTAATATCGTTGCGTAGTATTCTCCGGTTATGGTTCTTCCCTTTTCTTTGTAGTTAATGAATAATATCGTATCACAATCCCAAAAAACAGTAGCCATCAACATTTCAGCTGACTCCGACACCCTGAATTTCTTTGGCGGTGGTGTCCCCTTTTTATGTCATTACATGGACTCTTATTTAGACTCAGGTTCAAAGTGATGAATTAACGTTTCATCTCCGCTAAAAATCCGCATCAAAATCCGTGCAGGTTTGTCTCCACACAACTTCAAAAATTGTTTGACGCATCGACGCGCTGGTGTTTCTGAAGAGGCGTGAGCATTCTCGATACCCATCTTGCACTGACTTTTATTATACTCAGATGATCATATAGGATTCGCAAAATAGTGGTATCTGATACTCCAACTAATGCAGATAAATCTTTTATTTTCAAACAGGTGTCCTCCATTACAATTTTTTCCACTTTTTCAGCGATAACTGATGTGATGGCCTCAACTGGCCTTTCTGAGTGGGGGTCATCTTCAATCGACTCCTGACCACGTTTAAAAAGACCAAGTCACTTGAAAATCATTGATTTACCTGGGTACTGATATCCATAAACTGTTTTCATTCATTCATAATGGTCTGAACATTCTGTTCTTGCTTGGCAAGGAATTTTATCACAGCACGGTGTTCAATTTTCTCCACAGTGTCAGTTTTCTCTCGGATTGACTTGTTTAGCAGGCGATTTTTCGTTAACTAATAATACGAAAGAGCTGAAACTTAATTTATATACTACTGATTAGTCACTAATTAATATAACATATAGTGACCGATCCTATCCCCACTCCATCCCCTCCATTCCACGAACTTTTGGACCTCCCCTCGTATGTAAAGGCGATCACATAAAAAACAACACAAATTATCGAATATAGTTATTTTTTAATAAAATCAATTTTCTATAAAATACTTCCAAAGTTTTTATAAATTAATATAAAAGTTTAAATAAGGATATTTTGATGCTACATAAGTTTTTCAACAAAACTTCTCTCGCATAGTGAAAAATGTTCGGAAAACTTCAACTTCAAACTTTTCCCGCATTTAACGTAACATTGCTTTTAGCGAACTATTTATTTATTTAAAAAACGTTTTCAAACTTAAATAAACTTCGACCAAAGATAATTTCCATCACTATTTATAAAACGCTCATTGACACAAATTCCTCGTTCGGCTCCGTAATGAAAGTAGACGAAAAAATTGTGCAACCGACCAAATATCCGATTATTCCGCCCATTCGATCTCGGCTCGATAGATCATAGATCGCAGATAGATCATTATTGATTTTGGATAAGATCTAGCGAATTTTCACATTTCTCTATGCTAATCGGCGATTGCAAAGTCTGCATTGTCGAAATTGGAATATTGTTTTTCAACGTGTCTAAATTTGATTTTTGGACAAAGATAAGTACAATCAGCTATTTTTTATTTAATTTCAGATGAATTTACTCAAAAGAATATTAATGATTTAGGCATTTTCACATATGAATATTGAGATTTTCGTTTGATATTCTATAATAATTAGTCTTCCGCGTTCTCTTTTCTGAGCGAAAATAAAAAGTGGTCAACGCTCAAGATCTATGGATCATTGTTTTGATCTAGAGTCGATCCAGGGCCGGCTTTCCTTATAGGGTTATGCGTCGAGTGATGTCATGGAAGTGGGCGCGTCGTAGCCAATGTCAAAGTGACGCATATGTGTTTTTGATTTTTTAATTTTTGCTTTTGGAATTCCTCGTTATTATAATTTCCATCCAACTTGATTTATCTGTTGTTGTTTCGAATGTTCATTTTTTCTTTAGAACGTATTCAAATTTTCGATGAAAGTTCGTGCGTGCGTTGTGCTAAATTTATCGATTTTTCACGATATTTTCTATTGAATTTGTTCGAAAGCCTTTTTTTATTTGAAACAATTTCAGATATTTATGTGAGTTTTGTATTCCTAATGCATATTTTTTCCAGTTTTATAACTTGATCGACGTATTTGCTTTCATTTTTCGACAGTAACATAATTATGTTATTGCTAATGATTTCTTTCGCATAAATGTTTGTAATTTTAGTCACTCGCGGGCAAATTTATTTGTTCACGTTAGAAAACTGAAATTGAAAATTTAGCGTGAAAAATCGTTAAAACATACAGTTAACGCCGTATTCCGCAGGTGATTAGAAATCCATTATTTTTTTTTTTAGTTCATATTCGATTTTTCAGCATCGAAAATATACCTGAAATCAGAGAACAATCAGCATTTAATATTTATAACTTAATAACATAGTAGAGTCGTATAATCTCACATTGAAAACAGTTCAATCATCAATTTGCATGAAAGTTGCGCGAATCGTTTAACTAGACACAAAAGCCATTTAACAACTTTCAATGAAAGTTACAAACCATTAAAACTACATCTAAAGTTTATATCTAGCTACGAATCTACTAATTATTTTGTAAAATGAAAAACTGAAAATCACAAATTCGATACTAACGATACCCTTTTTTTCGGAGTCGGAAATCATCAACGTCAAACCCGAAAAGCCTCATTTTCAAAAAAAAAGCCATTAATAAACCGAATTTTTTCCACGTCAATCAAATCGAAGCGTTTATCGGTTATCGATTTCGAATTTAGCACCGTCAAAATTTGTATAGGTGTATCGAATATACGCCATTTTCCGGTTATCGTATGTGAGCGCACCCCTTTGTCAAACCCTCGTTAAACGACGTCGTTTCACCTCGAACTATGTACCGCTTATTAAGCTGGCTTCACAGTGTCAATTGGGTGTTTTGATGAAAATGCGTGAACGATTATGTATTTTGAGTGTTGAAATGATAATCTTACTTAAGCTGGTGTTTTTTTTTTTTTTGAGGAATGTTTAATGCGATTTTCAAATCCTAACTAAATCAAATAATCCTAATCAAATCAAATAACTAACTGAACTTTTGACCGTTGTTTTGATAAAATTACTGTCAAGAATTTTAATTTCACTAGTGATTTCACAGAAATTAAAATATTACTATTTTTGCGATTTTGTTGTAATATATCTATGTATGAAGATTTCCATGTGTTTTAATTAAGGAAATTAGTCTTTAAGCACTGCAGTACTAGCTGCAAGTTTAAGAGCAAGACAAGACGAGTTTCACGCAAATTAAATATTGCTCATAAACTTTTAATATTATGCATTCAATTCACGTTTATAAACGTCATTTTCAAATGCAAGCACGTAAATGCATTTTCAAGATTCCAAAATTCCCGTTTTACTAGTCACTTAGCTCTTTAAATACGAATCAAACGTATTCGTCCTTCAAGCGTCTTCGTTTTTTTATTTACAATCGGCATTTTCAATGCATTACAGCATATGCATATATTCATTTATTTGACATTTCCTATTGCTGTTTGTAAAAGGCAATAACATTTATGACACAGGAGCATAAAACCTAGTAAAATTGTGATTTTAGTAGGTTTCGTTATAATGTTTTGATTTGATTTGATTCGATTCGCTAAACTGCCTTATTTCACGAAAGCACTATTAGAATATCGTTATCGTATATTAGAATGTATTTTTGTGTGTATCTCGAAACAGGAACCTAGGGTAGATAATCTGAAATATCAGCATTAATACTGAAATGCCTTTTTGTTGTACCCATGGGATAAGTAAGTAGCACGATTTTGCTATGAGATAAATTTGATTCGTCAAATTTTCTATTGTGAAATTATTTTTCCCTAAGTATTGCTTTCACATGGCTCGTTAATGTTTTTCTATTGTATTCGAGATTTATACACGATCTTACAATTTCCTCATATCTCAGAATGTAAATCAAATTGAGTTCATTTTATGAAAAGAAAATTGCTTTTTATATAAATTAATATGATTTTCTTGATTTTTTTATATTCACGATGGAAAATATTTTCCAATTTTCCTTGAATGGAAAGGCGCTATTTGCAATTTAATTAAATATCGATCAACTTGTTTACTTAGTCAACATTGAAACGTCAACACTATTTAAATTTGTATAGTGATTGACGTAATACAATTTTCACACAATAATTTTATCACATCTGACGAATGAATTTCACAAAGGGCGCAAGTGACCTTTTTTATCGATATCGAGTTAAGTATCATCATATATAGAACCATTTATAATATAAAATAAATTTTATTTCATATTATTTTTACAAATGAATTCAGATCAAATGTATCAACGTGTTCCAAAAACCCCATAGGGACTATACATACATAGGTGTATACGTCAACACATATCGATCCATCTAATGTCATTCTATCTTTTCACGACTGAATTTCATCAAAAACCAAATTTCTCTTCACTTTCTATAAAAAAATAAAAATGAAAAATAAAAACTTTTCCAACAACCATTCGATTATAACCGAGCACAAAATTCGAATTAACGTGAAAGGCTTCAGATCCGTATCGAACGCACGCGTTTCCTCTCACAGCGAAAACGAGCTACACTAACCCCCCGATTTACGCCAGTGTTTTCGAACGATAATTTTCAACACGGTATCGATTTTTCAGACGACCAGTTTTTCACGGTAGTCCGCAGTGCCGGAAATAACTCAGGTTTTTCCACGTCGCGTCCCGCGGGATTTGGATTTTTGGGATTTGGGATAGTAGTGGGATCGTATTTTTTCCCATGGGACGGGACGCACCCTTTCAAATATTCAGATGCGTTCGAATTTGCCGGAAGGTCGCTTTTGCTGGTAAATAAATCTGCCTGAATTCGTCCAGTTGAGATATCGGATGAAAGTCTTTGGAGTACTGCTGGATTTTGAGGTTGAAATTGATTAATGGCAGTTGACGTTGAAGTTAGGAAATTATCGAGAATTTGTGTTTTTTTTATATTTATAGGATCGGTTATATTAAGATGTTTTTGTGCGGTTTCGATACAGGTGATGGAACTTTGTCCGGATTTATTTCTGTCCAATTATGTACACTGCCAATGAAAATTTATACGATTGGAGGTATGTAATGTGATGGGATTAGTGTTGCTGTGATTATGAGTTTAGATCCTGGTGAGAGTTTTTTTTTGAAGAGATGTTTTTTTTTTATATAGAATCCTCTGTTTTTCTTTGTTATCAAATTCATCAGAAAAATAGAACACAAACCATGGTTAATATAAGCTATGTAAAGTTTAAAAAATTTGAACATTTATTGTTTTGCTTCTGGCCCTACTCAACTGGCATGTATAATTCATATGACGACTAAAAAGGTCAAGGGGTACAAGTGAGTTTGTGGTGATTTCGAGAAAAGAGCGTTCAAAGTTGAATATGTACCTACACGTATTAGGAGGAGTTCGAGTGATTTGGCGATATATTTCGGTACTCGTTCCGAATTCGTTTATTTATTGCCACCATATACATACGTATATGAGCGTACATATGTATAAGCGATTTTTGTACATAACCCAATTTCGGCATAAATGTCACTTGTACCCCTTGGCCTTTTTAGTCGTCATATGTATGTACTAACTCCAATTCAAATTCGATCTGCACATTATTTATAGTTAAACTCAATCTGTACGCTTTGCAAAAGGTGGAAACTCGATTCATCCATTGAGCGTTCGACGCATTAACGCTTTCGATTCCGACGAACGAACTTTTTGAATACCGTGTTTTTTTTTTTATGAGTTCATATAACATCTCGAGAGGGTAATTCGTTTTTCTTAATGTGACTTTTCGTTGCGATGCTTTTCTCCGCAGCCTCAATGCGGTACAATGTTCCGCATTCCTTATTGAAGATAGTTTCGAGCTTCTGGTTCCGGTAATGGGTTCACTGGGGTTTTTATTAATGTGTTCTCAGTTGTGTTGTAACATTGTATTTAAGTGTTGAATTCCTCTGAGTTTTCTTCGAAGTTTCCGATCTCGATTAGTTTTTTTTTCGTCTTCGTACGTTGATTAATCGAGATGTACGGTCGTATAATATATTCTAATATGAAATTTATATTAGACGTGACATAATTTTTCCGATATCGTCATTTTCCACTTGTACAATCGAATAAAGAATCGACAACTGTTGATCATCATCAAAATTCTATCTGAGTCACACATATCTACGTTGAAAGTACCTAAGTAATTTCAGTTTGAAAAAGTACAATAGCATTCATCATTGTTCGTTTGATGACATGTATTTTCCGTATAATTTTCACTTCCGCTTTCGCACTGATCCATAGTACACTGTACTACTTTGTCATACAATACAAAGTAATTTGAGCAAATTTACTTTTGCATTGAAATAAGCGGCTTTACATTTTCCTTGTGTCGTATTCGTATTATCGAATTATGTTTGTACAATGATTTATTGTTCGATTATACTGTGTGGATCTTGAAGTTATCTATTTTAAGCGATGTTTCATCGAGCAACATCGAAAGTCATTAATAATTCAAGTCTTATCGGATCGAAGCCTGTTTTTATTACGAACCTCTATTGACTTAACCTAACCCGATTCGACCCGAGCTTAACTACCCTTATTGAATCAATCATCCCCTTTCAAAGATCAAATGTCGCAAATTCAACCATGAAATAATTATATATTATACAATACGACTCAAATTGATTGTAAGATAAAATAGAAACCATATTTAATACAATTTATTTATATTAGATTATGAATATTGTGGAAATGTATTTCAACATCAATACAGGTTAAAATTTTATAAATCACAATGAATTAAATTCTTTTATGTATGTAGGTACCTATATCTGTTTTATATCATGATAAAAAAATTGAAGTCTTTTGCAAATTGACTTTTCAATTTCACACGTATCATGTTTGTTCAGCTTCAGCCCTTCCCATTTGCAAATAGAACGTAGTGTTTGCTGAAATAACTGAACCACACCTCGACTTCGAATTATGGTCATTGTGGTGGATGAAATTCGCTATAATGACTCATCGATTGTTAAAAAATGCTAGGTTTACACAGCGGTACGCATATTTTCAGAATTCTAGTCTTTCACTAAAAAAATAGTCTTTTTAAATACAAAAATATGTCAATCGTTAGAAATCTTGTTGATAGATAGAGTAGTTTAGATAAATAAACAAAAAATATGAAATAGAACACATCAGAATATGGATATGGTTCGAATAGTTGAATTAGAATGTAGCTGAAATGTTCATATGATGAAATTTCAATTGAGTAACGTTTGTTTGTATTGATTTTTCAGCATCAACAAGATACGTTCACTATCCGAGTTTCAGCACTGCAGGAGGTTAAAGGAACTGTACGTGAGGAAGAATAGAATATCTGATCTATCTGAGCTGAGGTTCCTTCGGAAGCTTCCATCTCTTAAGATCCTGTGGTTGGATGAGAATCCCTGTGCAGAAGCTGGAAAGTGAGTGTTTTAAGTAAAAATATTGAGTTCTTTCTTATTTGACCATTACCATAATTATACATTGACAAAGCTTTGTCAATACTTATATGAATCAAAAATTAAACTTTCATATTTAAAAACTCTGTTTAGTCATATGTATAATTTCAATATGCTAAAATGTTATATATCTATAGTAAAACGTTATGAATATTGATCAAATTCGGTAATGGGAGTGATCAATCATTGATGGTTATCAGCTTTTGATACATTATTCTGCAAATATGCTGCGTAGCTCTGCATGTATGAATGAAAAATTATTAATTTTTTCACAAATATATTCATGTATATTTTCATGTGGTCAATATTGATGGTTATTGTGTTTTTATATTTCTAAAGTAAACTAGGTATTTCCTTATCGATTTAGATGAATTATCGGAGATGCACTTATTGTTAATATATATGTGTCTCTATTTATCATTCTGTTATATTATACCGAAGAACGAAAGTCAGTTAATGTTCACACGTTTTCAAGTATGATGATTCACTGACACACCTTTGATTACGAATAGTTCCGTTAATGTAAAATGTTTCCTTTTTTTCGTTCAATGACATTTGTAATTTTAATATAAAGATATAACATTCTTTTTTTTTCACTTTTTCAGCTATCGAATGACTGTTTTGAGGGCATTGCCACAATTAGAAAAACTGGACAATGTTGTTGTTCAAGCTGAAGAGGTATTTTTTTCAATAATGCATACATTGCCTATATTTATCATGAATTTATATAAATATATTTATATCTTCAGGTGGAGGAAGCAGCAAGAAAAGGAACTCCTCTTATTGATTCTGATGGCGAAGACGACTATGAACCCGAACTGGTATTTTTTTTTCTCATATGGTTTTTATCTCATTTCCTTTCATACATTCTTTGGTCATTAATTGATTAAACAAAAAAAAAAAACAATGAAGAACCGCTGTGGTAATTACGGTGAAGGAATAATCAATCTTCATCAGATTCATTAATGTCACATTTAAAGTTTTTTTTTCAAATCATAATATGAATCTTAATATTGCATTAGTAACGAATCACTTTATTTTTTCATTCTTATTAATTTTATAAAAATAATTTAACATGTGTAATTTTTTAGAATATTAACAAAATTTACAGGATAACTACAATCAGTATTGGTCAAGAAACGATGAGAATAATTCAGATAAAAATGTAGAAAAAGATGATTATAGAAATAGTGATCAAGTAAGTTTAACACATTAAAATAATAATATTTAATCAGTTTTAATGAATATTTCATGATACTATTCATTCATTGAGTATCTATGCATATGTATTTATAGAAGTCAATTATTTTAATTTTTTTTTTATATTAGGATTCAGATAGAAATCAAGAAGCATACGAGAATCAAAACACAGTTGCAAGCCATGCTCAAACAAGACCTTCGGCTTTAAGAAGATCACCTCCTATGATAAACGGATCAAGAAATACAAGAGTAATCAAATATTTTCCAGATTATTTGTATCTTCATTATTCTATCAAATTTTAATGTATTTTTTTTCAATCTCAATAGGAATATGATAGATATCATGAAGAAAGTTCAACACCTGCATCAAATAATTACAATAGACCTTCAGCGTTACCGAGATCTCCTCCGAACACAAATGGAAACCAGGTTTATACCTTTTTATTAAGATGTTCCATTTTGAGCTCAATATTTTCTCTTTGAAATTGAAAAGTTTTCGATTTAAATTCAATAAAATCTATGTTATAAAAACACTTACAATTTGTTTTCATTTGAAAATGTTAAGTTTTTACTATGAATTTCAGACAAGTCCTGTTCGCCAAAGGTGTTACACACCAGAAAATTACGAAGATCCACGATATGAGCAACCGCCTCCTAGATCACAATACTTCGAGGTATGATAAAATACTCTTGACTACAGTACAACTATCATACACATTTAACAATTACTAAATATCACCTGAAATACTAAAAGCATTAATATGACTCTTCACTAACATTTTGCAAAAAAAAGAGATCAGCGTCGTTAGGGGACGACCTGTCGAGCCACCAGCACCAGCAGGCCCCTTTGAGATCGCAGGATGATCCGCCCCAACAGGCCGACACTTTAGGACCAAACGATACGGTAGCTTACAGGCGTATGCTGCAGCACAGCCAATCGGCCAATAGCATAAAGGTGCAATGCCAGTTAGCTGCACTTCACTGCACTCAGTGCATTAATTCCCCTCAGTTTGTTTTTGTTTTCCGTTCTTACTGTATATTAGTTACCTTTCATATTTCTCATCTACACTAAATGCTTTTTCGATTAATATTCATCTCACTTGCTTTTGATGTTTTGTACATGAATATGCAAAAATTTACATTTTACATGAAATCCATTTTATTAGACTAATAGCATTGTTTAAGCATTCATTCTTGACATTTAAATTATTAATAAGTCGTTTATCAGTCAAAAGATTGTGAAGGTTTTCAAAATTATTGAATTTGCATCACAAGTTTATTATGTTTGCCATATTTCAGGAATATGCACCTGTAAATGGCGATCACACAAATCAAAATCGTTACCAGCACCAAAATAACAGGCATTCTATTGATATGACGTCTCCACAGTCGCAACATGGTGAATGCTACTATGAACGTGGAGATCGGTAATTTGATAATTATTCATGAATCATTAAAAGAATATATTACATATCTAACTGATTTTTTTTGTAATTTTTAGATACGCTAGTCAAAATTTAGCTCATGACAACACACCACAATACTATCAATCAAATAGCAATATCAGACAACCAGCAGCTACACAAGAACAATGGGAAAGAGACAGCATCGTTAGTGCATCGAAAGAACGCGAAGGACAAATACCTAGTGCTGTAATGGCTGACCATAAAGGTTTCACGAGGCGCCCGATGATGCGGGTTAGTAAAATAGCATGTTGCCATCCAACAATAAGTGTTAGATTCAGTAAATACTTTATCAATAATAGGAGATTGAATATACCCATATGGCATATTCATAATTCATTAAAATTTGAAAGTTCAATTTGACAGTCTGTAATTTACTAGCAGTAGGTATATTACAAATAAATTTCCTCTTCCCTCACTACCATTACTAATTGCCACAAATTTAATTTGAAATCTAAAATCTCCAAACAAACATTGGTAGGTATATTAATTATTTTTTTCCTGAACACTAAAATTAGTTTAAGTGATTTGATATGTGTATAAAACAAACGCATTCATTAATACCTGTATCTATTTACGAATAAAATGTAAATTTAAGCTGTAACAAATATGTTTTATAAATATCACTAAATTGTCTTTGATAATTCATGCTTGTCACTAATTTTTTAGAACTCTAACCTTCTTTCTGCCGTGCTGTGCCTTGTGAAAGAATTGGACTATACGAGTTTGGAAGTCGCTGAGATGGCCGTTCGTTGTAGAATGGATGAGTTAGCGAACCGACCATGAGTATCACTGAATCGTATCGTCGACGACGAGTGAAGAGTTCAAGAGAGTTTAACGAATTCACCCAAATATACTAATATAAATATATGAACTAATAGTTTTTAACGGAGCGATTTATTTTATTGCTGTAGAACATACAGAATAAAGTAAATTTATTGTGATAAATAATGTAATTGTATGTAATTTATGTAATTAGAATATATAGTAATCAAATTACATTTGGCAGCTTTAAGCTGCAACTTTAATGAAATATATACTCATTTTATTATTCCAAACATATTGTTTAACCGAAATTAGCCATCATTTAATCAAATTACGTAATTGATGATTAATTTTGATTGTTTTTCATATTTTGACATATTTTTGACATTGATAGATATTTTAAATATTATTTTTTATACATTGACTGATATAATTTGTTGTATTGTTGGATTTGTTCATGAGGAATGTATTGCATTTTGTTAGAGTTTGATACATTCCAAATTTGGTAAATGTGCCCGTAATAATAATAAAGGTCAAAGTATAGGTCAAACGACCAGAGTGGGAATGAACCACTTATTATGCCCGAAAGTGTAGTTATAAAAAGAAGCAACAACAAAACAATACTGTCTCCTTCATACTTATAAGCTAAACTGCACATGGTGTAATGCTACAAGTTTATTCACAGACTGCACAATTGTAATGTGTAATGTGGGGTTTGTTCCAACTCTCAACAATTCACCTAAACAGAAATTCAAAGAAATAATTTGATCATTTATTTTGTTTTATATAAAGCATTATAATATATTTTGAACTGTGAAAATCTTTAACATTGAAAGAATTTTATTTGATGTCATTTTCACTACTATTGGCATGCCTGACAGTCAAATAAAAATTAAATTATAAACTTCTTTTCTTTTCACAAATTCACAAATTCAATTTTTTCCATTTAAAGTTCAATAGTTTTCTAGAAAACAGTTTTTCAATTGAAAAATATTGAATTTGAATTGGAAAGCTTATATCTCCATATTAATGAAACATGATTTTGACCATTATTATATAGTTGGGTACAAATTATGTATAGAATTTATTTAAATTTATTCTTTATACTTATAACAATTATTACATAGCTTTAACAATTAAATGAATGTGTGCAATAGAAATGTATTGAAAACTGTTGATGTTTTATAGATTTTTTGTTATCGCTTAATCTATTGTTTGACTAGAGATATGTATTCAACATTTTATACGCACTCAACAAACGATTTTACATGTTTGTAATTATGTATTTTTATCGAAAAGTCATACTAATTTCATATGATTCCTGATGGAGTGAAAAATATTAAATGTTAGGTTCATGAAGATATTTTAAAAATTAATCGGGTCATCTAAAATTTTTATTGAAAAGTGTTTGTCATATGATAATTGTAATTTTAAATAATGTATACGTATATTTGTTGCTTAAAATTGGAAGATGGTGCGATTCACATCTGAGCTTCTTATATTTGAAAACTAGCAAATTTATCAGATTTGCTCGTTTGTAGTTAGGAACAAGACCAATTTTTCGTTCAGATCTAAAACATCTTTGATCAATTGATCTTTAATATGTGACTGATTTTGAAGACAATATAAGGAGAAAAAAAGCAATACTCTTTATGCAGGAAAAATAAATTTACTTTTCCATAATCAGCAGACAAAATGTGTACTTAAATTCGGAGATAACTTCAATAAATCATGTGAATTTGAATATGATGTTCGACAATTGTTCTATCCGTACTGATTTTAGACTTGTAATTTTTTTAATTAATAAAATGTTTGTTTTTTCTACATATTTGTTTAAATCATAGAAAAGCATTTGTACATTTTTAGTGTTAGCAAATTGAATCAATAGATAGCAAATTGTGGGCTTTTAATGTATGATAAAATTCACGTTATAGCGAATTTATGTTATCCTTTTTACCATTGAAATTTTATATCATGTATGAAATTTTTTAGTTCATTATTTACGTATCTACATACATATGTGTTACAGTGAAACTATTACTTTCAGTGAAATTATAAATCAAAAATTATAATCTCATATATCAAATTCACAATTTCACTGCCATTATGATTCCACTGTAACAAATATATCATGTACTCTAAATGCCAAAGCCATATGAATTCAATTGTTTTGAAAAGATTATGTTATCATGATAGGTAACCTTAAGAGTACAATTCAATTTTTAATCAAAATCGGATGAATGTGTATTTGAAAGTTTTGAAAATGTTCCACCAAAGAATACCTATTTGTGAAATTTGTCTAGTCTAGAACATATTGAAACAAAAATTGCTATGAAAAGTATCATTCAAATAAGCAACTCGAATATGAAACTCTAAAAATTAAGGTTTTCCAATTTGTACTCTTCAGGCTTCCGATCTAAGAAATATAAAATTGGCTGGCATAGTTTATATATGTAAATGAAATCAAATTATACGAATCCATCCATAAATTTATAATATATTTTTACAAATTAAAATTAAGCATTAATTAGATGCATGTAAATTTAGGTCATGTAACATCATGTTGAATCTATTTTCAGTGTAACAAGTGTAATCGATGATAGAAATGCTGATATTATATTAATACACTAAAAAGTAATTCTAACCAATGCGTTTTCATTCGAACCTGTTCACAATGTATTTGCACATCTTCATTATTTCCAATGGGGTGGCGAGAACAATTAAAACTGGATGCTTGGCTAGAGCAGAGTGGGAAATGGGGTGTCAAGAATCGGCAGAGTGAGGGGTGTGAAAAGTATCACGCTGTTTGCTGAAAAGGGGAAGTAATGATGATGGCCGAGATATGACAAGAGTGGAAATTGCACGGTCGATCTGAGGGAGGATGCCGACCAGAATGTTTCTTTTAAAATTTTTGACAATTGTCTCCATGTTGTACAATCTATGCATGTTGTACATGCATAGATTTTTAAAGTGTAACTTCTATAGTTAAGTTGCACTGGATTTCATGGTGAAGTGTATTCACTACAAGTGTAACGAAAAGTTTCTCATTGTAACGAAGAAGTGAAATAAAAACGTTTGACATGGAGGAAAAAGAGTTTTATCGTTTTTCTCATTTAATTAAGAAAATTTAACAAAAATCATATTCCATTTTCAGATTCAAAAATAATAAAATCAATAAATGCTAGAACCTAGTTTCCGTTTGGGTTCATCTACAAATATTCACATCAATGAGTTGCATTTTTTTTATAGAAATAAAATGATATAGACATATTTTCATATTTTTTTTATTGTTAACAAATTATAATTTTCGATGAAAATATCAAAAAATACAATATATTACATATTTTCAATTTCAAACATTTCAGCGTCGGGTATCTTTATCAGATCTTTTTATTGAACCGAGTAAGTACCCCGACGGACCCTTATTTTACATTCGCTGATAACTTCAAACGCAATAAAACGTTCGCGGAAATAAAACGGCCGAAAAAAAAATGCGGGATACACTTCCGGCGATCGTTTGGACCGCCATTACGCTGGACGGAAGTGATGGTGCCGCCATCTCGTTTCAGGGATAAACGGCCATCTGCAATCTGAAAAGCGAGAGATGCATTCGAATTTCAAACGAGCGCATTTATGTACATACCTACATAGCCCGTCGAATATCAATGGAAAAGAGATGCTATTATCTATATATAAATATGATAAATATTGCAGTTTCATAAACATTTATCACTGCAGTCAACTTAATAATCTAACTATATAATAGCGCTACTCTGTGGGTTTGTGTGTCCGTGTAACGCTCCAAAACTGGGTGGATATTTTCAACGGGTTCAATATGTTCATATTCAATTCAATAGTTCAATATGTACCTGAACACGACGCATGTAACGTTGGCTGCAATGACAAATGTTTGTTTATTGCTCATGCAACTGTCATGAACATGTGTTATGTAAACGCCGCACGATAGAAACAATGAAATCGGCGTTTATGCGAATTGCACCGCAGACATCACAATCGACGACCATTAGATGAATATTTGAAAAAATGGCGCATTGTGGCGCGTAATTAATGACGAGTGTCTGTCCGTCTGTTCATTGTTTGGCCGGTGTCAACTCGGAAGGGAGCGCAATCTGAAGGGCTTCGTAATTGGCGCCATTTAATTAAAAATTCAAGCGCGGCGGCCATTGTCTCCGCTGCGGCCATTGTCGGCGAAACCATTAATTTCGACCGAGTGGTAATTACAAAAATTGAAAACGATAGAGACGCAAATAACAAGTGAAAAGTCGGCATCAAGTGAATTCGTATGTGTTGACGCAGGGCCGGCTCGATCCGTCCCATGAACCGAAGCGGCGCCAAAATCATCTTTAGGATTGGAAATACTGAACTTTGTATTTCGATAATTTCAGGATTATGATATAAAGAAGGAAATTAAGATAATTTTTAAAAACGCATGAGTACTTACGTCGAATTTTTGTTCAGAGGAGTTAGTCACGTTTAGCCCATACGATACATAGATGGGCACTTTCGACCAAAAGCTTGCGCTAATGGAAAATCCTTATGCATCGGAAAAACCTTGTCTCGATTACACGGCAGCGTTTCGCTAGACACTGAAAACGGTCGCTTTTACATAATTTACACGGCGTTTTCAGAAAGGCTTAATCGGTCCAGTTAATTATCGCTAAAAGGCAATACGTTAACGGGGGTAGCATTCGAACCACCTGAGCCACCATTAACCTCACCACCGCATTCGTTTCTACATTTTACATTCTCTACGTTTTCTGAAGCTTCTAATAAAATTTAAGCTTTCCGTTTATTTTCTCGTTTAAAAAATTTGATGATAGAAATGAAATATACTAAGTAATGTCATATAATAAGTATGATGATTTTTTTATTATTATTTTAATAATTGAGAATCGCTGTTCGAATCATCCTGATAAACTAAGCACGTACGAGGCAAAACACTATTTGTATACAGAACGTCAAGTCCACAAGTTTTCACCGATTCGACATTTTCTTCTTTTCTTTCTTTCAGGTTTTCTCTTTATGAAACAGCGATTCTTAAACGTTTGATTGAGACATGGGTTTTATACTTCGAGTTTAATAACTCCTACTTTAACTTGAAATGGTAATTATTAAACTTGAAGTTTAAAACCTGAGTTTATATGAAAATAAAGGTATAATTGTAAATCTCATTCTTCTAATTGTTAGAACATAAAATTCTTCTATTAATTCTAAATCTTATCAGTATTTTTTTCTATTATATTACAATACTGAGCTATAATACTTGATTAGTAACATTTTCATAAATATATAACATTTGTATTCAAATTCTTAATAAAATTTGATTTGTTTCAATAATAGAATGAAAAATTTCCTCCCACGTTTTAAATTTTCACCGATAGATGTCAATAAACTACAAGAAAGAATTTTCAGATTAAAAATCATTTCCTTTGAATTTTAACCTGATCTAATTGTTTCAAAACTTTTCTTTATTATCTAAACTAAACTCGTGTCCCACAGTTTGAAAACGTCGCCTTTCTCAGTTCGATCTCCCATTAGACGTTAAGTCAACCACGCATTGACAAATTATCGGTCATTTTTTGCTTTTAGCTTCCCTTTTTTACTATATCTCAGTTTGTTTATACATTTATTGAGGATTGACATCGTTTAACAGAAGCAGAAAGTGAAAATCAATTTGATTGAAATTCGTTATGCAATTTGACGTGATATGAATTTAAAATCGATTTTGCGCGCGAATTGATGGGTACAGTAATAACTATAAGTTTATCGACCATTATTTTGTAGTTTCTAATTGTTATTTTTATGTAATAATGTTCTTTATAGGATATACGATTTGATTGAGCAGTGTAATAATAGCAAGGTGACTAAATAATTCTAATATGTGACATTTAATGGAAAAAAAAGAGTATTGAATTTTTTATCTTACTTTGAATTTGGTAAAATTATCATGGTTTTTCTGTAATCTATGAATAAAAAAATTGAATAATTTTATTATTTTATTTATTTACATATAAAAATACTGATAAAAATAAATAAACGATCACATTTCCATTAACAATACATAAAATATAAAGAAAAAAAATGCAAAACATTTACAAAGCTTACACTATGACTTCGATTTAAGAAACATTAAGCAATATGTACATGCACTAATCATTCGTATTACTTCAACTTGTACAATCTTCTCCCTTCTCTGCTAGTTGTATAGTTTAAACACCTGTGAATGAATCGAATTTGAGTAAAAATAATATTCTCTTAGAACAGCATTTATATTATTTTAAAATATTCACCTGCACATATTCTGATGCATTGTTTTTTCGATGGGAAGTTATTAGCATTTCCAGAACAGCCTCCATAATTGAATTCTTCGCACTCTCCTGATGTTGGATCGTATCGCCATCTGAAAGTCATAAAATTTTATTCGAGTGTATTCAATAATAAGAAAATTATAGAAAAACACTATGTTTTGACTTTGTTCCCATTAATATTTTTTCACCAATATAATTTCAGATTGAACTTTATTCTTATTTCATCATTTGAATTGTTAGAAAAAATATACGACAACCAAAACATATTTTATAAAGTTTTTTATCTATATAATTTTTTACAAAAACTCAAACATAGAGAAAGCTTCAAATCGATTTAGAGCCAATAATAAAATTGTTAAAATACGACGTTTTCTCTTTTATGATTTTATTGAAGATTTCACTAATCATAATTCTCACAATGGAAATCGAAATAATCTCACCTGACTAAAAGTGCTCTGCAATTTCCTCTCTTCATCGGCAATTTGCAAATTATTCTGGGATCCAATTTTTCTTCAACATGCAATTCTTGATCGACTGCAACATAAACATTATTGTTTAAAAAACATACTTTCATTAAAAAAATTAAGATTTAGTTTCAATATTCAAGCAATTCAAAAATATCAGATTTTTAAACTATCGATATTCAATAAATGATTGACAATTTAAGACCACCCTGTTTTATCGTCAATAGTGACCATCAGTCATATTTGTCGAAAATTCAAATTCAAAAAAAAAGTTCAGTCACAGTCAAGTAATTGAAACTACCTCTATAAGCCAATCATATTGATTAATTTTATTAAATCAGAATTGACTGTTAAAATTATAATATTTATTTAATTGCCAAATCTATTCAATTATTAACTTTCATGTACGAGTACAGCAGTCAACTCAACAAAATTCTATAGAATCTATTGCAATAACTAAATATTTAAAATAACGTTCAAAAAATGCACAACAAAAACTAAAATCTAAATCGAATTAATTTGATCATCAATAAAAAACCGACCTCCAACTTCAACAGCATCATAATCATCATCGGCAATAGCAGGCTTTCCAGAGACCAACTGCGCCACGACCATCATCACCAAAGCCAACTTGAGCACAACCGAAACCAAACCGGCCATTTTCGACTATTTTGATAAACACAACAAACTATTTCGAATATCAAACTATCAGCAAACAATCTCAAAACACAGATCAGCTAGTTTCGTCTTGCAGTGGCGACTGTTAATCGACGTTGACTGAAGTTGCGACCGAGCGTTTACTTTTTATATTGTCTATTTTGCCTGCCACTTTCGACCGGAGTTTCCACTGAGATAACGCTCGAGTGCTTCTCAAACTGTGCTGGTGAGGCTTTATTTGTATGAGTCATGTGAGATTTGATCGATGTTTTCGATTGGAAGGTTCTCGATTCGATTTTAGATCGTTCTACAGTATGCCGGTGAATTTGTGTAATTGAGGTTCCACTAATGTCTTTAGAAATTTCTTATTGTACTCAACTTTTATTAAGTTCAATTGAAAATGAATTATAAATAGACTGTCGAAATTCTCGTACTGTATCGAACTAAAATGCAGTTGTCGAAAATCATAATTTTCTTTGTACATGAATAAAAACAATATGTGTAGATAGAAAATAGTAAGATTCGTCATATACATAGATATAATATATGAAATATTATATTTGAATGTTTAAAGCAGAATTTTTACATAAATATAGATGGTAGAATAAAAAAGAAACTATTAATACATGAATTTAAATTCGTAAGTATAAAGAAAACACGTATTTACAGATTACTTGACATGAAAAAAAAAAATCACTCGATGATTACTATTTCATTCTCAAAAGTCTTTTATTATTCATATGAAAAAATATTCTAAAAATAATATACACATATTTGAAATGAAAAAATAATAACCAATGTAAAATTTCATTTCCAATTATAGACTTTTCAAATGGTTTTTTCCTATTTTTTATACTACTTTATAAATTTGAATTTTATTCAATGTGGAATTCATTCAATTACATATTCATTTTCTATCCATTTTAATAAGCAATCTGAATATGAAACTTCTTATTTTGAGACAATTATACAACATTAGAAAACTAAGAAAATCAATAGTATTTAAAAATATTTCTATCGTTGAAAAAAACAATTGAATATCCTATTGGACATTCCACCTACTAACAACTATGAATTAATAACCCGTAATAAACCTACTATTGTACCAGAGCAAATTTACATCAAATATCCATCAAGATCCCGATTTATCCATGAATTATTACATTCAGTTAAGCGCCACAATAACCGATTTCATTCAAATTTATTCACATACAAAATTCAAACACCCACTAAAATCGGCAACCATTGCAAAATTGTCGCATTTGAATATTGCACTTTAGTTGTGCAAAACTTAAATTTCGATCTGTAACCGGTTTATTTTCACAATTAGGATAATGATAACGAGAATGAAATTGTTTATTCTGCTAGAGCGATACTATTGTTGTTGATATTTTTTTTAGGTTAAGCGCGAAAGTGATTTCACAAATCCGATCTTTCTTAAGATTAAATCTCATGTATGAGTTTCAAAATTAATGTTGCTAAATCGGCCTTGAATTGTTAAGAATAACAATCAGTGAACTCATTTTCACAATGTGATTCGTTCGATACATTTTTTAATCGAAGTTTCTTTAAAAACGCAATTTAATAAATATACAAGTATGAAAACACATATTTTTGAACAGTTCGATGAACCTTCCTTTGAATAAATTTGAAATACACATATGTATTAGGTAGATTCATACATTCATACATAGACGAAAATAATACTTTGGTGAATGTTTGTCAAATCAATGTTTCAATGCATATTGCATTCGATATAAATACAGATTTGAATATTCTGGTTTATTCAAATATGTACGTCAAAACACACCTAATAATATATTATTCGATCAAATACGTAACTAATTCGATCATACGCATTTAACTATTACGAAAAAATGCAAGGTTGTTCTGCAAAGCTAACGCACTCGTTTATCTTTTCGAATAGTTCGTTGAACTTTCCTATGAATCATTTTTGAATATTATATCAGTTGTTTGTGCAGATATGAATGAATATTCAATCTGCAATTTTTTCAACTTTCACAATTTCGCAGACCGCGAATGACGAATGCTAATCGCGTTGACCGGTTTCTACAAAAAATAAAATCGACGGACATTGAAAAGTGATATTTTTTTCACAACATGTACGTATGTCGAATACAAAGTGGAAATTCGTTTCAAATTTCGCTCCATATTGCATCGAGTGCGTTGCACCTGAAAATTTTCCTTGTTTTGGCGTGCACAAAGCACCAGGAAAGTCCTTGGAAAATATTTTCGTTCGGAATATCGTTGTTTTCGTTTCATGTAAATTTTTCATTGAAAAACAATATCTAAAATATGTTTTCAGATGTATTTTTGGATATTTTGACTTTTTTTTATAATAAAAATGTCGCAGATTATACATTAGTCATTCATACATTTTTTTAACAGTAACATTAAAATAAAATTATGAATGATTTAATTATCTTGACTGATTTTCCAAGGAAAATCATTGTTATTTTTCAATACCCGCATTCATCATATTTATGCATTACAATGAAATCGATCATTTTTATATGGAGACAATCTACACATACAAAAATCATTGTCTCAAAAATAATATGCCCGTATATCACAATAATTTTTGAACGCAAATCTGAGAAATTTTGTGCATCATTTCATTTCATTATCTATAGAACCTCGAACGATTGACGTTTAATAGAATGACTTTTGCGCACCAATTCGAAGCTAAAATGAAAATATTTTAATAATTTTCGATAGAAAATTGTATGCATAACTGGGAATAATTCAACTTCATTATATTATATTTATTTTTTGATTTTGAGGCTTCGAGATGAGTCTCTCAGTCGTAGTAAATATTAAGCATCGCTTACATATGACAATCGAAAAGACCAGGGAGTAAATGTGACATTATTGCTGAAATTGAGTTATGCACAGGAATCGCTTCTAAGTACGCTCATTTATTTGGTGGCAAAAGGATATATGTAAACGAATTCGGAATATGTGCTCAGATACATATATCATCAAATCAGTCGACCTCCTCCTAATACATGTAGGTACATGGTCAACTTCGAACGCGCTTTTCTCGAAGTCACAGTAAAATCACTTGTACCCCCTGTCCTTTTCAGTCGTCATACGCAATGGGATTCAAAACGAGAATTGGATCGGGAATTAGAACTTGAATTAGAATGAGAATCAGTACTGAAATTGGAACGGGAAATGGTATAAAACAGTTCACTAAAGTCTTACAAGACTCGAGCGACTTCGGGTCGCAGAAGCCAGTTGTTTATAAACAAAAATACACGAAGACACTTCTAGAAATTGAGCAATTCTCACTCTCGAAGCCCACAGGTAAAACCCATTACTAGTCATTGTGTGCAAATCGCGTCTCCGCCGAAACGCACAAGTGACAATTTCACAACGGAACAGCGCGACGTCATCCAGGTCGACGACACCGCGATCTGTAAACGTCGATCGATGATCTATAGATCCTAGATCGTGGGCGGGGTCGGCTTTCGTTTCCGCCTTTGACCGTTCGAGAAAATTCGCATAGGTACGTTGCATAAGCGCTGTTGCGTCAGGTGCGTTCAACCTTTTCGCGTTTGTGGGTCGAGTGCGCGTGTCGGACGTCACGTAGGTTATGTTGTTGTGTGTCAATGAACGATTCTCTATTTATGTTATTTAGGGCTTATCGAGTTCGTGCTGAGGAAAATTCGTCGATCTTCTGTATGTTTTCGTCGGTATCAGTTTGATGTTTCGTTGAATTCGATCGGAATGAAAATTGAATTGAAAAAAAATTCAAAGCAAATCGAAGTATTTTGTTCCTATCGAGTTTGGATTTGGTTAAATTAGTATATCCATAATTTTTTTTTTCGATTTGAGAGTTTATATTACGGTCAATCTCAAATTTAAGACAGTCGAAATTTACATAGTAAATAGAAAATATTCAGTTACTATTATAATCAACAGTTAAACTGCAATAATATTTATATTACTTTATTCACAAATATCAAAATGAATTAATATTCCAATTCAGCACAGCACCAGACAATGACATCACAACAGTTCAACGTGACATTTGAACGTCCTCCTTTTCATTCATGCTTTTACTTTTGCAATATTTCCAAACACCGATCTTGACCATTGTTCCTCAACATTGAATATCTGACTAAAACGAAATTGAACTTAATGAAAATCTCATCTAAATTGCGTGGAAAATTTTTATCGATCAAATTGTTTTTCCACATGGGAAATACCTGTAGATTTTTAATTGTTAATTATCGGTACAGTGTCCTTGCTCGATTGCATTTAGCTGTGGGTTCGATAACTCGCTGGAAGGTCGATCGATTTCAACGAAACACAATGGGTTCGAGTTTAAAAGCACTCGAAGATGATAATATTGTTGTTGTAAGACGAGCGAGAAGTTGATTGTTGAACACAATGGGAAGAACGAACGAATTTCGCTCGAACACCTGAAGGATATTCAAACTTTGCGTGCGAACAATGAGAGGCTATGTCTTGTGGACGAAACGTTTGGATATAACACTTAAATGAGCAGAATACGTTTTTGGTGGTTGCAATTTAATTTATGAGAAAATCGGTTGTTTTGTGAAAAAAAACACATGGAAAATATGGTAATATAGAAAAACTTCTTTTCTAAAGCAAAATATATGGAGAGAAGGCAGTTGTGTGAGGGTATTGTCTGGGGGTATATATTTTGAAATCGGTGTATATCATGGAATATGTTATTTTTTAAAATAATCAGAATAATCATTTCATGTATATTAAAAAGATTGATTCTAAAAAAATCATATAATAAGCTAAATAACGAAAATTTGTTTTGTTAATGTAACAAAAATAAATCTCTAAATTGTACTTTTTATCGGCCGATAATTTAGTCGGCCTCTTTAATCAGTATCGAGATGTATGAATGTGTTAACACCACAACGATTACAAGTCTTTACTGAAAAAGTGGCCGAGTGAAATATTGGCTGATAGTAAACTCTCAGTTATCGGAGTAAATCATAATTTTGAAAAAAAATAAAGAAGGAAAAAAGATAATAGAAAATATATTTATTTGCTCAAATGGACGTTGAAATTTTTAATAATATAATAACAAAATCATTTGTAAACATTCGATTGAATAAAAATTTATTAAATTTCCTAAAAAAAAACGCTTCAAACTCACGTTGAATATATTAAACGGTTTTACTTAGCTCAGCCCGTTTGTTTTCTTTATTCTTTTTTCTTTCTTGGATCAAATTTAGTAATTCAAATTTCACCCACTTCCTGTCAACCGATTAATCTGAAATTTTGTATACACTTTGGATTTTGGTGACAATACAATTATGTTTATTCACTATCATTATAAATTCAAGATGGCCGCCGCTACAAAATGGCGGATGATATATGTTTTATTAATCCTATCAATATGGGTACCAAATGAAAGGGCTCAACAAGCAGAATACAATATAGTATAAAAAATTGAAATCCAAGATGGCGGCCGCTACAAAATGGCGGATAACGTAGGTTTTATCAATCCAATCAACATGCGTATCAAATGAAAGGACTCAATAAGCAGAATACAATATACTATAAAAAACTAAAAACTAGAAAATAAAAAAAAAATAGGTAAAAAAACTTTTTAAGTTAAACGGTTTTATGTTAAACATACATTGCAATGTTTAAGATAAATGTACTAAAAACCAAAAAAATAATAAAATAGATACAGTCGTAGGAATTATAAACATATGCATAGACTAGACTAAAATTAAACCGTGGGGCACGTCGAATTTAACGACGAATTAAACGATTCTTCTATCGCACATTAAGTCGATAATTTGTAGACAATTGACTTGCCCCACGGTTTAATTTTAGTCTAGTCTATGCATATGTTTATAATTCCTACGACTGTATCTATTTTATTATTTTTTTGGTTTTTAGTACATTTATCTTAAACATTGCAATGTATGTTTAACATAAAACCGTTTAACTTAAAAAGTTTTTTTATTAATATACCATTCGATCGATTCACTTAATATTTGAAACGAATAAATAAAGCGACAATCTCGCAGCTGGGAGGGTTGCGGGAATCGTCTGGCGGATCCAAGTTTCGCCGACAATGGCCGTCGGCGCGCACAATGGCGCTCGTATCGGCCGCCGCCATCTTGCGCTTCCGGTCGTCTCGGGATTTGCGCGGGAAAAGCGAGCGCCACCGGCGACAGGTGTCCGCTTCCGGCGAAACGAAACGCCGCCATTGTCGGCCGCGTCTATCTCGAGCGTTTGTGCGCCGAACGAAAGCGGTGCAAGAATTGTGCAAATGCGATCATGCACGTGTGCGGGACTCGAGCGTTGACGAAAGTCCAATCGAGGGTTGTTCGAGTGGTTCGAGTTTGAAGTCGATAGGATGAGTTTGGTTTTTTTTTTTTACTTATGCGGCGTTTATATTATGCATGAATATTTGGACGTGCAAATATTTGTCGATGTTGCCAACGTAACATGTGGCGTGTTTGAGCATTGAACTATTGAATAGTTACGTTGGTTGCAATGATAAATATTCATGAGGCTGCAATTTTCATGCATAATGTAAACTCTGCATAAAAGACATATAATATTTTAAGAAGAGTATGGGGAAAAATGAGTGACGGTTTTTCTCAACACCAATCACATATGAATTTGGGATCGATTATAAGTCATAATGATTCCAAAGAAAGGTTATAATTATTTTTATGTATGATACGAATTGTTGAATGATGAAAATCGATTATCTATGAAAATCCATGACAGTAAAAATAACGTTCTGTATGCGAGTAAAAAATTACATACCTAGACCAAAAATTGGATTGTTTTTTTTTATTCAAAAAAATGATTAGAATTTGTATTAATTAAGTTTGGTGATCACTATGTGCGTTAAACAAACTATTATGAAAAATGATCACTACATCACTTAAAAAACAGACAAACAGATGTGAAACACGCATAATATTTACTCCAGCAATTTCATAAAAATGACATCAGCCGTTACATTGAAAATTCTCAGAAAGCAGAAAAGAAAGTTAACCATCTCGAGAAAATTTCCCAAGACGCTAATTGATCGAATCAGACCCGTTCGAAAATCGTTCAAAAGACATCCGAAAAAAGCGGGAATAATTCGGCAAAAATCCACCCCCCGCTTTACGACCGGTTCGTAAAAGAGCCGCACACGCACACCTTTATGAAGTTTGCGCAATAAAACCGGTCAATAAACGTAATTGGATTTTTTCGTCGTTCGAAACGAAAACGGCGTCGAAACGGACGCCTCTGGCTTTTTAAGAAAACGCGGTACATTTTTTTTCCCGCCGAACAAAATTTACAATAATAAAACGACGATAGGACGGTGAGGGGGTATGGGGCGAGGGAGGGTTCGATGGTTGGAAAAACCGCTTTTCCGACGGAAAAACGAGAATCTTTTTAATTCTACTCCGTTGTTGCCGCGAAACAATAGTAAGTTTGTGTAATACAAGGCATTAATATGATAAAGGGATTTTGGTTGCTAAAATATACTCCACTTTCTTGTATATAATTTTTTATGTGTATCATATTTTATTTGTTAATTAATTATTTGATTATGTTATGTTCATTTTGATTAGAATTATGTTTCGTGCTAGTTTATTTTGTTTTATTAGAGTTAAATAGGGTCAACTATTAAATCACATCGTATTTTTAAAATAATTTTGACTTAAAATTCATAATAATCTAATCAAATCATAGTTGAGTTGAATTATTTTTTTTTAATTAGCGCTAATTTAGGTAAGTATTATAATTGAATAGAGTTAGATAGAATTTGATACAAATGACGACTAAAAAGGTACAAGTGACTTTGCTATGATTTCGAGAAAAGTGCTTTCAAGTTGACCATGTGCCTACATGTATTAGGAGGAAGTCGACTGATTTAATGATATATCTCGGCACACGTTCCAAATTCGTTTATATCCTTTTGCCACCAAATAAATGAGCGTACATTGAAGCGACTCCTGTACATAACTCAATTCGGCAAAAATGTCACTTGTACCCCTTGGCTTTTTCGATCGCCGAATATGATTACACAATTCATACCCTACTCTTTCATATAAAAATTTCACAGAGTAGCTAACCCTACATAATTAAAAACTTATCTATCTTTCTCTTTATTTATATTTCTACTGCCTAACTATGTCTGTTTGTTTGTTCTCTATATGTCTGTACTACATTTTATTATCTTTCTATCTAAACAAGTACATTTATCTATAGGCATTGATTTGTCAAAATATTTCATCTTCAACTAGACTTCATCTTCAACTAGAAACCAATCGACAAGTCGAAAAGGTACAAGTCGAGCATACTTTTTCTTAAAATTTCCTGTAGCGATTTGTTCACCCCCTTTTTCCCCCATAAGCATAAGCACGGGGGCGGTCTTAATACTTTACTTTATTCAAAGAATATTATCCGAAGCGTTCGGAACACCATCTGCGTCTCCCGTTCGTGGGATATCCATACGCCACTTAAGCATTACCGTATCGTAACTAAGTGCGTATCAATGCTGCATCCATTTCCATAACCGATTTACAACCGAGACAAAAAAAAAATTGATCGCACATGTATTTTGTGTGCCGATGTTTATTTACGAGCCGATTTCGAATTTATCGATCGTAAATTCGGAGACGAATATGCGCGTCTCGAATAGGTCTCGTTTTAAAATTGGAACGATGTCGAGTGCATACTCACTGTTTTTGTATTCAATATAAGCATTTTTTTTAATTTAATTCAATAAATTATTAATGAAACTCATTTTCCTAGAATTTTCAGCAAATAAATTTATCCGAGCGAAAATTGTGCGTTTTAATCCCCTATTCAAATACGTAATTCCCGTCTTGATTCGAAGTCGGATTATTTTCCTGGATTAGTTCCGTTCGACGCCTTTGGTTTTTCCCGCGGAAAATCCCGCCAAGTTGCAATGTTGTATTTTCCCGAAAACCCAAACAAACGCTGAAATGCACCCTCTCAAATTATGTCATATTTCCACAATGATTCATTCCACTAACTGTAATAAAATACTTTTTATGAACAGATTCTAAATGAATAACAGATTTTTTGATGATTCATTTTATTTATATTAGAATATAAAAAAATTCAAATATTTTTATGGAGAATCTATCTTTTATTCATTAATTTGACTCATTTTTCTTTCGATAGACATGTAAATTTGTAATAAAACAAAAAGAAACATCGATCGACTTTGAACTTTACATTCAATTTAAAACAACATTCCTATACACTAAATTTATATGCAAATAAAAAAAAAAACTGTTTAACAAAAATACATAATTTTTTAATATGCATACATGTAGTTATTATAAATATGTTTTATTTTCAATTATTTTTTCATCGAAAATAATAGTTGATAAGTACTTCGATTCATAAGATAAGTTTCATCATAGGTCTAAAAGGTGTTATACACAAGTAGATACATACACGTATATTTAAGAAAATAAAATCTGAAAAAGTATTTATTGAAAATTAATGACAATCCAGTCTATTTTTATCAAATTTTTATTAAAATTTCAAACGAAAAAATATTTTATAATAAAAAAAAACTGTAAATATATCTAAGGATCGATCCGCCGCCATACATTTGTTTCAGCGGTGGCGGGAAAAAATATAAATTATCGTTTGGCGGTTACGACTTTTTCGTATACTCATCTTCATTTCCTTTTCCGAGCACGAGAAATAGTGGGTATTAGGGGGTCGTATCCTATGGGAGCCCCCCATGGGACCAGCTTCATCCTCAAAATGGATTTCCACCGAAACGTGATAATAGAAAAACAATAGAGGCATAAGGGATACGAATCTGTTGCTCTCAGCCTTTACCTTCGCTACGTTCCTTTTTCTACTTTTGCTTTTTGCACTTTGGATCTTACTCGCTTTAGCCTGTGATATATTTGTGTGAAAATTCTGCGAAAATCCATGTAGGATGTCGTTAAATTATATCTCATGTCGAACTCTGAGTAAGTTCTTTAGAATATTCTAAGATGATTCATAAATATTTGAATAAACATTCAAATCGAAAAAATATTTCGGTAGGTATGTTTTTAAATGTTTTTTTCAGTTGAGAGTAAATGAGTCTGAAATAAAAACACCCCTAGAGGAGATCTTTAATTTGTCAAACGAGGGAGCAAAAATGTCAACGTTTCGTCATATGCAATTCTTCACAAAGCAACCCCCAGGCTTTAAACTGAAGAGGATCGTTTAAAAAAAAAGGAAACGGAAAAGGAAGTATACTTTCGACGAACAAACAAACACCTGAGGAAGTCAAACATGTATACTAGTCACAAATGTGATTTTTTTATTAATTTTCAACGAAATTATCGTCAATAATATGAAATTAACTCAAAATCAGTTATTTATTAATACTAGTAAGTAGACTTAAGTGTGAGTTTTCAATCGATAATAACTAGCAATTTGACAATAAATATCATTAACGTGTTACTAGTATACGATTGAAAGATCGGGCCTGAAAACATCGTAAATATAACCAGTATGACACTAAGAATAAACATTTGATTGATCCAAATGAATATTCTTTTACTACTCGTGTCTTTATGTGTCGAAGAAAAATGGTTGCGAAATCGAAGTTTCGCTTTAAAGCTTTGAGTTTGAATATGTCTGGTAGAAAGCTGTCGTTTCAAATCGACGTTTTATAGCAATGTCAAAGTTTTCATATAGATTTTCGCTTATTTAGAAACACATTTCGTATACATTTTAGTGTGTGTACGAGCGGTAGTTGAAGATATAGTGGTTGCAGTGTCAAGCTAAGCCAAGTTAATTGGATACGGAGCAGCGCACCTGACACTTGTAACTTTGCGAAAACTTTTTTAAAGTTTTCCCATAAATAGAATGGATTTATTTATGCCCCTATACACCCTGTATATTCTTTAAATTACGATGAATTTACTAAATAAACCCATAACTTGTTTTATTCATAATTATAAATGAGTAAACAATTAATGAGTTATGTAAAATTTTAATAAGATAGGTATGTAATTATTTAGAATGATATTTTAAAAATACATTTGTGTTGTGTTTCATACATGTTTTTTATATCTATAATGTTGGTTATTCGTATCTGGTGTTGTTAGAAATTCTGTGAGAAACAAAATGTAAGATGGCTACATATGAATAAGAAAACTCCAAATGAAATATATTAGGTATATTAAAATTCACAATCAGTAACTAAAGTTAACAAGAATATAGCTTCCACTATTATATAAAAGAATTTTAATTCTGAATTTAATAAAGATGTAAATTTTGAATTAGTACATATAAGTTAAAAGGGTTGATGACCCTTTTACAAGGCTCTCACGATATTTTTAAATATTTAATACAAATTTTCACAACAGATCTTGAATCATTTCATATATTTCTATAAACATGTATGTAGTTTCGACAAACTTTCAGTACTCAAAATGAAAAACACTTTTGATTAAAAATTGGCTCATTTAGGAAATTGGCAAAACGGAGCGAACGCCGCGCCGCAAACTTTAAAGTACGCTCTCGTTAATTAGAATAATGGCGGTTCCATACAATTTTTTCGTTAGGTATAGTATACGAACATGCACTAGTCGGTCTTTACTTTATTTTTTTTTTTCGTCTATTTTTGTTTTTATTCTAGTAATTTTTGTTGTTGTACCTGTTGCCCGCATCGTGCCGCACTAGCGAGGGTCCTTTGTGGTTTAGTATTTTTGTTTCCGCATGGATATCCTTTTGTCGGGAACATTTTCCGTGCATTAAAAGGCAGTTTTAATATCCGCGCTGATGAAGGGGTGAAAAGCAATAGCCACATCACAGGGTTGTCTCTCTTCGAATTTGGATATTTTCGTTTTGAAAGTTCGGAAAACTATCGAAATTCATCCGAATTCAAGTCATTTGTGACTATTGGAAATTATCAGTTTAAATCTATTGGATTGTAATGTGTTGCAAATCATTCATTGATTTAAATATGATTTTTCAATAGTCATATTTGTTTGAAATTAATTGATTCGATTGAAAATGATCTTTAGCGACACCTGTTTACAACAATTGAAATAATTTGAAAACTGTTTAATGATTATAGAAAATATTGTACTTTCATACATAAAATTCATCAAAAAGTGATGAAATTATTATTAGTATTTACTAAAATGCAAAATGACAATATTAAAAAAAAAATCAAATAATTATGCAACATTTTCATACACTAATGATGTTCAGATCATGATGAGTTTAATTTTTTTTTAATTAATCTTTAATTTGCAAAACCCAAAATTTTATTAGTATCAGCTTATCTACTAATAGACCATATTTATCTATGCAAAGAATTCTACATTTGAGGCCATATAATTCAAACATCAATAAATCAATACTAGTGTTACAAAACACAAGCTTAAAGTTTATTCCCAATATTAAATTTAAAACTCTTATTGTTCATGCGATCCACGTTCACGATAAAAACTGTCAAATTCTATAAAGATAAAAAATTAAAGCTTGTATCGAGCAACTGACGATTGAAAAATTGGACCTTAATTTAGTAAAAAAGTCATTAAAATTGACAGTTTTCCAAGAAGAATTTTCAAATTATCGAATTGGAAAAATGAAAATCTCAAAAAGTACTAATATATAATGAAAAGTAAAGCCCTGAAAGTGAGAATGTCGCCGAACGATAACGTCTGGTCGGTCCATTGTCCCTTGGTCGCCATTGTGGCGGCCGCACAATGATTGCTGTCGGCGAGCTTTTCTGCATTTTCCTCAGTTTTCCTCGTTTTTTCGGACAACAAAAATATGTAAAATGCACCCAGAAGCGTCTCAGCCTCGATCCGAGCCTTATTTGAGAAAGATGCCTTTTTATTTTCGATCCGACTCGTCTTTGAACGGTTGAATTGCGAGTTTGCTTAGAATAAGTTTTTTTCGTAGCAGTCGATTTCAAGATGCCTTTTTCTTATCGTTTTCATGAAAAAAATGCTAGTACGTTTTATATTTGGATAGTTTAAAATAAATTTTCATCTGTGATTATAAATTGAAATGAAATTCAATTCATTTGTATAAATTGAAATAAAATAACGTTCGTTTATCGATACGCTACGTTACTGTGTTTTCTAATAAAATATCTTTTCAAGTGCGAAATTTGGATGTTTATTTAGATATTAAATGATTTATTGAAAAAGGTGCACTTTAAGTTTAACCCTTAGCGTGTATGAAGCATTGGGGTGGATGCTCATAAAATTCATATAATACGAATAAAATTATGGTCTTCGCGTTCAGTAGGCATTTTTGCAATATTTCATTCATCCTGAAATATTATATGAACTTTTTTCAATATTCAAAGCACTCATATTACACATTTTTCTTATATTTCGATGAAAACTGAATTAATCCTCACATTTTCTATTTCAAAATATCGATACGACCAGATTCAAAAACGGCACCACTGCACAACGTCCCCTAATAACCATTCGTTCATAACTTATTCAAAGCATATTTTACGACACCCTTTCAGTGGCCAAAATGAAAAATATCGCCAACACAGGTGAGATTGAAAACGGGGACTGTTTCCACTCTCTCTATATACGGCACCGGCTCGTTCTCAGCAATGAGAATGAGCCCTTAGCCAATTTGCACTAATAGCCCGGTTGCTCACGTTCCATCCCCTAATTGTGTACCCCTTTTGTTATAGCTGTTTTGCGCTGCATTGTGTTTCTTTGGTAGTAGGTCATCGTAGATAACGACAGCAGGTTAAGTCTTAATGTATATTTAATTATGGTGATCCTCTGACTTTTGCGGTTATCGGCTAGGGTGAGTTTTTTCTGTTGTGGTGCGAAGTGTTTTCATTATTAGTGTCGATTTTATAAAATGAAAAGTACTAATTCTATCTCTTTCTTTGTTACTTGTAGATTTATGAATAAATCTGAGGATATTCAAATACATACAAGTTTTAAATAATCTCTGTCGTCCAAGAAAATCGTTCATCGAAAGCTCTAATAGTAAAGTCCTGGAAAACTTAGTATATTCACAATTGAAATTATCTTATCTATTTATAGATATAAATAAATATACATATATTAATGTGTAATATGAATGTATGGATTTTACTTATAGACTCCTAAGCGGCTGATCATTTTGTAGCGAAACTTTCAGGAATTCAGAAACTGTCAGAAAAAAAACACTGAATAGTTTTGCATGGACACTTTCCTGGAGTGAATGGGAAAAATTAGTTAATCCTTGATTTTTCAATTGAATTGAATTATCCAAATTGATTTTCTTCTGAGTGGTTGAGCCTTCCAGGTCAAGAGATGTAAATCGATGGTCAGTATAATCTAATTAAAATATATTCAAAAACTGACTTGCATTGATATGAAATTTGACATAAATATAAATCAAGTTGTAAATTTTGGAAAAACTTTTTGTATGATGATGAAAAATAATGAAATACCTAGATTCTCTTTCGTCTTATAAAATAATCTACAATTCAATGGTCTGTTTTAAAAAAAAATATTCACAACTTATCATAAGTTTTCGCTTCTAACTCGCGAAGCACCTTACATTTTCCATCCAACGTTCGATATTCAAATTGAATAATTGATTCACGAGTTGCGTTCACGAAGACAAAAAGAGCATAGATGAATCAATACATTAGAATAATTGTCGTTCGGCAGAAGTGTGCTCGGGGATGGAAATAAATCTGGTTAGGGCGTTTTCCCGCGGGCAACCTCATATTTCTTCATGCCCATATTTCTCGAGGAGAGACCCACCCCTGTCTTCCAGGGGTGTCGTCTATGAGGGCGAATTATTGTCAAACGACGACCCTTAACATGCCCTATAAACGCTTATTATGACGTTGACCTTAACCGCGCTCGTTTCGCGGATGCGAGATTAAAAATTTATAACTTATTGCCGTTCCTCGGCTTAAGTGCCGATCACTTTTTCTCTATATGCGTTTTGGGGAGATGTGACTTGTTTGGACCTATCTTCAATTTTCTTTTCATAAAACGTTGATAGTTTTGATCGGAAGGAATTTTCTTGTATGAAAAGACCAAGTATAAGTACTTTGCGGTGATTTTGAGAAAAACGCACTCAAAGTTAACCATGCACCTACATGTATTATATTAGTAGGAGGTCGAGTGATTTGATGATATATCTCAATACACGTTCCGAGTTCGTTTATATTCTTTTGCCATCAAATATATGAACGTACATAGAAGCGATTCCTGTACAAATTCCTGTCATATGTGCAAATGTGATACAATTATTGTGAAGTATTTAAAAAATATTGGATCGGTTTCAAGAGTTCATGAATCGCGAGCGAAGTTTGAGAGTCGCTGGCGTCCCGTTAAGAGCAGGGTAACAACGCCATTACCCAAAGGTAACATTTTGTGACGCATAAATTGAATTTAAGATCTAATATTATTTATGATCAATAAGTTACTAAGTTTTTATTTTATACTCACGCGAGTACGAATGCGCCCATAAAAAATATTCAACTGAACGTAAATGCGAAATACGATATCGTTTCTCGACTCCCCTTTACATGAGAGTTTTCAGAATTCTATCATTTTTGATGGTTGTTCGGCGTTTGAAGCGTGTACGTTTTTCACTTTTTAAAACTCGATATTCGTGTTTTCAGTTTTGTATTAGATCGGTGGACGAAATTGTGTTGAGTTTCGTTTTCAATCGAAAAGGGTTTCGGTAAAAAAAAAATCAAAAGTCATACAGGAAAAATGACAGAAAATAAGTTTTATAAATTTTAAAATAAAGGATTTATCACTGTACATTCTATAAAATTAACTGAACCGATTAGAGCTTATCGTGAAAAACTTACTTTTTTATTAAAAATGAGATTTAAATATCAAATCATTTGGTATACTCATTACTTTCTATATGTGAATTATATTTCCTGAATAATAATAAATAACAAAATTTGTTTAGTCATCGGATGATAAACAATTCAGAAGCCATTTTAATTAATTAAGTACCTTAAAGTGAGTTTACCACATTCGTAGTTCAATATGAACAAAATTTGTATGAGTGAAATTTCGTAATAATGTAAGAATGAAGGGAATTTGAAAAACGCATGATGATTTTTCTCGACTCAATGCTTAAATTACAATTAGTGGAGTTCGGCTTCTTGCTTCTTATTTGGAATAATTTTTCCATTGGGTCTTATCAACTCTTTGTGAAAAAAATCTAAGAAAAATTGAATAAATTCAATCATAATGCATTTGAATATAATATAACATGGGTGAAATAAATTAACTAAGTCTAAATTGAAAAAATAAATAAATATACAGTGACTTAACAAACGAAAAAAGTTTTCCTCTCTCATATTCATTCTCGAATCTGTATTTTTTTTCAGAGCAGAATCCTCCCCTCGAAAGGTGAGCATCTCCCAAGACCAGTTCCAGTAAAAATGAGGGTTTAACAATGGGTTGTCACGCGGATTCGAACCTCGAACCGCATGTAATATTCAGGCTTGGGCGCTCCCGGCTCGGTCGTTCCCGGTTCTTATTGACCGACACGACAATAAACAACCAAAATACACTTTCTTGTGTAAATGTCTGTTCGAGTGTGTTTTCTGTGTGTGCTGTGTGAGTTTGTCCATGTGTGAATGCGGCTTTAGGCGCGCCGCTAGGTGGAAATGCGTGACTGATGTTTTTCCTATACTCATGCGTATGTGTGTAGATTTTAGGTGCATATTTTGATTTTTTTATATGACGGCTGAAAAAGATAAGGGTACAAGTGATATTTTTGCCGAAATTGAGTTATGTACAGGAATCGCTTCATTTATTTGGTGGCAAAAGGATATAAATGAATTTGAAACGTGTACCGAGATATATCATCGAATCACTCGATCTCGAAGTCACTTGTACCCCTTGGCCTTTTCAGTCGTCATATGTATCTTATTTTTAAGTTTAATGAAAATTTGTCTGTCTAATTGCAGTTATAGATTTTCGATGAATCATGTGAATTGTTCGAGAATACATTATTTATTTTTTCATATGAATTATTCGGCCGATATTGAATGTTTTTTGGATGTATTTGGGAATATCTACATATATGAGAAATGTATGGAAAAAATATTCCTGCGAGACAAAAATTAACATTTAAGCATATTCACACAAGAAATAACCAAAACAGAACACGTTTTTCACGGAGATAAATTGAATAAACCATCTCACAATAACCAATGGACATGCACGGAGACGTCCACTCCTGAGAAGTCGTCTGAAAATCTCGAGGTGAGTACTCACATGATTGTTCAACGAGAGTCCACAAAAAAATTAAAAATTACTATAAAGACATCAAACAAGCTTGATAGACCGAATGAGACAGAACTAGAGATGGCTATATAGCTTTCTCCCCTTCGCTTGTATAGATCTGTCTCTTTCGATCAGCCGGTACCTTACAGCACGGTTGCAATACGAACTTTGCTTTAACTTGTAGGATTTTGAAATTGAAACAGATCATTGCAGCTAACATACGATCGAAATAACGAACCTAAGCATATCTAACTAAACTAAACGTCACAGAATTTTCCAAAATTCAACATCGAACGTCGGCATCAAGTCGCTTCTCGAAGTCGAAGATATCGGACCGCACAAACCGAACTCATCATTTATAGAGGCAAAAAGACGTCGGTACGTGTGTATAAATTTACAGAGGGCCATTACGTCCGTCCGGCACGTGCCGTCTCGGCACGGCACGGCACCGGCAAAAGGGTTAGCCGCGAGCCGTTCGACTCCCAGAAGCAATCATACCTGAGTGCACACATTACTCCACGTGTCTTATGCGACTGCAAAATAAAATTTCACCATTAGCCAGACGAATAAAAATGATCGGATATTCTGCTGGGATGCGCTTTTCGATCGGATGTCGTGTTTTTTCACGTATTTACTAGGGATTGCATTACACTGAGCGACAAATGTCCACTTTTGCAACGAGAATTTAATTTATGTTCAATTCGATAAGTTGAATCCAAATCTGAAATCAAAATTTCGATATCAGGCTAAGATTTACCAGAATCAATTTTTAATTATTAGGGTTAGGGAAATTTATTCACTATATTTATATTTATTCATTCTTTTGATTCGTTAAGGTATAATCTTTTAATCTTTCAGTAAGAGCAGTCAGTCTATGGGGAATTGGACGGTAGCACATTGCTATGTGATTAATTAAACGATTGAAAGATAACTTAATTTACTTTTCATTGAGAATTATTGTCACTTTTTAATTAATTAATGAATCAATCTTGTCTAGACAGATTTATTTGAAATAAATAATGTGCATTGAGGCCAACTTTCACTTCTGAAAAATCATTATACTCATCGATTCTAAGAATTTGGCAACAATTCTAACACAATATTTTTTATAAAAATGATATCTAAAAATTTAAAAATTAATATTAAAAACATAAACAATTCAACAAGTCAATATATTCAACAGGCAGCATCGACCGGGCGCACCTACATACATAAATTTAACACGGTCCCCCCCTACAACAAAAACAAGTCTCCCCGAAGCTATGACAGCGAGAAAAACATATTTTCCCTCAGAATTTTCAATAGGCCACAGACTCGGATGCATATTGTATGAAGCATAGTTGTGTACGTGTGTTCGGGATTGATGCTTCGGATTGCTTTCCCTCATTCCGCGCTCCGAAATATCTATCCTTCGGGAGCCGACCTTAAAAAGAAGTCACCTTCCCCTTTGTTGTTTTATTGATACAAATATCTCGGTCTATCAATGCGGGGAAGGGATATTTTTTCGAGTTAGGTCCAACCCCTTCGTCGACCTTAGAATGGTTCCTTTTATATTGCAAGGTAAAGGCGCTTTCTCGTATCGAACGTAAGCAAAATTTTAAAAATATATCTAGATGATTCTTTTTCGATTCATATAATTTTAATATCAATTGATTATTTCAGATAATACTTCAGTATTTTCGTAATTCTGAGTACGAGTTTTATCGGATCCTGAAGAACGACAAATGTCATTTTTGTTTAATCAATACGATGTATTTGCCGTTTTTTTCGAATGTTCGATCCAATTGGTTGAAATTAGTATTAAATGAGAGTCAATTGTAATTGTTGTTTAGTTAATATGATGGTTTTTGTATGTGAACGCACCTCAAAACTGAATAAAAAATTCCAACGATCAATTTGCTCTGGGCGATGAAAGTGGAGGTAGTGGAACGCTCGAAAAATAAAGGTAGTGCTCCGTTTAATAGATGGTCGAAGTGTATCGGTTCGTTTAATATTTAAATTCTTAATAAATCGCGTGAATTGGAAAGTAAAAGTCTATTCAGGGTTAAGGGAAAATCAATATGTTGAATTTTTTCAGAAGCGATTGTACCCTCTATTTTCTTAACATTTTTTTTCAAACTTACGCGTTTTCGAAAATATTCTACCAGTCTGCATTTCTGCCAGATTAAATTATTCAAAAACGTCTAAAATTCACAAATATCGATGGCGATTTTTCGGTTCGAGTCAACAAGTGCTAGCATCACCAAAACAGACAGAGGGTCGTTTTCTCCCTTGGGGACTATCCAAAGGGACTCCAGATCTTGGACACGCGCGAAGGGGATGACTAAAAAACCTAAACTGTTCGGTCACACGACACACTCGAAAAGAAACCCTATTTTTATCCGAATGCCAGACGACAAGGACTGAAAAACATATCAGGTATACTTTTTGTACAATAAAATGTGAATAGAATTCAAAAAATAGTGAATAAATATCAGATATTGAAGATACAATTATAGGTAGGGAAGAATATGAATTAGGAGTGATAAAAATCTGATGAAATTGATGGTGCGTATGATTAAATGAATGAGAGTGATTTGAAATCAAAATTAGTAAATGTACCAACTGCGAATTGTAAGTTAAAAAAAAAGGATATTAAAAGTAACAGAAAAAATTAGAGAGAAGATGAAGAGTATGAATCAAGGGTTGAATTTAGCGAATTTAGCGGAAGGGTTTTGAGGAAAGATGATAGTCAAAGTCTAAAAATAAAAATTAGAGATGAATGTGAATCTTTGGTCGAAACTGGAGGCGAAAAGGAATAGAAATTAGAAATTGTAGATGGGAAGTGGAGAGTACAAAGAGTTGAATCTGGTGGTGGGAAGGTTATGAAGAAATATGAAAGCCGAAATCGAAAGATAAAAATTACAAATGAATGCGAATCTTCAGTCAAAACTGTAGGTAAAAAGGAATAGAAATTAGAAATTGCAGAAAAAATGGTAGATGGAAAGTGGAGAGTACGAATGGAGGGTTGAAATTGGCGGTGGGTGGGATTTGAGGAAAGAAATTGGTAGGGGAGTGGGAATTGGAGGCGGATGGATATCCGAAATGGTTGCAGCACGCGATGTTAAGGTGGCGGGTTCGAATTTACGATCGTCGGCCGCGGCCACCAGAATAAATTCCTTCGGACGTATATGACTTTCATGCCCGACATTACATACTTACACGAGATGCTCGACATGGGGTTGGGGTCGGAGATGACGCTAACCTAACCCGCGTCTTTCGTTTCAGATTGTTTTCAGATGTTAAACCGTTTCAAATCGTTAAAGTTCCATATTAGATTGTATCAGATAAGGGTTTGAGGTAGGTACAGTACATATGTAGGTACACATAATGATGATGAAAATATATCCGTTTTAAAAGTTTTATATCAAAACTCGCGTAAAACGCCTGTCGTGTGGCACTGCTTTTAGTACGATAAATTTCAGAACCGATCTTTTCATTGCTATAGTTATCAAACTGGAGAGTTAAACGGCGTTCGCAGAACTTCCTCTCTGAAGGAGATGGCTATATCGCCGTATAGGTGGGTTTCATTCGTCAAGTTCGGCACAGTTCGCATTCGTGGCAATGTAAAAACAGCTTTACAATGTTTCCTTCATCTACGATCTGACGAAAAATTCGAAGATAAGTGTCGGATGATTCGGCAGTTCATAATTGGAAGACTGACTAACCCTATAATTAATTAATTGAAGTATTACGAAGGAAGCCCATCATCCCGCCTTTTAACTGCACCCCAACTCTACGTCATCTTGTTAGGTCGGCCTAGTTGGGTACCAGCAAAACTAGGCGAAACTACATTTAATCATCATAAAAGCTATTCAGGGAGCATGCAGAATTCCAAGAGTTAATTGAAGCAGTGAAAATATCAGCTCTCAACAAATAAACAGTACAAAAATGCAAAAAGAAAATTTAAATAAAACTCACCTCGAGCGATATTTTTAAGCAAAAAAAAAAAAAAAAACATTCGAAGGAAAGAAAAAAATATAATACTACATACATAGAAAATACAAAAATACGTAGATATGCCGAGTGAAAAAAAAAATACAAGTAGTGTTTCTGCGGCGCTCGCTCGTTTTCCCCGCGCGAGCCATAACTTACCTGGGGGGCCCACCTTATAACATATTTATTTTTACGGTAGCGGAATATCAGGCTCTGGGGGTACGGGGGGCACGATTTTACGAGGGGCCCTCGACGTGCCACCGCCAATACTAACATTTTATATCGGGATCATCTGTTTGCCGCCCCTGTCCGGCTGCAATTGCGGGGTATCTGCGAAATCGCGATGCGGACGTGCGCGCGCCCCGACCTTAAGGGGTTAACGGTTTGGGATTTCGCCTCTTTTACGGTTTGTCCGAGTTTTTTTTTTTACTATGGCAAGTTTTTTTTGTTTGATCTGTTAAATTTTGATTTTTTTTGAAGAAAAAAATATTTTTTTATATATGTAACTTAAGGGAAAAAACTTTATTTTTTAATAAATAAAAAAAATATGGCACATACATAGCACAAAATAAATCATATCGCAGGATAAACTTACTTTCATTAATGTATGACCTGATATAATTTAGATAGAAAGAACGTCACCGATTTGAAATTCTTTGAGGTTTTTTCGAACAAATTCACCCTCAAAAACACGAATTCAATGATTACAATTTAAAGTATTCTTGTTCTTGTTTGTGGTTTGTATTTAGTGTTCTTCATGGACGATTTTCTTGAACGAAAGAAAATAATACAATATAAAGGTCTAAATGCAAGTTCGGTAAAATAACCCAATTTAGAAGACATATCGTCCAAATAAAGGGTTATTGTCATAAATAAAAGACGTCTGATCATCGTAAATTCTATAAAAATTATATCAACAACCTTTAATTATCACTAAAATGAATATCTATCAATAAATCACCAAACAACTATACAAAAACATATTTCAATTCAACCGCAGAGTTGCGGTAAAAACGCGAAAAATTAAAAAGCCATGATTGAAAATGGATCCATTAATTTGTGGAAAAACCGTCGTATTTTAAAGGGGTGGTTAAGGTCCGATATGGCAACACTCCGTTTCCTGCGCTGCATTATTAACGGTCCACCATTAGGCCGTTCCCCGCGGACCCATGCTTGAAGAAACGCTGTTAGTCTAACGACTCGACTTCGATCAATTTTAACCCTTTGCACTCCGACTTTTCTAAAAACATTCTAAAAATGTTGATATAACTAGATATCGGACTTTAAAGAGTTAAATGAACGCGCTGTACGAGACTGTGCTGATAGAGTCTTGCTATAACGCGGTCCTGTGCTATTATTTCTTGAAACAGTTACAGACCACAGAAATATCCAAAAAAAAAATAGATAGACAAAATAATCACAGCACTGAACTATTCCTCTACTCCGATTAAAATTGAACCCAAAGCTTTTGTAAAAACAATATTAATCCGGGTTTATATGATTTCGTCCGTTTTCTGTCCATTCACTAAAGTTTTAATGAAAAATCATCTTGTCGAACAATGAAAAAATAGATATTTCGTATATCGATTGGTTTGACTCTTGTAGGTAGAGTTTTGTGAGATAGAGCCGAATAGATTGATAAATGGAGCTTTATAATGTATGGGAATAGAGAGTCTCGTATGAATTAGCTAAAAATAGCATGCTTTTTAGTACGTATTTTCTTTTTCATAAAATAAATGAGAATTTTTCAATTGTTATTTTCTTTTTAAAAATAATATGTATGTACTTGGGATCTTTTCGTAAAATCGGCTCACACACATATGCGGTTGGTTGTCTGGTACCATTTGTGGCTTCGGTCCCACAGGACTCGTCTTGAATTTGTTGAAAATTTTATAAGGACAATGCCATATTGCATCCAGACTTTTTCCTCTAATGCGTACAAAGGTACGTGGCTTTTACCTTTGATGAATATTAATTTCGAAGAAAATATGTCTATTTGCGATACCATAAATGAAACGCAAACCATTCAAACATCGCATCCACGGCAATTACGCTCTTCTTGATATAACACTAAAAACGAATACCAACCCGTATCTACGACTTTAATACGTCATTTAAAATTTTAATTCAATTCAAAACAACGTATTTG
This sequence comes from Cheumatopsyche charites, assembly GCA_024721215.1. Classification (NCBI taxonomy): domain Eukaryota; kingdom Metazoa; phylum Arthropoda; class Insecta; order Trichoptera; family Hydropsychidae; genus Cheumatopsyche; species Cheumatopsyche charites. The sequence continues at coordinate 8,473,094 of CM045580.1, forward strand.
AATTTAAGCGACGTTACACCTGAAAGTACCGTAGACTACCGATAAACACCGCTAGCAAACAACCCATCAAAACCGACTAAACACGAACACACTCACCACCAATTTCCGCTAAACGCTTAAGCATTATTTATCAGCATGCACCATCAACGTCGTCTGGCTTCTCAGGCCAAAAAGACGACAATATCACGTCGAACTGCTAGGGAAGAGGACATGCTCCTTTGAATGCAGCGCATCTCAAATCGAGAGACGCTTTTCTCGAAAAAAGTCGTCCTTAAATATATATAAGACAATTTTTCTAGTTTTATTTAGGAATTGTGGATTTTGAAATAAACAATTGCGTTGCTCTGTAAATAAAGATTATTTTATTTTAAAGTTTTATATGAACAATGTTACATTTTAGTTTTTACTTATTAAACTAATCTTACCTGTAAATAAAGAAACGACATTAAAAGTCTATTTCTTAAATTAACAATTCCTTCTCAACAAAATGTGTAATGTCACGGTCAGCACATGTTACCGACTGACTATGAATCACCCGATGACTTGTCAACTCAACTACCGACAGCGCCACCACTGGTGGCGTGATATTAAGGAACTAATACCGCGGTCTGTACTGTAGAGCGCGGTAGAATTTAAATTGAAGAAACATAAATGTTTCTTTACATATATATTCGATAAATTATGATTAAGTTCTTATCGATGTCTGAGTGGAAGTGTGAGATATTGCACTTAAGCGTGGTCAAACAACAAACCGATTCTATATTGACGATTGAAAAGGTCATGGGATACAAGTGACATTTTTGCTGAAATTGAGTTATGCATAGAAATCGCTTCTATGCATGCTCATTTATTTGGTGGCAAAGGGATATAAACGAATTCGGAACGTGTGTCGAGATATATCATCAAATCACTCGACCTCCTACTAAATGTAGGTAATATGGTCAACTTTGAACGCGCTTTTCTCGAAATCACCGTAAAGTCCCTTGGCTTTTTCAGTCGTCAATTCAAACGACAACCGAACAAAATCATCAAATTTAACAAAAATGGACCTTAACTCGAAAACATTGAGAGCCTTTGCCCTTAAAGGCCGCAAGTCTTTTGGGACCCGTTTAAAACAGTTATTTTAGTGTCCCCCTATTCGAAGGCGGGACGCAGGCTGAATACGCTCGTACAACGCTGTACCGTATGTACAAGCATTCGGGCTAAATTCGTTCAAAAATGCATAAACTTCGATGTTTCGCTAGAGTGCTGCTTGAAAATTGAAAAAACGCTCAAGTCAATTTCTAAATGAGCTGCACGGTGTCTGAAAACTGAGGTCGTCCAACTATCGTACATAGACTTGTATTATTATTATGGTGAACTGATGTTCTTTATTTAAAAGGACTGTCTATTTCAACGGTTTTTCATCTAAATTTAGTCTTTTTACAGTGCTGGAATTATTATGTTATGTTGATGTGATAAGAAAAGTAATAAAAATAAAGAAATTTATGGAAAAAACTGTGGAAAAATAAGAAAAAACAATGTTTCTCTTTCGTTCCATGAAATCATCCACAAAATACATCGAAAACGAATTATCAACATGGCTGGAAAATTTTTATATTTATGCATAAATTTGTCTTTTTTTGTATATGAAATTTTTCTAAAAGTCCTAAAAATTATTTATTTAAAATCGATGATTTCTTTGTTACTTACTTGCATCAGTTGTGACTGTCACTCATGAGAACAGATTAGTCATATTGCATATAAATACGGTGAGAAAGTAACCAATTTCACATCTAACTATAAATTTTTCAGTAAAATCATAATCTTAGAATGCCTTTTCCTGATTCTCATAGAAAAGCTTCTAATTTTAAGCACTCGGAATTTGAATCGTATCGAAATACGAGTTCACTCATTATTTAACTACCTCATCATTTACATCTGTTCTCACCATATGAGTTAGTAAACCTACTATCTATTTCTCTGATAAAATAACGATTTCACTTTTATAACGTTTTCACCGCAGCACACACGCCAAATTCATCATAATTTATTAACACAAATTGGAGTGGCGTTCTCGTGTAACGACTTGGAAAATTCCCGCGACACCTCGACAACATAATGCCCGTACTACACACACGTCTTTTATGCGAATTATAAATTGTGGCATTCGTCAAAGGATTCGCCTTTACCGGTGCCCTTTACGGCGGCAATAACACTAAAATTCGGCCATAAGCGTAATTGAATTGACGTGGCGTGTTTTTTGGACGTTGGCGCCCCCGGGGAAAAAAGCGCGCCAAATTCGAACGCCGGGAAAGCGAATTTTCCCCTACGCGTATTTCGAGGTCGTCTTTTGAAGGAGATAAACGTTATTTTGGTTATTTTTCGCTTAAGTTTGAGATGGTTTTTTAGTCGATTGATGGTTTTTCTTGTTGAGCGATTTTCATCTGTTTCGTTCGAGGTGAGTTAATATTTTTGAATTTTAAAATATAAAAGCATTTTATGATCATTATGATGATATGATACGATCAATAAGCAGAATTCTTATTGCATGAAAAATTAACTCGCAATATTATAGAAAATAAATGACTGCGCAAAACCCATAATCACGTACAGAAATCAACAATAATCGGACGTTATTTTCGAAACACCCTTTCCTTTCGACCAATCAAAACTCTCGTCGTCGGGGAAAAGAAGGAAAAAACGATCGTAACGATAACGAATAAAGGGGTAAAAATGAAAAATTAAAATAAAACAACCGCCTCCCCCCCGTTTCTTAATTTCGCTTAACCCTGAGGCGACGGGATGCGGATCACGTGTGTGTAGAGCCCGCTTTACGACTTTGACGCGATTGTTTACGAGCGCAATGAAAATTTCTCACTGCCTTTATACTGTGTACGTGCGTTAAGAAAAGGTTTTTGTCGCTGTGAGAAAATTGACGGGTTCGCAACGGGTTAACGCTTTGCGCAATACACTAAAACTCGGATTTGAGCTGTACTCGAATTGAGCTAATAACTGAAACCAAATACGAATTATGTGAAACTTTATTATTAAAAAATATATCAACACATTTAAATTAATTTCACATTTAAAATAACAAATTAAAGACAAGACTTTTCACTTGAGTTTGTGTTTATTTGCGTTCACAAATCCACAGCATCGAACTCTATAAAAAAAATGCAAGTTAACTATTATGAGAGTAACTAAAGATTGAAAATACCGACCCTAAGTCCCGATTTTTCGAATGTTATTTACTCATCGCAAATGTTATTATCTATAGCTAAATGTTATTTTTTTCTATAGAATTATTATCTTTAATGACAGTTCATATCAATAATTCTATAGATAAATGTGTCAATATTTAGCCACGTTATACTCGAATTGAGTAACTAATGTTTGAAAGATCAGACCTAAGAGCGTTTTACAAATTTTGATTTCAATTCTAATGACTATATAATTATCATTATAATTATGAAATTGTTCAGATAAATTAATTTGACTTAAAATAAATCCAACGTAATTATTTAATAATCGAATATTTAAATACAACAGTTCTCTTAGAGTTAGTTTTAAATCTAGAGTCTGGTTCCGGTTGAAGGGTAACTTTTAATTTTTTCACTTTAATTATCGTTCACAAGTGTTTCTAAGTGAACATTACGAACTCATGAAAAATTTTACGATTTTATAAAGCCGTTTAAGCATTTAATGTCTTATTTTATCCAGGAAATTCAGCAATGTTTATTCCAAAAATATATTTATAAAAATCGCATTATTGATAAAAAATCAACCTTCTTCATTATTATGCAATATTCTTAACACACACATTTCAAAAAATCACAAAATCACAATTAATTCATTAACGATCGACAAATCGAAATTCATACGATATTTAACTCGAATTTAAAACACATTCAACCCGTTAACCGACCCTATTCGTTCGGGGAACTTCCCCCAAAGCAAAAAGGTAAATCGGGCAGGTTTACGGTCCTCTGATTAAGGATCTCACCGTGATTGAGATGCACTCTTAAGCAACATCTGTTCTAAATTCGAATCCCCTCAAGTATGGAACTCGCGTTTGATATTTACGACTTCGTTTCGTTCATAATTAAATCGTAAATTTTTGAATCGTGCAAAGGTTGAGCCTGCTATAGAAGTGTTGTAATTTGGCGTTGATGCTCGACGGGCCTTGATGCTAAATATTACTTACTAGCAATCAACCCGTTGAATATATCAACGCAATTTTAACCCGATGAATATATGAATGCAGATTTGAAGCTTTACGTGGACACACAGAATTGCACTATTATATAATATAGTTAGATGTAAAGTCTAAATTTGCTCTAAGTGTTAGCTTTAAATATTAAAATGGAAGTTTTGTTTGAATAATATTTTTTAATTACATTGAAATTATCAATGTGTATTAATTTAATACTTTTTCTAGATAAAATTTGAATTTTCGAAAGTATCCAATATTCATATTTCAACCATATATCTACTTGCAGATATGAATGCAGATTTTTCAAAATTATAAATTATTGTTGATATAAATTCAAATAGATATAAAAGGGATTGACTAATTACATTAACGAGACAATTTAAAAAATGTAATTCAATCTAACCTAAAGAAACTACACTAAAAAGTAAATTTTAAATCCCGACACGATCTTAAATTTGAACGGTCTTAAAAATCGATTTACGTCGAAATTAAATTGATTGAAAATTACATAAACATGTTTAAACTGTATTTACTATATTAAATATATAGAATAAAATATAATTTTAATTTTAAATACGGTTTGCATAATTTTTAAGCTATTTAATTTCGACGCAAATCGATTTTTAGGACCGTTCAAATTCAAAATCGTATCGGGATTTAAGATTTACTTTTTACAGTGTAACCCAAGCTAGCCGAAACGAATCTTTCGAGCAGAGTACTGTTGACTTACTATTCACCTTATTTAATTTTCCTGTAAATGTATGAAAATCAAAATAACTTATATGCTTCGATCGAAACAACAAACGAGTCATATTCGTATACAAAATTTATTAACACATTAAAAACGGGCATGAACACTCGCGCAAAGTTTAAGATTCTCGCAAGTTCCTCAACAGCGAAGGGATCGAACTTCGTGCCCCAGGAATCGTAAAGCAATGTCAACACATAAACCTTTTGCCGTTTAATTTGACCGGGATACGTTCGCATGGAGAAGGGAAGAAAAAGGGATGGGATGTGTCTGTGACACCCGGACATATATTTGTCACTTTATTGGATCGAACGCACCGGTGCGTGAGGGGTTAACTTTCCGCACGTCTTAAAAACGACGGTTTCGTTAACAATTTAAGACCCACACTGAGAGTTTTCACTTTTATCGGAGCTTTTGATTGTTTTCCGATGATGTAGCGAAGATAATTTAATACATTTTATAGAAAATGTATTTATATTAATGATTATCTTATTTATCTGTCAATGGAAATTTTAGAAATTTACAGGTGTAATTGATGAATTTTCATCATTGGAGTTGAATGTGGAAAATTTGTATCAACATCTGACAGAATGATTGATTCTTATAGATAAAATGATAGTTCTTGTGAAACAAACCTTTAGCATTACAGTTTGCCCAACTTATCTAAAATAAAACTTAATCCATTCCAATATAACTCATAAAGTGATCTGATTCACAAGTATAATTAGATTATCGATCAGAACATGCTCTAATATCAAATGTACAAATAATCGATTCTATTGTAACATATCAAAAGTAAAATGGAATCAATACTTAAAAAGCTCTATGATATATCATATGACGACTGAATGGGTACAAGTGACCTTACGTATTATGAGTTAAGTAAAAAAAATGGTTCTGTTTCATATATAGAACCATTATCTGTACTTAACTCAATTTCGATAATTCATATTATCTATTCAGTCGTCATATCTATAAAATCAATATGAAACGAAACAAAATAAGCACGAATATAAATCAATAGATACATCTGAAATTTAGCACCGATGTGACAAGCAAGTCTTATAAACAAAAATTTCATACTACATACAGGAATCGGAGTGAATGAACGACCGTTATAAATCATCATTGCGATCACGGACACAATGTCAGGGTTACTACGAAACCCCAAGGGGGGTTGCTTCTCATGCTGGAGAAACGAGAAAATATTGTACTACACCATCGCGAAAAACCAGCTCGCATTTATTTTGGAGCTTTCTTCCTTCTTGTACGTTCATTTTCTGCTATATTTACCACGATTGAAATGATAAAAAGCCTGATGGTAATTGTGATAGTAGATCAGTTGTCTATAATATCACAATTAATATCAAACGATAATGATGCGCCAAATGTTATCGATGTAATTATGTGACAAGAAGAAGCATTATAATAGTTTATCACTCATATTATGATGAAATTTTACCGGTGGACCGAAAAATAATGAGGTGGCTAATGGAAGTAGTATAACTAGAGATGATAACGTAAAAATTTAGTGACAATACAGTCACGAGTGATTGCAATATTATAAATGGTAATTGTATAACGATTGCCTATTGTTTAAAAAATATCATGGATAGAATAGTTAAAAGTAAAAAGTTGCTCTTTTATTAAAATTGAAGCTCAAATGGGCTTTTCCTTTTCAATTCTTATGAAATACATAATTTAACATCTATCATTTAATTCATAAATAGAAAAAAAAACTAAATCTATCATAATACAAACTCATCACAACATAATTTGACTAAACAGAAAAACCCCCAAACACTAACAAGAAAACTTCATCAATCTACAGCTGGAAAAACTCGGAAAACTCCCGGAAAAAACATACACACACACAACAGCATCTACTGAAATACTCACAAACACATACATTTTCATAGAACATCCGACTTCCGCCAAAACGAAATTGAAAATCCTGCGGGCGCACTAAATTAAACTATTCAGAAATAAATAACGCTACGGCGTGGGCGGGAAATCGGACCAATGGGAGGCTTTCCCCGCCCATTGTGGACACGCCCACTTGCGAAGACACGCCCATTTGCGATCGATCCCGGAAAATTGGACGTTTCCGGTCGTCGGATACGAAAATATATCGGTGTGCGTGAAGAGTTCAAGGTGAGTCGTTTCCGGACGTTCTTTTATTTTCTATTTCATTTTCCTATTTCAATTAGTATCGTTTGTTTTTAAAATGAAGAAGTAAGTCTTAAGGCAGAGATTCTGAAGATTAAGTTTCAGTGTACACTGATGTCGGATTTAGTCGAAACATTTATTTGGAAAAGATGATGATCATTTATGGAATCGTTTTGTAAAGCATTTAATTAATACTTTTTTAGTGTCAAATGAATCCAAACATTCGAAAGAAATGGCTGAGTATCAATTAATCGATTAAGAATAACGATGTGACTCTCGCCAAGATAGGATTGGAACCCAAGCATTCCAAAGTATGCTAAATCGATACGGCATGCTCAAACGCTTTATATTGCTACACTGTAGGATAATTTTTACGAAAATGATAGTTGTTTACATGTGTGCTTAAGTTATTTAATTGTCGATTGATAGATCTTTTTTTTTTTGAATAACTTTCATTCAAATGCCTTTAAGTGAATGTGTATGAAAGGAAAATCAATTAAAATAAATTTTCGTTGTTTTTCAAATTATTCATCCACATGCATTTACTAACTGATAAATCAAAAGAATGAAAATAAGTAAAACGTATCTAAATAAATATTATTATTTGTACGTACTGTATTGTAATACCATCATTAGTCGTAGAAAGGAATTCATTTTCATCAAACATACAACGCCAACTCTAGTATGACAAATTATTCAAAACATTTAATTACATTTACATATTTATCTTTTTGATTATCATACTAAAAATGCTAACATTAATATTTTTTTCTCTGCCTATTTCAAATGAAAATTCACCAAATACAAAGCCAAACTTCTTTCTAATCGACTTTTACAAACATCCAGCACACTAATCGCCAACGCGTCAAAATTTCCTCTCAGAACTCAACTGCACACGAATCGATACCGAATTCAGCCAAAACCAAAACACAAAATATACACACATACATATAATTCAACCGAATATACGATAAAATATATATTAATACGTATACAGAACGTTCTGATATGCAAATGTGCGAGTGCGGTTGACAAGAGATAGTCGAGTGGGTGTTCTCGCACGAATTGCCTTCGGTGAATCTCGAGAATCCACCGAGAGGAGGCTTTGTCTCGAAATCTCGACGACAAATTGAGCTTTTCTTTCTCGCTTATATTGAAAACGAAACCAAATTATGTCCCCCTTCTTCGACGAGGGTACAAATTGTATAGGTATACTCTTCAAAGCTTAGAGATTGTAGGTTTTTCTGAGGAAAACTGTTGTTGCTCGTGTAAAGGAATCATATCGTTTCCCATAAAAATCATTGATTTTTTTTATAAAAATGATTAAATTGCTCGTTATGTGTTTACTAAGATAAATTCAATTGTAAATCTAAATATCATTTGCATGTTAAATAGGTTTTTTTTGCAAATATTCTGATTGAAATATGGGGAGTAGGTACAACATTATATTGTCTCGTCTAATTTTCTGTCATGTAAATGATGAAAATAAGTTGAAATATAATTAGAGACACATAGATGGATTAACGATATTTTATATAAAGTTTATATTGGTGAAGAATAATTATATCAACGGTACAATTCTTGATTAAATCTAACTAAGCATAAAATTTAACCCAATATGTTTCGATACAATCAAACGAAAAGACCTAATCAAAACTAATTCATTAGATATACATATGTCACGATTTTGACTTATTAAAGTATCATTGCAATTAGGTAGAATAAATTTCGATTACAATGACATATCTTATTTCTCTATAATGTGTATATGTATACTTTCTAGTACAGTTAGAAAAATGGTGAAGGTTTTAAAATTCGCTCGAAAATGCGGATTTTCTGAGTTGAGGGCTTTTCGTCGGTCGAAACGAATGGGGGTGTTGTAATGTTGTCAGTGTGTTTTGTTGTTGCCATAAATTGTGTATTTGTAATAGAATCGTTATTGGAAAGTAATGTTGTAGCGGGAAACTGAACAGCGTTTATGAGGCAGAGAGCTTGCACTCCACCCAACCTCCCACTTGTACTGGAATACTCAAAAATTTGTTGTCTTCAAATAAACATTAACATTTTTCAATAGAAATATGATATAATTATTATGTTTTCATATAGAAAATCTTAGAAAATTCTAGAAAAAAAAAACTGATGAAATTATGATTTTTTTCCGCACATGTGTGGAATATTTGTGACAACATCCAAAATACTACCTACAACTTTCTTAAAATGTATCAAATCATATCAGAGCATTTGAATTTACACAAAATTCTTTAAAGCTCAAAAAACAAGTTACTTAAAAAAACAATAAAAGTGCCCAAACCTAAACCGAACATCATCAAAAAAAAATATTGAGTAAAAATCTACGTACACACATAAAAATATATAGAATCATCAACATTTTTACAAAACGCATTTATTTATCAACAAGACATACTCAAAACCTCAACAATATAATCTAAAATTACCATCTCACATTAATTTCCCTCATTTATTTTTTTAATTTCAACACGCACAAATCGATGAGCCAATCCGTTCAGCGTACAAGGGGGTCTAGCGGCATTCGTCGTTCCATTGTTCGCTTTTCCGAGCCGGCAACGAGACAGGGTGGATTTTGAACCACCCTTAACCCCCCAAAGACCACCCCGTTGCCTGCGAATGATTTATTTACTGCGGGATTGCCGGGCAGTTGGGGCAAAGGTCCCAACACGGTTAATAATGTACCACAGACCGGACCACCGACACTGTCATGCCTCAGACATTCAACTCTACATTACAATTTTTCTACGCCCAATTGTGTCTTTGATTCATCTGAATCCAATTCGAGATGTTGAAGTTTTGGATATTTGATTATTTCAAATTTAGTCGAACCGTTAGTTCGATCCAATGATGGCTAGAACTTGATGATTTGTGTGCCATTTGTTTGTTTTCGTGAAGATGCAGTCATAAAAGGTATGAGAGGTGGAAATCTGTTCATATTTAAACAATAGATATAATGACAGAATATTACACGATTATTATAATTATTGAAAAAAAATGAAACAAATGACATAACTAGTACAGTTTATAAGAAGAAAATAGCTTGTAGGTGTCATATTAATCAATCAGAATTGTAGCAACATTGCACAAAATCGTTACAATTACTAAAGTACAACATTTTTTTATTAGAAGATTAAAATTCCGGAATACAAATGTCGCTTTATTTTCATAATATGAATATAGGCTATTTATAAGTAGGTATACTGAATCTACAAATGTACATATTAAGAGACCTTGGGCCGAAATTTCCCAATATGAGACATAAAATTCAAATTTCCCAAGAAACCAGATTTATTCCAGTGTAAAGTTTCGTCTCTAGACTAAAATTGCAATACTAGGAAAAAAGCTTGAATAATTAAGAGTGGAAAAACTGGCATTTCATACGGCGAGAGGCATAGTTTTATTACCGCGCCGAATTCAAATTGCGACGCAAACTGCTCCAGTTTATGGCCTTGTAAAATTTTTATCCCGATCGTATTTCTGGAATTCACTTTTATACGTTTTTCCCAACTCTACTCATGCAATTCTTAGTTCCACAGTCGATTACCCTTTCGTTGCAGCTCTCAGTTGGCTATGGATGCATTCGACTATGACTTAAGTTCGTAGCGCACTCGATCCTCAAATTATGCCATATTCCCATTGAAAGGTCTCGAAAATTTTAAATTTTCAGTTTTAGGAAAACTCAATTTTTCTGAGAAATTTTAACCCTCCTTTGTTTTACGCCTCTAACTCGCTATAAGGAAATATTTTTATATAGATATAATAGAGTGAAAGTAAATCCATTTAAATTCTAAGTGTGTTGTCACTATTTTTTTAAACGAATAATGTATAGAGCTATGTTGCTATATTCTAATTTTGTCTGATTTGAACAAATGAACAAATCTTAAATTCAAATTTTATGAGTCAACCTACATGCCTAAAAATACGTATTTTCTGAAACGCAAAACCAAACCCTCGTTTACTGAACTATTCTATTTTGATTCTAGATTACATACAATTATATTTCAACATATTATTTTAAAGTCAACATCGATTTATTAGTGTTTCATGAACTTAATTTACTTACAATTAGTGCCTTTTTATAACGTTTATCATTCCACTGGACAAAATTTATGAATGTATTTCATTATTTTTTCGATCGTACAATATATCTGCAACATGATTTGAGAGTATGGTGTAAATGCAGTTGTGAACACAGTCCCCTTTGCAGTTGTAGAGAAACATTCTAAGATATCGTATGTTGTATTATAGTTATGTGATCGTACTCGTATGTTCGTAGGACATTAATCTCTCATCGAAAATTCGCCTGAGTCAGAAACAGTTTCGATCTATTGCACAAGGTAAATGCACAAGGGGCGGAAAATTGAATAGAGACTGATTGTTGAAATGTAATTTTGAACGATATTTGATAGAATTTCTAATATGCTATTTTGAAAATAATTGAATAATTACATTTGTGGATATTCATATCACAAAAAAAAAGTATTTCATATAACGACAGAATGAGGAATGTTCAGCTATTTATGGCCACAAGTATAATTAAGGCAATTTTTACATACAGCCGACTTTTTACTAAAATATGTCTTACAACTAGCTAGCTTTTTTTCAATCAAGTTCAACTGTTCTCAAGGTTTATTTTCGAACTTAATATAAAATGAAACAATTGCTAAATAATAGTCTAGTTACGAAAAATGAAAGATCAACTCAAAAATGAAACTATTACTATTTTTATGACCCCTTTTCGACGGAATTTCAATAAACACACATTTTCAACGCACTATCGAAACGAACCGAAATCCGACACTACATTTTCTAAACACGCAGACAGGTGAAAAAAAGAAAATGACGCGATTTTTCCACTGCAGCAAAACCTCGGCCTCATAAAAAGAAATCCCGGCGTAATGAGATTTCCGAAGAGTTACTTATCGGATACACGTGTGTCTTTTCTCGAAATGGCCGGATTCGAAAAAAAGCGGCAAATCCTCGGCTGCCGTTATATTGTTCGTCTCTTGTTTGCTTCGAATGTGAGTTTTTCCCGCTTCGGAAAAACCCGAAAAGTCCGAGGATAAAATGTCGTATCGGAAAATGAGGGGAGATGTGGGGGTTCGGTGCAATACCGGTGTTGGAGAGCGTTATTTGTTTGCTTGTTGACACTAAGGTCTTGTTTGTATAGAAGCGGACGAGAAAAAATAACATTTGGACACCTCTGCAATTTGTTCTGTGAAATTGTAATAAGTTTAGAGAGCTTTATTAGATTTTTTTATAAAAAAAAAAATCATCAGAATGAAAAAATATATATTTGATTGAAAACAGTTGTAAAATGATACTTTTACGATCTTAGATTCGATTCTTGAAAATTTGTTTGTGAAAAAGTTTCATTTTTCTGAAATTTCAAGACATAACGAATATATTATTCTCAGCACGTATCGAAAGAACTTCAAACACCACTTACCATACGACAGAAATGGAAATAAATATGATATACAACAAAATATAATACATAGATAGGTACCTATCTAGGAAAATCGATCAAAATATTTCATTGAATTGAAAATTAGAATACATATTTTAAAACAGTAACAAAATCAAATACTATAACAAATTTTTCTCACCCTAGCTTCAATTTGATCAACTCGTTTGATTAATATGCTGTAGCGAAATGATAATTTTTCATATAAATGTGAATCACACGTGCATCGAGAACGTTTATAAATAAGATTTATGTATAACCCCTATTTAAGTCGACATAAATTTTTAAATAGGTAATAAAAAGGTTTCTACATTGAAAAAAACTTTACTTACCCAATTTTTTTTAATTTTCCATTTACATAGTACAAATATTGATTTTTTTTAATCTTAAGTTAGTATTTTATAAATATCCAACTGTTGATATTAAAAATTTCATTAGTAAATTACAGTACTAACACATGTATTAAGATGTTAATTCTTTCCAATTCAAAATTTTAACTTGAAATCACAAAGAATCTCAACCTTAACCTCATCTAATTTTCACCCACAAACAAATAAAATTCTCAAACTCAAATTGATATACCACTATTATTAATAAGTCAAAATTAACAAATTCACCAATGAATTCGAAACCAGCCACAATCACGAATATATCGACCATTTTTTTCACCTCACGCACCTGTTAACCCTAAAACGACCAATCGCAATCGAGCCTCGATCGCGTGACCGAATTTCTGACCAATCGCGATCGACTTCCGGTCAGAGCTAACCCTTTGCACTCGCGACACCGGAACGAACCGACCCTTACAACCGGAACCGGATATGCACGAAAAAAAATCACATTTTTTAAGAAACAAGATGGCGCCGAAGAACGGCTCCGATTACGTTTAATGTGTTTGCGCATCGATTTTTCATTTCGGCGGGAATTTTCAATTTCGACTAAGGCACGTCTTCGTTGTATCTCTGTGTGGGAATCTTTACTGCGTGTGCCCGAATATCGAACGGCGTATTATAATATGATATTTAGGAGAGAAGTGGTTCCGTTGCTAGATTATGGTTGTTGTGGGGTTGTAGTGTGGGTCGTGTTGGGGTTGATTTTTTCTTTTCTCCTACAGGGAAGTGCATTAACGCGAGGATTTTCTAATTCGATTTCGTGCTAGTGCTTTTTCGATATGTGATGTGTTTTTATGGCAGTTTTTTGTATGGTTATGGAAAAATTTCGATGATTTTTCATGGTTACTAGTTTCTGTGATTCAATGTTGCTCGAAACTTTATGAATTTTAAAAATTTCGTTTGTATAGAATTTACTATCGAAATGTTAAATATCTGTTGAAATGTGTTGAAATAAGATGCGTTTGTATAATATTTGCTACTGCAAAAGTCATTCTATCAAATGATAAACCTTAAGACTATTGTAGGTTGTAAAATGTCACAATTAATTTGTAAAATGTAATAATGCAGAAACTTTTTATTGCATATAATTACTTTAGAATGTTCTATCATGATGGATTAAGTGATAAAAAGATGCATATGGTACTTACTTACATACGAGTATATCTATACAAGCACAATCATAATCATTTAGTACAGATTAAAAATATGTATTTGTGAATGTAAATGTACCTTAACAAGATTTGAATGCATATTATCAGAATGTGTCTCAATAGATAAAGTATGTAATTATGTATCTTAACATAGCATTTGATGTGTTAATGTGTTGTACAGGATAATTTTATGTAAACTTTAGTTTCACCTAAGTTGACCAAGTATTGTACTGTTCGACTTTTCATATAAACGTTTAGTTAAAAATTGAAAAATATAAGCATTCAAACTCAAAAAATATCGAGTTTAACAGGTCATACGCTTCTGCACCAAAAATCGAAACGCCATTAACAATTTTCCTCATTGTATCCAGCAATAACTGTCAAAGTTCGTATTCCGAAACGTTTTTATAGACTGTTTGCCCCATTTGCAACGAGACGATAACGAAAACACACACACGAAAATGACTCCGAATATCATATTGTATATGCAAACCCCCCATAAAAAAAACCGTATGAATATCGAAAATATATTTTTGCGCGAAAATGCGCGATTTTGCGGTCGGAAAAACGCATTTTTTTGGACGTTTATGTGTTGGTGTGCGGTTTTTTTTTCGATTTTCCGGGGGGAAAATTGCGAAAATAGCCGACGATAATTAAGTGAAATTCCACGCGATGAACTTGCTGCGAAAGTTACCTGGTGGAACGATTAATAATTTTCCTTTTTTTCCGTTTTCTGGCTGACGGCCATTATGAACGATCACCTTTGTTGCTCAGTGCCGTATTCTTATTTATTTTGATATTAAATTAATATCAAATTATATTAGTATTTGATCAAAAATATATTCATTGAATTATTTATTGATCAATTAAAAATTTGTACATCTAAATCATAGAAAACATTAGATCAATCAAAATTGAAAAAATCATTTTCCCTACAAATTTAATACTACACAAATTAAATCACACGATTTTTCAAATTGTCTATTAATGCTTTGATTTAAATTTTCATAATATTGAAATCGAAATGAAAAATATATACATAGGTTTACAAATTGATGAAAACCCATGTTTAATCTATACAATTTACCTATTAACAAAATGTTTTGTAATTGATTTGATAGGTTTAATTAATTAAAGAAATCTGCTAATTTTTTGTATTGGATAATGAAATGCTTTCACAAAGCAGACCCTGTTGTTAACACAGGCACAGAAATTCTCATATGAGTATTTTTTTAATTAAAACATTCCTAGCGTGTTTATTTCCTAATATGTACAACCTGTGTAGTGTGACCATGATATAACAGAAAAATCGTTTAATTTTGAAAAAAAAAAGATAAATTTCATTGAATGCAATTCGATTAGAATTCAATTGAACTATAATGAAAATATATTTAATTTGAAAAATGATCATGTAAGTGGAAATTATGAAATATTTGAAATGTTTTTTTGTGAAAAATGTGTGTTTTTTAGGAAATATAAAAAATTGAAATATTGACATGGGTAAAGAAATGTTACCCCAGTTGTACGAAGCATCCATCATGTACGCGAGTTTTCCGCTCGCTGCAGTAGATCACGGAACGGGGAAAATTCTTTGCGAGAGGAAAAACCCGAAAATATTACGAAGTCAACGTTCCCCGGGAATTTTCCCGCGCACTTTTCACGGGCTCGCCAACACATAAACGTAAACATTCCGAGCCGCATGCAAAAAAGTTTCGCTTCGGAAAAAATATACTGAGACGTATCAATTTACATTTATCCTACGATATCTAGTATTGCATGTACTTATATGTAAATAATAATATTATAATTTATACCTTTTTATCATTATTATTAAGTTATTTACTAAATAATGAACATATAACACTCGCAAAATAGAAGAAAAACTTTCAGATTCTAGCTGAAATTCAATTGTGAGGCAAATTTTGTACACATTTTGAGTTAGATAAATCATCAGGTCAATATTTTGCTCCACAATTTTTTTCTTTTTTTAATAAAATACTTCACTCAAAGTTCGATATTTAGATGTAAACTCACCCTAACTGCAGTATTTTGTCGTGCATTCTAATTATCGAGACGAAACAAACTAACTTCTATAAAGTCACACAATGAAGGGTGCAAAATCGCATTTGTGTTATTCGAGGCAGATTCATCGGTGCTCCAATGTGCCCAAGTGCCTATGGTAACCAAGGTATCCAAGTACCCATTGTGCCTAAGATTGAATTATTGTAATGTGCCTAATGTAAAGTTATGCGTTTTACATATGGGGAAATGTTTCCGCTCGTAAGTATGGGGAAATCTTAATTCGTCTACAGTGTTGCAAGCTCTGAATGCGACGAAACAAAACGCGTAATAGAAGTGTTTAATATTGACAAATTTAGTTTTCGTAAAGCTTTTTATCTGTATAGCTCCGTGTGAACAAAACTTAATGCTAGAACGATGTTCTATGTACATTACTTTGAGTATATTCATATTCATTTTTGTTTTCTTTTGTTGATACTTAACTATAGCAGGTACTCATTAGTATTTGAATATCAACTATTTATCATTTACTATAAATTATCGAATCATTTTAAATAAACAAACAAACAGATAAACTCACCCACAAATTCATATGAAAATGTGGCAGTACAATCAAATCCAGTTTAATCGCAGACATCCGAAAGCGGCGCGCTAGAGTTAACAGTTTGTTTCGCGCTCAACGCCATCTGTCGATCTCCCATGGAACTAGAGCCGAAAGCGTTACCTTACTACCCCTCCCTCGGTTTTCTGCCCACATTGCAGCCTCCCCTCCCCCTCCCCCTCCCCGTCCCTCGGTCCGGTCCGTTTTCCCGCCGTTTCCCGTTCCAGTGCTGCCACCCGCGTCCGCGCTTTAGCCTTTTCGCCCGCAACAACTTCGCTCTCGGTACCTGTGTTGCCAGTGGTGGTCGGTGGGTTTGTTTCGGCTATTTATTTTGATTTTTTAATGTTCTGAACGTTTTCAATTTTAAAGAATTGAAGCGAAATAATTATCAAATAAACAAAAATGGTAATCGTTTGAAGAAGGTATTTTTTTTATTTGAAAAATCGTTCATCTATAGAGGCTTATAAAAAGTACCGAATAAAATAATTTTCATTAGGATGACATATCTTATTTTAGATCTACATTTGTATGTAATACTTAATCAAAATTAATCTGCCCAAGATTGTTCGAATTTCACGAACACTTGGCAAAATTGGCTTGAATTTCATTGCTTTGCGAAAATAATTAAAAAAAAAAATACATTCATCGAAAAAATTTTTAGAAAAATTGGTATGAATATTGTGTGAATGGTTTAATTATAGGCAATATAACAGGGTGTCGATTTTCTTGCATTGAAATGAAGAACGTAATCGATTCATAATCGTTTGTTTTTTCGTTCGAATCAAAATAAAATAAAAATATTTTATGTAAAATATTGTTAAAAATATCGTGTAAGGGTTTATTATTGATAATAAAAATATTGCGTAAAAAACTATCAAGTGTTATAAAATCAAATATATTTTTTGTGAAAAATAATTTCAAAAAATTACTTTTAAAATAATACACGAATCATTCAACAATAATTTTCAAGGTAACTAAAACCAACAAAAACAATTCAAATCAAAC
Source organism: Cheumatopsyche charites (assembly GCA_024721215.1). NCBI lineage: Eukaryota > Metazoa > Arthropoda > Insecta > Trichoptera > Hydropsychidae > Cheumatopsyche > Cheumatopsyche charites. The sequence goes on from CM045580.1 coordinate 8,490,871, forward strand.
TAAAAAAAAAAAATCAATTACGACGAGCAGCCATTGAAGTTTCCCGACACGCGCCTACAATAAACGCGTCCCCCTCTAGCGCGTTGCGAACGTTCATTTTGCGTCCCTGTTCCGTGGCATCGCCCGCCATTTCGTGGCACCCGTCCCCCGTCCCCCTCCCCCGCCTCCCGCGAACCAACCGCGCCCCCCCCCCCCCCCTCCACCCGCGGACATAAACCTTCAGCAAATATTTGAACCAAACATGCTGAAACCGACACTGCTTCACTGTAGTGGGCCAACCTATTGTATACAGAGCCGACTCTCAAACTTTTCACGCTCAGGTACCCGACCGTTCGCCTCCCCACCCCACCCCCTCCCCCTCTATTTTGCCGACCCCCCCCCTCCCCTCCCTTTCCTCTACCCCCCCTTTTTGCACCCCCTCGTTTCGTGTACGCAGATATATTCGGCAACCCACTTTGACTACCCCTCGCTAATTTACTTGATATCGCATAAAATTATTGCTAATTAACACTAGATTATTTTTTTATTAAAATTTAATTCAATTTAAATTAAATCAGAATGTAATCTGTTCGAATATATTTATAAAAAATATAGACTACATATATTAAGTTTCAATGGAAAGACATGTATAAATCCAATGTAATATACATCTCATTAAAATATTTTAATTATGTGCACCTGATATGCAATTATTCCGATTAAAACATAGATCAACCCTTAATATACCTAGTACTATTTTTCTATTTCAGCTCTCCTAATACATAAACAGTTTCAAACTTCAATTTCTCTATCTCTCTTTCAAACTATGCTGTAAATATTATGAGTAATCAGCCCGTTGAAAATATCAATGAACTTTTCTTTAGAAAAACTAAAATTTCTACGCCGTATATTACCTGCATCTATTTAATGCAATCTTCTTATGCAGCAAATGCAAGATTTAAGCTATTAGTATGCAAAAGGTGCATTATCACAACTCATATACAGATTATACCAATTTTATAAAAAATATACCTTATTTGTGAAAAAAGGTTTAGGTATGTACCTTAATTTTACTCTTCCTGGTTTTTTTTATATTAAAAGCCCTAACGGGGTCGTATTTTCAAATTATTTTTTTAATCATGCCGTATCGTTAACGATATCGGCATTGATGTGAAAATTAATTAAGTCATCGGGTAAATAGGTGGCGTGCGCTAAACGGATTGGCGGTCGGCTTATTGTATTACTACGTCACGATTGGGGCGGATAACGTGTTAAACCGGCAACGGTGCGCAACGGGTTTATGCAATAATTAAATCTTGCCGAAGACGCGATGCTAATAAATCTTAAGATATGTTCAAATTTTCGATTTCGAAAAATTTCGATTAATCAAATTTTTATTTGTCTCGATTTTTAAATTGAATTTTTATTAATTTTATATCGTTATTTACTAAAAAAAATGGTTACACTTCAGAAAAATGAGCGTATTTCAACTTGGTCTTAATAAACTAACAACTTCACTGAACAACAGTGGAGTTTTAAAATAAAATATACAAACTAAAATGAGGTTGAACTACATAGTTGGAAACTTTCACCGTATTCGAGTTCGATGCTTTTTATTTGAAATTTTGAAACTTTATATAATACTTCTCACATATGGGTGTCAAAGTTTATATGAGATTTACATACTCTCGTAAACTTAATATAATAATATTATTTTATTTGGTTTTATACTGAAAGTAAATTATTGTATATTTTTTTCTACACCTAACAATACATACATACTTAAAGTCCAATGTGTGTAGATTTTTAATGAAACTTTCTTTCAACGTGAATGAAAATTTTCAGTTTTATGAGTGTTACTATTCTAACTGGTTTCAACTCCATCTAAACTTGTCAAAAATCATAACATAAAAAAAATACTTAGATAGCAGAATTTCAGTTAAACATACATATAAATATCTATTGATATAAATAAAAATAATTCAACAAAAAAATTCATAATAATAATAATCATCACCTCCCTCGATTCGACTCGAATATGCAAACGTGACCCTAATGCAAATGTGCACTTGATGTCATAATGCATTCACTCGAAATTCTAATTGCAGTGCGACACCAGTGCCTCGCGCGGTCGCATCCGATGATGTTCGAGGCCGAGTTGCCTTCGAGCTAAGGGTTGTCCGATCGGAGCTGAATCGTGCAAATGGGTGCAAAAGAGGGTGTCCTTTGCGAACCTATGCGACTGAGACGGATCGATCCTGACACAGCTTCTGCTGAGGACCGATTCTGTACACTACGTTCGATTGAATGTACACTGTGCTTTTATTTATTTAATTTTTTCATATCGTGGAAAAAAAATATGAGCATTTAATTCGATTATTTGAGTTCTACATTAGAATTTTGTAGTTGAAATTCCAAGAGAAAAAAATGTTATTTAATTTAATTAATAGAATCTTTCATTTATTGATTTCTATTTTTCAATCCTAAAACGATAAATTGTATAACTTTGATTTATATTTTAGCATAAGTTCCATAATACATACATGCATATATCCAGCCTTCATTTATTACTACATGATTTTTATTATATGATATTAAAAAAAATATATTTTACTGAAAAAATGTTTAAAAAGTAAGAAAAATAAGATAAAAACCTATTACTAGTAAACACACAAGAGTTTCATCCGTGATGAATAATTAAATCGATAACCAAAAAAAAGATTATCAATTAATATAAATTCTCAAATGTGATACATTCATTTTGAAAAATATTCAATATGAATCGAACAGATTATAAAATTTTCACATTTAAAACGCACATTTCCGAGTTATAACACTAACATTGCCCAAAACATTTAGCGGCATACAAAAAATACAAAATTGTGTGCCTATCTGGAAAAAAAAACTAAATTAATCCCAACGTTAACAACAAACAAACATAACCTTGAAAGTAATGTAAAAATGTCGAAACTTTAAAAAAGGGACAACAGTTTATACATTCTCGAACGCAGTGTTGTCGGCGGGGGACAAGGAGTCCTCCCGTTCGGAAAATTGTAAGATCGCGTCTACACTTAGGAAAAACTTGTTAATGCAACAAATATAAAAAAAATAATTTAAATATGATAATAATTAAGTTTAATAAATTCGTTTTTTTCTCTGATATTGCTTACTATTGAATCATTTATAAGCTTAAATACAAAAATAATGATTATTTAAAATTATTATTTAAGTGCTAAAGCGATTAAAGACCTATCTTGTGTAATAAATTGATACATTTGAGCAACAGTAACAGCTTTTCATTGATCTAAATTGGACAGAAATAAGATAACATTTACTACATACATCAATATTCACAAAATGATTTCACTGTAATACAATGAAAAATTTTCGTCCAAAGTTTTGTCTGTTTTTCCACCAGTGACAGCTACCCATTTTAACCCTCATAAAATTACTTATCAAAATAAAAAAAAAAATACATAACGATTAAACATGGTATAGTGCTTAACACAGCAAAATAATTTCAGAAAAAAAAAATTCAACACCTCACTTGGCAAACGTGTAGAGCCGAACTTACATCCGAGTCGAAAGGAGAAATCGTCGCAGAGGGCTCAAGGGAGTGTGAGTGCGGGGGCTCCTCCGGCCCCCGCTCGGTGGCGCGCCCCCCCCCCCCCTCTGCCCCGTGTCCATGGCGACGCGGGGCGCTCCGCCCCCGTCCCCCCCGCCGGGTATAAAAGGCGCCGCAGCCTCCGGGGCCGCGCAGCGCCTCTGTGACGCTACGCCCGCGTGACGCGTTCGATCCCGCGGCCAAAACGCGCTCGCAACCGCCCATACCCACGCGCATATCATACATTCACTCTTGCCAATTTCTCGCGCGCACATTGTAATCTGCTTTATAATGTTCTACACTCGCGCCACTTTTTTCCGAGATGCACTTTTGCATCGCTTCGATTCCCGCTCGGTTGCATTTCCCCTTCCAATTATTTCTGAAAGTTACATCTGACTCCCCCTCCCCCTCGCACCTCGATTTCCCTTCGGTTCCCCTCTCCCCCGCGCAAAAATCGACATTAATTAACGCGAGTGATTCGATACAGCAACACATATAGACATAGCTTTTCTTTTATTTAACCGATGCAGATTTTCACTCTAAAATATTGAATGCACCCTCATACGAATAGCATTTCACAATTTTCCGACTTTTATTAATCTACATTTTTAAAATTTTTCGAATTTTCTACATCAAACTTTAATCATGAAAAAATATTTTCATTCAATAGAAATTTAAAATTTTCGAGAAATCTTAAAAAAATGGAATCATTCATCGAATATTCGAACCATTTTACAAAAAAAATCGACGAAACTTTTTCCGAGCGACGCGACTTTTGGGGCTTCGAGGTCGATTTTTCCGACTTTCCACTCGAATTTTCCGACTTTTCTTTTTTCTATCGAATTCAGTACGAACTTAAGCTTATTTTTCGACTTTGAACTGATCGAATGACCCTCGGCGAAACGCAGCATCCAGCATCTTCGCGCGTATGTGCCGTAGTATAGTAGCCGCTCGATATATCGATTCGCCACGACACCAGAAGTCTGCTTCGCCGCAACGACCGCACAAACGTGAGTATTATTATATTGTTATATCGTGCGCATTTTCCGAATACGATTCGCATTATTAAATTATATATTATGTTGTATAGTGAGCTCGCCTTCGGAAAGAATTTTCACGCTTTTCTCGAGCCGATGAAATTTTCCGTACGCCGCACATGTTCGTCGAGTGCTTTTAACATAATAAAGCTTTCACATCGGGTAGATTATTTGTGTGTGACGAAATATTGAAATGTTTTATATTGAAACGATTTTTATTATCGTTATGTTCCAAATCGTTTTTCTTTCTCTATATTTCGTTAGTATGAATGTGAGGGTTTTTTTTTTATTTTTAACAACTTCGATATAAATGAACCTTTTTTATAATATTAGGAAAAAATCTTTATATAGGCACTTACACACATTCAATAGAAGTTAAATAGCATTTTTAAATGTTAAACAATAATTTTGTATCTTAATATTTGGTTTTTCATGAAACAATATTCTTGAAATAAATTTTATAATATCTGACTTCTATAAATTGAGATTTTTTTTTCAATTTTAAATAAAATTCAAGATTAAATTGTAAATGATTAACAAATAAACTGTATAATGTAATTTCTTTAAATTTAATGAACAATAAATTATTTTTGAACCAATAAACTATTTTTCAACAGATGCCTATTCGAGAAAAATATAATTAAAAGCTTTCTATTAATTAATAAAATAAAACTTTCAATAATCGTGTACAATTTCATATCATTTGTTCATAGCTTAAGCAATACTTAAATGCATTTTCTTCGATTTTATTAAAATATAGAAATCTATATATATATTTTAAAATAAGGAATTACAGAAATTAATATGAAATTTTTCCATATAATATTTTTTGAGTCCCTTATGAATTTTTATATCTTTCTGGACCCTTTATTCTTGCATATTATTATATAATATATGGAATATTCTGGGGAATAGATCTTCAATTCAACACAGTTGAATTTGTAATAATTGACTAATTACGATTCTTAAATATTTCTATGATCACATTCAACCCTGAAATCAATGCAGTTTGTGAAAAAAAAAATAGTTTGCATCCTTAGATTTCATTTACCGGTGAACAAAAATTAGTTAAAAAACTTATTGATAATAAAACCGATTTTCCTTGAAAATTCTAAATTTACAGTTAATACAATTGCGATAAAAATCGTGAAATTACTAATATCTGTTGATTGAGATATATTTTTAATCTGTTGAGTGAAAAGCTCCATTATTACACATCCTCCTTTAGATATATAAATTTTAATGTTGTATTGTTTTTCTGTTCAATTTGGCAGACAAATTAATATTTGAAAGAAAATTGGGATATAAAATATATCTCCGATCAAATACGAACGTAGCCCAAATTTTCGAACTCGACTCGAAAACAACACAGATTTTCATTACGTTTCCCCAAAAACACATTTGTCTCGGACGAATAAACAAACAAATTTATCGACAACACAATAAGAGAACATTTTGAAGGAAAAACCCCCCGATAAAGGCGAATTTACACCGACACCCCAAATAACGAAATAACGCAAATCCGATATTCCCCCCCCCCCTGCTTCATACCCCCTCTCGTGAGAGCAAATATTAGAAAAGTTTCGCTTTCGTTTTAATCGCAATCGCTAAACAATACGTTTCCCGGGAAAATCCCGAAACACACTTTGGGAAAATCTCGCGTTTCGGGGAAAATTCGGGCGCGAATTTCGAGGGGTATAAATTTCGAGGGTAAATCGTCGTCCCTCGCAGTTGTGCTCTTGGGGTAATCGAGTTATCGAAAATGAGCAACGTTAAACTCGAATGTGAAATGGATAAATGCGAATGATTTAATTATGGCGAAAACCGGTTCGTTCGCGCTACACTAGAGTCTCGATTCATATGTTCATATTTCGTACATTTTTTTGGATTTTCTTATAAATGAAAAAAATTATACATATGTTTTTTTTAACTTTTTGTAAGTTAAATGGTTATTGCTTCGTCAGTGGATATGACTTCGTCAAGTTTTCTTAATGTTAAATAAATTAAACAGTATTACATATACTAAGTATACTTCTATGAAACTAACAGTTATATGCATCATGTCAACATATGCAAGGATGCTTAATTGATATTACATTATGAAAATATGAAAAATTAAAGTCATTTACAGTAATATAAGCTTTTTCATCAAGAGTGCTCAATTTTTGAAATTAAATAAAACATGTTGTATATGTGATAGAGCAACAATTGTTTTTGCATATGATTCACTGTTATATTAAAAGCATAATTTTTGATTTATACATACATTCACTAATATTTACTAAACCACAATTAACTTCCAAAATTTGAGTGTAACTATTGAAAATTCCTATAGGTATAAGCGTTAAAAACATAAAGTTTCTATTTGGCTTTCAATTTCATTAACCATCTCCTCTTGCTATCATGATTTTAGTCGCCACGAATTCAATATGAAATATAAAATCCCGGTTTATTGTATTGTATTTTCCCAATTTTTAAATTGTGGGTTGAGTGTATTTTTAAGAATACGTATTTAAAAATGGCAAGATATTCGCATATAATGGTTATTTGGTAAATTTACGAAGGGGAAAAAATCGGCATCGTCAGCAGGAGTTTTCCCGCGGGAATGACCGAAAAATTCACTGGAAAATTATTCGGATGTACTCTAGTTATATTGATGATAGTTTATGGAGATTTTGTATTTCGAAACAATGGGTAGCTACTATCCTTACTATAGTTAATGTATACTTATTTAATCAACTATCATGTGTGTTAATTATATGTACACAAGATATTATAAGATTTTAATTGCATTTTCGCAATAGAAGAAATTCTGAATATTTAACGGTTTTTATTCATTCACATTCAAGAAAGTTTTTCAAATGCGGCGTTAAAGATTATTCTTTAGAAAAAATATGTATTCGAGGCACTATTAAATTCGTGTCAAATAAGTGCTGAAAAATGTGTATAGGTACGAAAGATAAAGTTAGATTCATGAAGCATATTCATAAAAGTTTTTCTGTTCGTTTATATACCTACTGTTGAATGAAGCTGGGGATCTGAAAAATTTCATAAAAACGAGCAATAGAATTTTTCAATATGGGATGAAAATATATCATGCCTTATTTTTACGATAATGAAATTTTTTTCGATAAGTAGACCGAACTTCGACGTTGAATAGAACTATCACACAAACTATGCACGTACAGTACACGAACTACTTATACTCATATATATTAATGGAATATAATATTTTTGAAACACTCATTAAAATTAAGAATATATTTTCAGAATAAATAGTTTATGTAGTACATTTGTGATATACAATTTCAATTTTTAATATCAGGGATTGTCATTAATTATGATTAATGATCTATAGATTAAACACAATATTTGTTCATTTTATCAATGATTTTAATTAAATTTAAAAATATTTTAACTTAAAATTATCTCAAATATATTAAATTTAATTATGGACTAAAAAAAAATCTGAAAAAACATATATTTGATAAAAAAAAGCGCACACGTTTCATATAAATATTTGACGCTCGCAAACTTGTTCCGCATTATGTAAAACGGTTGTTCATGCTCCGATTTATGTCCGCCGCTATATTTGTTGTGCGGGAGAAGACTTTTCAGTCAAAGGACACATTTCATTCTGAAAAAAAAAAAATGCTGAAAGCGCACATGTGCCCTCGGTTTTGAAATTCCCGCTGAAAATGACGAGTTTTTCCCGTGCGATATGCAAAAATTCAAAAAAAGCGCGCGTTCAAAGCGATTATAGATCAAAGCGAGTTCATTGGTTTCGTTTGTTTTTGATTTTTTTATGTGATTGTATTTTATATTCAATATTATGAATAGTGTATTTGTCATGTGTTCAAATTGAACCAATAGTCAAATTATTTTTCGTGAATACAATAAAAATATATCTATCTTAACATTTTTAGTACTATCTCCAAATAAAAATCAAGCGTAAAATTCACGGATAAAACATTCAAAAATAGAACAAGGCTCTTTTTTATTTTGGATTCGATAAATAAAATGAAAAAAGAGTCTCTCGATAGTTGTTCGTGGGTAAAAATCGCAGTTTTCGCCCTTTGTATTTATGCGCCATTTGCTGGACAAAATGTCACGTGCCGTACACTTTCAAATGTCAGCCAAATGTCTCGCACACACACAAACATACAAACATACACATACAAACATTTCGAAAAAAAAACCTATCTATAAACCCGAGTAAATGTTCGTAGTTTAAGTGACGATTGGAAAAAAAGGTTCTTTCCTTTCCTTCCCGTTCCATTCTTTCCTATAAACAACCTATCTATTCTTAGTACTGTGGATAAGATTTTTTTTATACAAAATTGTTATTTAGATTAATTTTCTGTGCTAAAAACACGGTTCTTAAATTATACATTAATTAAGATTATGTAAAAATGGAATTTATGGAATATTCAAGATTAATTTTCTGTGCTAAAAACATGGTTCTTAAATTGTACATTAATTAAGATTATGTAAGAATTGAATTTATAGAATATTCAAGATTATTTTTTAGTTGATTCACCTTCATATATATTTCGTTTCAATATTAATTCTATACATACTAGATGTACGTATGATAAAACGCTGATATTTCTTCTTGTGCAAACAACACGTTTACGAATTTTCTTTGAATTTTCTCGGCGTATCGTTGCAAATAAGCCAAATTTTCCGACTTTCGTCTCTTCCCTATCATCCTTTGTTTCCTTGTAACTTCGTGTTTTTCAACGAATACGAATCGTACGTGTGATATTCGATATTTCCTACGAAGCAGCATCTCTCAAACTTCATATTGTGAATATCTTAAAGCGAATATAATATATATTTTACAACATAAGAGTTTCAAATTTGATCACATTTAAAATGTCAAAGCTGTATATGAATATAATATGATCGAATCAATTCTTTCGAAGGTGTTCTTCAGTTATGGATCGATATGAAAGTTAGAGGGTCGTGTTTAGAGAAGAGTCGATATTTTCCATTCTCCTTTATTATAATTTCGACGATCGTTAAGCGACGTGGGGAAATCGATCGTTGTATGGGGGGTGTTAAATGTCTGCTCGTAAAAACAATAACGTGAACACTCTCTGCGAGATTTACGCAAGCAACAGAAAGCAGATTCGTGTAAGCAACTTTTTATTGGGGCAACACTCCCCGAAGAGACCGCAAACTTCCCTTCCACATAGGAAATAGGAAACTTCTATGTGAAACCCTCGCACAATTAAAAATCTTAGTTTCGACCTCCCTTTTTTCGTTTTGGAAAAACTTCTTGAGATTATCGCGCTGGTTTCGTAGAAAAAAAATTTCAATTATGGTTAACAGTAATAATTGAAATTGATAATTTTGTTATTTCATTTCATATTTACCGCCAAATTATGCGTGAAAACATCAAAGATTCAAACCATTTCAATCGATAATAAATAACATTAATTTATTCTAATAGATGTCACTAAAACTTTTTTTATAAATTAAATACTTTTTGTGTCAAATTGATCGAATTACGTACGATTAATAATTCAGAATATTTTAAAAATATAATAATATATTTAATTGATTGAATTAACATATTTTTTACTATGCAAAGTCAGTGAGAAAAAGTTGCTGCTACATACGAAAAAATGCTACATCGTTTCGCTGTTATGAAAAAAAAAATGCAATACTTTTGAAAGTTATTAACAATAAACATGTAATTAATTGCGGCTCGCGTCCTTTTTCAGTGCTGACCCAAAAATTATTATGCCCATACACGCGCGATATAAATTAAACCGCGCGAAGAATAAAATAAAATTGCGAAAAAATACGCACACGCATTTTTGCACGCTCATGCGAAAAGGCATATTTAGGAAACTTAAGAATTTTCCGCTCGTCCTGCAAATATTTAAACGCATCCAATCTGAATTTTGAACGTGTTATAGACTGCGAGAGCAAATTGAATCACAGACCAGCCTTTTTGCAGATATTCTCATGAAAAAACCTTCGCAAACACTTTGCACTTTTTCCCTAATGACTTGCATTTGAGCCGCTCTTCCAATTAAGGTACAGGAAGTTTCTCGGCGAAGTCTAAGTCTAGTGTGGAGACGCAACAAGACCATTGTTGCGGTTTAAAATCTGTTTACAATGAGGTTTCGTTCAAATTAATTTCGTGGCAAAACCGCTGCCGAGACGTTTCACAAAACCGGCGCCAAAAGTGTTGATTAATTAAACAAAATCCCTTTGTATTACAGACCCGACGGTAATTTACCGGAGTCGGTAATTTAGCGCACATAAGCCTTTCTAGATGAAATTTATGTATCTATATGCTTCATCTTGCACATACTTCTCTTCTTATATTATCATATAGATGTCTATTGAAAACTCTGCAGATACAGTATGCAAAACTGTTCAGCAAAACTTTACCTTTGAAAACTTTCAGTAACATACACACTCACTCATTTCTATATATAAATAAGATGACCAAAATCCGTGAAGAATCATATTAGAGTACATATTTTGAAGTAAAATTTTGATTTGATTTTCTGTAGAAAAATTATATTATAAGGGAACATCGAAACAACACATTTCAAATACTTACATGATTCATATATAAACTCTTATTAAATAATAATAACTTCGCTGGCATATAAATTCATACGAATTTGTTCACATTTTTGCATTTTCTGTCTTCAAGTCTATATTCAAACAAAACTTCTACAAAGATTAATCAAATTCGACGACACTGCGTATGCGCACATTCCTGATCAGAGCAGATGATCTGATTGTGAGCTCGAGAAGACATTTGTCCAGATCTGCGATACAAACATTTATTACAGACATACAGACATTTATTCAGAAATATGTTTCTATAATAAAATTGGAGCTGTGCACCGCCCCCGTGGAGATCAGAAATTAATCAATTAACTGCACAGAGGGGTTCGTAATGCGGGGTTCCGGTGTGTGTCATCCGCAAATGGGTCGCGTGTGCACACACACACTATTTGGAACAAGAACACCGACACATGTTGTCCGAATATCGAATAATCTAATTGTTTTTACGGTCTCTAAATGCTGACCGACACGCCACCAGTCCAATTGAGTAAAAATCGTGAAGCGATTGGAAATGCGTTACGTGTGTGGGTCACTTTTGATACTTGCGGCATATAGGTATTATTTGAAGCGATGTTTTTTTTATAAATGTATTTTTTTGTAATTATTTTTTTTGGTTTCGTTAATGCTTAATTTTGATTTTTTTAATGTGATGGTTTCAAAATGAACGATGTGGTGATTTGTGTATTAAAATTCATAAAAATTGTTAAAAAAAATTGAAATTTTCGTAATTATTTGTTGTTAATTTGTTATAATATATTATTTTTAATATTATAAAATTGAAAAAAGTTGAAAAAATGAAAAAAAAGAAATTGGAGGCGCCGGGTATCGATCCCGGTACCTCTCACATGCTAAGCGAGCGCTCTACCATCTGAGCTACGCCCCCGGTGAGACGATTAGTTCTAATTATTAAACTTAAGCAAGAACACTTTTTATTTATTATTTTTCAATATTTCTTCAATACACATAAAACTTTTTTTTTCATTTTTTATAAATATTTTACCAATGTTCTTAAGATTAAAAATAAAATAATACTGAAATTCCTCATACTGATTATATGTATTGATCTTTAAAACATTTCATAGACATCACATTTCAAACAGACTTAAAACGAACATAAAAACTTTTTCATTCACAATCAAAGCGGAAACACGAAGACAAACACAATCTTCGACATTTTGCAAGATTTCCAATTAAAACCACTTTGCCGAACATAAAACATTCGATCGACTATAATTAATATCGGCATTGATTCATTTTAATTATGAGAGACGCCCTCCTTTGTCGTCGTTTCGGCCATCGAAAGCACCTTCAGCATCGATTCCCTTTCGAAACTCTACACCGTAGAAGAAAAAAATACACCCACCAGCGATTTTTTCAGGTTCCCGAAGTTGGCAAGTTTTAATGAAAGCTCCAAGTTGGCGCATTATGATACTTTGCCGCGAATTTAGGCGGTTTTTTGCCGCCCAGTGTCCATATAGACGTTTCCCGATCGGCAACTTTCTTGTTTGCACTATTAATTACCGGCTCGTTAAGTCTCGGGAAACGGTCGGTCGAAAACAATGGCGCTAATGGCGTCTTTTCCCGGGAAACGCGAGGTTTTGCCGAGAATTTTGGTCTCGTTTCGTTCGAAGGTGCTTTATGTGTTTCGGTTTCGTCGAAAATCGGGCATCGATGAAAGCTGCTAGATGAAAAAGTTCACTTTTAATATGTTTGTTGGATATTTCAACATGGCGGATTTCGCGAACACGTGCTGTTGAATAGTTTACGGTTTGATGTTATAAATTTCATTTTTTTTTAATCGAATGTTGAAATATTTTCAAATTTAATATTTGGTGTTGGGTAAAATTTATAAATGGCAATTTCAAGTTTGTATATAATTACATGTACGAATATATGAATATAGTTCAAATGAAAAAGAATAAGAGAAAATAAATATAATAATAATGAAGTTTGCATATTAATTTCGGCGAGTTTTGTAAAATGTGTAGTTATGAGCGGGCCGTGTGAGTCATAAAAACGTATTACATACACATTTGTGCCTAATTTAAATCTTTATATCCCATAAAATATGTGTGTGCGAGCGAAATCATATTTACCTAGGCGCAACGTTTTATGGCCCCACTTTCCCTCCCCTAAGCTAAAATCCAACCCCATCATCTTTCCAGGGCGGATTAAATTTTTACTCTCGGCTCCGATCAAAATAATTTGCCAAATTTAATGAGACACCCTGTATTGACGTTTTAAGTGAACGAGCGTTGCCCTTAATTATTTCATTTCGCAGAACGGAGTTTTAGTGTATTGTATTACGGTATAAAGTAACATACAGCCTTAGGAAAGAAGAGCAATTATAAATTCAATATACATTCCTTATTATTTTCATATTAGAACATATGCATATAACATGTTATTTAATATTCGATATTGATTAAAAAAAATATATTTACCTGTAAGGATATTTATTTTTGTTACACTCTATATTCATAGAATTTAAAATCGAATACGAATGAAAAATGGTATCCGTATCAAGATCGATGTTCAAAATTAAAAAATTATGAAAATATTAAATCTCTACTGTTGAAAAAATGAAAAGCGTTCGAGGAAATCATTCGTTACAGTTGAATCTCGAATGTACGAAATGCAAGAAAACTTCTCTATTTTGATATTAGATCAGATTTTCAAATAAGTGAAAATAGAGAAATTGTGGAAAAGTTGAAAATGGGAAAAATCGAAATGCGGATATTCGCGAATCCGGAAAATCTAGACGTCAGTGTGTCGGGAAATTAAAATTCTTTTTCCACCTTCGTGGAAACTTGTTCGGGTGTATTGCGAAATGGCGAAGGGAAAAAGAAATAAGCGAGAGGTGTTATTAGTATGCACGTGCCGCCATTGGGCGCGATAAGTTCCCAGTTGGTGATCTACGGCGGAAACGGGAAATGGCCGCCATGCTTCATTCAAGCTAAGATGGCCGCCGGAACTCAAAACTTTGCTTTTCAATTGAAAATTCGACGATTTTCACTAGTTTTTTCGCTTTTTCTGTTCTTTGTCGATCGATTACGAATTTCATTTAAAGATTTGATTAAAAAAAACATAATACCTAGAAACAAATCAAATAATATTTGTGCATATTTTCAATAACGAATACAATATACAAAACGAACCATACTTATTTGATCATCGCCCCAATCATATACCAACAAATCTTTATCATCATATAGATAAAAAAAATGATTAAGTTGAATTGGGTTAGAATATTTTCATATGCACATTAGAGTTATCTGTATGAAGAATTTAAAATTTTCAAAATAACATAACAAATCCGAAAACAAAATAAAAATCCTTTTTCGAAACACAAGTATAATTCCAGTGGAAACAAAGTGAAATAAAATAACGGTCGGGAATATTTAATGGGTTCTAGTGGTGCTACAAGCATTAACCAAATGCGCGGGAAATCCTCGAAATCCTTCTAGCCGTTGGCCATAACGCGAATAATTCCGATTCGAACAAATAAAAATTAGCACAGATCGGATTTGGGAATTCATACGGTTCGTTTCGTATCTACTTATGTTTATAAATTGATTACGCTTGGATTTCGAATACCTAATACGATATACATACATATGTATGTATTTGCATAAAACATGTGTTACACTAGTTTTTCTTTTACCTAATCTTAATCCTTAAAAATGTTCATGAATGTTTAAGAATAGAATAAATAATTGATTTTGATATTTTCATCATTTTATTTCATTCATTTACAATATAACATAATAATCTTGAATCCACTGTATTGATTCTTTTGCACAGAGGTGCATTTGGATCCTGACATTTACCTATATAATTCAAACCCTTCATCTACATATAATATAATATGCAAAAGCATAGGATTCATAAATTTTCAATTCGGCCAGACTCGAAATTAACGCCATCGAAGTGTCGTTGGCACCCATGCAGAGACTCAAGTTGGCAGACTTTCCAAAATGGCCGTTATTCATTGAACAATTCCAATATGGCCACCAGGAATGCTCACTAACACCTGATTGTTCATGCAATTATTGCTTTAATGATGAAAATTTTAGTTTTAAAATTGACTAAATTGGAGATTATTGAAATTGATCGATTGCAAAACTTTCACGCGTTGTTTCGTTTGATTATTTAATTAGTAAATAAATAGAAAAAAATCATTAAATTTCAATATCATGTTTATTCATTCGTCGATGGTTTATTGATTGAAAAAAATGCATATAAAAATTCATCAATTTCTGATAAAATTTACAGATATGAGTACAGTGTTATAGATTTTCTTTTTCGAAACTTGATTTTCTTTTACGAAATTTATTAATTTATTTATTACTTATTAAGTAAGTATCTATTTCCCTACTGCGATACTATTTTAGAACAGTCTAAAATATCTAGTTACATACATATATGATGACTGAAAAGGCCAAGGGGTACAAGAAACATTTTTGCCAAAATTGAATTATGTACATGAATCGCCTCTATGTAAACTCATATATTTGGTGGTAAAAGGATATAAACGAACTAGGAAAGTGTATCGAGAAATATCATCAAATCAGTCGACCTCCTTATACATGTAGGTACATGGTCGACTTCGAACGCGCTTTTCTCGAAATCACTTGCACCCCTCGGCCTTTTGAGTCGTCATATCTAATATTGTATATGACGTTTAAACTCAAATCAATTTTCGCGCAGAAAATCCTAGTGCAATTTCCGATACACCTGCCGCGAGCATAATTCGAAAAAGCGCCCTTCCACCCCAAACCGCGCAACCCTAGATTTTGCAATATCGAAAATTTCCATATGCAAACATTATCGACAGATATAATCGTATCGAGCCGACGTCAGGAATCTCTTTGTGAGCGAGTTATCCGAAATATTCGATAATAGCGGACAAACAAAGCGTTTCGACTGCGCCAACCCTCCACCGCGTATCCGGAACTATCCGGCCTCGAATCTATGGCAAGAATTTACACAATTAAATAAGCCATTATTACGGTTAACCCCGTATATCTAGATCTCTCTCTATCTCTCTCTCTCTCTCTCTATGAGCTCGCTGATTCGAAATATTCGCATATATTGCAGATTTACTGTGAGAGCTGAAAATTTAACGTTGAGTTTGTTAATTATAACACTGTAAAAAGAAAATCTTAGTATCAGCCCGAATTTATTTTGTTTTTCAGACAGTTCAAAATTCAAATTACCCATGGGTATTTTCAGTATTATATGAATTTAGATCAGATAGGGTTGCTCGCGATTAGAGTGAGAGTGGGGGGTGAATTTCGAATAATTAGCAACAAAATTAAATTTCAGACAAACAGAAATTCCAGTATGCAACATTTTTAAGATTTACTTTTTACAGTGAAAGCACGATATTTCAATCGTATGTAATCAATTAGTGATGAAAACTTTTAAATTATACATATAAGGGAAAAAAACTTAACGCGTTGTCAAGTGACGAATGAACGATCAGTTCTAATAAAAATGTTTGATAATTAAGAAAACAATTTAGTTTGATTATTTTTTCAAGAATGTGAATATAGTTCGATAAATAAAATTAATAGCTGCTAGTATCCAACGTTGCTCTTATCAGACGATATAAAATCGTATATATTACGTTATTTTTGCAAAATCCATAGAATTTTCATATTTTAATACTAATTGCTTATTTTAATTATTTTTTTACGTTGTTACAGATAGCGAAAAACGGCGCCAAAGATGATTTATCTACATTTTCCCGAAGAAAAGGTAAAATTTTCCCTTTTATCTTCCCTCCCGCCAATATTCGATTACAACACATTGACAGTTCAATTAAGTCAAGGAAGCATAACTTTTTAGAATACATTATATTTCAATACAGCGCTTCTAAAACTTTTCATTTATTTTCGAAAAAATTCAGAATTTGATCAACCCCCAAAAAAAAAAAAATCTATGCACACTGTAAAAAGTAAATCTTAAATCCCGACATGATCTTGAATTTGAACGGTCTTAAAAATCGATTTATGTCGAAATTAAATTGCTTAAAAATTACATAAACATGTTTAAACTGTATTTAATATATTAAATATATGGAATAAAATATAATTTTAATTTTAAATATAGCTAACATAAATTTTAAGCAATTTCATTTCGACGCAAATCGATTTTTAAGACCGTTCAAATTTAAGATCGTATCGTGATTTAAGATTTACTTTTTACAGTGCACATTCATATATTTCTTATAGGACGAATCCACGTAAGATGATCCCTTTGGCTTATTTCGTCACCGTGTATTTGATGAAAAATATTTGAATTATACAGGAATAAAAATAAAAAATACTTATGTGAAGAAGAAGAAAAAAGCGAGGGTGGCAGGTTTTGAAAGGGCTTGGGGTTCTCGAAATCGAAAGACGGCCGGGGTGTTAAGCCGTTTCTACACCATTGGTAAAAAAGCGAGTGCGAAAATTGCGTGATGACGTGGAAACGTGTGAATCGGGCATGCTAATGGGTTATCGACTTGGTCGGTCGGTGCATGTGCGCGCGCACCCTTAGCCGCCATTGTGTTTTGTCCAACAGCTGATGTTCAGGGGCGGATTTTGGTTTTTCGGGGGTTTTCCGCTTGAAAATTCATTTTTTTTAATGGTCTGAATCGGACCTTGGCTTTTTAACCGTGGACTGTTTTTTGGTTAGGGGTAGTAGCATATATTTTATTCATAAATTCATTTAGTCATAAATAGCACAACCCAGAAAATTCGTTCAGTTAAAATTTCTAGAAATTTTAATTTTTTGAACTTTTGATATAAGTGTGAGTATTCATTTTACTTTGAATTTTTTCGAGTAGGAGTGTTTTTTTTCTTAATGAGCTTCGCTTGCATTCGTTTTGATAGCCATTTAGAGTTTGCAAATTCCTTTAACTTATTTCTCTTTGATACTAGGGATCAGTATTTCTTAATTTACTGTACAGAACTGAAGCAGAGTACTATTTCAAAAAGATTATTATTTCCAATTTTTCGACTGTTCATAAATAGATGTACATGTGTATAGATTTCAAATATAATTCTACAGCACAATTCCGCTTCACACTTCACACTAGCATAACGCTGTTCATTATATGAACCCACTGAAGAATTTAACGCTGTTTCAAATGAGATTGCGAGTTTTAGCGACTCGGAAAACGTACTTATTTCGCAATCACGCCTCAGAACAGAGAAATGCCTTTTATCAATTAACCCAAACGAATCTCGAAACTGACCACACACAGACACACATACACATAATGGACCCTAATTCCTAATACCGTACAACTAATTCCCTCATTGTGTCTCCTCGGCTAACTCGATTATTTACGATAAATTAATTACGCGAAATAAATCAGTTACGGAGTAGAAAGGGTTTCGACTAACTTCCGGCATAATTTAATTCTTAGCAAACTAATAATTAATACCGCATTCGAGATTCGATATTTGCCTCTACCTGATTACTATGAACAGTTTATTCCGGATTGAAAATCTATAGCATGACGAATGAAAAAAAAATAGCATCTCAAATTATATTAAACTAATTAATAGAATTTCTTTCTTTCAAATAGAAATTTGATCGATTAATCTTTTATGTATTCGAAATCGGATCATTAGAAAAAGATTATTAATTTTATTATTGTAGCTTTTATGGTAAGGAAATTATATTTTATTATTAGTTTAAATTTCGATTCTAACTTAAAATAAGTTTTTTCTTCATTAAAAAGTTTTAATTGAAAAAAAAAATCATTAATAAAACTCAAATTTTCGATTATGAATTTTTTTACAAACATTCTGAACATTTATTTTTTAAATTTTCCATATATGTTTCTATACTTGTTGTATTTCTTATTTCTCATTACTGACTTTTTATGTTCTAGAAAAGTTTTTTTTTCATTCTGTTAATTTCATTTCATTTCATTTTACTTGTATTATTGGAATAGCGATTGATGAATGTTGTCCACAACTACTAAGGATGACAATTTTTGTCTTGAACAATCTAGGTATATCTATTACTATGTACATACTAATTTTGTCGTCTGTCGTTAGTGGCATTCAAAATAAATAAAATATACATAAACACATTCATTATCGTCAAATGAGTATCGTTGATAAACTACAAAAAAATAATCAAATTTTATACGTTGTATATTAATTTCAATCAAATTCTGATTATCATAATTTCACCGTACACATAATTGTAGTTCGGGCAGAAAGTTACACAAAGCGGAAGCAAAAAAGCTTAATCGAATTTCTGTTTTATCTCTGGTGCGTATAAATTCGACGTGTAAATATCGGGTGGCGCACAAAAAGCTGCCGGAAAGGTTTTGCTACGCTGAAAAAAGATTTATCGCTTGTTTTGCGCGCAAGAAGATAAATAACACTGCTCCCCCCCTGTACTTTGTATATTACGGCTTCGAAATGATTCATGCGAATGTATCAATGGAGATATTCCATTTTTCGAGTTCGCATCAGGTGCTTTGCAAATTCGAAATTTCATACAGTGGTGCAATTAGGCGCGCTCTACTCTTAACAGGGCCGCATCTTATTTTTTAATTTAATTTCGAAGTCTTTCGAAATAAATTCAGTGTATGAAGTTTTATTGTGAAAATTTAAATAAATAAATAACGTCGGTCTGTTTATATCATATGTGAACTTATATATTTAATCAAACTTTTGTGAGCTTTTATGTCTTTTTAGAAGGTTACTAAATTAATAAATACAATTATTTCATGATTAAACAAATGCGTATTTTTAATGTAATTTAATTTATTAACTTGTTGAGAATTAGATTTATTAAAAGCAATACGATCATCATTATTATTTTCAGCTGGTTTTAATTTAAACTAACACTGTCCAGTATCTCTAATACTCAGTTGGCATATTAAATTTTAATTAAAATATATTCATATTCTTGCAATGTCATATTCCAATATAAATTTTCATAAAAAAATTGAACATAGCATGTATGCATGAAAGAATTCTCATTACTCTCGAAAAACCCGCACAAAAATTTTCCTTTGACGTTTGTTGTTTGATATGTGCTTGTATCAACCGCATTGCTTACATTAGACTGAATCCATTGTGATTCTATCGAAACTTGTATCGTTATTATACTGATACTGTTTAGAGATATACATAGATACGTATAATTTTAAACGATCCACGTTCATATGAACGTATCGCGTTCATCTCGGAGACGATCAAAAGTGTTACGTGTTAAAATCAAATAGACACCCGAAAGTGGAAACATCCCTAAAATATTGTATGTATAATATAAGCGGGGGTGAGTTCGAGTTTATCTAAACGCCGTATTATAGTGCGGTTGTATAAATATTTCATGGCGGAATCGGCATATGGAAAATTTTGATGTGGGTATCGAAACCGTTTTCACCAAATATTCGGGAAAACGCAAAAAGGTACTGTCGTTTCGCATATTTTCTGAAGCACCGTTTTCCGACACGTTTAGTTGAAGGCTCGAAACAGCGGTTATCAACCGTCATCATAATAAATAAATTAGTTTTGTAATCCAAAATAATCTGATCGAATTTGAGTATAATTGTATCTAATTCATGGAAATATCAAAAATGAACCTATTTTCAAATTTTTATAAGGTTTTTATGTATATCAATTGTATAATTGCTTTAACACAGAATATGTTTTGTATAGAAGAATTAACTGTTAGGCAGTGTGAGGCTGAAAATTTTGGGGATAAGTTGTTCCAAAAATAATAATTTTGCAAGAAAAGTAGTCAGTAGTAAATACATAAGGTAGTGCACAGCTAGGCAGCCATCTTACAATTAATTTCTCTGATAACGACGCTCAAGTGACGAAACAACTTCGGAACAACTCACCCCTGAAACTTCCAGCCCCACTCTCCCCTACTTATTGTATTCGAGAGAGATAAAATATAGAATTCACAAGTCAATCGACTCTCACGTAGAACAATATCTATTACTACGAGAAATTAGCGCGAAAAACGGGGGTGAAAACATCCTCTTCGACGTGTTCCCCTTTCTAAATCCAAATGCACCCCTAAGACCTACCCTTTCCCAAAATCTTATGCTTTCTGCCAGCTGAAACCACAGACTCCCCTGATTTCTCAGACTATATGTACAATATTATCAAAAAAGAACCAACCTTTAAAATTCGAACATTCTCTTGAATCTACTCAGAAGACACCTACTCTTCGCGTATTCCTAAGATTCAAAATAGAGAATTTAGAAGACAATCTACCCCCAGGTCAAACGAAAGACCTGAGTTGGCCACTTCTGACCCAAAAAACACACAGACGAGGTGGACAGGGACCTGGGAGTAAATGCGAGGAGATTACAGGGGCAACAACACCCCTTCGTTGTGACCCACATCGTGAGCTTATCTCGACATTTGTTTTCGCTAAACAAGCCGCGGATTAACTCAGCTCTGGAATTCCAAAATTCGAGAATTTCCGCTTCCGGAACATCCCGATGCAAATTCGGACCAAAACGATACGAATTGACGGCGTATGACTTTCAAATTGCTCATCTATTATATTATGGCTGCAATGTGATTCGAAATTTCAGTGATTTGTTGATAATTTCGGCAATCGATTCGAAAAATTATCTATTTTTTGATTAGGTAGTTTAAATAACCTCATACGTTGCCCATTTTAAGATAATAACGATACGAATTGACGGCGTATGACTTTCAAATTGCTCGTCTATTATGGTTGCAATGCGATTCAAAATTGCAGTGATTTGTTGATAATCTCGGCAATCGATTCGAAAAATTAACTATTTTTTAATTAGGTAGTTTAAATTACCTTATACGTTGCCCATTTTAAGATAATACAGATAAAAAATGAATACCTAGCTTAAAAATTCCAATCTGATCCAATGGATTAATCTGATTTTTTTTTTGCAAAAGACTATCGCAATTTCATCTATTTTAATTCAGCAACATATATTTTTAATTTGACCTTGTAATGTCAAATTTAGCAATAAATAATAAATTAAAAAAGTATTTTGATTAAAATATTTTTATTTTTTTCGGATTATATTGTCTAGATTCGGTTCTGGAATAGGGATCACAACAGTGACTCGAGGATAAAATAAAATCAGATAAAAAGATTCGATTTCGGATGATTAGATTCCAGATGATTTAACTTCATCAATCCCATTATATGACCGTAAAAATGGTTCATTCTTACTTTTTTATTCAAATACGATATTTGAACACACATGAGTGGACATAAATAACTTGAATTAAAAATAAAAATTTGAATTTCAGATAGAACAAATAGTATAAATAAACATTTCACAAATTGTATCAATATCACAACTACATATTAATATTGACACAATTCGAAATTTATCAAACGTACCCAAAATATTTGCACTCGAACAAACCTGAGCCAGCTCAACCCTCGAACGACCGACGAAACAAAACAAAACAAAACAAAACAAAACACCTTAAATACGAAACTCACGAATTTCGTCCTAAGGACCGTTTTTAATTGACGTTATGAGATAGGCGAATTTACGCCTATCGTTTGCGGCCAGACCGTAATTATTTCGGAACACACTGTACCCACTCGCTCATTACAATATCTCGTACCTATGCTCTTGTAATGTCAGGGGGGACGATATTCACACGGTGGTCGCCAAATATTTATACGTGCGTATTTCTCTATCCCTTTGTGCTTCGGATTATACACATCCATGGGGGTGTTTTTCGAGGGGGTGGCAATATCACTTAAAACCATCTACGAATGGATTTCAACCCTGTGCTGACTCTTGTACTCGTAAAAGCGTCGTAAATGAGAGTAAGATGTTGCCGTTTTCTTGTTTGCATGATTTTTATGCGATCGGTTTATTGATGTCGGGTCAAATGAGATTTTTTTTTATATGTGTGTATATGTATATTTTTATTTACGCTCCGTGTGTTGTCTTGTTGAAATTTTGTAGTGTTGAGAAATGTTGAAATTTCATGTAGCGCTTATGCGTAAATATATTGTGGCTCTGTCAAATTGTATGTACTATTATGGCCGGCGAAAAATATATCGATATGCGAAAAAAATCCCGGATATTTTTTTGTTATTTTATCGAAAACTGTGGTTACGAATCGGTAAAAATTTTAAGTTCAAATAAGCCTAAAATTAAACTGATGTGAATAATTTAATTTATTTATTATATTTTGTTCAAATTTGCTCAGTTTTTAGATATTTATAAAAAAATAGAAATTGAATATAATAGATAGTAAAAATATGTACCTACTGTCGAAAAAAAAAATAGAAATTATCTATGTATATGGTCTCTTTAGGGTTATTCACTTAGGTTATTCGCGACAAGTCCACAAAATCATTCGAATCATACACATTAGAGACATGGGGTGTTTCATCTTATATTATACAATATGTTCAAACGATTGTATAAATGATTAAGAATGTGGTGCGTAACGAATTATGTTACGTTTATGACAATAACTTTTATTTCTGTCGTAATCTTCCAACACAATCTACTGATTAATCTTAATAAATTGATGTTATGATATAAGCAAAGTGAATATAATGGAATATTGATCAACTTGGAAAATATGTACGTAAAAACATTGAGTTTCCGAATTATTCCCATTTGACAACTGCCATAGTTACATGTAACTGTGCAAAAAATATCCCTAACAAAAATGTAGATAAAGAACTACAAAATAAGGATGATGCAATAATAACAAATTTCCTGTTTATAATTGAAGCAAAAATATTGTTTACAAATGTGATATGAAAACGATTGAATGTATGTACATACTGTTATATTTATCACAATGTATGCTGCACTTTTATCTCTAGTCTAACCGCAAATAAATATTATACCATACATTTTTTTGTAATTTGCGCGGGAAAAAAATAACGGAAATTCTATATATAGATGAACACATTTGGCACACGTGTTTCGCACTGAATGCATTGGAAAATTGATATGAAACTTTTTTAATCGTTCATAAATAAATGACCAAAACTGCCACAATTTTGACCACACTATTTTTTATTATATCCATAAAATTATTAATTGAATATAGACACTTTATTCGATTATTCTTAAATTTTACCTTTATCCCCCCTAACTTGACATAAATCTTATCATGGCAAAAATATGCATTTTATATGATAAATCTGTA
This sequence comes from Cheumatopsyche charites, assembly GCA_024721215.1. NCBI lineage: Eukaryota > Metazoa > Arthropoda > Insecta > Trichoptera > Hydropsychidae > Cheumatopsyche > Cheumatopsyche charites. The sequence continues at coordinate 8,515,254 of CM045580.1, forward strand.
TAATCTAACCAAATTTGTGGTCTATAAACTGACAGATTTGTTGGAATATGATTACGTTATGGCGGTAGTCGAATAGGAATGATTCTAAAATACATTCTGACAATTAAAAAATCAACCATGTACTTCATTGTTCAATAATAATGGATACAGTGTACCCCTCAAATATTTGTAAATGGAAACAGCTACCCCCCGGGGAATTGGGGATGCAGTGTAGGGGAAAACATTAGTGTGCCATCCTACCAAATAACAATATCCAAATATTTGAAAATAAACCGTTATATCGCGAGAAATTGTTTATTTAAAATTTTTAACCGTCTAATTTGAATATACAATTGAAAAAAGAGCGTGAATATTGATAAATTATCGATTATCATTGTATTTATCGTTATAACAGATTAACGAATTTAAAGATCAATGATAGTTGTGTGTTGAGCGGCAATGTGGCGTTCGCAAACGCTAGCAAACACGTGTTCGCGAAATGTGAAGTGAGCGTTCGGAAATGTGTCAACGCTTCAATTCGGAACTATTTGAATGTCAGTCATATTCAAACTGTGGGACCATTCTTTCAAAATATTATCAGATTCAAGATCGAGTAGTGTATTGAGTGCATGCAACACTCGAGTGTACCATAATACATTAAAATATGTTTTAGAAATCATTTCTATTTGAAAATAGGATATGGATTTTAAATTTTCAAAATAAATCAGGACTTAACATAGTTATGTCAAATTGAAATGTGAGCTAGACTGAGTTGGAATGATGCTATTCATACGACAGATGAATAGGAACTCTTCAAACTTTGTCGAAAGCTTGGAATTTGTAAACGTATTTCTCGAATGAAATCATACAATCCAGTTTATTCATAGACACTATTTCCGGTTTAAATATAAATTGACGCAAATAAATTCCATGGAAAATTCTGTTCTATTGAAAGAGAGCTAGCGCACATCGGTGTCGATGTGTGGGGTGAAACGATGTAGGCGGATACTACCAGAGGGGGTTGGTGGCGAAGGTGGGTGATTTACGAGCTTTTGTCGGAGAGAGGCGAGAGACTTGTGGAGAGAGCACGTTATTCCGAGAAACACGAAAATGAACATTGAAAATAAAGAGACCAATAAGGTCGAGAGCATAAACCTGTCTGCGGCAGCCGATCAAATCAAAATGCTCCGGCAGACAAAAGGGCTGCTTTTATCGGCTGTGGTGGTACTTTGAAAAGAATAAATGAATTGCGCGATTCGAACCGACCGCGAAGAAGTTGGAGAAAAGAAAAAACTTTTCTCAACCAAAGCTCGATGTTTGAATTGAAATCGTTCGAGGATATATTCATTATTTATGCATTTTAATCTAAATAATATTCAATCAACTTATATTTAAAAAAATATAGGTATTTTATTATGAAAAGAATCTCATTATTCTCTCTGCTTTATGCTGCATTTATAGGCACTTCAATTAAACCGAATAAAAAATCAGTAAATTGAACAAAAACCAATTAATTGTGAATGTGAATTCACTCAATAACTATATCGACTTCATAGAATAATTCTGAAAATTCATCAAATAAATTTTCGTTTTTTTTTTCAACGGAAATCATTGCAATTCATTACGAAAGAAGCTCACCATCCCACTTTTTAACTGCATCTCAATTTTATGTCAGCTTCATTACAATACAATTAATTTTAAATGATTAAATATGGAAATCTTTGAACATATTATACAAAAAAATCATAAATGAAAATAAAAACACAATAAAACTCGGGGCTGGTAATGCTTGTTTGTATCATTTTACTATAATAAATTACAAAAAAAAAATATGAATATTTTTACATATTAATGTTTAGGATGTTCCTATGAATTAACTTATGTTCAACAATAAATATCTCAATAGACTTTATTTCAAGATAAAAATTGACGTAAGTTAACATAGACTTTCAATATTTTTTTCACCAATATTGAACTAGAATGAGATTTGATCTGACTATGAGTTAGACAGTGACATTTGTGTAATATGAAATTTCTATAGAAATCGCATCCAATATGACAATAAAAAAAATCCCACACTTTGACAATCCGGGAAAGTTCGGGATAAGCAGCAGCGCGCGGATATTCAACTGCGTCTCGTTCGCAGCGCGCGCCCGCAGTCAACCCCGGAACGCCGAACGGCAAACACGCGCCGCTCCTCTTTCGCTTTTTCAAACCCGCCACAATCGACCGACCAACGGATCCAACATAACCTAACCGACGCGAAAAAACGAGCGAAATCCAAAAACGCAATCGTCCGAATCGCCGACGTCGAAAGCGGCGCACGTGATCCGCCATTTTCGGCCCGCGGTCCGATCGCGAATTCGTCTGTTCGCCGTTCGTATGTTATTTCGAATTTCCGGCGTGAATTTGAATATTTGAAAATTTGAAAATTCGAATCGACCAATCGGGAGCGTTTTCAGCGGCGCGTGTTATCCCCCCCCCCCCCCTTCTTCCCCCCGCGCGCCTCTGCGGATCTAATATGGCGTCGTCTCTTTCGCGCGCGTTTTTGTCGCGCGTTTCGCGTCTCGCTCGCTCTCGTTTTGTGCGAAACGTAAATAATTTATGCACATTTTCGTTTCCGCCATTGCGATTTTGGTGTGCGCGCTTTTAAAGATCGAATTTTTTATTTCGATTCGCTAATGGACCAGTTCGACTCTGCGCGTTCTCTGATTCGGCCGTTGGTAAGATTTATTTTTGATTAATTTGTTGAAATTTTATATATTTTGAGGTTATGTCTCATGTCGAGGTGTTTTTTATTAATTTTTTGAGGTTATGTTCGATTAGAGAAAAAATGTTATTTTTCTGTCTTCCTATCAGCATGACGTTCAAACTAACTTGAACACATTTAAAAAGTAGCACAACCTAACTGAATCCCTCAAGTTTATATGTCGATAGGATAACAGAAAATAATCTGTGGCGAAAAAAAAACCGTTTTTGTTTCATATTGAGGTTATGTTTGATTTTTTATTACAAACGTGTTCATTAGTTTTTATTCTGAACAAAAATCATTTCCTGTTTCAACGGATATGGTTGTGATAACTTTTCAGATTAATATTGTTTCGAACGTACTTTTTTCGCATCTTCGTTATAACCGCCTACGCTTTGAAATAAAATAACTAACCACAATGAAAATTAATCAAGTGATTATTTTCGTGTATTTTTCCGCATCAATATCCGCAAAATGGCATCAATAACGGATAAACGACATATTTCCTCATTATATGCGATTTATTTTTCGAGAAAACTCAATCGATTAGATCACACTTTATGACCACAAAGAAATTCACTAGCGGACATCCTTTACACGTGTGTGTCATCAAAAGGAAAAAAATAAAGCGAACCAAGGAAAACAAAGAGATAAACTTTCCACAACGTCCATTTATTATATGGAGAATAGATATTACACTTTCGATTCTTCCCTTTTGCATTTACATTCCCGAAAGTATGTATACGTATTTTATTCGTCGGTCCACGATAAAAGAAATCGAATTGTTTATGTATTTGAGATAGTCACATCCCAAAGTACATTTGACGACTGAAAAGGCCAAGGGGTACAAGTGATTTCGAGAAAAACGCGTTTAAAGTTGATCATATATCTACATTTAGTAGGAGGAGGTCGAGTGATTTGATGATATATTGAGACACACGTTCCGAATTCGATTATACTCTTTTGCCACTAAATAAATGAGCATTCATAGAAGCGATTAGTGTGCATAACTCAATTTTGGAAAAAAATGTCACTTGTACCCCTTGGCCTTTTCGATCGTCATATATGATCACATGAAAAATTTCGTTGTTTTTGTAATTTAAAAGATTTCAATTTAAAAATATGCCTCTGAACTGAAAAAAATGTCCCGATGTACCGAGACATGCGGCAACCCTAATCTACAAATAACACCATCCATACATAACTATTTTTTCAAAATTTTTGATTTGTGAAACATTGCTGCCAACCGCACTTACCACAACCGAATCTAATCGATTTAACGAATTAAAAAATGTAATATTTAGAGCAGCATCTTGGGTGAACGCACCTTTAGGGCGACCGCTTTTCCGGCAAGGGATCGACACGTTTTCCACAACGACACTGTCCCATGATGTATGGTGACCCCACTCGATGAATAATAACCCGCTCTCGTCCCTTTGTGCTCTTCCTTTGCCTACATTTGCGCTTTGAGGTTATGTTTTTTTTTTTAAGGGTGTGTCATTTGGCTTGTATCGAATCCGAGGGAAAATGTTGTCGTCGGGACGTTTTCGTTCGTTTCAGGGTTGTGTGGATTGAAATTCTTGTTTTTGTTGAAATATTTTTTATTATATGCTAGTTTATTGAGTGTCGATCGAAATAGTGATTGCTGCAATTATCTTTAGATTGTATGTTGAGATATCGGTGTGCATCGGGTGTAGTGTTATTCGTACATTAAATTTGTTTAATAGTACATTCAAATTCATATGAAATTCTCAAATCGTAATCAGACTTCAATTTTAGTTTTTTTCATTTTGTCATTCTCATCTTTATAATTACGGATAAGATACATAGCTCAGCTTTGACGGAGTTACTGTCTAGAGAAAAGTTTCTAAGCTATGAAAAGGTCTTATGAAAACCCACTTTTCTCGTGATAATTCAAAAATATTAAACTCCATTTATCAATGAGTATATTATTTCACAGTGATATGAGTTTTTTTATATATTTCACGAACTTCATATAAAATTGGCTTTATTCTTGTTTGAAAAGACTATTTTCATTAAAAAGTCTTTACTACAAATTGTTATTTATCAGTAAATACTAGAAATTATTGGTAAATTACCGGTAAACCACTAAATCGATATTGCAATCCCAAGTCTAAACACCGTTTGAATTCATACCTTTACACAGTTTATACGCTTCACACTTTGACAAGATCGCCTGTGTGAACCTACCTTAATAAACATTAACTGTAAAAAATGACAGTCTCACATTTTTACTACATTAAAATTCTTTATACAATCGCTAATATGTACGAAAATATAAATGAAACGAACGAGAGGATTACCCGCCTTACTTCCGTCACGACGACTATGAATACGCGTTAAAATATACAAAGTCCTCTCTGTATATTTTATATGACGACCGAAAAGGCCTAGGGGTACAAGTGACATGTTTTCCGAAATTGAATTATGTACAGGAATCGCTTCTATGCACGTTTATTTATTTAGTGGCAAAAGGATATAAACGAATTCGGAACGTGCACCGAGATATATCATCAAATCACTCAACCTCCTCCTAATACATGTAAGTACTTGCAAAACTTTGAGCGCGCTTTTCTCGAAATCACCGCAAAGTCACTTGTACCCCTTGGCCTTTTCAGTCGTCATTTATATATATTTAGGTTAGGTTAGACGCCCTCCTCGAGGGGGTTGGGTTAGGTGTTTATAAATATTTATTCTCTGGCCTCTTTCTTCGCCATAACTGGGGACGTACGTCTCGGGATATTCCTCGAAATTAATCCTCGCAAGGATTAATCTGAGTTTCGAATGTAGCAGCGAATTGTTAGGGGATATTATATTTGTTTTGTTTATTTAGGGGTGCTGTGTGTATTTGTCGAGGTATGGATCGGTTTCTAATTCGTTTGAAATTTATTTTTCGGAAAATAATGCGGTTTTTTTTTTAGATAAAAAACGAGTATAGGAAATTTCCCGTTTATCGGACAACACCCCTAACAGCCATGGGGGGTTGAACTTATGGGGTGCGATGATGGCGTCCACTTTATAAGCTCGTCCCGGCCATTTCTCATTGTTCCAGGATATCGAAGGTGCTGCTGATCCCGGATATTTTATTTTGTCCAATACTGGTACGTCTACGGTATCAGTATTTCTACTTGCACCGAAAATCGATGTGACAAAACTCGATGTACGTCTGGCAAACCTACGAAGGAATTGTTTTTTCACTTACAAGTTTTACAGTCGTAGCAATATTATTTATCTATTGTTGTCTTTATTATTCCTTTATCGATAAGTCAAAGCGTTGCTTATGAAAAACTTTTTAGTACTTATCAAATATACTGAACTTCGACACCCAATTGAAAATTTGTTGAGAAATACATTTTTATTCTTCATAATCATTTATTTTGTCACAAAAAAATTGATCTGTTATGTAATGCATATTCCTTATCAATACCGAAAAGTGCATTATATGAATTCATTATTTATATAATGTCGATTTGTCAACTCTATCTATCGATTCTCTATTACTAGCTCCCATGAACTTTCCCATCGAAATCTCTCAGAATAGACTGTCCAGTATGGGGTGTGAATCGTTCTGGAGGAATTCCTTCGAAGTCTTCCTGCATCAGACCCCCTCGGTCCATATCTCTAATATTGGATCGTATTTATCAATTTGAGTTTGGGCCGGTTCAATTTAACCGGCTTTTATGTACAGGGGACACCGTGTTTATGTGCGTGGCCATATTTTATGGCTTCCTAGCGATGATCTTGCTCATAGAATATATTTCAGTTTCGATATTATTCGATATAGAATCGTAATTATAACAGAGAATACAAGGTTGACCCCATTAAGGAAATTGTGTTAACCGAGAGTTTTCTCGTTTGAAATTAAGCGATTGTTTCAGCAGCGTTTCTTTAGACGAGCGACTTGTGTATGGTGTTTCGAATTGTTTCATAATTGAAATGTTGAAAGGTCAAATTGATAAAATTAATTCGCTCTCTCAATCGCCGAGATGAGTGTGCTGTACTCAACTTGACATTATATTGTATGTACATAGATAGCGCATATGAGTGTTCAATGACGGTAGTTTGTACCGATATAGTAAGCTGTTTTATTAATTTTCAATTTTTATTCAGAATCCGTGTGAATCTTCATTAATTGGATTGAATTTAAAGTGGGTACGCATTTAATTCTTACGATTAGTAAAAAAATATATCGTAGACTAAAAATTGTATCTAACGTTCGATTTAAATTTTAGTTATTATTCAGTCGAGATAAGAAATTAATCATTCTATCGTTTTAGTCACAAATATGACATTTTCAATAAAATTTATCTTGTACTTATTTTAATTTCTTGAGTGGTTAAAATTTAAAGGTCATATTCATTAAGCACTTGTATTTATTTTGCAAAATATCTATATTTCGTTCTAGTTTCACATCGACATGCATGCATTTGAAAAAAAATCACGTTGCTTCGGGTTAAAGTTCAACTAGTAATGTAGTTGAATCGAATGCATTTATTCTGAAGTCATTTCCGTAATAATACATTTATGAATGCTTTTTGTAACAAACACTTGGATATCGCGTTTCGAATTTAAATACGTTTATCGCGTTTGACCTCACGTACAATTTTAAACTGTTGTGTATTTATTTCGTTCGAGTACAAAATTAGTATCGAAACCGACGAAATACCTAATTAAATTTATTCCACAAACAAAATCTTCAAAGCCTACATTTCTATTCGAAAGAAAAAACTACCGTTAAACGTCTCGACAAAACCGAGAATCGAAATCGATCGCTTTGTCATATTGTGTTTTCGCCATTTTTTTCCTTCGGGTGGATTACCTGAACTTTTCGCAAGCTCGAAAAAAACTGTCACACTTTCTATTTCATGCCGTTATATTGAAAAGGGGTTGTGCGATGTGGAAAAAAAGCAACGGACCCTTTCAGGAATTTGATTTATGCCCTGTGACGTCATAACTCAGGTATAGGACGTCGAACTCGTTATTGTCATAAAAAGGGCACCTAAATTTTAAACACTTACCTGTGAGTTGAATACAGTTATTTCTTTTTATTTCAATGTGACTTTTCGCGATGTACAGTTGAACCTCTAATCCAGGAACTATATTGGATTTTTAGTTATTTATTTTACGGCCAATATCCGAAGCGAGGTTGTTTTGAAATTTCGAAACCATTTCCTTGAACTTAAATGGGATTACTCATTTGCGGTCTATAACATTTCTGTGTATATTTTAAATGTTAGATTAGCAAATATCAATATTGAATTACTCAGAAACGCTTAAATTAGATCATCGGTGTAATATTTCGAAAATTGCTTGTCCGATTCCGGATGGTTCTCGCTTTGGACATTGACCCTAACATTTCTATTATACGATAAAGAACATATGTAATTTACAGTTTGATATAGATTACACATTTTAAAATAATTTCTAATTCAAGTATTAATTAACACGTATAAAAATCGATAAATTTGGTTTCATGTCATTGCACTTCCCAAGACTCGTTCAAGTTTCTGAGAAATGCATTTATTTCTGTCTTGCTTTTGCAAAGGGGAAGTTTATGGTGTTGTGTGTTCAACAGAAATATTTCAGTTGTTCGAAGCTAACATTAGTCATCGATAGTTTCCTTGTTTACGTATGCTGTATTGATTTTGTTCGATTCTCAAATACTTGTTGATCCGATTCTAATTTAGATCGTTTACATACGCTTTATGAGAAGTTTTAAAACATGTTGAAACATCCCTTTGAAACCGGAGAAAATGCTAAATTATTGAAATAACAAATTCCGCTTCAGAATTTCAGAGGTATCAATTTGTAAGTCAAATCGAAATCTAACAAGTGGTGGTTGTCGAAACACTCATTTCAGTTATTCCATTCGATTAGCTCTACGATTTGATTTTTATATAAATCTGAGGCACACTCATATGTATATCTAAATTGTTAACGAGCCGTTAACCACATGCTACTAATTAATTGATATCGACTAATTAATTCGATATATGGAGTAATTAAATGTTTATAAAATACAACAATTTTATTGAAATTAAATTTTTTTGTTTCAAGTATTGCACACGAGCATTAACTATAGATAATTTTTAATATAAACCGAAAAAATCTTCAATAATTCAAAACACCCTAACTAGAACACATAAATATAACGGGTTTTCCAGCTAGAGCGGGTAGATGTTGACAGGCTGTGGCGGCTATATTTTTTTAGTTACATTCATCAAATGTATTTTATATTATTTCGTTAATAGTCTCAAATTGTTATGCAAAGATACAGAATTCAGCAATATGTTTAAGTGGTGGAAATTCATCACCAAAATTAAACTTCATTTCGCGCGACTTTTCTGCGTATATCCAGCAGCATTTAAGCGATACCTTAAGTTTTGCAAACTTTACTGGCATCGATTGATTACAGCTTATTGGCATCAACTTTTCACTTCAGAAAATTTTACAAAAAAACGTCTAGTGGGGTCAAATCAAACAATCTTTGTGACTGATTCGCGTCATCTCCACGAAAGACAGCCGTACCCTAAATTATTTTTTGCAGAATATCCATCTTGGCAGTATATTTTTTGATGCATTATCACCTAGAGAATCTAATGTGTCCATAAATATGCCAATTTTGCTAATTCAAACATCGATTCATTCGAAAATACCCTGAAATTGCGTCTACCATAGTATGGACGCGGCGCGTGTGACGATGTCGGGAACGAACTCAAATTTTGATAATTAATTTCTACCACTTAGACAAATTGCTGAATTCTGTAACTTTGCATAATAAGTTGAGATCAGTAACGGAATAATATAAAATACATTTGATGAATGTAATCAAAAAAACATAGCCGCCACAGCTTGTCAACATCTACCCGCTCTAGTTGGAAAACCCTTAGTAAAATTACAATTAAAAAATTTCCCATCTAAAATCGTGCCATTTATAAATATCAATTAACCCTCGTGTCTAAAAAGAGAGCGTCCATTGGTAGGGGGCGTAGCGCTATTTGGTCAGTGGTGCCGCGCCTACGCCCATCGATCGGGTGCTGCGCCCCCCGGGGGCCCCAAACAGAAAGGGGAAGGTGGGGCGACTCGGCCCGTTTCGGGGTGGCGGATTCTTTTGATGCGGTTTGAATTTTGTACTGCTCGTCCGTTTTGCGAGTGCCATTGTCGTTCGCGTAATCAACACTGGGAGTTTTTGTAGGAATAGCTTCATTTTTGGGATTTGTGCCAAGTTTAGTTTAGTTGTATTCGTGTAGTAAAATTTAGTTTTAAATTATTATATTAGAATTATGCTCGATTGTCGTGCCCTATTCTTATATTGGAAGTTTGGTTTGAATTGTTCGAAATTTATTTGAACACCTGGTCGAAGTTCATATGTGATGTGTTTTGTATCGTTGATTTTTTTTTATCAAAATTTGTCGAATGATGTATTATATAATATAATATACATTTCATTCTGTATGTTTTTAATGCATTATTTATCTTTCCTCACAGTAATTCGATCACAAAAGATTCATTGCTTTGTTCAAATATTTATTTTGCGCATGAATAGATTCATTATACAAAATTAAATATAAACATATTTTGTTCGAAGCTTATCGAATCATGATTCATCGTACTTGTAATGTTGGTTATCTTTGTTTAAATATCGTATTGAATTACATATTTCATATATGCATATTCGATAAAGTTTAAAGCGTCGACTTATCTTATCAAAATAATTTACATTAACAAAATTATCAGACTTGTCCGCATTCTATCGAATTAAATATTTTTCAATTCCACTCTCACCGAAGAATCGATAGCAAAAAAAAATTAAAACGCTCAACCCGCGTCTCCATTATATATTCGACGGTGCCATATTTCGGCCATAAATAACGCGAAATATTAAGAAAATGTTCGCTCCATCGAACGCATCGACGTTTCTTATCACGTCCGTCTGATTGGTTTCGGCGACTTATGATTTATGCCCCGAATTCAACCCTTCCGATACCCCAGGGGGTTAAGTAACCGCCCCGCTCCTTCAGATAACGCTAAGTGAATATAATTCGATGCGAAGTTTTAAAGTGCGACGTCGCCTTTTCGGCCCCGGGAGCTTCTCGCTTTTCTCTTAACGGACGACGACACCGTTCCTGGCTAATGGCGCGTTCACACGACTTCGACTTATGGCCTGTGTACACCTGTCTGAGACGTCGTTAAAAAGAGGTGAAGAACTATTCAATTATTTGTGTGTGAATGCAACAGGTTTAAGTTTAAGATTCGACTTAATATGTTGCTCTCTTTTGACGTCTCAGACAGATGCGTGTCGGTCATTGTTGTTAGAGGAATCGTCGATGGTTTCCTTTGATTTTGTTTGATGAATTTATTAGGAATAGTCTTATGTTTGTTATAAGATGTTTTTATTTGGGTTAGTTTGGATCGAGTATTGTATCATTGATATCACTCAGTATTTCAAATTGTATGGGTTCTTAAAGGACAATGTGCGAATTGGTACTCGGTTTCAATAGATATGATAGAAATATCGTTTGAATGGTCTTACTAAGAAGAACAATATTTACTAAGGCAGCAAGTTTCAGATATCATTGTGTTTAGAAATAAACGAATGTATGTACATATACTGTAATTTTATATGAAAAGAAATGAATACTTATCTTATGAGTCATGCAAGTAGTGTATGAAAAAATAAAAACGTGAATTATGACTAGTGCCATAGCAAACGTTTTTCTACATATATCGAAAGTTCATTATAATTATTCATAAATTATCACTATTAAAGCGGATACCACTATTCATACTTCACCCATGGTCATTTCTATGAACTTTCAAATTGTGGTTTTCAGAGCGTACGATACCAATTTTTATTGGTGGCAGCGATGGGATTCGAACCCGATCGGCACAATACAAACATACATCGAGACAAATTATACTGATAGATTTTCATGATTATATAAACAATGAGATTTTACGACACATATAGAATCCGGTTAAGCGAATGTATTCAGTTTCGAGCAGAGATGTCACGATTCGATTGTTCGGCTCAAGTGTCGACGGCTCAAAAGGGCGGGTGGCGAAATGGGGTGGTCTTTGGGGTGGGAGAGCGAAAGAGCCTTTTGAAATTGCGAAGTTTTCTCACGTCAAATACTAGCAGATTTATGTTCAGCGGGGGCATAGTGCCAGATTAGACCTAATGGACGAACCACTGTGGCTTTTCGAGAAGACACTCCTGAAAGTCTGCGCGGTTTTAGCACCTTTCCGCCTCGTATGTAAATTATTCGTGTTTTTCGTTCGATTCCCGGAATTTTGTGTTAAAAGTCGGGTTTTATATGTTCTTAATCCATGCGTGTTATTCTTGAAGAATATGATAATAGTTTATTTTTAGAAAGGTTATGTAGATATGCTTTGAGAAAACAATGTTTCTCATTGATGCAAACAATATTTTCATTGTCATTCAATTAAACTGAAAATATAGCATTTTTAAAACTATTAATTGTTATAGCTATCTTCTTCCTTTACAAATGATAAGTAATTGGGAAAACCTCTCAAATTCTCATTTTTTCCTTGCGATAAAAATGCTCATTCATTTTTCTCAATATCGCGAAGAATTTTTTCACAACACTACAGAAAAAAATATATTTCCAGTTTATATTTAAACTCAAGTTTCTCCATCTCCAGCTACTATCAAATTCACTCGTCCTCGTTTCGCATCCGAAACAAAAGGCCGCGTACACGAATTTTTTTCCTCGACATCGCAATGAAAAGCTCACCGCGAAATAAATAATAGTCGACGGAACAAAACCGAAAACACAATGAATATCTTAATTTTTTTGCCCCGCGGAAAAAAAAATCCACCGAATGAATGGAAAGTAGGAAGAATGCACGGCAGCGAAGATAGAAGGGAAAAAGACAAGTTTCACGATGGTGGAAGAGAGGCGGGAAAAAAAAAACCACCATAAAAAGAAAGACCTAAAGGGGGTGGTTGTTAAGTGGCCACCTCACAATCGAGCATCCATCCGATGGTTCTTATCGCGGCCTGAAAAAATTTAAAGGTGTAGCTCGCACCTCTATCTGCCTGTATATTGCTTCGGTGGATAGGTACAGAAATGTCGGTTTATGATATTTTAAGCGTTTAAGTGAGAAATATTGCGATTCGGCTTCGGTTATATTGTATTATTTCTTTTTTCAGCGGGGAAGGGTTCGTATAAATCACGCGACTGTCGGACACACTCGATATTTAATCGGAATACAAATCGAAGGGTGCGCTTGGACGTGTGTTCGTTTTTTTTATGTTTTTGTACTGGAGCAATAATTTTTGAGATTTAAATTAAGCCCTTATTTAATGGTTCGTTTAAAAAGTGGATTTGTCTTAAAATTGTGGTTTGTCATGCTAAATAGACGTTAAATGATCTCCAGTATGTGCTTTAATTGATATTTTGAAAAATGGGAGGTCGAAGTGCATTGTAGGTAAAATAGTGAAGTGCTTTTCCTAAATCACATTTTAAAATTACGTTAATTTGATAACATCGAAATTGTGCAAAAGGAAATCGATCATCAAATATTTAAATCTATATTATAAATACGCTAACGATGCTCGAAATTTTCAGCCACAGCCGTGCCTCGAACCCGCGCGTTCAGTTTATTGGCCCACTACCTTACGCTCCGAGCTACAAGTCGTAATTAAGAAATTGCAACTTTTAACGTATATATGAGATATTTTTTTATTTCACACATAGATGGCAATAAACACATCCGTAGCAATACGAATTTGATTAATTCCGAACTACTTTGATACACATGCGCCAACTGCTATCCAATGTAATTTTATTAGATATATGTACCACCCAATTCCATGTTTAGAATTCTATACAAAAACACTCCGATATTTAAAAACAACTTCATTATAAAATCAACTAGCGATCAACCCGTTGAATATATCAACGCAACTTCAACCCATCAAATATATGAACGCAATTTTAAAGCGTCACATGGACACACAGAATAGCGCTATTATACAGTTAGGTTATTGAATTTGAAAATAAATCACATCGCCGAACATTAAAAATTCCCATAACCTATTCATCAGCTGTTTTCTCGCCGGTTTGCCGACCCCTCCTGACGCACCCCATACAAATGAACACACACTCGTATTCTTGTGTACAGGGTGGGGCACATCAACCCCATTTCGGTTCCAGTACAACACTGATCTGCGTGTAAAGAGCGTTCGCTCTAATCCGCGCTAAAGGCGGCCACACACGCCCCGCACTAATGCTATGCACGCGCATGCGCCCTCAGCGCTTCTCAAATGGTCTAATTTGTGATGCATTTTTATCATTATGTATAAAATTATGGATGTTTGTCTGTTTTTGTGCGCTGTGAGTTCGCGAATTTGCCTTGATTGATATCAAACTCAGTATGAAAAAAAATCTGGCTAAGTTATGGTTTAGTTAAGGTTTGTGAAATTATTGATTCTTAATCTTTATTCCTTGCCTTTGCCTATGAACTCATTAGTTTCATTGAATGATTTCGTGTTTGATTTTACCAATCGAGTCATATGAATTTACTATATTCAATTATGATGCCACAATTTTATATGAAGATTAAATTATCACTGTACAAGGTATTACATATGGCTGTGTATAATCTAGATTGAAAAGATAAACTCACAATTTTTCGATTCAAAATGTAATCATTGAGACGACGAAAGTTTTAAATTGCTCCAAATCGAAATATATCTAAGTTATATACACTGATGAGGTTATAAGTCCAGTGTTGTAGTCGAGGGGGAGCGCATGGGAGCGCGCTCCCTTACCTCATTCGGGCGTAGGAGCGCGCTCCACCATGAAAATTTCAAATATCAAAAAAGCATCAAAGTTTCAAACATATTGAATTCAAAAATTCTAGAAAAGGGCAATGAAAGCACATAAAATTCTAAACATTTGCTGCACATAACGAATTTTGTAACAACGTCCATTGAATAGTCATCTCTTCATTCTCTCATTTCCGGTTGACAAAATTTATTGCATGTTATTGTTTGGTGAGTTCGAGAGCCATGTGCGTTTTCGCAAAAATCGAGCCCAATTCGATACGGTAGCAGGTAGAATTTCTAGGACTGGCTACAAAAAAAATGACTTTGTTCGCTGAATTTACGTAAAATAAGCAATTTGTGCCGACTATTTTTTTTTCATAAGTATTGTAAATATGGTTTCCATAAGGATGTGCAAGAAAAAGATGTATGGGGGGGGGGGGGTGTTGAAAATCAAGCGCTCCCCCACCTCAAAATTTACCACTACAACACTGGTTATAACCATTTTACCACAAAATTTCAGTCCATACATGGATATAACCTATACAAAGTTTGACATCTACCCCAAAGCAACAGCGTGGCCCCCACACCCTTCAATTGCGTCATCACCCTTTAGGCCGCGGCATTTCTTCCAATTTTTTCGAGTCACTATCCGAATATCACCACCATTATATCACATCACATCACACCATATCATACCATACTATTTCCACACTCCTGAGGGATGAGGTCGTCGTTCGCGGAATGAAAACGAAAAAGAGAGCGCACCCCATCCGCGTCTTCGACAACCCCCCGTTATTTTTTCCACCATTCTGTTTTTCGGGGTCAACACTGTAACAATCGACCCGTCTGGTTTTTTTTCGAGATTTCGAGAAAAGTGCGCTTTTTTCCTATGGAAATTTCTGTTTATCCATCGTTAGCGAGAGGGGTGTTATGTGTGTGCTCTAGTTCTGATGGTGTTTGCGGAATTGTCTATTATTACGAAGTGTCTCGTTGATGGACTGTTGATTTATTTACTAGTAAATGATAGGAATAGTAATCTCTAATTGGCACAAATTTCAGTTTTTGATAATTATTGAAGGACTGAATTCGCAGAACAGTAAATATTCGAAGCTAATAATGCCAGTTTTGTCTCATTCAATTTCAGTTAGGATTAGTTGAGATATATGTGGCTCGTGGAATAAGTGCGGCTCAGATACAAGTGCAGCATTAATCTCAATTATTAATTACGATATTTAAAATAAGTACCATCCAATGAATATCTTTTTGTACCTACTTTCGTTAGATGTATTTTTTTTTCAATATTTTTGTTATCAATACTAGTTGTACTTACCCCAAATAATTCTAAACAATATCGAAATCAATCTTAAGACTGATATCCAACACTCTCATTTCAATCGACGATCCATCTTTGCGTGAAAATCTAACTCAACACATCCTGAATTTACCACAATTTCAACCATAGAGCACCATTAGGCCACACCGCTTAAATTTTCGCCAGTTTTCGCGAAAGAGCACACCCGTTTTATTACTTTCGGCTTTCGCAGAGTGCGTGGCTAATTCGTTTAATTAGCGCGTTAATCGGCGCAACCTCGCCGATTAGGCACAACCGCCGAATCTAGCCCCGAGATAAAATACCCAGATTCGTCTGAATGTATAATATAATATGAAATATAGATAGGTACTCGTATGTCCTTTCATCTTTACTCCTTTTGTTGCAGACACGCAAGGGAATTCGGTTCCAGAATTTAGGGTCAGTCGTTCGCACGCACGTGTGTACTCTCGCTAGTCTGCCCATTCAGACATTGTCCTTTTCTTCTATTCGAGATTAAATTTTTTTTTTATAGTTACACGGCTCAAAAGACGAACATCTGCGTGCAGAATGTGTGCTTCTTGCGTTTGCGCAACGGTTCGAAAACTTTCGGAATCGTTTATTTTCATAGTCAGGATTTTTAATTTTATAAATTGATGGGACTTCGAGGTTGATTTTTAAATCGTAGGTTAGCATAAAAATGTTTCCAGCTATCAATGTGTACAAAAGAAAACTTATTCATTTGACTTTCGGAATGCTTCGTCATGAAGTACTGAAAAAACGTTACGCCTAAACGTACCTATTCGAATTGAAATGTCCTCAAGTGTCAGTTTCACGTTTATCCTGTCATAAAATATCGATCAACGTAAAAAACGACAATATCATCTTTTCGATCTGATTTTATTCCTTCGACGTGCGGACAAATCACGCACGTTCCACGAAGAAAAAACGTATAGAACTCGCTTAGTTCTAGACATGAAGTCTTCATTATCCAGATCCAGATGTTGCCCCGTTCCTACCACCCTTAACTCATCCCTATCACTTGTTGAATCTCCCCTTCGATTCCCTCCATGTTCTCGTCCTACTTTTTCTTTCTTGTGATTCTTTTCTGAACGCCAAACTATCAATTGGTCATACGTCTCAGCATAGTTGATATGCAAATCGCACTCTAGTATTAAATTTGAATCTATTCCGCTTCGATACGTTATAAATTGGCTCTCAACCTTTTTTCCCTTCGGGGGAAAAATGTTGCGTGAAAACGGGAAATATTCCGTTTATTTCCTTTTCTCCACACATTTGTTTCCGTATCGCAATCAATCAAGCACTCCATGCGGATTTTTCTCAGTTACATTATATCTCGGTATAAATATATTTTTTTCCCGTTCCGTACAAATGCTTGTTCTTCTTATGTTGTGTAGTGGTGAGCCGCAGTATTTTTCCTGTCATAAACGACTAATATAACGGTGATTTATATCCTCGCCGAGGGAAAAATCCGGAGTTACAATATCCAATTTTTCTTACGTATGCATGCGGAAAATCCCGGGATAAAATCTTGCGCGTTTGCAATTTTTTAAATCGTAATGACGTTGTCGTTATTAGCGGTGTGCTACTGTATCATAGTTCGCGAATAGTCTTGCGTGAGAACTCCTTGAACTTTTACCCTTTGTTTATTTTTGGCGATATGGAATACACGTTGCCTGCTGTGTGTAGGTACTTCATTATCTGTATAGTTGAATTTCATTCAAATTTAAAATTTTGCTTCTCAAACATTTACTGATTAATCTTTATAAATAGTTTTGAATCGGTTTTGTAAAACTGTAAGCGAAATACCACATGTCGATTAGCGTTAAACGCAGACTTTACATCATACGTTTTATGACCACTTTGCAATTAATGTGACCAGTACTCGTATTCTCAACAATTTATGTACATTAAAATTTGGTATTATGTAACTACAATATGTGAAATTTGAAGTTAACTTTGAGCTTTATTGAAATTTCAACTGGTGTCATGGACTCATAGGTCAAGACAGTAGTCAGAAATGTCTCCACATGGTGAGATCGAAGCTTCGACGGTACATTTGAAGCAATCAATTGTCACTTTAAAGGCCTCCATATATAATCCATTTTGGCTTACGATTTTGCTTACGATTTCCAAAAACCTTTTGTGTGCTCTCTTACTTTTTAGGCTAATAATCCATACGGGAGCATGAAACGCAGCCCCCATTTTCAAAAATTTTTGCTTAGAATTACAAATAATTAAATTTTAGGATTGACAGACCTTCGGTTTGAACCAAAAGAGAACAGATAAAAATAAGTATTATTCATTTTGTTCCCTTCGTGTATCGGACGAAACGTCGTGTATGGGTAACTCGTAGATCTTTCATGCAGTTGAATCGGACAGAAAATCATCAGCTAAAACGGATCGTTTTCGTAAAAAATCCCATATTTACATACATTTAAAATCCTAGACTACAAGTGCCAAACGAAAGCACACAACACAAACATGACAGAAAAGGAAAGACGCGTTTTAGCATTTAAAACATCGCGACGAGCACTCGAGAGCGGCTTGCTGCTCGCAACAGTCATCCCGACCGTAGCAATCATCCAATTAAAATGTTACACAACGCAGCATTCCCTTCCTATTTAACTCTAGCGCTTGTTAGTGCTCGTTGCCAACGCGCGCCTGTGGATGTGGACGTGGACGTCGACGTAGCCACAACAGTTCAGTCGCCGTGTCCTTTGATGATGATGAGCTCTTCAGCCGAGTTTCAGGAGATGGCTCTTTTTCACTCGTGCTCCGCTGGAATTGGCTGGGATGTTCAGACTGTTGATCTCTTGGTTTATGTGTTTCTTGGGTACTCTTGTTAAGACCTTGGACACCACATTCAACTTTATTCTTGTTAGTGAACCTAGCAAATATACCAGATTTTCACTATAAACTGTTGAGAGTCGCGTTTTCGTTCTTCTCAACTTTTTAATGTCTATCTTACCAATTTTCATTGAAATCAATGAGGATCATTTTGCAGTCTCTCCTTGTAAGTGTGACTTGTTGATTATCGTACTGACGATTTTTTTTAGTTAAAAATGTCAGGTGAATGTAGATTCGAGCTCTTGATTCTCAAACTCTTGATGTGGATGTATCTTTAGATAGACGATATGACGCTGTATAAAAGTGATAGGTGTATGAGATCGAGCACTTATTGATTAACGCGTTTCTAAATGAGCATTCATTGAAAGTTGGTTAACGTGGACAAATCCTTGCATCACAGTCGATTAATTTTCGATTGTCGTTTGAATCGTTTCGCTCGCTTTTAATCAGCTGGAGAATCGTTCAATGATATGTATGTATCGGAGAAACAATCTGCTGGAGATGAATGATCACGTCCGTACAGTTCAATGGAAATGTGTGCGAAATTGCTAATTTAAACTTCAAAGAAATATTTATGTATATGAATTTTGCTTTTCGTTTAGTTTGATATAAATTCGCAGCATATGTAGATTATTTTGCTGTTACAGAATGTGTGCCAAATGGAATGTTTCCGACTGTAGGATATTTAGCTAGTCTCATGTCACATGTAATGTAATCAATTACACAGTAATACGTATATTCAGTGCTAAAAAGTGTCACCGCACACCATCCTTTGTCTCTGGTTTCTTTTGTCTCATATCATTAGTACGTACATTCAAAACGAGCTGGAATATTATTCAGCCTGGATATTTTTTTACTAATTTTCCTTACATTTTCGGCGACAATCATCGATGACATTTTATAGATCGATCGATCGATTTTCCTCGATAATGCCATCGATGTGAAATAAAAAATGTACGAACAGTTCAAGTTTGAGTCCGAGTTGTCGACACGCCATTTTAAATTAGGATGTGGCACATTAGTGGGCCGCGGGAAACACCACTCCCCCGTCGTGTAAACCCCGGGCCGTTGAACCATCACCGACTCTAATTATAACACTGTCGACTCTCACTTGTGACTTAGTGACTTACTGCTGCTCGTCGATGCGACCACCGGACTCAAGGTTGACCCATTTCGATGTGGTTGATTATCTTGAGGTCGGTTCACACCGAAGACACAGTCAATTGAACCGATATTGATTCCGTTTTCGATGTCGAGTTGGTCCAGTTGACTTAACTGCTGTCCGATCTGGTGTCGAGTGGATGGAAGATGGTTAACTTGACGATTGTTGAGCCCAACGTCCAATGCCGAGCAGAACGGAACAGACTAGGAATACAGATAGGATCGTTCTCTTTTGTATACCTTTGTCCCTAGTCTGTTCCGTTCCGCACAGCAGTGGACTGTAGGCTTTAACTGAATTTGATCTTAAATAAGGTTTTCATATTGCTTAAATTGATTATCTATTGTCTGCTCGACTGAATTATTCTCAGAATGTTCCAGCCTTTAAGGTCGATCTTTTTGCTTTGCTTTGACATTCAATTGTAACAATACGCCTTGTTTTAATTAAAAAATTCAGCAAAGTGTATGATTTGGTCCTTCACTTTTAATAATTACATCAGATTTTTCAACTTTTCCACGAGTAGCGTTCCCACATTCATACTTAGCGAACATTCGTTATTTTTTCTTCAAACGCGAAATTATTCCCGCGAAATTTCAAGAGCCCGCAAAGAGCAGTTTTTATTTAACAGTCGCAGTCTGAAAGCGTTTTTGAAATTTCAACTGTGCACTTTGTGGCCCCCATACATATTACATACATACAAATACGTACTGTAGCTGCTTGGATACGGTTTTTCCGACAAAGCCCCGTTTGCGTTTTGCTCCGTGCCCATTGTTATTCAAATGCCTTCCTGATGTGGAATTTTGAAAATGCATTATCGAAATTTTCAGACGGAGTTGAGGAGTTTGAGAAGTGAATATGGGCGAGCTATTTCGTTTTAAATATAGAATTTGTGTGTTCTTATTTTTTTTTATCGATGGCAGTTGAGTTTTGTTATTTTGGTCGTATTAAAATTTTGAAATAATGGAATAAAATATTTATCACATTTGTCGTGTTTTCTTACTGTGATATAAGAACCTTATCTATCGTCAAAGTGATTTGATAAAAAATTCTTAAAATGTATAGGTACTCGTATATTATTCATTTTGCATGATAATGCTCGATTATTTTTAGAAATTTTTTATCAGGATTAATCTTATTTTCTCGTTCGAAATATCAATTAGCGGGATTCGGCTGTATTTTTTTTTTTAATTTCTTTTGTAAACTATTGATGCGGTGTAGGAGTAAGATGAAAACCAGTAGCGCCGCAGTTAGTAAACATTTTTTTCATTTCACGTGTGCTCTCGGGCTTTTCGCCATGCTTTTCAATATCGAGCATAAGAATTTTCTGAGCTTATTTGTCTCGTAAAATTACACGGATTTCTATTGTTAGCATGCCGTACGATACAAACGTAAATAATAAATGTTTGCATTATAAATATTACATTCCGACCAAACATTTACCGTATCAATAACATTGTTTCGCGAATTGGTTTATATTGAATCTGAATATTTCGCGACGAACGGTTAAAATCAAGAACTCTATATTCTATTCGAATGTCGATATTTGGATTTATCCAAAAACTTTATCATCCACAACTATTTGCCGACACACACACAGAACAAACTATAGAGCGATAACAACGGACACGAGGATAACCGAGTGGCCCATAATATGAGAACGTATCAGATAATATTACACGCCATTACACACATCACCTAAATGATAACACGTATAATATTTATAAATATTCGTATGTGTGTACACCTCCTTATCTCTAGCCGAGTTCTTATCCCAGTTCTTCAGTAACGGATTCGATTTCGTGCCGTTCGGTGCTCTCGGATTTTAAGTGGTCAGTTATATAAGTTGTGGTTATTATGTGTTTTTTTATATGATGTAGTGGATTTTATAGTTGGTATCCGTGTCTGTTTTATGGGTTTTTGACGGTTCGGAGTTGGAGAGATGACTAATTCTATGGTTAGTTGAGTAAAGAAGTGAAAATTTTCGTTTGGATTTTTGTGATGAATTCATCGGAAATTCTATTCTGGATTGTATAATATGTATGTGTCAGATTGAAATTTGAATTGAATTTATTTATGATTTCAATTCCATTTTACTTTGTCTATCTGAAAATTTGATCTAAACATCTCACGTTTTTTTCTATAAGATTATTTTACAGACTTCGACAGAATTCAATCTCATGACGCACAAAACGCACAATGTCGTTATAAAATTTATAACAAATCTTTCTCATGATAATTTCGATAACAGTTTACTTTCAATTTACATATTTTGTCTTAACACCAGCATTACACGAGAATCGAAAGATTGCAATCATCTTTCTCGTCAAATGGATTTTTTCTATTCACAATAATCACGATCTTTCGATCCTCGTGCAATGCTGGCATTAGACAAAATCGAACCATACAAAGTTCTTTGTAACACTGATAGTCTTAAGATATCGAATCACAATTTTCTTCCAAAATAAAAAGTTCTTAATTTATGACTGCATACAAGAATTATTCACAAATCGAGGTCAACAAAACTTTTATTGTCGCTCTTATATGAACCGTGCGAAATCGTGACGATGTTCCTTAGCGATGACGCCGTTTCTATTTCTGCTCCAGAACGAAGTCCCACTTGCATCATCGGTTCGGGATTTTCTCTCATGTCTGTACGACAGTCTTCGGATCCTCGGCACATGGTCACATCCAGCGAAATAAGTATGCCATCATCCAGTTATGTGGCATATTCTCGAGTCGCTATCTCGAGTTGGAAATAAGAGTCGATCGAAACGACGCGCGTTAATTTGTCGGCTTCGTTTCGTCTATTTCCGATCTGTTTACGATCGAGCGTTCGCTTCGGTCGGTCGTTATCGAATAAGAGCAAGGTTGCCGTTTATGAACTTGAAAATGAAACGGTCGAAAGCGTTATATTCGTTTGTGGGAATATAATTAATTTTGAACTGAGGAAATCCGACTTTTTCTAGTGTTAATAAAACCGCAAATATGAGGAAAATGCATTCGTTCGTCCAGACCATTTCCTCTGCGGCGCGCACACGACGATTGCAATTTCCATTGCACTTAAATTAGAATATCGATTTGTTTTCATATTGACGTTCAATGCGAGGCATTCATATTTATGATTTTAATACTTTTATTAAATTTTAAGATAATTTTTTTTATTAGGAATCTGGAACTGATGCGTTTTTGAATCACTGTGCTTGATCTACATCCAAGTAGATTTAAAATTCTATTCATATATAAGATAATACAATTGATAAAAGCGTGTTCCATAGATTATTTTTCATATTCATCACATTTTCGCTAACCATTATTTCAAAGAATCTCTTTCTACGATCACATAAATATAAAATTAGATTGAATGTATTAAATTTTCATTCCATTCCATCATATCATGGAATGCTCAGTTGCTCGCCGACCGACTACAAACACACAGGATGTTTTCTTCAAACAGACAGCTCAACAATGAAACGTTTGCCCTTTTGGCCCCAGACAGTCGGTTCCGAAGGTCTCTTTATTTATATTTATACGATTCCTCGTATCCACCTTCATCTGCAATTCCAATAGTCTTGCTGTGCCTGCGAGGAAGCGATTTTCCATTTCCACGGCCACTTTTGAAAATTAGTCCGAATCGTATACGAACCGATTTCTATGTCTATTTCGTTTCTACCGAGATCTGTGCTTGACGTTTTTCTCTTTTTTTGTTTCAGATGCAGGATTTGCCGATTTATGGTCAATTCGCATTGCTATCGGACCGAATGATACAGAAACTGATGAACAGGATACTTTATGGGTGTTTATGCGAATATGCATCGAGGTTGTATTTTAGTTTTGTTGATATACTCATCTCAAGATGGTAATTGTTTCGGAATTACTCGGATTCTGTTCGAAATGTTGCTCTTCGAAAAGTTGAAACTTTATAATTAAAACATTCCGACGTCGAGTCACAAATCAGTTAGGATACTGTTTACTATCTGATAAGATTCTTTCGTATCTATATCGTAAAAAAAGTATATAAACACGATAAATCTCATTAGGAAATTTTTAAATTTTGCAATTCGTTCTTAATCGTAGTGTTCATTTGTAGATAATAATTTATTAATTCTTTCAATTTATGTAAAAAATATTTGATTCTTAATAGTTAACGCATTTTACTATTTGAATATTCATCGAACAAATAATTTTGCACATACCAATGAATTTGTTACCATACACGTATGTATTGAATGTTATTATTTTGAAGCATACACACAGAAGTGCTCAAATCATATTCCAGTTTACGAACATTGCACTACCAACTTGAACCCAAATCACATTCGATGAAACATCTCATATGCAATGTGCATGCACCCCGAAGATAACGCCAGAACATTGTCATACAAATCCCTGCGAATCTCAACATACAATATTTGTTAGACAATTTACATATTGAATTTCTAATTCATTAATTATTCCAACATGGCCCGACTCGACATTAGTATCTAACGATCTAATGAAAATATGCGTTTTTAAAGCATTTCATATTGAACTAAAAATCTAATTCGATTTTCATACATATTGAATGATTTTTGGCGCACAATAGGGACAGTAGTCAAATATGAATTATCAATACTTTATTTATATTTTTTTAAATATGAAAATAATATTTGGTCTTTTATCAATTGTGTACTAATAAACTGTCTTATTTTCATAGTAGATTATGTTAGTTAATGATGAATGCGATCGTACCAAATTCCATTTTTAATGGAATTATTTATTATTATGAGCAATTTCATTCAATTCACAATGTTTTTTCATCAAATATTACACAATAAAAAGAAAATCTTATATCCTGATACGATCTTAAATTTTATCGGTCTTAAAAATCGATTTGCATCGAAATTAAATTGCTTAAAAATTATGTAAACTGTATTTAAAATTATATTTTATTCCATATATTTAATATATTAAATACAGTTTATATAATTTTTAAGCAATTGAATTTCGATTAAATCGATTTTCAAGACTATTCAAATTTAAGATCGTGTTGGAATTTAAGATTTACTTTTTACAATATATATTGAAACAATCCTTTAAAATTGCAGCTTATGTTACTTTCCAGAAAACGCTATATTAAAAAAAATGAAGCCATCACATTTCGCTTTGATAGATCGCAGCGCCTCTCAAACATTTTCCCCCCATTTAATTTATTACGAGAAAAAAAAAGTTTAGCCCGCGGTAGTGTAGTGGGCTCGCATCCTTCGCTTCATAAGGCTTTCCCTCTTTCAGCGAAACACCCTCATTAGCGACCCGTTGTTTTAATTCAAATGAATAATTATTGCCGTCGGAAGTATGGCGGGTAACGTCGCCCGCGGGATCTTGTCTGGCTGCCTTAATGGCGGCCGGGATACAAGATGGCGGCCCCTTGTTACACCCCATCCCTTGATCGCTTGTTGTCTTGCATTTTTGAGCCGTCCCTCTCTATTAATCCATGATTTATTTTATGACGATGTTCTGTTGAGGTCGATTTTGGGGCTCGTGAATTCTCATGCTGAGCCCCTTTAAGTTGTAATGTCGAAATTATAATATTTTGTTAATAGAATAATGATTCAGGAACTTTCTTATATGTGCAAAATGATTCATAGTGAAAGGATTAGCCGTTTAAGAGTTTGTGTATTAGTAATGTACATACATTAATTTTTATTTTAATTGACAAGAAATGAGCTTACCATTATTTTGTGTACTTACGAAGCATTGCCCATAAGATGTCTTTGTAATTGAGATGCGAAATTCGGCTGTATTCTTTTTGTACGATGAATCATTTTTCTGTGCAATGTTTCATAATAGATACGGAAAATTTCGTATGAGCTCAACCTTATTGAGATTGTTGAAAATTTTCTTATAAATCGCGAATATATTGATTTCAATCGATGTGATAGATTCAAGTTCACAGCTTCGTCGTATTGGAACGAAATCATTTTGTATGCGCAATCAATATTATTTCGATACACAAATGTATTATAGTGAAGACAGGTCTAGACTTCATAATCAACACACGACATCCAATCAAACTCAAACCAGCGCTTCCTAAACTACATTCAAAACAATCCAGAAATTTTACTATAGAAAATATTCTAAAACTCAATTTTCCCAAATCATTTTCTATTACGATATTATAAATTTTGATCTAAAACCTCTAAACTTATTCTAACAAACTCATGCTTTGACAAACATGCCACTATCGAACAGTGAGAACCGATCGAGTTCATTAAACCGAACCGCAGACTAAACACACTCTGATGAACCAAATCTCGACACTTGTGTATTGTGTTTCTCTAGAACCCTAGCGAGTTTACTTGTACATATATGAATATAATATTATACTGCCTTAGAGCCGAAACCCACTAGCTGGATAATGATTAATTCGGGAAATTGGGGAAAAAGTGTGGGGATCGAACGCCACCCCTTTTGCGAGTTCGTTATTGAATAAAAACCGCTACAGCGTGTGAAAATATACCGGGTGTTTTGAAAGTTTTTCCATTTTTTTTAAGTTGAAAATTTTAATCTATTGAAAACTAATTAATCATGTGTATAAAATTTATTGAATTTTCGATGTTTTGATAATTCGTCTACGATTAATGAACACTCACGTGCGTGTGAGTCATAAGATCAAAAAACTCTGATTGATATAAGATGTTAACATTTCTAAAGCAGCCAATATTTTTGCAGCGTATCTGTTCAATGTATATTTTTGCTCTTAGAAGATAAACAAAACGTGCAAAGTTCACTGTATTTTTAAATTCATTAAAAAAATCTCATTAATCTTTGCATCACTATTACTATTCGATTTGAAAAATCTATAACTAATACTGAGATTACATTGTTAAGTACCGTATTAAAAATTAATCAAGAAATCACACGTATCGAAATAAATCAAAGATTGAGTGATTTGTGTGTACCAAGCATAAAATTTTATCAACTAAACAGAATTTTCCAAATTATAAACTATCAACACTATTGAAATGAAACTTTTTTGATTCGTAAAAAAATTTTCGATTCAATCTGTATGTTTATTTTTTGCAACCCTTGGATACCGCTTTAGTGAGAGCGAATACCAATTTGCCAGGCGACGCACCAATTTTTCTCCTTTTCTCCCCGAATTTATACATCGTGATCTATGTACATATGTATGTATTTTTTTCTATCCTCCAAGATCCATATACGAGGATCTCCATTTTCCTCTCCTTTTTCACCCGCTGCGAACGTATTTACGCAGACATCCATTACTCGGAGATCCCACTGTGCGCATACGGAATCCTTTATGGTGGTAAGTCACGATCTTCGGGATCATCACACCATACTCCCATATGTATCAGGTCTCGATTGATCTGCGCAGTTTCGAGGTGTCCGGAATGCTAGGGCTTATGTGTAGGGCCGGTTATTATCCTTTTTCAGTTTTCGAATTCCTATGAAAATGTTTGGTTAGAATGAATGGGGAATCGGCTGGAATTCATAGTCTTTCTATTGTTTTCTTGCATTTGTAGGACTAAGGTTAGTTTTTAATTGAAAAACGAAAATAGTTTTATCGTATGTATAATCAGATTTTCAGTGTTTCGTATCGTATTGCGCTCAAATTTTAGTGAGTCGTGTGTGTTGATACATAAATTTTCTTTGGAACAAATCCTTTCGGAAAATTCTCGTGAGTGTAAACGTTTTAATCAAAGTTAGTTGCAATGCCAGTGTTTAAATGAACCTTAGATAAATATCTCAGTTGTTTAGATATTTTTTAATTATACGTGTATTAATTTCGTCATTTATTTCAGTAGCAATATAATAGCATGTGAAAATGACTACATATACGAATTTTTAAATGTGACAATTTTAATTATGTTATTAATTATAATCTTTATGGTGGTTGCCATCACCCTAGCGTTTCTCACCTTGAGTCCGCCAGTTGGAAAATTCGCTCGGAAAATGTCCTTTCAGAGAATTTCGAATTTTGAAAGCGAGAGTCTTCGTCCGTATCAATTTCCGCCGTTATCTCAGAGGCTCTCAAACTTTGTCGTTTTACACAGAACGCCATGAATCACCCCCCTCTCCCCTCCTCCAAGTGCCAGTTGTTATCTCGGAGAGAAGTGTATCATCGGGGGTTGACAAGTGACAATAACTTGCTCCTCCGATTGAGTGTTGACAGTTTGAACTGACACCAACGGTTGAAAACCGGTGGTTCGCGTGTTTAAAAGTCGCGTGAATAATAAATTTTACGATTTTGAATTTTTGAATTTTTTCGTTGGTTTGAAAATGGATTTTTTTTAGTGTTGAAAAAGTGTTAGAATAATCAAATTATTTTTTTTATCGTATGGATGAATTTTAATATAATTTAGGGACCCCTGACTTATTTCGCTCTGTGTCAACTCTTGATAGAAATAATCTGACTTGTCCTCTCCGAGCTCTCAGATAAGTCCATCATCTTCAATGTTTCTTGCGTCGCGACTTGTAAATTTTAATTAAAATAAAAATTCTCGTTTATTTTCTAGAGCCGAATTTTAATCTCGTTCCAGATGTGTATCTACGGATTATGCTTTTTTCATCTCGTTTTTATTACGTTTTCATAACGAAACACGAAAAATATTTTAGTGACATCTGTTTATTTCCGACGAACTACGTACTATCCCAGCGCAGACGCGAACCGTATTATATTTTCTTCCCGGAAAATACATTTTCCATAGAAATTGATCGTTTTCTGAAAACGTCCATGAAGCGATCGCTCCACAATGGTGCTCCGTTTTGAATAAGTAACGATACGAAGGTATGACGGATTACACGATCCTGAATAATTGAAAAACAGAACGCAAATGTAAATCTTTGAAAATTTAATGAAAGTGGATTTCACGAAATGTGATCTCAAATGCGAAGAAAATTTGCAGAACTTTCGTCCCACATAAATATCATACGACGCAATTTTTTTTTGAGATAATGATGCTATTATCATTCTATTAAGATTCTTACATGTCTATTATGATTTCTCTTGTGTAATTGTGGCTTTTTTGTTTTTTATATTCGTATAACCTCATGAGTTTTAATCACAAAATCGGATTTTTTTGGTTTTGAATCATAATTTTGTCGTGTAAACCTATTTTTTTAATGGTAGATAGTAGTTTTATTCTTAAATGTGCAATTTTTTACCATAAAAAATTAACGTATGGCTGGTTTTGGAAAAAAATATAATTTTCCGGTCTATAGTAGATATATTTTTAGAACAGGCACAAATTTCAATATATGAAAAATTTAACCCTTTCAACTCCGGAAAGTTTGCCGAACAGAGATGCGGAAACAAAAATCATCGAGTCACACTCTGCACACGGAATTGAAAAGCTTAATAACATTCTCCCAATTTTTAGTAAATTTTCAATTATTTCATGAAAAAATCTCAACGAAATCGCAGACCCATCGCTACCACGATCTCCCATTACCAAAAATACACAAATTTTCCTCACCACAAACTATTCATACTAATGTACAACGCGACATTAGCACAATCGCATATTTTCATTAACCCCGCGAAAACAAGACTACAATTCCCGAAATAAAAAAAAATCCCACAGTCGACGTCTCGCGGGGCGAATCTGGCATGACAGCGCCTATACGAGGCGCGACACATATTATATTATATTATATTAACGTCTAGGGTAGGGCAGAGGAGTCCGGGGTGAGTTGGGGTGGCGACCCGGGTTCGCGGCAGACGGCAAGAGCAGTCGCCCCGGACGACACTAACGCCACTGCGTTTGATTAATGCGTTTAATTAAGTGGCAGCGAGAAACTAACAAGCGGACGGGCGGATCGGAGACCACCCCCTCGATTACAGTGCCGTACGTATCCTAATGCGAAGGTGCGTCGAGTATCCGGGCCCCGATTAATTCAAGATTTCATAAAATTATTTGCCGAAAAATTGTACCAAACATAATATTTGGGATATTAAATAAAAATAATTTAATATAATAATATAATTTTTTTTTCTCACAACAGGCTTAGGCCCGATTCCACATCAATCAATATTCGCCATTATGGCAAAGACTACGAAAAGTAAATTAGTGTACATGGATGTCACTAAATAGTTCGAATTAATCGAACATATGAAAGGTGTAGGAGATGTGATCATTTGCGGAGCCGTTTCGTAAAGCGTTAAATTAACACTTTTTTCGAATCAAATGAATCCAAACATTCGAAAGAAACGACCGTGTCTCCATATCAATTTTTATTAATTAAAAAAAACGACATTTTGACACTTGCCAAGATAGGACTCGAACTCACGCATCCCAAGTATGCTGAATCGACACGGCATGCACAAACGATTTATACCGCGGCGCTATCGGCTGGCTATAATATAATATAATAAGTGATTTCGAGAAAAGCGCGTTCAAAATTGACCATTTTCCTACATGTATTAGGAGGATGTCGAGTGATTTGATGATATATTATATTTCAGCACATGGTCTAAATTCGTTTATATCCTTTTGCCACCAAATAAATGAGCGTACATAGAAACGATTCTTGTGCATAACTCAATTTCGGTAAAAATATCACTAGTACTCCTTGAACTTTTCGGTCGTCATATATTATATTGATTTTAAAATGAATAAAAATTTCGCCTTCGGTATTAATTTTTGAATTTTTATCACATAATTTATTATATTCCGTTGATTAAAAACATAAAGTCGAACTATTTTGATATTTTTATTTGCGCGTTTTATAAGAATTTTCGAAATTTGTTAAAAAAATCATCTGCGGCGCTAATCACATTTTTAAATGTATAACAAATTCGAAAAATACCTTACTTTTTTGTCTTTAAATATTGTTTTTTTTAATTATTGCTCAAAAGGCTTTAAAAATTTTTACACCCGGGCCTAAAATGTCTAGTGACGCCACTGCCTTTGAACCAGCCGGTACTGAATTTGGCCCGAGGCTGGATCTGCGACTTCCATCGTCTCGAATCCTCATCCCTCTCGTTTCTCGTTCTTCTTCGTTCCTCATTCCTGTCGAGGTTCTGGAACACCTCATTCTCTCGTCGTTCGCATTTTCATTTACTCCGGATCGGAGTTTTTGTTCGGGGAAAGGTGTAAGGTCGCACGATTCTGGGATTTTTGGGAATTCGGTTGTTTGAATGCTTTTAGTATGAAGTTGAGTCTGGGGTATGGAGCAGATATATTTTCGAGGTACTTTGCTTTTAATTTTAAGCATAGATTTGATTCAAATCACTGACTAGTGTAATTTTGAGTTTAATAGATATTCTTTGTATGTACATGAAAATCGATTGAAATAGAATAAAAAAATCACGTCCAATGTGATTTTAAGTTATCGTTCAATGTTTGCTTTTCAAATTTATTTCGTCCACAGCAATGCAAATCAGGTCTGTCGAACCATGGGTTTCAAATTTGCAACGCAGATGTAACTCGAAGCAATTCGTTGGATGACCGTGCGTTTTGGAAAATTTCAATCAAACTTAACACCCCTACGTCCGAAATCTCCACATCGATGACCACATCCCCTATCCAACAAATTCAGCCAAGGGATGAGTGTTGCCAGTCAACGTGCAACCCTCAACCGCGGAAACCAGAAGCAACTGCTTTCGGATTAAAATTTACGACCATTCACCCCAATGTCTGAGGGTTCGATATGTTTAATTTTAAGTATCGAATCTAAAAATATGTTTGTTCGAAAGTCGATATGAACCTTTCTACCCAATTTGAATAAGGGTTGTCTGTTTCTATTCAAGAAAATACGAAAATGAAAAGCGGCCACCCCCAGTTTGATTGATTGATTGATTAATTCGATCGAATCGAGCCTCTTTGGCTTCGAGAGGCGAATTTGAATCTTTAATGTGGACTCTGGTACCTCTTCCGATTTGCTATGCATTTCGTTCCCTTTCCGGGATCTGTACTTTCAGATTTGTTCGGTTCTCAGTCGATTAACCCTTGTTTGTCTTTGTTTCTTTATCTTGTCGGGTGGTTCGGCTCGACCCTTTTCCCTTTGTGTCGTTTCTCGTGTAGCTTTCGGTGATAAAACTTTTTCTCAGTTTCCAAATTGTTTTTTTAAGGGACTTTGTGTTTGCTTATCAAATAGATCTTACAATCATTATTATTTTTATTAAATAAATACATTTAATTAGACAGTGAACTCATATAGATATGCCATTTCGAAATGAGCACTACTCAATAAGAAAATATATAAGGACATTGGGTCAAATCAGAGTCAACTTAGAACCTATCGAGAAGCAGAGCGGACTCCGATAAGAGACAGACTTATTCTACAAGATGGAGATAGCAATATAGTCATCTCCTTCTCACGTATAGATGTATTTCTATCGGAACCCACTCTGCTTCATAGTGGACAACAAGCA
Organism: Cheumatopsyche charites; assembly: GCA_024721215.1. Taxonomy (NCBI): domain Eukaryota; kingdom Metazoa; phylum Arthropoda; class Insecta; order Trichoptera; family Hydropsychidae; genus Cheumatopsyche; species Cheumatopsyche charites. The sequence continues at coordinate 8,547,515 of CM045580.1, forward strand.
TAAAGCTCAATATCCACCGCTGAACGGATCGGAACTGACTAGGGACGCAGCTTTACATATAAAGGCGTCTTCCTCTTTCGTATAGATATATTTCTATCGGAACCCACTTTCCTCATAGTGGATAGCGAGCATAAAGCTCAATATCCACTGTGGAACGGATCTGAACTGACTAGGGACGCATCTTTACATATATAGTCATCTTCCTCATTCGTACAGTTGCGTCTCTAGTCCGTTCCGTTCCGCTCGCCAGTGGCTTTAAACGGTCTTAAAACGAATCTCCCACAATCGTTCCAGCTAAAGGTCGCCTTCTGTCCATTTACACGTTTCTAAATCCCAAGAAAAGCACCGAAACCGAGCCAAGAAAGCGACAATCCCACACGGGACGCTCCACTCGGGTCCACTCTCCAATCCGAGCCGGGTCAATACAAATCCCAATTTCGGGCAAACACCTCGTCTGACACAATGATTGATCTGTTTTCCCGCAAACTTCCACGTTCCACGTGCAATTTTCATTAGGGGCCTCCATCCCCCTTTTCGCCTGCCTCTCGTCCCCTCGTCTTGTCCCACGTCACTTGGCCCCAGACGCCCGGTCCAAAGATCGATACGGGAAGGACTCCTTCCTAATTGTCGGTCGATTTGGTCGAGTGTGGAACATCTGCGATTTTTTTTTTTTGACCATTTTTTGGCCCTTTTTTCCCACCGCTGCGGTGGACGTCAATATCGGCGAATAATCAATCAATCCCTACCCCCGTGGAATGGGGTTGAGATTGTGTGTTGGTTTTTATTTATTTTTTGCTTTTGTTTAGGGAAAAAGGTTTGTTTATCTGGATGTTGAAAGTGTGTTGCGTTCTGTTTTCGATGGTCGTGCGAAATAATGTCCAAACGAAATAATGTCCACGAAAAAATGTCCAGGCGAGAAAATGTCCAGAGAAAAAATGTCCAAATTCTATTTTTTTCGATCGGTTTGTTCAATTGTGTGTTCCTATATGAATTATATGAGTTTTGTTTATAAGATTAATTTAGTAGCTATAAAGTTAGTTTTTTTAGGTTTGGTTAGATTAAAAATTTCGCTGTGGTTTGCTTATTAGGAGCCTTTACTTTTCTAAGATTGAGAGTCATATTGCAGTTTCATATACAGATACAGTTACTCCTCGAGATACGTTTCTCGCTTTGAATAACTTTCGATTGGAAAAAACTTGTCGCATCCTGGGTAATTACTTTAACTTTAATATGACTTGCAAACTTCATGTTACATCTCAATACACAATTATAAAAATACTTACAGAAAATAAAATAAACCGACCATCAATCGAAATATCCCGACGCAGAAATCTCAAGTTCGAACGAACGAACGAACGAAAAGGAAAATCCCTTAAATTTTGACGTTTCGAATGAAATTCGGGGCGTATGGAATTAATTCGACGCGAGCTGTCAAAACGTTGATTATACAATGGCATGAGACGGTTCGCAGTCGCACATTTCGCCACCCCTTCGATCGGCAACCGGCAGCTAGTGCGGTAATTAGTACCCGGCCAGTTTAATTAAGTCTCGTCGACTTAGCGCCGTTCGTTCTCAAACTTTTGCGACCTGGGAACGACCTACTCGACACTTCGATGTAAATAATTCAAATTAGATGTTTTGTATTGATTTGAATGAGGTGTTGCAATATGTTGAATTTCATTAAAATATTGAATTTTTTGTATTTGATTTTTCTGAATAGATTTGATGATCGCTTTTCTTCTGAATTATAGGTGCATTTAATTTGAGTTTTGAACTGAATTGTTTTATCACGAAGTTGCGATGATTAAATAAATGAGAAAGCGTGAGATGTTTTGGAATATTCCTACTTATTTTGCGGTTAGGTTTGTGGCAAATAGAATTGTGATGATGGGAGAATTAGTGTAGTATTTCCGTTTGTCATTATAATTAACGAATTATTATCGATTTAGAATTTAATTTAAATTTTATATCTGCACATTAATATATGTCAAAATTATTTAATTTTAAGATTTAGAAGATTTCATTTGAAATTTCAATATTTTAAATTCAAAATATTGTATCGAAATAAAAATTCTAAAATATCGGTCCATTTGAAGTAAAAGATGATGATTAAAAGTGTCCCTACTGTACAATAAATTCACTAAACAGATTTCAAATGTATCTCAATTGATAGTTATTAGTAGCCTAATAATTTTATCAATGGCGATATCCACTTGAAATATAGACTTTTCATAGAAAATTGAATTTTATCATATACAAGTCGTATTACATTCTGCTATATCCGATTTTCAAGTCGTTTTTTCACGAATCCTAATATTTTCGGAATTAAAAATTACTACCTTCTTTAATATCATCATGAATCGATCGATCCCAAATTCACCTAAGTTTGACCATGAACACTTATCATACATTTTCATCCATATTTTAAGAACTACACATTCAAATAACAGCATCGGCACAAACTTTACCTTGATTATAAATCACCGATTAATATATATTTTTTTATTATAATTCCGCTTTAATTTCATTAGTCTCTCGTCCTTTGTTTGTTCGCTTTAACTTTTGTTGACGCTGGCTCCGCAGTCGCGCGCCCCCCATTAAGCAATTTACGATATTTACATTGACACGTTGTGCCCAAGACTCGGGTTATAAACGCGACGACACACGGACAGACCTATATACGCTCGAGGGGAGTGCGGGGCTGTTTGGCCGGAGACCCCCGCTTCCCAAACTGCCCGGGGGTCGTTACCGGCTAATGGCCGAGGGGAGGCTGTGCACATTTCGGACCTGAATCTAGATTCGAGGTCTTTTAAGGTTCATTATGTTCTTTAAAGCCCGTCGAGTATCAACGGATTGATTGTTCGATTTTTTTTTTTTGGTTCGTTGAATTATTTTTACTAGTAGTGCCACGGATGTGTATCAAAATACATAGTTCGGAATCAATCGAATTTCGTATTGCCATCTATGTGTGAAATAAAAAAAAAAAATTACGCCTTAAATATGTTAATGCAGTTTCGTAATGACGATGCGTAGTTCGGAGTTTAAGGCGCGGGCTTATAAATTGAACGCCCGGGTTCGAGGCACGGCTGTGGCTGAAAATTTCGAGCATCGTTAGCGTATTTATAATATAGACAGACAGATAGATGATTTAATTTGGCGTTGAATCTGATTTTATGATAGCCTAAATCTGTGTGTTTTCGCTGAATATCAATATTACGGTCGGTAAATAAAATTCTGATATTTTTTTGACGATTTTTATACATTTACAATTAAAAATTGTGCTTCGTGGTCGGTCTTAATATTGAAGAATGTCGCTGTAGATAATGTATAGTCTGATACTAAATCAAAAATTCGATCATTTAGTTACTAAATGTGTGATATTTATGTATGTAAGTATATAATTATACAGTAATGCTCAATTTTGTGCGATATTCGTAGCAGTAAGATATAAATAGTTGTAATACATATGTACCTTGATACGATTTGTATGCAATTGGTTCGATAATAATATAAAGATATCGGTTTGCTTTGGGCAGAGATTGTTACTTCACATACCCGGAATAAGATAAGATATAAAAATGTGAGTTCAATCTATGAAATGTGTAGTGTAGTTTATTTTGTTTTCGTATTATGGCTACGTTTGTTTTATGAAAATCAAACAAATAATATTTTCGATGCAGATAAGTCGATGGAAAATGTAATGTAAATAATCAAAGCTTTTGTCTTCTTTTCTTCGATCTTTGTTTCGTTTATCTTCCATTTTTAGAAATTCAAAAATTTATATGAAAATATCGAAATTTACCATAAGCAGCTTTTGTGCATTCGATTCGTGCACACCTGATTTCAAAACTGAAACAAATTCAATTTCACTCACGTAAATTCTCCCATATTTGTTCAACGCCGAATAAAAAAAAAACGATCAAACTGCAAAGCACTCAATTGAAAAACACGAAAAATCCGCATGTTTACAAAGGGCACTCGCATCCTAATGCCCCCCATACACAAAACGGTCACGTCTCGCAAAGCCTCTAGAATTGTACAAAAACGAACAGAAATAAAACAAAAAAAAAAACAATCGCACCCCACACTTTGACCGTCACTGAGCGAATGGGATAAGCTAGCTTCACACACATCGATTATTGTTCGGCGTGTATTATTTTATCGCCGAGCATATGAACGCCGCTCGAAATTAAATCTAGATTTATTGGCCGCTCGCTAAAATCTCGATTAATCCGGCTAGAGAGTGTTAAATTGAATCGGAACAGTTTGAGAAGCTGTGCTCTGTATAATATGTATGTATGAACGCGTTTAGTCGGAATTTACATTTGCGGAATGCGTCTGATTAAAACGATTAACGCTCGACGCTGGGAAACAAACGCGTATAGGAATCGTTCCGGGAAATGGGTTAATATCTTTCGATTGGGTTATGGAAGTTTTTTTGATACCTTTCATTATATCGAATGACGACTGAAAAGGCCGAGGGGTACAAGTGACTTTGCGGTGATTTCGAAAAAAGCGCACTCAAAGTTGAACATGTATGGAAGAGGTCGAGTGATTTGATGATATATCTTTGCACACTTTCCGAATTCGTTTATATCCTTTTGACACTAAATAAATGAGCGTATATGAAAACAATTCTCAAAAATCCAAAAATATCTCTTTTACCTCTTGGCCTTTTCGGTCGTCAAATATGCTTCTTAATTCGTATTTTTTTGACTCGTTATGGTCGGGTATTGCGTTTTCGCATGATTTTATCTTTTAATATATTTTTAGAGCAAATCATCACTGGATTAGGTAAGTTTGTTTCAAATTGGGTAAGTTTTAGTTACCTGTCGATACAAATATTGTACCGTTATATACTGAAATAATTATAGATCTCTTGCACTCTGGAACTTTAGAAGTTAAAAGTTTTTAAGTTTTAGTTTTGCTTTTTCTCGTCTCATTTTAGTTTTTTCTCTATAATTAAGCGACTTCGCTATATAGAAGTACCGCGGTTATTGAAATTTCAATTTGAAAAATCCTCGATGCAAAATTTTGCCCTCATCCGAAAATTCACCCGCATTGTTCAAAGAATGAAACTCCCCTCGGGTATGAAATTTTGACTGTCAATGATTCATCGTTTGATGCAGAACCGTATCATGCTTTTAATTGTGGTTTTTATTTGCGTTTGATTTGAAATAACGCGTTTCGTATAATTCACAATGAAAAAAAAAGATTCTTTAAAATTGATCACCCTCATATACAATTTTGCATCACAGAAATGATAAAATCTTCACATTTAATGCTTTATTATTTGTGTTATATTTTTTCGAATAAGGTAGCGATAGAATTTCTGCATGAAAATGGATTTTAATTAAACAAATTCAAAATTGTTTTGATGTAAGCATAAACTAATCACGATTTATGACTGTGTCAATAAGTCTAGAAATATCAAACTGTTCATAAAATTCGACCTTTGAAAAATTTTATCTAACCTCGCTCGAACATCTGCCCTCTGTATAAACAGGATGACCTAACCGCTGTTGACTTTTGCCTCTCCCCCAACTGTTTAACCCTAAAGTAACCCATATACGACTCTATTCGAGCCGAAAATCACACATTCAATTTCGGCCCATCGAGAAATTAACGATTGCGATTTTTCAGACGATTTTCACCAGCTGGAAAAGTGGACGTCGAAATTTTGTATTATTACCGACCCCTTGTCATTCTCTCGCCCGGTGTGAATTGTATACAACTGGACGGAGAACTGATAAGGGCTTGTAATATACTAATCAGCGAAGTGCCTCGTCAGCAGCCTGGATACATATTGAGTTTTCAGCTGAAAACTGACTGAGTAATTGTGTTCCCGTCGACAGGTTCAATTCGAGCCGTTTTTCATTCGGCTCGTTTTATTTTTGCACCGTTTGAACGGGACTTCTGTGAAATTTTTCGTTTTAGCCTCATTTTTTTTTTAAGTGCAATGTTATTTTTTTATTGTAATAATGATGAATTTTAAATGTTTTTGTGATAACTCATTCAGATCTGAATCATTTAAAACCGTTGTGAATGGATTCTGCGTTTTTACATTTTGCCTAACTGTCAAACTTAATGCTATTTTTGGGAAAGAACATCGTATTTATTCGGTAATATATTAGTTTCGTTAATATAGATACGCTTCAAACTTCCTACAACTTTAAAATTTTATGTTTTATTGAAAAATCTCCTATCTTCAAACAGTTTTTCATTGCTAACAAGAAAATCATTATAACATATTTATTGAAACGAAATAATTATGCACTACAGGTCTGAATGGGTTAAATTCATAATGTATGTTTGTATTTAATTGATTATAAACAATTATATCTATTTTCAGTTCGATATAATCGTTAATTAAATCTATTGATCTGTATTTTGACAAAAGAAACGTCAAATACAAATTCCAATTGAATCATTCGGAAATTTATTGTTTTATCAGTTCACGGATATATTATCCGGTTTTAATGGAGGAAATGCGGACAATCGAAAAACTATGAATAATCCGGAAACCACTCTTGTCAGATTAATCAGGAAATTTATGTATCATAATTTTAGCCGCCATTTTGGATTCGATAAATTGAAATGGTGCAAAATACAAATGAATACAGGTATGTAATTTTTAATATATTTTTTTGCAAAATTTCAATGTGATTTGTATTATGATGGTTATAATAAGTAATGTTTTGTTTTGTTTTGTGCTTTTATTATAAACTTGGTAACTTTGATTCTACAACTCATTTCATCAACAGTCAATATGACAAACGACACTCAAATAGAAAATATACGAATTCATCTCAAACAACGTTGGATAACAGCAGCTGTATGTTCTTAAAAAAAAAAAAAATATTGGAATTAAATAAAAATGAACATTCGGTTACAGTCTTAAAATGAATTTGAATTCGAAACTAGCTTCGAATTTTGCATAAAGCATACAGCTTAAATTCTTATCCAGATAGTTTCATAGGAGAATTAGCATTTCGAGACGCTGTGGGTCACTCTGTGTCCACAGAAGCGACATCTGCCAAATTAATTCGTACAAAATGCATCCCCTTTAAAATATTGTAATATTCATTTATTCAAATTGCATGTAATATAGTTGCGGCTGCGCCAATCTGCCGCACTCTGTACTCTGGCCAAAACGAATGTTTCATTATGCGAAACGAACTAAGTAATTAAATGGGTTTTAGTGAATTTATGTGCGACTAGTGTACAGCCCGTTGAGTATCAACAGAAATAATAGCAGTAGTGAAATTGTAAGAAAAATATTTTATAGTGAGATTCGTACGCAATTATTTTTAGATGTAAGAGCGTTTCATAAAAATAGTGTTTGTGGTCGTTCTCATTTCAATATTTATTTTATTTAGTTTTTTTTTTTTTTTCACACAGATATATTTTACCCATGATTTTATCAATTAATTTTAAAGTGAAGAAGTAATCTGTAAGGCAGACTTCGGATAGTAAGTTATAGTGCACACAGGTGTCACTAAATTGATCGAATGAATATTCCTATATAAGGGAAAAGATGATGGTCTTTAGCGGAGTCATTTTGTAAAGTGTTAAATAAGCATTTTTTTTTCATATCAAATGAATCTAAATATTCTAAAGAAACAACCAAGTCTCCATATCAATCAATAGACAAACAACATGTGACTCGTCAAGATATGACTCGAACCAGTGTTGTAGTCGAGGGGGAGCGCACGGGAGCGCGCTCCCTTACCTCTTTCTGGCCGGAGGAGCGCGCTCCCCCTTGAAAATTTCAAATAATCAAAATTGCATCAAAATTTCAAACGTATTGAATTCTACAAATCTAGACAAAGGCAATGAAAGCACCTTAGAGTACTCTAAGGGGGTGGTGGTGAAAATCAAGCGCTCCCTCACCTCAAAATTTACCACTACACCACTGTATCGAACCCATGTATAATATCCCAAAGTATGCTGAATTGACACTGCATGCACAAATGTTTCATACCGTCACACTATCGACTGGCTAACTATAACTTAACTAGCGTTTTTCATAAAATTCGTGAGCCCACCCTGACATAGATATATCAAATTAAATATAAAATATACCCTAGCTAAGTTATAATTATCATCATCATCAAACTATATAATAGTGCTAATCCGTATGTATCTGTGCGTCCATGTAATGTTGCAAAACTGCTTTGTTATACTCAACGGGTTGATCGCTAGTTAAGTTAAGATCAATGAAAATATCTTCTTTATAGTTTTTTAAAACAAAATAATCAGTCACACATTTTGTCGGACCATGTACATGAGATAAAAGTGGCATCGAATCTTGAGTCGATTTTTCGCGCGATTATGGAATGATGGCATGGTGCGAAAAGTAACCCCACGTCCAATTTGCGAACGTGGATAGAATTTTTAATAAGTCTCATCTCGCTCGGTTTATCCACAGAATTTCGCCGCTTTGCACATTAGCCGTCCACGTGCCGAACTGATTAACTCGGTTTTCATCAATTTTCACTCACCTGGAAATATTTATGTATGTCGTTTTTGTTTTCTTCATAATTATCGTTTTCAATAATTTGAATGTATAGCGAATAGCGTTCGCGTCGTTAATGTGGGGTTTGGGATTGTCGTTTTCGTGAATTTGAATGTGCCAAATTTTTTTTCAGTGCCGTTAATATGGGGTTTGATTTAGAATTTTGTGTGAATCGTTCAAATACTTTAATTCGACGCCATTTAAGAGTGTTTTAAATTAATCTGTTTATTATCATTTAATTTGTTAATATGTGAGTCAATTTTCATTTACACTATCAATTGTACTAATTATAACATAGATACATTTAAATATTTTTTTTAATTAAAACATATCTATCATTTAACATTTTTGATGTTTTCATTAACTATTACTTTTCTAAAATTAATTCCGATATTTATGCATATTTTTATATTTCCGTTATTTTACTTAAAAATGAAAGCATTTAACGATTAAGCGTCGACAAAATTAACGCATTTAGCTACGCCGGTAATGGTTATATTAATTTCGTACCATTTTTTTTCTTTTATAGCGAATATTTTTATCCGGCGGAAAATTTGGGTACGGGGTTTAGCTTTTTTTCAGTTTCGTAAATGTGTTATTTGTTTTAATTTAAAATTTTCGCGTCTGTTCGAGTTTTATTTTTAATTTTAGTTCTTTATTTTCAATAAAAATATTTGTTTATTGCTACATTTACATTTATGAGAATGTAGTAAAGTTATTTTAACTCACACCTTATTATTTTATTTATGTACATAGAAGTTTCCCGATTTAAGATAAATCATTTCCAATTTAAATAAATATGAATATTTAAAAAAATAATAATCAAACATTTAAAAGTAATTCTGTAAATGGTATGCTTAAATAGATTTTAAAATATGACTTGAAATAAAATTATTTAACTTGAATCAGAAAACTTATATAATACATATATACATAAACATATTCAACTTAAGTTTCCTTTCTGACACTTCAGATCTAACTCAAGCTACTCTTTCTTCACCCAAGATAATAATTCGACGTGTATCTCACCTACCACAGTCTTCAGCCTCTGACTAATTTTCTATTATAATTATGTACATTCATATCAACGCAAAATATTAAAATTAAATACATGTATACCTGTTTAAATAAACAAATAAAATTTCCAAACATATTTTTTTGAATACCTGCAAACCACAAACCAACGACGAAATTTCCACCCACTAATTCAAACTAAAACCCGAAACCATAAAACCCTCCGAATTTTCCCGCCATAACCTGAATTTCTGTCATCGTGCCGGCGGTCGCAATTTCCGCCGCATCCAACACAGAGACAGACGCATATACGCAGATATACACACGTTCATACACGAAGGTCCACATACAGATATCGAGGATACATTTTGCAGCAGCGTGTTTCCAGCTAATTAGCCGTGGGGCGAATTCGGCACACCCCCGCATCTCAAATCCCACACCGTTTATTTTTAATAAGGTTAAGGTGTACAGGGGTGTGCGCAAAAGTGCGCCTGCCAGAACTTCGGTACGTGAATTATTAAAAAAGGTTGACGACCTACGCGCGTGTAAAAATGAACTAGAGCTCGTCCTAGTTGAGATGTGATGCCTTTTTGCATTCATTATAATTTTTTTAGGATGCCAAGCTTAAGGGTTGTTTTTTTATTAATATTATTTTTTAAATTTATGTTTGTTGAATTTTTTTTTATTGAAAGTAATTAATGTTAGATGTTTTTATCAATGTATGACTCGATTAAATGAAATTTTATTTAATCGTAAGATAAAACCAAAGTCGATATAAACTGACCATTGGTATTCATTATATTTTTTTTAGGATGCGAAGCTTGAGGGTTTTTTTTTATTAATATTATTTTGTAAATTTATGTTTTTCAATTTTTTTTTTATTGAAAGTAATTAATTTTGGATGTTTTTATCAACGTATGACTCGATCTAATGATATTTTATTTAATTGTAAGATAAAACCAAAGTCGATATAAACTAACCATTGGCATACAATTAGACATTCAGTATCTACCAAATAATGAATCAAATACAATTAGTAATTACATTTTTTTAATAAGTATACATGGTTACAAAAAAAATGCTGAAAAGTTTTATTCAACAATTTTCTAGCACACTAATTGTTATTATTTCGTCTATAACAATAAGCTTTTTTTTCATATTTTATTGTATTTAAATAAGTATTAAAAATTGGCTATTTCATGCGACTTGACCCTGTAATTTAATGCGTTTCCAATAAAATTCTTAAAACTCCAATAAGCGGATTTTCACTGCAGAAAATCTACGCTTAAAGCGAAAATTAATCGAAATATTAAATCGCACACGATTTCGATGTGAAAATAATATATTCTTCGTTCCAAAATTGATTCATTATGCGCATTTTTCTTCTCCTATTTTCCTCTCTTCTCCATACACATCGACAATCCGCGCTTAGAGAATGGTAAAAAAAACGAAAGAAAAATTCACTCTTGATACTTAAACGATTACGCAAATACATTTCTCTCTCGGAAAAATGCAAATGAACGCGAAAATCTTTCGGCAAGTCTCATTATCTTATCATTTTTTATTCCACACCCCCTCAGAAAATGTTCGGGGGTCTCATTTTTTCTCGTTGTTTTAATAACCGGAAGATTTACTACAATAGAACATCGTCTCGTGGAATCGAATAATGAGTTCATCGTGCCGTTTGTATTTTTTTTGTGCCGTCTCGAAATTTATCATGTTTAATGTATTTCGAGAGTTTTCCTTCGTGGGAGAAAAAAATCTTTTTATTCCATTAGGAGTCGTGTATTGTTTGCGTAATGAAGGTTTTTCTCTCGTCTTTTCTCTATAATTCTTATTGTATCGTAGAAGTTACATTTTATTTCTATAATAATTAGCGATTGGATTCTTAGTAAGTTGGTATTTATTTTTTTTATCATAAAAAATGTTCGTTTTAACTTATATATAAAAAAAATGTTATTTTGTTGAAAAAATATTAAATATTTTAAGTATAATAAACTGGAAATATTGACATAAATTGTGTCACATTACACTAGAGATCTGAAGCAAGCACTATTTTTAATTACTTCGCTCCACCATTCGTTCAATTTTTTTTAATGTAGGTACATGTGTATCATAAAAATGCATATGAAATACGGTGATATTTTGATAACAAAATAAAAATATCAGAGTAGCGGAACATAACAAAGCATCGACCCCGTTCCAGATCTGCTTTTATATTCGCCTCCATTTTTAATTTCACGCGAATTTTTTTCAACAAAGTTCCCATATCGTAATCTAAACGCTCCGAAATACTTTCGTAGGACGCGAAAAATTCCCAAATTACGAAACGCGAAAAAAGAACAAGCACTCCCACCTTTGCGAAGACCTTCCAAATGGCTTTTTAAAAGCACCCCGCGTACAAAACAACAATCATGATAATGATAATAATTTAAAATTTCCCCGAAAGGGACCTCATGTGCGAGCTTTTAGCGATCGGACGAGCTCGGAAAATTCGGAGTTTTCCTCTTTTAAATTTTGTTTTTCCCGCCTTTCCCCCCCCCCCCCCCTCACCCTCCCCCCTCGCGTCCAATATTGACTGTGAAGGACCGACGACACAAAAGGACCATTTATCAAGCTGTTTGTGCTCGTCGACAACCCGTGTAGGCATTTAGGCATGTGTGCGGTGACCATTCGTCCTTCATTTGAGAGGACAGTCCTTATTTTTGATGCTCTGTCATTTGATTTTTTTTTTAAGTCATTCGAATCATCGGTGCTGAGTTTGAAATGAAAAAGTTTACTGTTTTGGTTATAATTGAGTCGTTTAGAGATAATCGTGGTTAATTCTATAAAATAAAAGTCGAGGAAAACGATCGAATGACGATTGAAAAGGGCAAGGGGTACAAGTGACTTTGTGGTGATTTTGAGATAAGTGCGTTCAAAGTTGACCGTGTTGGAGGAGGTTGAGTGATTTGATTATGTGTTCGGTACATGTTCCAAGTTCATTTATATCCTTTTGCCACCAAATAAATGAGCGTACATAGATGCAATTCCTGTGTATAACTCAATTTCGGAAAAAATGTCACTTTCACTCCTTGACCTTTTTGATCGTCAAATGTGTTTTTCAAAATAAGCTTAATTCTTTTCATTTATATATCTCTAATTTACCATATAAATATCGTTAATAACAAGTTTCAGGTGTGTTAAATTCACGTTAGAGTACAGAATTAGTCAAAATTCAGACATAGACATTTTATTTCGAATCTTTTCTACAAAAAAATCATCCATGACATTTTGTTTATTATCTTAATTTTCGTGTTTGGTAATGGGAATTGTATATTTTTTTACCAATATAAAAATATATAATTCTGTTTTTTCAGTATCACCTGTATAATTGAAAATTCCAAAATGTCCTTTATTTGATTCGAAAATGGTCACTGTAGTCATAGGGGATGTTCCCGTATAACCTGCTATAGGTGAATGTGTAAAAGGGAGTTGAAATTCATCACCTGCGAGGAAAATTTGTCGCTCCGGGCGGACATGTGGTCGTTGTATCAATTAATTTTAATTTTCATCGTGCGATTTCGTATTCGAGTCGGATTGGATTAGAGTAGGTGTTGGAAATACATATATCCATAGCTAGGCAATTATAAGAGTTTGTAAATGCTGTGTCTGGTTCGGTGTTCTCGTAATGCTGGGTTCGAGTCCTGTCTTATCCTGATGAGAGTTACACATCATTTTTTTTTTTTTTAATATTATTCAATCAATTCTATCGGATATTTTGTGAATAATTAACTGTTTAAGGGCTAGAGACCCTATATTGGCGTAAGAAAATCGAATTTAATAGATTTAGATAGGTGGGTCAATTTTTGAGAAGTATTTCACCAAATGCTTAGTTAATACATTTTTTCAGTTCAAATGTTATAACATGTGTGACAATCGAGAAGGCCGAGGGATACAAGTTTCATTTTTGCCGAAATTGAGTTATGCACATGAATCGATTTTATGCAAGCTCGTTTATTTGGTGACAAAATGATATAAACGAATTCGGAACGTGTGCCTCAATATATCATCAAATCAGTCGACCTCCTCCTAATATAATACATGTAGGTACATACATGTTCAACTTTGAGCGCTCTTTTTTCGAAATCGCCGTAATCACTTGTACCTCTTGGCCTTTTCAGTCGTCATGTGTAATGTTGGGCTGCAAATATACAAAGGTATTTATCTACTTCAGATTTTACGTGAAAAAAAGAATTGCATAGTGAGAAGCTAGTCAGATGCTTAATCTTGACTATTTGCAGTATTGCAAAAATAATATTTTTCTTAATAATATTCATAGTCGATTATGATAATGAAAAAAAACGTCTGCGCTATGATAAAGTAAGATTGGACACTAAGCACATATTGAAAGATCGAAAACGAGACAGTGTAAACCGTGGAAAATTACACGAGACGCTTTCCACGACAAAGCATTAATCAGGAAATGCGAATAATCAACGAGAGAGGCTGCAAAAAGCGACTCCCGCTGGGAAACGGGACAAAGAAGAAAAGAAATAAGGGACCCCAGCTAGTTCTGCATGCGGCGTAATAAAAAGCCGTAGTAGACAAAGGACACGGGAACATTATGCGGTGAGCTAACCCAAGATTTATTAGCTGTGTCCGCTGTCCCTTCGTGTACCAACTCTCCCTTATGATCTTCATCTGTCTGCCACCTGTTTGATTCATTCTGGCACTTTTTGCTGCTTCTAGGGCTCTCTTGTTTCAGATGGAATGTGCGCACTTTCAAATGACAGGTTTATTTTGCCTGGTTGTGTCCCGTTGTAAAGGCAGTGGGAAATTAGTGCTTGTGGATGAGATTTTTGTGTGGTTTGGTCTAAAGTGGGTGAGATAATTAAAGATGAGTGGAGCAGGTGTACTTTGTTCTGAAGAAATATTTAAGCTAATCGCTAATTGCGAACTTCTGAAAAAGGCAATGTAGAGTTTTTCTTCATTTCCATTGACCAATCAACAGTTTTATTTGGTGGTATCAGAACAGTTTGTTGGAGTGTGGAAAAAAAAGGCAAACTCGACATAAATATAAACTGTCTCCAAATATAAATGACGACCGAAAAGACCGAGGGGTACAAGTGAAATTTTTGGCGAGATTGAGTTATGCACAGGAATCGCTTCTATCCACTTTCGTTTATTTGGAGGCAAAAGGATATAAATGAATTCGGAACGTGTGCCGAGATATATTATCAAATCACTCGACCTCTTTCTAATATATGCATGTATGTAGGTACACGGTCAACTTTGAACGTGCTTTTCTCGAAATCACCGCAAAGTCACTTGTGCCCCTTGGCCTTTTCAGTCGTCAAATGTTTTAGGCAAAGCCAGAATAAGTCAGATTACCATTATTTTTCATATTCCAACTTATAGCACGATATACACAAGAAACGAATAATCACACTGCTACTGCGACTATTGATCAGTACCTTCTATTTTCAAATCGATTCGTTTTCAGCACAACTAACACGCAACGATCAACTCTACTCTGCGTCCAGCCACCATCAATCTTTGACCTCATCTGCACGACACATCCAGATAAATTACATTGCAAATTGGTCATCAGAGTCGGGGTCAAAGTCACAAGATGCATAATTGAGAGCACGTGACGTGTGACCGTTTTGGCACAGGGCCTGAGCTAATGTAAAATCGATAAATGGGGGGAAAAGGGGGTTTTCCACCCAACCACCCCATGGACCACCGTTGCCGTAGCCACCGCAATTGAGTCTAGTGCTAAATTCGCAGTTGAACCGTTCTTTGAGTCGTATTTGTTCATTTTTCAATTCTTAATGTATTTAGGTGGATTCATAAAACTTTTTTCAATTTTTATTTTTTTATTGAAAATAGTCTTTTCGGATAATAAATACGATTTTCGATTGTTAATTACTTGATATTTTGTTGGTAGGGCTGTGTGAAATAGGTACATAAATAAAAAGCATGAAATGAATGGAGAAAGGACAACGTGTGAACTCTTGTCTTTCGCTGTTTATTTGACGAATTTACTTATGTATGAGTATTTTAATGTATATTGAGTATCAATGGAAGTTTTCATTATATAATAGTAGAGTTATATAAATGTTGTATCAAAATAAGGCTAGGGGTTGGGTTTTAACCTTGAATTAGATGAGTATTCATTTCGTCAATTCAGACATGCTCATTATTCTGCTCGAGTGTAAACGAACCATTATGTATGCATTAGATGTTGAAGTTTGCAGCTCTTTACACTTGCATGTAAATCATAACTTAGTTTGAATGTGGGCAAAATTATTATTTGTCGAATATTTGAATTTCAAAACTTCAAGTAATAAAATCGTTTCATGAAATATTCGAATGATCAAGCTTCAAAGTTTCCATATCGATTCCTCGAAAGATTCAATCTGTAGCCTAACTCTGCCTAACCTCACTTAACCCAACCTGATACTAAACGGTAATTATAAATAAAACACCCTCATTCGACCCAATTCGAATTTCGTTCGAGCTTTGCTCCCTACCTAATTCGAAATATAAGATTCAAGGACCGCCATTTCAATCGTTAGTTAAATCACTCAATTGTAATTAAAAATAAATTCAATACATACATGTTATGTAATTTTTGTTTGGATTCAAGTTCAGGAATTCAATAGTAGGCATAAGAAATCGAAAATACTGCTTTCAGTCAATATAAAGTTTGTATTCCGAAATAAGTTCGAATATCTATCTAAATCGAATTGAATGTACAGTTTAAAATCGGCTTAAAGTCTAATGAATTTAGAGCAATGCCAGATCGCAGAATTTTCTCTAATATATTTTTTTCTAAAAGAATTCCAACACAATCTACATCGTTTCATAAATCGCAAAAATATTCATATAATAGCCGATTATTATCCGGTCACATGCATTCTCAGTTTCGTACGCCAAAGTGGACATTTAGGCCAAATCCGTTCATCCCATAAGACTCACCACCAGTGGTGTAGTGGTAAATTTTGAGGTGGGGGAGCGCTTGATTTTCAACACCCCCCCCCCCCCATACATTTTTTCTACGAATTTTTTTGCAAATTTTCATTATAGTTTCACAATAAACATGCATTTTAACATAACTGATTTCGACTCAATTTAATTACTCTAAGGACCAAACTATTAATGAAGGCGTGATAATCGATTTTTTTCTTACACATCCTTATGGAAACCATATTTACAATACTTATGAAAAAAAAAATAGTCGGCACAAATTGCTTATTTTACGCAAATTCAGCGAACAAAGTCATTTTTTATGTAGCCAATCCTAGAAATTCTACCTGCTACCGTATCGAATTGGGCTCGATTTTTGCGAAAACGCACATGGCTCTCGAACTCACCAAACAATAACATGCAATAAATTTTGTCAACCGGAAATGATAGAATGAAGAGATGACTATTCAAAGGACGTTGTTACAAAATTCGTTATGTGCAGCAAATGTTTAGGATTTTATTTGCTTTCATTGCCTTTGTCTAGATTTTTTGAATTCAATATGTTTGAAACTTTGATGCTATTTTGATATTTGAAATTTTCATGGGGGAGCGCGCTCCTGCGCCCGAAAGAGGTAGGGGAGCGCGCTCCTATGCGCTCCCCCTCGACTACAACACTGCTCACCACCCCTTTCCATTTCAAGTTGCCACCGAAGATCCGGCTGCCACCCTCGTGTCCCGGGATCCCGAGATTTCTCGCTTCGGAGTGCTCCGAGAGGCTTTTTTTCGCTCGTTTCCAGGTGCTCTTTGGTCAGATTGGGTTGGGTTAGAGGTGGGTCTGTCTCGGTTAATTTATCTTGTTCGCTAAATTCAGTGGAACAGTTCGATGAACTTTGCTTGGGGTTGCATCTTGGATGTTGCTGGCTTTTTTAGATGTTTCTTCTAATTAATTTAGTGTAATTATTATTAAGGTTTTAGTAAGACTTGTGTTTAGCGGGATGGGGGTTGGGTGAAATCAAGATTTCGTTTATAATTGCACGAATTTTGAATCTGTAATCTTCGGTTGAATCATGGTTTTAATAATGAAAAATTCAATAATAACTATTTTTGATTCTTTTTGAATTTGAATAAATGATTCTATTTTCATATTGATTAGGTTAGTTTAAAGTTTTTAATGATTAAATGGAATCATATTGTTAATAGTTTGAAATTCGAGTTGCTTTCGACTCGAGAAAAAGTTTGAAGGATTTCAAATTACAAAGTTCATTTTATTTTGTGGTTTTAAACTTCTGCCGAGATAATCTTTGTGTAACTTTTTGAACATCTGAATAGTGTCTTGGGCAGAACTTGAAATTTTTCTTTCGCAAAATTAAAAAAAAAGGTGGTTGAATAGTTTCATTACCAAATAAATATGTATTTCATTTTTATCTCAACAATTTTCTGTTTAAAAATATCGATAATGATTGATGCTTAGAAATTCATTTTATATCTTACGTTGCTCTATACATACATATCTTTGAATCATGAAAAAAATACAAATCTATATCGAACTTAAAATTGATTTACTATTGTAGAAACCGCTAAAACTGTTCAGCCATACAAGATTTAATAGAGCAATAAAGTAACTGCAGCTTTAAACTGTATCCGACTCTAGCACTGAAACCTAAATATATAATACAATACAGTTTAACTTTTACCAAATTTATGTAACCGCAAAATCTATAAACTTTTCAATACAGATAAGCTCCAAATCATAACCAATTCCAATTCAAATTAGGCAAACCCAAATGCGTAATAACATGATGCAACTTATTACAAATTCAAATGTTCATGCAACGAAAATCCACATACTGATTACAGTACGTCATCACATATGGGTTCAACGTTGAAAAAAATAATTTTCTTTAATTTTCAGCATTCCTTACCTATTATTATTTGATTATTTCACCATGTCTATTATTTGGGTGAAGTAGAAGGCGTTTTCCACCGAAAGCTCTATTCCCTCGCTAATATATCACACAGTGAACAATTAACGTCTATTTACGTTCGCTAAAGACGAAACTATCTCGAATTGTGTCTTCAATTCGAATACGTGACACCAAACTGAGGTGCCAAATGAATGTTACAAGGTACCAGTCAAAAGTGTTGTGTCGTTTCATTAACCCCTTTATCCTTATAGAGAACTTCAAAATTCGATTCCAATATTAATTGTCGTTTCTAGTTCAATAAGTTTTGAAATCTGAAATTTTAAATATATCTGTACCTAATTTTGATGATTTTTAAATTGTCAGATGTGGTATTTGAGTTAAATAATTTTCATATTAAAAATTACAATAATCATGAGAGAAACATTAGGTGTTTTCGTACTTACTTAACATTTCTCAATCCCTATCTCAACTAAACTTAATATGAAAAAAAAAGTAACTATATAATTGTGCCAATATGTGTGTGTGTGTCCATGTAACGCTCCAAAATTGCGTTCATATATTTAACGGGTTGAAATTGCGTTGATATATTCGACGGGTTGATTGCTTATTATTATAATTCTTGCTTATTATTATAATTTATTTTTGCTTATTATTATAATCAGCAGACATTATAATTGTATTATAGTGTTGGAAAAATAAGAAAAATCCAAATATACTCGATTTAAATAATCTCAAATCGGCACCATCAGTTTGCATGCATACCCTTAACAAATCTCCCCGAAATTTCGCAGGAAGCGAAAAAAAAACAAATAAAACACACTATAGCTCGGAAAAACGGTCAATTTCTCCAAACCGCCTCGATTTTCCCGCCGTTTTTCAAAAAGAGATCTTTCCCGCCCCCCGGTCATTAGTAATGGCGCGCTTTTCGAATTCAATCGAACCGGTCCACGGTATCATCATCAATTTTTCCACGGCCCGGATATCCATCACGAGCGGGGGGGGAGAGGGGAGTTTTCCCCCGTCGGGAGGGTTGAAAAAAGGCGGGAAAATCGACAAGCGGGGGAAAAAAGGCGGGAAAAACAAAGCGAGAGTAAATAGACCGGCTGCAGCGGCTGAAAATGCGAAAATTGGAAATTCTGTCGTTATTGGAAAAGCCGACTGGGAAATCGGTCTGTGAAAAGTGCTATACGTTCGCTTAAGTACAGTCGAGTCTCTACTAATTAAAAATAAAAAATATTTATATAATTTCGATTTTAATCATTTTATTTATTTTTCAATTAACAGTTTTTTTTATTTGAAAATAAGGAAATTCTATTTTTAAATCTATTTTATTCTGAAAACATTATTAACATTTTTTTATTAATAAAAAAAATAATTATGAAATTTTTTAAATTGAAAAATCGAGTCTATTGAGATCACACTGCGTTTATTCTAAAATTGATATGGACATTTAAAATTCATTAGTAGATACCTATTCTATGTTTATTTTCAAAGAATTAAATGGACGATTTAAAATTAGCAATTCGTTCGGATATACAGCAAAATTACAAAATTGCGATTAAAATCTTTTCCATTTATCTCATCAATTTTTGCTGCCATGAAATCGAAAATTTCTCAACTTAGATTACTTAAGAAATCGAAAATAATCTTTGACTATTGAAAACATTCAATTTTGTGCAACGGACGAGTTTATCTTTGTATTCGATCGCGTTTTGGCCAAATTGCGACCGCTGCAAGTGAAGCTTCGTTTCGATCGTATCGTAACAAATTGAAATGTCGCCGTATCCGAAATGGACTATCCTAAATATTACAAGTGTATACTTTATTTCCGTAGTAAAATACATAGGTACATTCAATAACTTCTCAGATATCACATTATTTTTATAAAATATTCTACTTCTGTGCACCATTAGTATCAATATTATATCACTTTAAGAGTATTTTAGAAAGTTTTATGTTATTTATAGATTCCTCAGATTTATAAAGTTTCGAGCAACGCCGGATCATTAAAGCTGATAAAAAATTAAACACAAGTATAATCAAAAATTAAAAATTCTAACATTTTATAACTGTTCTTTTCACTGCTCTAGTTAACTAACTAGAGAGCTACAATGACAACATTCAAATAAATTTTAAATCATTCCATTTTCATACAAATTTACACAAAACCTATGGGTGCAAACTTACTTTTTTCACGAACTACGTTGATTTTGGAGTTTAATGTGATCATAGCAATATTTAGAGTTAATTGACGACTGAAAAGGCCAAGGGGTGCAAGTGATTTTTTTCCAAAATTGGGTTATGTACAAGAATCGCTTCGTACATTTGGTGGCGAAAGAATATAAGCGAATTTCTAACGTGTACCGAGATATATCATCAAATCACTCGACTTCCTCTTATGTAGTTACATTTTCATCTTTGACCGCTATTTTCTCGAAATGACCGTGAATACAATTGTACCCCTTGACCTTTTCAGTCATCAATTATTATCGAATTCAGATGTGTTAAGCGAATAATCCACTCGTCATAGAAAATCACGAAAAAACCTCCTCTCCTTATCTATATTATAAATACGCTAACGATGCTCGAAATTTTCAGACACAGCCATGAATCGAACCCGCGCCTGCGGTTTATTAACCGGCGTCGTTCATTCCGCGCCACCATCGTACTGAGCCAATGCGTAACTTTTTACGTACATAACGCGTGAAATCTTTTTTTATTTCACACATAGATGGCAACACGAAATTTGATTAATTCCGAACAATTTTGATACACATGCGCCTACTGCTAGTAACATTAATTGACTGATTCGCATCCCAACACAGCACTCGACTCAACCGCCTAGTCTCGATTCCTTAGCCCCCTTGAGAGGCGCTCCGCCCCCACACCATGCGCCCCCATTTCATTAAGGCGATCCCTATTCGCGGCCACGCGCGCCCTAATGGGAACAACGTTGTTAACCCCCCAACGGTACCTGCAGCCCACCTTTATCTTGTTTACTGCCATCGCAAAATCGTATATCTCTGCACTAACTGATTTTTAAACCCACACACCCCCCCACGAGCCGCCTCTGACTGAAAATATTCGAGCTTTGTGCGCGTTATAGGTTTGAGGTTATGTTTTGCGCTTCGAGGTTAGGTTTCGTTCGAGGTCGCGATGGTGATGTTTGGTCGGTTTGATTTTGTTGATCTAAATTAGATTTTGGATGGTAAATGTAAAAATTCATATGGAATGTGTTGATAGTGTTAGAGTTGAAAGCTGGGATGAAAGTGTTAAAGTGAATCTGAAAGTGAATCTATCTAGTTTTATTTTATTTTGATATTTTTACGTCTCTTATGTGTTTCGTAAAAGAAAATAAATTGAATTTGCAGAGTGCTAAAATTGTTGAATTCATTTCTAATTTTGAAAGTAGAATAAGTCCATTTGAGTTTTTATTAAAGTAGGTATCTCTGCGTTATATACAATTTGTAATTTTATTTGGAAGAAAAAAACAAAGATTTTTAACATTTTTGTGAATAGTTCTAAAAATCTATAAGAAAATAATATTTTTCAAAAATAAAATTTTCAATAAAAGGGTAAGTATCTAAAAAACTCTTTATTTGATGCATCATACATATTAATACATATCGATATTCATAACTGATCAATATTCATATTCATTGTTCAATTACGTGAATATTCAGTAGGTAGTTATATTATACTTTCAAATTAAGGAACTAACCTAAATAACTGTACTTAATTACACAAACCGAACATTGCAGCCTAAAACATTTCCAAAATGAATCACTACATAAAATATATTCCGAAGAACGATTAATACAAAAAAAAAAAAAATCGACACCTACTTCAAAACAAAAAAAAAAACGAACGCGACGTAGTTAAATTGTCGAGTGCAAACAAAACGAAACCGGTCAAAGTTCGCGATAACTCAGTTAGTGGAAGTTGGCGACCCCTGACTCGTTAGCGGGCGGGACCGTTTCATAATGGCGAGGGCCAGGGGCGCGTCGCGTCGGGGGGCAGAGCCTCCGGGGGGCAGAGCCTCCGGGGGCCCCCAGCATCCGGTTTCGCCTCCAATCTCCGGTTTCGCGACAATGCGACGGATTTTATCGCGACTGCACTCGAACAGGACTTATCCGAAACGGTGTAACACCTCCTTTATATAATTTTTAATTATTTTTTTATAAGTATCGCTACTCAATTATTTATTACGATTGTGCTTTAAGGTGGAAACAAGCGTAACGGCGTGTCCACACTTAGGCCGGCGGCTTCCAGCGGCAAAATACAGAACATGCCGTATATTTTTTATCTTCATACATTTTCATTTAATAACAAGTAAATAAGATTTCAATTGGAATAGATTAAGATAAAATATAAAATGAATGGAGATAAAAAATATAGGGCATGTTCTGTATTTTGCCGCTGGAAGCCGCCGGCCTTAGTGTCTCTGACGTCATAAAATAATGAAATGGAGTAACCCATTATGTTTTTTGTGTGCACGTCTGAGACGTTCTGAGATGCGGCGACTTAAGTGTGTTTCCTCCTTTAGTTCAATTGACGATTTAATTTCACAAAGGGCACAAGTGACCTTTTTTATCGAAATTGATTAAAGTGCAGAAAATAGTTTTATACATGATACAGAACCATTTTCTGTACTTAACTCAATTTCGATGAAAAAAGTCGCTTGTGCCCTTTGTGAAATTCAATCATCAATTGTTATACATAGCTATTTCAATGTTTAAAAAAGCTTAATACCAATATTAAAAATATTGCATTATTATACAAATATACATAGATACTATCGAGACACAATATGAAAATTATTCACAACATTTATTTTTTAATGAAAATAATTAGTTTTTTTTCCGGAAAATGGAAAGATTTATGATTAAATTTAATCCGAGTTGAATTAAAATACGATGATTAATAATTTTCGATTAGTTAGCACCGCTGAATAGGTATTTTATCCTTACAGGAAGAGGCTCAGTTATTCAAAGGAAGTGAGCTAAGCGAAAACTCGTGCTTTTCTCGCTCACTTACATTTTCAGAAATTTTATGCGATCGTTAAATTGTATTAAAATAATAAATTTCGTATTGATTATCTTTAAAATATTATTATTGTACGCACCTTTTGGTATTTGGGACCGATGCTGATTTGCGAAACGTGAGAATCCCATACTTGCTAAATTTGTATTGTAACATTTCGCACTATAGAATGCAAAGAGACTTGGTTCAAAAATGCATAAACAATGAAATATGTATCTTATGGCCTTAAAACTGAGTTTTTTCTGGATTAGTATTTTTTAAAAATTAGAAATAAAAAAAAAGTGTAAAGCAAGATTAACGATGTTCGGTTACTCTGCGCCTGATGTAAACCATCATCTCTATAAATTTTCATAAAATTGATAACAAACAAATTATATTGACGCAAATATGAAAATTTATACATTCACAATATTTTTTTTCATCCGATACTACTCGAAATAATATAAATGTACATATTAATTAATAAAGCTTCTCGTATATATCATTGAAAATTTTCATTCCTCTCTTCGAATTTCGTACAATTTTCACGAGACAGGCGTTAGTTTTAAACGGACGACTTTTCCGTTCTCCTTGGCGTTTTTTTCCCTCGTGAAATTTTCCTCGCGAAATTTTCCTTATGCATTTTCCCTCGGAAGTAATGGACGTGTCAAAACGCATAATAGAGAGGCGTGCAATTTTTTCCCCTGCATTTGTTTGATATTAATGGATTCCGGGGAAATGCAAAGCGACGCCTTAGTAAATGCACAACGCTTAAGTGAAATAAAACGGAATTTTAAACGCGCTAAATCCGGAAAATGCATTTCGCGCAAACCGAGTTTTCCGGATCGATGCGAAAACTTCAGATTTAATGAATTCTTAAATGTGTCATATTATATTTATTTGTATTGCGCAGAAACAATGAGGTTCTATTAATTTGGAGTCGTTCGTTTTGATGGATATTGTAATGGCTTCGTGACGATTTGGTATCGCTATTTTATTGACCCATTTCGAATACAATAGAATCTAATTCGGTACAATTTTGCACAATGTCGATCTCGATTTGTATTTATGCAGATCATAATTTGGGATTTCAATATGATTGATTAAATTGAAAGTTAAAGAAACAATATAATATATGAATACCTAGATTAATGTTAAATCGAAATACACTGGGTTAGATTTCATACGTTAAGTGTGCAATAGAAATGAGTGAGGTACATATACAAATTTTATATGTACCTACTACAAATTATACTAAAATGAGGATGTTTTTTTTTTACAATTTTTCATTGAGCTTAATTAAATTTAGATATAATTTTAATAGAAAATGAATTTAATTGAAAAATATAAGATTTAAAAATACTTTCATATCGACGACATATTTTAATCTTCAGACTTCCGATAGTATATTTCAAAAAACGACCGGAACTGAATGAACTTTTCAATGTGAAAAGATATTTTTATCGTCTAGACGTGACTGCCATAATCTGTTAAAAGTCTCGCGGCGATGATATACACGTACAACACTTTACCTACAGTGTAGTATAACCTCCATTATAAGGACTCATCCTCACTTCCCGATCTCAAATCTGAAATGTCACAAATTCACATTTATCCGATTTTTAAATTCACAATTCAAATACAACGTTGAACTTATGGGCAACATTATTGACGCTGAATGCTTCATATTCATATTGATTCAATTGCATTTGAACGCAAATTAGAAGCACGGTATGAAAATATTGCAATATTAAGAATCGGTCTTTTAATTCATTGTTAGTTAACTACACTAATTCCTTGTGAAAAAGACAAACTTGGTACTTCTCAACCGATTACATATCTCCGAGAATTAGTCTAGTTAACTAACATGAAGGATGAACGAGTAAAAAGACGAACACTCAATGCTTAAAATAAAAATTTGTAAACATTAATTGGACTGTATAATAGCTTAATACGAATTTTACAATTACAAAATCGAATTTTATTGTCGATTAAAGAAAAGTTGGCAACACATGCTGCGGACTATCCACCAAATCGATAGCCTTTCGCGAGCAATTTTTTAGTGCGTTTTGTCGTTTTTTTCCGCAACAGTTTATACCCGAGCAACAGTTACAAATGCTGTACTTTTGGGTGGCGAACAGGCTCAGTCTATATCTCTCTTTTTTTCGCTTCGAGCTTTCGTATTGATGCATCTTTTTCTCACACGCTCCCTTTGGTCGTAACAAATGGTCGTTGCCAACCTACAACTTCATAATGAAACCCCATTAATTACGGCACGATTATTATTTTTTTTTTCTCAAAGTCTTTAAGTTGGCATTATGCGAGTTTTTTCAAACACCCCCTTTTACCCCCATGGTGCGTTTTTAATAGGCAATTTTTCAAAACGTTCAGAAATATACGAGCAAGCATATTGTGCGGTGCTCTGAATGCGATTGCATAATAATTTTATTGGACAATGTTCTTTTGTTCTCCTTTCATACATTTTTGATTGATGCATATCCAATAGTTTAATATTTTTTTATAAAGATATATTTTGCTAAAAAAATCTAACTTATTTAACCAATATCCTAATTTGACATAACTTTATTCGTTCTGAAATAGAATAAATATGAGTATACGTTCACAAAAGTAAACAGTCAATTCTATGAAATGTTAGAAATATAAATTGAATTTCCTATCATATTTTTCTCGTTGATTTGTACTGAGAAATACGGCAAGGGTATAATTTTATATTTCTCACCCAATAATTTTGATGTGAACATCTTATAACGAAGACATTCATTTCAATATGAAAGAAAAGTCGAGTCAAAGCAGAATCAGATGAAGATTTTTCATACTTAAATACATAGTATATTGTACACAAACGAATAAGAATACAGACACACAATAATAATAGACAGAAAATATTTTCAACTGTTCACATTTTTTTAATAAAATCTATTCTCAGGTAAGTTTTCTTATTATGTATGTACATTTTGATAGAATCTGATTGATATGTATTTGTTATAAATTCATATCTCATATAGGTGCGTATTATGAAAATATTTTTTATTCTCGTTGATACTTAAAAATCTATATAATATTCTAGTTCTTAAATAATTCAGTAAAAACATTGAAGCTTTAACCCTATTTGTGCGAACGACTCAATCCAAATGGAATAGAAATGACTCATTGCATAAATAAAATCTTCGTCCGCTAAAAAGTACCTTTTTTATTGCAATCTGCATTTATAGCATCATTAACGAAATGACGTCACAGTGCTTTAATTATACGACTTGTTCACAATTAAAAAAATATTTCATAACTCAAGAAAAATACTATTCAGGAATGTTCTCGTTAAACTAACTAAATACATGCTGACAGAGTTGAATCAGATCTAAAAATATAACTTTTTTAATAAAATATATGACCTGTTTAATTATATTACAGGTATTTTAATAATCTATTTGAAATATACCTATATATTTTGCAGTAATGGAATATTATGTGAACTTAGAGTCAATATTACAGACAAACACACTTAACGAGATTATGTAAATAATGTCTGAAAATTTAATACTAAAGAAAATCAGAGGAATTTTGAAATATGCCACAAACATTTTCAATAATTTTTCTATACTTTTTGTTTGACGGATTCAATCATTTTGTGCACAGAAAAAATCATACACTTATGTATCTGCATCGAATGTACAATTCATATTCAATCCGCTGATGCAGTATATGAAAAAACGAATAAATGGAAAATCTGCAAAATGCATGAAAACATTTTACGAAAACGCAACAAAATTGCTGCAAAAAAAAAATGCACTTTTCCAATTTCCCGACGGCTGAATCTACTTGTAAATTACAAGTGCATCGTATTTTTCCAAGCTCGGAATGCATGTAAGTACATAATGCAATCGAGTCCAACTACCATCACTTGTCCGATTCGCAATTTAAACTGGGGACATTTGCTGAATTCCCGGCATTTCTGCAATCACGGACGAATACCTGTTAACCCTGCGAATGCCCGGGGCTTAATCCCTAAATTGTGCACGAATAGCTATACCTACCTAGGTATACCTAGGTTTGACTTGTGTACCAACAGGAGCGTTGACACGTGAGCCTCATGTCAAATATTAGCATTTCGAATATCAACGTTTCATGAACGACCTTTTTGCTAAATCTACAAAAAAAAAGTGTTAGCTGAGGGTCGATTTTTCATTGACCTTAACTAAACTTAAACTTGGTGTTTCTTTTCTATATATGACGACTGAAAAGGCCAAGGGGTACAAGTGTCCGAATCTAAGTTGACCATACCTACAAGTATTTTGAGGAGATCGAGTGATTTGATGATATATTGAGGCACACGTTCCGAATTCGTTTATATCCTTTTGCCACCAAATAAATGAGCGTGCATAGAAGCGATTCCTGTGCATATCTCAATTTCAGTAAAAATGTCACTTGTACCCCATGGTCATTTCGATCGTCTTATGTAGTTCGGAACTGTGAGTTAGTAATGATGCCTTGACAACTGTCAAACTCTGTAGGACAAAAAAACCCTAATTTAGTTAAGATTAGTAAAAACTGTAGTAAAAACATCGGACATTTTTCAATTTCGTTCACTATATGATTTGTGTCCGTGCTATTTTCATATACTATCTTATTCTATATCACCAAGTTTCCTTTTTTTAAATATTCAATGAAATTATTTTCGACGAATCCAGTGTTGCTTTGAGTTTTATATATGTAAATTAAGCTAAAATTTTATATAATGCTAACGTCCCGTTCTAGTGTGAAGTATTCAGAAGTAAAACGGCTATTTTCCTCGATTCGTATAGATTCGGGTGCAGAATAAATCTCGTGGGCGTTCAAGGGTTAATTTATACGTATGTATGCGTTCAATCTAGCTCTGCACACTTTGTTCCATCTACCATTGTGTGCTTTTAGTGTCTAATTGGCTAACACTGAGATACGACCCATTTTTTTTTTCGTATACATAAAGAGGTCACCACTTAACGGAAACTACCATTTTCCATTTAGTCTCGCGTTCAATTTAATTTTCATTATTGTATTCGAAGAAAATCGACGAGTTTCATATGAAAAATCGCACAGTATACAAAAGATAGATCCGGGAAGATAATAGATGAGAAGAAGTCAGGATTACATGATAACCCTTTGGGCACAATGGATCTGGATGAATCGAGGAATGGTTGGGTGAATATGCAAGTCTGCATGTATGCACATTCGAACAATGCGTGCATCCAAAGTGCACATCCAAGCATAAAATGGCTCGTTATTTGCTGAAGCTGTATTAAAAATATCTTAATATTGAATTAAATATGCTCAATTTTCGACTTTCGAAAAAGCTGAAATGACATTTCTGTTACGTTGTATAATGTCAATTTTCTGAAAAGTTACGTATTCTAGTGAAAATCTATATCGATCTAAATAAAATAGCATAGACTATTGATGCCTGGAAAAAAAATGGGCACAGCAGGTGAGCGCAGTTTTAAACTGAAAGCAATTTGGCACAACGCGACGTAAAGCGTCCCATACACTACACAAACGCATACACTATCGGAATAATTATGGACACTTCATAAATTCTATGAATTTTTTCACAAAATCATTTCAAATATCGATATAAAATCCAATAATAATAACTTTACCTGAATTTTTTTTTCGAAAAACGAAAATTTATCAAATTTCGAAGTGTCCACAATTAATTGCACTAGTTTACATTGCAGATGGATAGATTCGGCTTGGATCTGCATACATTGGTATAAATATATGCAGTAGTTTGAATGCAGCGTGCATTTGAGGAGAGTCGAGATTTATCTGTCTGATTCGGTGCAGCGGCCATAATCCGCAGATATTAAAACTTGGACCACTCGAACGACTTGCGCTCTCTTTCTGTGCTATTTACCGCAAATGTTCGTATCGTTCTGGAAAATGGGCATCGGTAGGAATAGGGTTGATCGCCTTTATAAATTAATATTAAATGGATATCACTTCGTCATGCTGATTTCGTAGATAAGGCTTGGTCAGGCTGATTTCGTGGATATGGCTTCGTCAGGTTAATTTCGTGAAATTTTCTTAAATTAAATAGTTCAATCAATCTCTTATAGGCTTTGGGTTAAGAATTATATGCGAGATTGCTTAATTTATTTAATTTTAAAAAAATCCGATGAAAATATATACATACAACGACGAGGATAATTATTTATCCTAATGCATTAAATAATCCTTATTGCTTATCATTTTACTGTTTAACTTTCCATTATTAACTTTAAATACCTATACTATACAACAGTTCATAATCGGCTTAAAATCCATAAAATCTCGAGCAACGCAATAATTCCATTATATAATATTCGATTTTAATAGCGTTTATTTTTATTCCCATTTTGAGTCTGGGAATTTTAATATGACTAATACTTATATTAATGAATATTATATTGATTTTTTTATTAAAATACATGCTTATTATAGTATATCAATTTATTCATAGATATATCAATGTTGCCAACCCTAAGGATATATGTATTTGAGATGCACTTTTATGTGATATTGCATATGTAATATCTAGGGTGTATGGGGATGGAAATTCTGATCGCTGCACTCTTTAATGAGTTTATTCGATTTTTAAGTTTTTGATTATTATATGAATTTTATTGAATCTTATATTTTATATTATTATTATCATTATAAGATATTTATTACAGTAAATTTAATAGAAATCATAAAATACTGAAATTTCCATTTATTAATCAAAAAAATATATTATAAAATGAAATAATTTAACGAAAATCACTGATGTTGTATGTGGGATTTCAATTTAAAGTGTTTAATCAAATTATTGAATTTCAAATTTGGGTCACCTATCAAATTATGGTGAAACTGCGTGGTTTGTTGAATTTTCATTTTAATTTAATTCGATTGAAATAGTTACATTAAAAAGAAAAAATATTATTTTAAAAAGAAAAATTAATATTTTTGTATTGAATATTATATTGATATCATAAAACATAAAAAATACTGGATATTTATGGAATTTTTTAAATGGGAAATCTCAAATTTTCCTGATTTCCACGTAGAGACATCATTCGGCGGAAAACTAAAACGTTTAAAAAGAAAATCTGCAAATTGGTTGTCAATACAGATATAAAATATATTTTTTATTCATTTCGAAAATATCACATTATATTTAGATATGCCTATTTAACTCATAATTGATTAATTTTCATGTAGTGAATATTTTTTTGTTATAAATCATACGTAATTTATAGCTTAATATGATTTAAAAGAGATGTCACTTTTTTAAGAATCTTTTTCATGAAAAATTTCTACTAAAACTAAACGTATGACCAATCATAAACTACAATCGATATGGATCACTATAATAATTAACAAGCAATTATCTTTCATATGTTAAAGATAAATTATAAATATTTAACTTCGTTACTCTCTGATTGAAGGTAATATTTCGTAAATTCTGTTCCAAATAAAAATATGTATATGAAATAAACATTCTATTCTGATTCCCAGCAATATATCGATCATTGATTCGAATAATATTTTACAAATTCCTAAAATTCTCCCTAGAACATTCTTGTGAAAACATAATGTAAGTAGGCGTACGTTTGTTTTCCAAAATGGACCAATAAACATAAACTGTTATTCAAAAAATCCAAATTTATTGCCGAAATTTTCTACTAGATTCGATAAATGAATATTGAAACCCACATATGAACCGTTAGATTGATTCATTTTCGCGTAAGCCAAAAAATATGTAGATATTTCTTAGGCGGATTTATTTTTAACCCTTAAGCTCCGGAGAGCTTTTCCACAAAGTGAGCAATAATAAGAAATGTTCTACATAAATCACAATCGAGGTGGGCTGCCTTTTATGACGTGTAAAACGCTGAAGGAATTCATTTTCATGCATCTTTTGAATTAGATTTGATAAAAAGCAGATTCCTGAAAACGGTATCGTTCATCATACATTTTCATAGTGCGTCATACCTGTGGCGTAGTATTGTTTGTGCGTATTTTTGCGGTTTATTTGTTTATTTTTCCACATGATAGAGGTGTGGATTGTTGATAAAAATGTATACAAGGTGGGTCGAAAGTCACATTCTTATTTAAAAATAAATATAACAAGTTTTATATTTTCGTTCAAAAATTTTAACTAACAATAAAACATCATACATGTTTTATCTTATAAATTTAGCAGTCATAACATCTATTTATTTCTGGTTTTGAATCATATTTGGATCATATATTTATCAAAATTATACGAAAATGATATTTTCTTACATAATACAAATTTATAACGCACAGATAATTTACTAGCAAATTAATATGCGTTGTTTACAAAACAGAGCAAAATTGATCTCAAATATCATAACCGCGTAACCACGTTTCGGAAAAATTTCTAGGAATTGTATTGCACAAATAAACAAATTTTCATTATAATAAACCAATCTAGTATATTTAATTACGTTATATTGATTTGAAATTTCAGTTTTGATCAGTTGATATAGATGTAAAATAAAATGTGTGATCAATAAAAATAAACATATGCCGACATAATCCAATACACATTTGAATATCACTACTTATTTCAAAAATACAACATGTTACATGCAAATAGTAGGAATGTAAAGATTATCAGATTATGACGTTAACAGTGTATCGTTATCGTAAATTTACTAGACTGTAGCTATCTGATATTTTTTCACCCACTGCATTCCGAACGCAGGACTCAATGGGTTAAATCGTGTATTTCAATCAATATGATGCTTAGGGAAAACCCGATAATGTCATAGTAGTTATACATAAATATAATAATTATTAATTAAAAATTTCCAATTTGAAAAGCTGACTTTTTTTCGGGAATATTAATTATTCCCATTTATCTGTTTATATAACCTAGATTTTTTTTCGTTATGGTTTTCGTTATCTGACACGTTTTAGTGCGGGATTATTTTATAATGAAAGCTCACATTAGTAAAAATGATAAAATCGAATCTCTGATAACGAAAAAGCTCACAAATTTATGAAAACGTTCATGAATGGAAAAAACATACTGGCCTTAACAACAAAAACAACAGTTATATCTTTGTGAATATATAATAGATATATTTTTTATACGATAATATTTTTTATTAAATATGTTTCGACGAAACAATCAACACTTTTTAAGCCAAAAATATTCTTAAAACAAAAACTTTTCAATCAATCCGAGAAAAAATATTCACACACGAAACGAGAAAAACCTCATACGCAGTTTTACGACAACACGAATTTTCCATTCTCTCGGTTCGACTTTTCAACATTTTCCATCTACAAATGAACTAATATATCCCGGCCCACAGTTTGAGCGATTCGAGAAAAACGTTTTCTCGCGATGAATAAGGAAAAGTCCCAGTGGAAGTGTTAAAAAGAACATCAACGTGTGCACAAAGTTTACGACGGGAAAATGAAGTATTTTTAACGGTTGTCTGGGTGCTTTTGAGGCTTTCAGCAATTCACCTGTCTGAAATCACGAATCAAAAGTCGAAAGGATAAAGCTTGTCAAGTACTCGCTTATATCGGTGAGAAGCTTGCTTAATAAATACGTATATATGTCTTTATTTAGACGTTGAAACGATTGAGTTTTCATTTCGTGCTTTCTTGGATTGATGCTTGAAGGTTTTCTTTTTTATTTTTGCATTCTAAAAAAAATCTTATTCTTGTAATGTAGGTCAATTGAGTTTGTTATTTAAATCTGGATTTATAAAAAAAATATTTATATAAAACTGAATTATGAATATAATGAATATTAAAAAAAAATATCTTATATGTTGGTATATGTATTTTCATTACAATGAAAAATCAATATGAAAGTATTAATTTTATCTGTATTAGTCTTTTCAATACATGCTCTTCTACATTTTTGTTGATACAATTACATAAAAATAAATGTTCAAAAATAGTCATAATAAACTTATAACAATATCTATTAAATTATATTCTAGAATACAACCCTATGAATAGGAAAAAGCACTATTATAGACACAGTCAAATAAACATATTAGTACTATAATACATATATAGAATAACTATAATTAATAAAAATAAATAATAAATGATTAATACAAATGAAATATAGAATATCCAAATTCGAAATTAATTCAGTACATTTCAAACCGATTACCGAAAGTTTCACACCAAAGACGATTCTTCAAACGAAATTTCGATACGTTCGATTGATTCCCTTTGAGAATAATCACTTTATGCAAATGCTGGTTCAGACACGATACACAAATATAATTCGATATTGTGTCGAAAGGCTTCGATGGAAATTCACCTTCGATCTTCTCTGGAAGTCGAAAAAATATCGAATTTCCATTTAAAGTTTACGCGAACCGAGCTCCTACATCAGGCGAGTGCAAATTATTACATTATCATGGATTTTCATAAAGCGCGTGTGGGTATTTCCATTTTTGAATATTTGGCGCCTCTTTTGGTTCGGTGAAAATGAGAACCATAATCGTAACGTTTCACATAAATAAAAAAAAATAACTTTCATAATATGAAAAATCACCTGAAAGTTCACAATGAAAACGGCAATTTTATCAACTGTATAATATTGACTCTCGTTATTAATTCGTTATTTAATTTGTTCTCAACTCCCATCTCGAAAAGATACGATTAAACATTATCGTATCCGCAACTTTGTACTTTCAGAAGAGTTGAACATATTTAACCGTTTTATGAGACTTTCTATTACTGAAACCAATTTGAGCATCAAATCATACAACAATTCAGAAATTATTCAATAAAAATTATTAATTGAAAATTTTCAATATTCAGATGAATTATCAAATTTTGTATCAATATTAATATTTTTTTCGGTTATAATGTTTTATATTTATCATATCATATTAGAGAACAATCGTATTAGATTAGAGATTAATAAATAACAATTAAAGTACTCGCCATTGAAGTAATAAGTGCTCTTACAATTTGATGATACTATATCGATCACACATATCATAAATGTGCAGATGTATCATATTTTGATATTAATAGAAAACATATGTTTTTAATTAAATTTTACAATTTTTATCGACTCATAAAATTCAATTTTAAATAATTATAAACTCAAGATAATTTTAAGCAAAATTTTATTACAGTTTTAATTTATTTCCCAATGTTTTGTCATTCAATATCAATATAGAAGTGTTATAAATTAAATTTCACACAAAATCAAACACGAACGAAACGTCATTGAATTTCCAGCTAAATTGGCGCAATCTCAACCGATTCGCAAACATCCTGAACAACAATATCTGCAGGAATAACGCAAATATCTATTAATTTAACTTGAGTGGGCAATAAAAGGATTTTCCGGAGATTTCCCCGACAGAAAAGTGTGATTAGTATGTGCGGCCCTCGGTCGTGCACTTCAAAAGCCTTTCTAGTTTGTATTCGCTTCGAGAACTTTCGACTGTGACGAATTTAAATTTCAGATGCTCAAAAGTATGTATGAAACTGAGAGTAAACGGCTTTGTTTTATGTATGTGTGGAATTAAAATGAATAGTTTATTAAAGTAAAAAAATTACGTCAAGTGTGAGTGTATGTGCAAAAATGTTGTGTTAGTACAAATTGATATATATTTTTTGAAATCCGTCATAAAACCATCACACAGATAACATATTTGTGATCGATTGCATTAATAAATTATCATTGAAGGGGAAAGTGAGGTGAATTGGGCACTATTTTTTGCATGAATTATATTTTTCCAGATTGCCTGCAAACTTAAATCCAATTCGTTCGTTTCTTATAAATTGAATAAAATCAATAACAAACTCATCTGTTTTAATCTTGATGTGTTAATCATCCCTTGTGCTAATCGAAAAACGTACTGGACTAATTTCAGAAATATATTTTTTTGGGTTATGAAGGAAATAAACGATTCAAGTGGTTAATTACTTAGTTTATTATTCAATTATGATATATTTTATTCGCTTGTATCTTGTAATTATCATTAATTGTAACATTAGAGTAGGGTTTATTAGCCTTGATTAAAAATATAAAAGAAAAACGAAAACTCCATAAAATCGTAAAAATATTTGATCAAAGATTTTTTTTAATGAATTTCGATGCATTTAAAAAAAATATAAAATACTAATATGCCATAATGAGAAATATTATATAACAATGAAAATACCAATGTGAAACTTAAATTATTTTTTATATTATCTATATTGTATTTTCTAGAATTTTGATGGAAATGTCATCCGCCATTTTGTCACAAGTGCAACACAAAATATCACTAGATTATGTTATATAAATAAGCAAAGAAAAAACGACCAGACACAGTTTCGATGAGCGAGAACCAATTTCCCAAATTGAAATTTTCCAAGGAAGGTAAAAAACTAAAATCAATCATCTTATATACATATTGTATAAAGGTAAAGACGAAACTATCTTACTATATTCATTGGTATAATATATCTGATATTATAATATTCAACTGAAACAAAAAACAACCCTTTTCAAACATCCGATGCAAAGTGACTTTTCCAGAGCGAAATGAGCTTTTCCGCTGCAGATTCGATGAGATAAAGATGAAAACTCTGCATCTTGGTTTTCCCATTCAGAATTCTGACTATGAAAGAAACGTATGTGTGTGAAAAACGTGTTTTTGTGGGCGTGAACGGTTTAAACATATAAAGGGCAGCTTAATGGAGACGAGTACGCATTTCGGTTCGAACTGTGGCGCCAAAAGGACGCATTCGCATCGAATTGTCGTCGTTCGGATGACATTTAAGGTAAATTTTCATTTTATAAGTCATTTGGATATAATTTATTTCGAATTGTGAAAAAAAATTTTTTTTTTCGATCAATTTTTGGTAAAAAAATAAATAAATATATAGCTATATATGTGTATATAAACTATAAATAAAAATTATTTGGTTTATATTCAATGAAATAGTGGTAAAAATAAATTATTTTATATAAAAATTTTATTTGAAAAATGCCATTTTATATACTTTTGCATTTTGGGTATGAAAGGATTCTATTGTAATAGTACAAAGTAATTAATTTATATGTATAATATTTTCAAAGTAAAAACGAAATCTATGCATTTTTGTTAATTTGATAAAATAATTTTTGTTTGAGTAGAAAAATAATCATAAATTTTTAATTTATATTTTATTCGTTTTTGTGTAGACTAAGCATCACTTTTTTTTAAATATTTATACTTAATCTATTATTTAAATTAATTTTAGATTATAAAAACGTCAATATACTGTTTTAGATAAGTTCACTTTATATATATTTTTTATTTTATTTACACCCCTTAAAGTATCATTTATCATACTTATTGCCAATTATCTAATAATTCATATTATTTTAGTAAATTCAACACATTAAAATTATATATTGTATTTATGAAGTTTCGTTTTTTTGTATCGCTCTGTTCATTGGTACTATAATATAAGAAGATCGTAATCATTACGATATTATGACCTCATACGATCGCACCAATTTCGCCATTACCATGAATATTCATCACGTTGATAATGAAAGCCATAACAGCATCTTCGAGTATATTTTTAGACGGTACAAGAAAAATATCGATAGCGAAATTGACTTACATGTAATAATTAATCGGGATTATAATTAGTTTTTAATCATCAAAGAGAATGTCCTCGGTTTTTTTTATCTTTCTCAACTTCCTTTTCGTGAAAATCTTTATTAATTAAATTCAAATTATAAAGCCTTTTCGGAAGAGAAAATAATTTCGATGAATTCCTTTCTTAAAATTGATTTGATAATATAAAATGTATTAAATACATTTCAGTCGATCGATAATATAATTATTTAATGTAAATATTTGAAGTCTTTCGTTTTAAGATATTCATCTATGTCTATTCTATCAGTTTATATATCGATTTCCATAACTATCAATATATGTACAGTATTTGTAGTGAACTATAACATAATACCATATGAAATGCAAAATGAAAACTTTCAAAACGTCCGTTTATAAATACGAACGAAAAACACATATTTCACAAACGCCGGATATTTATATCCTTTTGCTAAAACCAAAATAACGAAACGATATTTCATTAAATTCATACATTCATATGTATCTACATATTATATTTTAATATCTCACTCTTTACGCATATATTTGTAAACGTGGAAATATTCAACGAATACAATACGAATTTTTTTTTCCATATGATCACTTTCGATAAAATCGCGGTAAAATTCAATTTTTTCACGCGAAAATGATTTATTTTATCGAGTTTGAGTATTATGGATGTTTTTTTAAATTTAATTGAAAATTTTCGATGAATTCGTATTTGTATTGAAAAAAAATCGATTCAAAGTCGTTCAAGACGATTAGATTCGAATGAGTGGTACGATTCGCAAACTGCTATTTTTCTTCGATAATTTCAAATTATTATTAGATGATAATAATCAAGGTTCTATTTTTGGATTGTACGAACCTAGATTAACAACTGGATAACAACTTTAGTACGTGAGGGCAAAAAGGATAATATCCAAAGTACGTTTTTGCCCACGTAAACGGATTTACGTTTGGAATTTCGCAAGATTTGTTCTCATTTCGGCTGATAAATAGTTTGTGTATTAATTATACGTTTATTATTGCTTCCGATTGATAATATCAGTTACGAATGAATAAATTTATCTTAATATATGTACATATAATATGAAGGAATATAGTCACACCGTATTCGTCGATCGTTGATTTGTAAAGGTTGTAATTTTTGATTTACTACATTGAAAAAGTCTTATATGATTAATTATAGTTTTATATTGTATAATATCAAATATTTGTTTTATCAAACATTCTTTTGCATATATTAAAATATTTCATATAAAAAATGATATAAGCACACTAATTTTAAAATTTAATATCGTCTATTTTTAACTAGAAGATTGAATTGATTCTGATACGATATTCTGAGTCTTCAAATACGATTCATGAGAGAATAAGTTATTTATATTGTTTTAAGAACATATTTACTTTTCTGTTGAATTTTTTCACATATAACGTTTTCGTTTTTTACAACTTGTCAAAGAAATATTATACAAATAAAAGCAAATCCTCATGAAAATATTCAAATGCATACAAAATAAGCGACACAAAGTTCAAAAAAACAAAAAGCTTTTTCTTAGTAAACTTTTCACATTATACACAGTATACGTAAATAATAATTAATTCTAAAAATGTCTTAATAGGGTTTACAAATTATATTAAGTTTCAAATGTGTCTTATTTTTTTTTTACCTTGTAGATATAAGAAAATGAGTGCAAAACAAAATCACGTACTTCTCGTTAACTTTCAGCGATTCCTAACGAAAAAAAAAAAAACAACAGCGACAATTCCGATTATATTTTCAAAATAGATAAAAATAATCATTTCAATTTTCCTATACATTTTCCATTAAAAACTCCCGACGAGCTACATATTTCAAACTAGCAAATTCAAACTAAAGCCTACTTTTTCCTACTCGAATGCCTCTAACGAGACTTCGACAAGTAGTTAAACTCTCTTCGAACACCTTCCGATTGATTTGCAAACGATGTTTGTATATTTTCAGAAGTTGATCGCTGAAAAGTTGAAAATATCCCCGAGCGACCTGCAAACTTTTAACGATCTACCATTAGACATGCACGAATTACTATCAATGTACTAAACGCTTTCAATACCAACTGTAAAGTATCTTTTTGCCATTGTAACGATTTTTTAAATGTTTTTGTAAAGATTTCCTGTTTTTTTTAACCAATGTATTCTTAAGTGAAAATTCTACGAAAACTCCTTAAAATTCTTAACGTTTTTCATATTCGGAAAGTTAAGGTATTTCGTTATTTTCTTCATTCAGAAAAGGGTTTATATGTTTTATACTAAACTTTTAATATTTTATCATATAAAGTGTTGCCGAAAAGTATAAACGACCAAAGATGAGCCAATTTAACTACTTCTTAATATAATTTTATTATTTGTACGTTTCTATAGAGCACGTTGTATTTAGTGTGAAAGTCGTTGTTGAACTTTTCTCTTCAACATTAAGGCGGTGTGCGGTTTGACTTTTAAACATAAAGTTTTGCTGTCGCATTAAAATAATTAATGATTCTGTGAAGTGAATCAAAGTGACTATTCTTAAGTGTATTTTATTGTGATATAAGAAAATCCAAAATTGCAAATATCACTTTGAAATGTAATGATAGAATTGATTTGTAAGAACAATTCAGAACCAATGTAAGCGCTGAACTTAAATTAGATCAACTTGATTTTTTTAATGGTTTACTAAAAATTTGAATTCAGCTCGCGTTTTGATTAATCATATCATATTTATAAACAAATATGAATTGAGAGCTAGGCGCTGGTAATTTTTCGGGACGTGGTTGTTTTTTATGGAGGCATAAAATATTTTTCATGCGTCAAAAGAGACATAAAAACAACGGTCCCGAAAGAATTTTCCGAAAAGTGTCCTTCGACGCTTTTTCGACAGGAAAACTCGCAACATGCATGAATTTACACTTCATACAAGAAAAACACTCAAGGCTAGGTTTATGTTAAGATTGTTATAAAAATACCGGGGTATTTTCCTGAAAATTTTATACTTTAACTCGGATTTGCGTCGAATAGGGAGAATACAGAAAACGGAAAAAATCAATTTCCTAACATTTCACAATTGAACGATTTTTATATCTTTTATCTACCATTATTCTTGTTTCTACAAATCCGATTCAATATGAAAAAAACAGTTTGTGAAAATATAATTGATTATTACCTTAAAATGATCAGTACAGTCAATCCTCCAATTTCGAACTGTCACAAATCTACAGACATATGTACTATAATATGTCTATCTCTGTCTCGCATATGATTTGACATTTCGTAGTTGGAGAACTAATTGTATATATGTGTATGATAATTTTGATTTGCATGTGTCTGAAACATGTGTACCTACTGGCGAAACTGTACTTGAATGAAATGTTCCTCCACATTTCCGTCGATATTTATAGCATACACATATACTCATACTTCCATTAACGAACTTTCAAAAATACCGTCAACTGCCAAAAGACAAAGATGGACGTTTACGTGTATTTTCTATCTTTATTATTCGGCACTCGCGCTAATTTTAGATAGTTCATTAATTGAAGTGTGATTAAAATTAATCGATTCAGATTCTAATCGTTACACATCTCATCAAATTAAGAAAATAGTATTAATTTATATGCATATATTTATAATTATTTTCATATGGAGAAGCAGTTAATATTAGACCTGTTTATACAATATGAACCAAAATTGAAAATATTAAAACCATAAATATCAAAATTACTTGAAAATATATACAAAACTTTATTTAGAACTCTGAGATATTTTTCAAAGTTTCAGAATAATTCGGCAATATATTGAGAGAGTATTACACCACCGACGTAATAAGAAAGAGTTAATTTTAATTGAAAAAGGTTGAGAAGTAGTTTGCATTTTATATAAAGCCCCGTCACTTTCTCTGGTGAAAAACGAACCTTATTTTAAAAATAGCCTAACTTGGCTGAACCGAATAACTCAAATTAATTGTGGCCGAATATTTCCAGGAGCGGCTCAACCTCTTTGGAATTTTTCCGAGACGAGTTTCCTGTAAGATTTATATAATTCATAAAGAACGTAAATTCAGCGAGGAAAACCTCGGTTTTCTGTATGCAGTTTGTTCTCCGCTAATTTCCGCTTCAATTTAAATTCGGATTCGAAATGTGTGGAGAGAAAAGTTTAATTTGCGATTCGACTTTTCGTCTGTCTTTGAAATTTTCGTATTTTCATATGAAAATTTAATGGATAAATTTTTCGCGTGGAAAATATTTTTCGTGAAATTTTTGCCGCCTTTAAGTAAATTGGTGAAAGAGTTTTTCTTTCGTCCGAATAATTTTCTTTGAGTGTAAGAAATTTTCAATATCGTATCCTTAAGGCTTATTTGAAAGATAAAAGTGATCAATTTCATTATCTTGAATTACAATCGAATATAAACAGTATCGTTAAAATTTTCTTCTTAAATATGCTTCTTTATATTCAACGTAATTGAAATTATTGATTAATTTTACTTATTATTATCATTCCGATTATTATTTTATCATTAATAAAAATGAGGCTGGATTATAATTGTAACACTCACATATTCTTTAACAATAACTCGAAAATACGGATAGACAGGTACATATAAATGATTAAATTGAATATAGGTACCATGATTAGTAATAATATTACTTCTTTTTGTCATATTGGCTGTTTGTCATTTAAAAATTTACTGAAAATCTTAATGTTTGAATTCTAGTTGGAAAACATAAGTGCTTAATTATAAAAAAAAATATTGTTGATGCACAACATGCTGTGGGTTTACTTGTTTATATTATATAATAGAAAATATAATATGTTTCACAGAAATTATTTTGCTATCCATTTTGTACCTTAATAATTATGAAATGTTTTGAATGGTTTTCATATGAACATGCAAATCCATATTCGATTACATATGAAACAATATTCAATTTCATTTATATTTACAAGATAATATTTACAGGCATATTATAAATACATGTAGGTATATTATCAATATTATGTTCTAGGTATAATATATTTTATTTAGATGTAATATAAATATTACATATTAAATTTTCAAACCAATCTATTAAAAAGATTGAAGATAAAAAGTTTTCTTTCCATTTAAGATTTAATTGAATTCCTACTGCATTCTACGTTAGGACAAAATTTACACTTTGCTTAATGTTGTCGATAGTCATCGATTGGTCTAATGTGGCACCTGATACCATTTACAATTAGCGAAAACTGATTGGTCAATTAACATGTCAAAGGGTTGTCAAGAATGCCATTTAGTCAACGGAACATGATATGATAAGATATGAAATCAGGGGCTGAATATGATTACGGAACAACTCCATACAAAATCATATACCGTTAATACCTACATACAATTCAACAATACTTCCAAATGATAAGCTATACAGTTATTTCCATTTCAAATTTGATATTTAACGCTATAGTTTGAACATAATTCTTTACAAATTCGATATTTGTCATTGACGTTGTAGTATTTCAAGAACAAATAGCATTATAGCGTATATTATCATTAAATAGATTATTTTCATTTTTCAAATATCAGACTTAAAATGAAATTTATTGAAATTAAAATTGAAAAAAAATGTATTATTTTATATAAAAACTTTTTTATGGTATTTGCAGATTTGAAGAATTCGTCGAGAACTAATCTGCACAATGTTATGCAAAACTTCAGCAGCATTAACCGTGATAGTTGTCTGGTGCGCAGTCGTGACACTGATACTTGCTGCTCCGCCAGAATCCGACATGTCTAGGCCTATTAGACCATCCTCGTTCAATAACGTTGATGAACTGATGGACTATGTCAATAAACTCAAAGAGTATTATCGAGTTCGAGGGGGAAGGTAAACTCATCATATCAAATTTTTAAATTGGAATATTCAATTTATATTACAAACTTGTATTTTTATTTTCTTGAAATATTGCAGATATGGTAAAAGATCTACTCCGATTCTGGAGATGCTGAGAAACTACCACATGGCTCAAAATCGGATTTATTAGGAACGAATACTACTCTGGGCTCGTCTAGATCCGTTTTAAATAAACTTCATGTGTTTGTAAATAATGAATGTATTATTTTAATAACAGCACAATTTTCATTTATTAATTCAAACATTGTTGAATGTTTTCAATTATCCTTTACAAAAATATTTTTAGTTCACCAGTACAATGAACTTTTTATGTATATTAAAACATTTTTTGTAATAAGCAATAGATTGTATTATTTAAAATATTTGATTAAGTATTCAAATCATCACGAACGTGAAATATTTATCGAAATGGCTGGGCGATGAATATTACGCATTCGTCAGGTGATATTTATAACTAAGATGAAGCCATCTTGTAAATTATTATGAAAATAACAAATAAAATATTGAATGCATCATGAAATATTTAATTGGCATTATTTTGAAATCGAGTGTTAAGTGTAACTGTAGTCAATCGGAAAAATTTCATTTCAAATTTGAACTGCAGCAATTAAATTGATTTTTCGAAAATGTTAAATGAATATGATCAAAATTTGGAATAGATAGAACATTTTATAAATTGGTGTTAATAAAAAAATATATTGGATTGAAAAATTTATTGTAAAAAATTAAGCTGTCTATATAAAGGTTCAAAAAACATTACAATATACAAATATCGTAATTAAAGTGTAAAATATAAAATAAATATTATATATAAAATGGTATAAATTATATATTTTACTTATAAATACCA
Organism: Cheumatopsyche charites; assembly: GCA_024721215.1. Lineage (NCBI taxonomy): Eukaryota > Metazoa > Arthropoda > Insecta > Trichoptera > Hydropsychidae > Cheumatopsyche > Cheumatopsyche charites. The sequence goes on from CM045580.1 coordinate 8,591,335, forward strand.
ACAAAATTGGTAAAAATAGACGTAACAATGGAGGTAGTCAATGGAAGAGATATTGTTAAAGTATTCAAATCACATTACAGTAAAAGGTGATAAAATATTGATTATGCATTATATGTATAATAATATCAATATGTAAAATCAAGTCTTTCTAATAATTACATTTATTTAAAATTGCTTTGTGTACATTGACATTCAAAAGTTAATATCATGACTAGTGATCTTAAGTAATTTCGCACCATATACGATAGTTATTAATAAACTCAGAGTCTTCATAAATGTGTTTTTTAAATATAATAAATTTATATAAAAAATCGAGGCACACGCATTGTTAAATATAAAATATAAAAATACTTCAAGCAGTAAATATTTCTGAAATTCTTTCAAAAACACACCGAAATTCACACATACTAAGTAATATTAAGGTCCGGTATTTCAATTGTTGGTTAAATTACGAATCTGTAGTTCGAGGTTTTCTTCTATAAAATTTAATAGATATATTCAATGGTTACTAATGACTAACTGTTAACCGATAATTGAAAGACCGGATCTGAAAAAATCTTTGGAGATATAAATGCAATTTTGAGCACACATTACATGGAAAATAAATATTCTCAATTACACAAATTACAACCGAAAAGGAATGGTAACAGCGATATATAAATAAAAGAGCAATATTCCGAAGAGAAATAAGCTATATAAAAAATATTAAAAATTGAAATTCAAGGCAAACATATAAGAGTTTTCCCTTTCCGAATGTGCTGCTGAACCTTTTCAGATGATACAGCTTTCTCTGCGACTATCGAAAACATTCCAGACGTGAATGTTAAGAATACTCCAATGACTGCACAATAGAAAGCCCAACCTATAATAATAATCGAGATTCAAATTTATGAAGGATGTTTGGGTAATTAAGCATTTTAAATCTGAATTGTGCAACTCGAGTCTTGGTAGTGAAGATAAAGGAATATTGTGAATTTAGGATTAGAAGGAAAAGCTTTACTATCTAGCATCTTCCCTCCTCTTGAATACTGTCAAAATATGGAATATTCTGTTAATTCCATCTTAATAATAACGAGTGGAAGGGATAGGTAAAATTATTTACCAACTCAATTTAAATGTATAACTACATACAATGGTACAATAATATGAGGAATTATTTTATTTGCAATACCTAAAGAGCATTCGGCGAGAAAGAATGGAGCCGCCTCAGGCCCACACAATCTTTGCACTCTTGGAGAACCCCAACCCCAAGGGTACAACACCATTCCGACTATCATACAGACACCTAAAATAGCAAAAAAACTATAAAATATCATTATGCAGTTTATTTGAATACCTGATTGCAATGCTAAAACCTGCTAAAGACTGAATCGTTCCCGATAGTGAAAATATGCTCTTTCTGCAAATAGCTCGAAAACAACAGCTCATCGCACCGCTGACTAGAGTCAAACTGTTGATGACAAGACCTGAAATATTAAAAAAAAAATACTAGAATCAGCTGATATGCGTCCATAATTATTACAAAACAAGTTTCCTAATACAAGCTCAATATTGTCCGTTTCAAATTCAATATTTTCAGATTATTAAATATTTGGATAAATTAAATTCAGTCTGCTATTTTAATTTCATTTAACTAAAATTCAAATTTGAAACATTAAATATCACAAAATGAAATTTAGCTATCCGATGAAATAGAATATAATTCAAAAGACTAAAGTTATCACTTTTTAGAATCACATTGTTCTAGTTCTGTTCTACATTTTAAAAAGAAAATAAGATTTCTCCAAATAAATAATTTAATTAAATTTTAGTTATTGAAATAAATTTATACTACTCACCTAAAGACATGAAGAAAAGACATGCCTTCCAAACAGCAGGAAAGACAGAATTGTCAGTAGCAAAACCATCCAGTGAAAAGGGTCCACAATGATTCTTTCCATATACCAGAGTGCATCTAGAGAAATTATTACATTATTACATATAACGTCTAACTATCTGTCTGTGTGTCTATGTAACGCTCCAAAACTGCATTGATATATTCAACGGGTTGATAGCTAGTTTTGCAATAATCTAACAAAAATATATTATGTCTAGAAACCTACCGATTATAAATTCCATCACTAGGATTGTAAAGAATTGTATCGTTTTCTGTATTTTTGATTCGTGTCGGACCAATCAGCCATTTGGGAGTCAATAATGCCAGTAAAACAGACATAGTTGATACGAGGCTCAGCATCAGCCAAACGAGGCTTCTACCAGTAACTATAACGTAGCACATTATGTAGATTCACAAAATACCCTTAGTATAAAATAAAATCAGTCGAATTCGCATGGAGCATCTGAAAACAATATATAATGATAATTAAATATTAAATAGAAAACTTTGAGAACAGCTGGTCAAATAGATAAGAAATGTTTACAAACAATATGAAATACTTTGCAAGTATTATTATAAGTATGTAAGATGACTGAGTTACCATTCATCCGATACATATGAACAAATGGATAAAATTAAGGAATCAAGACATGTAACCAATAAAGCATCGAAAAGGGTTTAGATTTTTTTTAGATCTTACCTAAATGTGATGTTTGGTAATTTTTTCGATTTTGATGATAGATAGATAGATAGATAGATAGAATACTAAATAATATCAGATAAATTAGTCGAAAACATAAAACTGCCAAATGCAGCTGCACACTTATGCTCAAAGGGCCATAGGATGACACGCCCCACGCGTTGTATATATTTTGGTTATTGTACAATTTTAGATCTAATTGCATACGTGCATAAAGAATATAATTGACCTTGAATTGTTAACGATTTGTAAATATGAAAGAATAATATTTCATTAATATTTAAAAGCAATTTCTTTAATTTCGTATCCTATTTCTAGAAATATTCGAAAATTTCAGTAAATAATAGATAATGACATCTATGCATTAAGAAAAACTTAATTTAAAGTAAATTAAAAGTTTGACGATAGATGGTAAGCAAAAATTATCTGTAAATTGTAATTTGTAAAAAAGCTTTAAAAATATACTTCATTAACAATTAATAACCACTGTGAAAATTATAGTTGTTGAATGTGATTTAATTTTGGAATCAAAAGAAATTTATAATTTCAATCATCGGAATCAATAAAATTAGTTTATAATCGAAAAACTGTAGCTTTTTTAAATATTTTAATTGAAAATACACTATGTACAAAATAAAATACATCAATCTGAATTTTGCAAGTTATTATTCAAGTATTGTATAAATAATGAGCCAATTTTTGCTGGATCTTGATTTGAATACTGCATTTTAGCAAAAGATAAGAATTGTCTTCTGAACTTATTCAAGACCATTGGTTGTGAGGCTTGCACGGCAGTCACATCTAATCGACAATTCGGATAAGATGGGAAATGCATATCCGAATATGAGTTGATTTTCTTATTTTCAATTATTTGTTTAGAAATATCTTGGGTAACTTTGTCTAATTCATACAAAAAGTTTGTACTTGAGAGGGGAGGCTGAAAAATAATTTAGTGACATAAATAAAAACTAAAGATAAATGTCTATGTACTACCAAAATGAATAAAAATACATTTTGAGTGCTCATATTGGGTGGTGGTGGTTTCTTTTCATACAATACTTTGTAAATATCATCAAAATTCAATTCATCTTGTGGTTGTAGTGTGAAGAGTGGACTGTCCCACCTTGTTTGAGAATTTGGTTCTTCAAATCTGAAAATTATGATAAAATATAGTATATAAAAATCCAAACTGAGTATATAAAAATATGAAAAAAGGATACCTCAAAACTAATGCATCAAATGTTTCTCTTGTGTAGGGTTCGTTATCTAAATATGATTGAGATTTATGTTTATCTGTTAACACTTCTCTATTTTCGTTGAATTTCCATGCTTCTTCTATATTGATTATTGGAAAGATAGTACATTGTGTAGTTTTAGAAGCTTTTGAACCACAATAGAGCTCATATCGGAAACCTGGAAAGAAAGAAAAAGAATCCATGCACCAACAAATCTTCATCAATATAAACAACGGTAAAAAATGGGATTGAGTTATATGTAAATTTAGAATGAAAATAAGGCCAACTTTTATCAACACTGTGAGTAAAAGCAAATGTTTCAAAAACATATACAGATACCTTTTATATAATTTGAACCATCTAGTATGATTAAATCGTTATGATTTAGCAACGAAATGACTTGAGATTTCAAAAACCCTCTGACTTGTTTTTCTTCTTGTGAATTGTGATAGAACTTGTTTTTCGAAAAACCTGCAGAAGCAATAGCGACTGCTTCTGATACTACGATAACTCGTTTGCCCAAATTTTCAAAATGATCAACTAATTGTTTTGTGCGTAGTGTTTTTCCACAGCTGGGTATTCCGGATAAAATAATCAAAGGCATGTCTGAAAAAAAAACTAAAAAATGGGTTATTTTCAGATTATTGGTATAAAATTGCTTAACTAAACTACATTAGTACAATTGAATTGAACAAACTCGGTGTACAAACGTCAAAATGACATAGATAAACATAACCTCAAATTAAATATGAATGATAGCTTTGGCCTAAGTTTGGTTATGAACTTGTCATTATGTTATGTACAGTGTGTAGGGACACATGTGTCTATGCTTTGTATGTATTTAGCGGTTTTTAGCCTTTAGCTCCGTTTTGAAAAATCGGATTTTGATGAAAATGGTTTGTATCAGAACATTCTAAAATAAATTGGCTTTATATAGTATAAGTATCGTTTGAAATAGTCTGTAGGTTTTGTGATGAGCGCACAAAAATGATAAGTAAAAATGCTCTCAAATTGCACTTTAAAAACTTTTGACGATGACTCAAATTGATGCGAAATAATGCTGCCAAAATAATGAATCGCGAAAAGATTTTTTTTAAAGCTGACAACACTTGAATGATCTGTCAAAAATGTCATGTATTTTATTAAGTGGTCTCATATTAAAAAAAAAAATATTGTTTAAACAATGAGTGGTATTAAAGTTTGCGTGTGTTGTTTTTCTCCAAATAGACTAATTCGAGCGACTAGCTGCATTACGGAAATGGCGGTCTCGTGTTTTCTCGTTCAAGTAAACAAAACTTATTCATAACCTTTCTTTAATTTTTATGACATCCCTTCATAAGATTTTAAAATTTCATAATCGTTTTCAAACATTGTTTACTCATATAAATTGCTTGTCTTCTCAACAAAACCAATTAGGACCATTAAAAATCGTTTGCACAAATATTATATTTATTTATACAATAATAACATTGAGAATTCAATATAAATTTTAATGACCAAACATTTGTCTATTAATTTTACAAATATAATTAATTTTATGATTTCAGATAACAGATTTTGATTCGTCTAAAAAGCTGCCTATTTTTGTATGCAGGATGTGCGTTAAAAAGTTGAGAGATTCCCATTCATTCAAGTGTCGCATCATAGAGTGTCAAAACAAACTGAAAGAACTCTATTCTATGGGAAATTTTAATGATATTCTAAAAAGTTTGTTATTTATTTGTATGTATGTATTACATTATTATTTATTTATCATTGAATCTCATTTATTTCCTTATTTCAGTTAATCTTAATAAAAGTGAAGAAATTGATTCTTTACACAACGAAGAATCTCTCTCCAGTTACAGTGATAATGATGAAGATAATATCAGTCTCATGAAAATTAAAACAGAGCCTCAAAATAATGATATGTCATATTTCGACGAGAAAAAAATCTCCGCAATCAAAGAAGAACCATGTGACTCGAATCCAGCCGAAGATATTGAAAAAATTATAGTTAAAGTAGAACCATGGCCCCTAGAAAATACACATAGCATAGAAAACAAAGCAATAAAAAATAAAGATATCAAAAGGAAACATAGATCTAAATGTTCCAATAGAATTATCAGCAAATCGCGTTCAAAGATAAAAAAGCTTTCAGCTGACAAAAAGATTTCACAAGTGAAAGATAATCGATCATTTCCCAAAAGCCATTTATTGTTTAGAAATAATTTGAAATGCATTCAGTCTTTGACAAGTATTTCTGAAAGTGAACAATCAGCCGTAGTTTGTAAACTTTGCGATGAAACTTTTACATCACACAAATTACTTAGAACTCATTTAAGTGTCCACTATCCAAATTTCATCTGCGAACAGTGCGGAAAGCCTTTCCTCACAAAATATGGAATGACTGCGCATTTAGCTAGTCACAACCAAAAGAAAATTGCATGTGAAATATGCAATAAGCTCGTTTCAGAGTTTTATATGAAAGCTCATGTACGATTGCATAAAACTACTAAGAACTATGCATGTCCATTTTGTCCAGAAAGGTTTGATGCTTTTCACAAACGAATCAAACACATTAAAGGAATACATAATAAAACTGAACTATTCAATTATTGTTGCAAGATTTGTACGAAGAAATATGTATCAGCTTCGGCTCTATCTAATCATGTTCGTAGCAAACATATGAACGAAAGAAATATTGTCTGCCCTGTTTGTGGAAGAGGATTTTATTCCAGTGTACTTCTCAAGAATCACATGCTTACTCATACGGGTGAAAAAAATCACAAATGCGAAGTCTGCTCGAAGACGTTCGCCAGGAAAAGTACTCTAGTGGTGCATTCGAGGACACATGATGATGCTCTTAAGTTCAAGTGCGATCGCTGTAACAAGTTATTTTCTCAAAAGTGTTCATTGCAAATGCATCTTAAATCGCACGAGAAAGAATTGATTTTTATGCAAAATACAATTAATACATCTTCAAAAGATTGTTTGGCAACATGAGAATAGATATACATGCTACTTAATAGCTCACAAGTTCACTCTGTATCGTGTTTCCCCAAATATAAGACTCGATTTTAGATTCGAAAACCTCAATAGGTCTTATTTTTGGGATAGGTCATACATTTGGGAAACACGGTATGTAGTTAGTAAATACTATAATGATACGAGCACCTAGAATGTTGCTAGTATCAAATATATGTATATGTTCAAAACTTTTTATTTAATACAATAAAGAATATTCTTATTTTATGTTTGTTTATTAGCATGTGTGTTTGTAATTTTATTTTGTGCTACAGCGAAAAATCACTTTTAGTGCAATAAATTTCAATGTCTCAAAACTATTTATAAATTTATGAAAATATTAAGCAATTTTTTCATTAATTCAAAGAATATATATTTGGCTGTAACAATAACATATTTAAAGCTAATCTTTTCACTCATTCCAACTTTCATGATACTTAGCTTTTTTCTGTTGAGTTTGACAGGTTTCAAACTCTAGAAAATAAAATAGTTAACATGAGGGTTAAAACGAGTGAAGAGGGGCCCTTCGTATACATATATGACGATGAAATGGGCAAGGATTACTATACCCACCTGAATTTATGATGCATTATATTGTTTTAACTTTTGAAAAAATGTATTTGTATTTTTATCTTTTATTTTCATAAATAACCTGAAATTTAAAACATCAACTTATCCAACATTCAATTACAAACTGAAAATGAAACAACTTTAAAATTAAAAATGCATTTTTTATTTTAATAGAGATATAAAAAACTGACTAATGCATGTTTTCATAACATCGATATTTCAATAATAATAAATAATATAAGTTCTATATTGTAAAAATTACAGATGTGGCCCACGTTGAAATATTTTCAAAAGATATTCAGCAAAAACGAATCTTTGTACCGAATTTTTTTGAAAATGTATCTCATCAACAAAAATTGTCATTCTTCACTGTTCACCATGTTCAAAACAATACATATAACATTCAACATGCAATAAAAGGAATTACACACAAGAATATCCTAAGCCGAAAACATAATACTATATTTTAAGCACCGAAAGTACCCATTAGGGAAGAGTGAGTCATTGGTTTTCCAATTATAAGATTAGAACAAAAAGATCTTGTAAATACATAGATCACTTGCCAATCTTCTCAGAAATCAATAAGTAGAAATATGTATGAAGTAAAACATATTTCTTTTTTAAATTTGGAAAGTCAAATTGTATAGTAATATTGCACAAACGTAAAATTATACATTAACTAAAGAATCAAATAAATATAAGCCACAAGTGAAAATAATTCATGTAAAAATACCTAATTGAGATTTTCAAACGATCGAATATTAAGTCTTTGTTAATGCATGTGTAAATGTTAATAAGAATTCATGAAAATATTAAACCAAATATGAAATGTGACTATGATTATGATAATGGCTTCAGTCATGAGATTGAAAGAAATTTATTCACATGCTCAATGGTAGGCATGTCAAATTCATTTTTTTAAACAAAAACACTTTACAAATGAATACTTAAAAGTGAAACATAGTTGAGCACCAATCTTTTCACTTATTTAATCTTCATGTTGTTTAACTACACTAAATCCCTAAAACAGTCTGTCTTTTGAGCATAGAAGCTATTAGAGAGAGACAAACTCAGTGTGTCTCAACCGACTACATATTTCGGGGAGTCAGTGTACTTAGCTAACATGAAAGTTAAGTGAGCAAAATGATTGACCCTTAGACTATTATCATTATGATGAAGAGGAATGATTTCTTTCGATATGAGATGTCACAGTCACATTTCTTGTTTGCTTTATCCGTGAACAAGCACTAAACCAACACTCAAAGCATCAAATGAATCTTTTTCTTATTTCATTTTTGCGATACAAGGCCAATATCTTGACTAAATTAAAAAATTGGTTCATCTTGCATTTAATGTTTAAAATGTGACAAAGCAAAGTAAATATAATACAGTCTCGCTCGACTCATATGTGAATGAACCAATTTATTAATTTTGCCATTACAATAACATCTATTGTAAATGCAACATTGGTTCTGCAATGTCTACTTCATCCTCTACAACAATTATCAAAAATTCAACACTTTTTCAGATCAACAGTGATTCTAAAATGACCTCTGATCAGCAATATTGTCAATAAATCGCTTCTATATTGATAATGTACATCAATATTGTCTTAATTTTTTATTGAAAGCAATATTGATAATAAACTTCATAGTTCTTCAAATGGTTCTTCTGATTTAAAATCCTGTTTATATTGATAGAACACAACACAATAGGTACATACCTGGACAATCAATATTTCTGTTTGAATAATATTTCCAGTGTTTTGGTGTGATCTTATGACAATATTGAAGCAATGCATTGTAATATTAATCATCGTCTAAGGAATGCTCATCAATATTGTATTAATAAGATATTTCAATAGACAATCAATTTTTCTACCAACGAGTACTCTGTCAATACTGCAAGGACACATTGACAATATTATTGATAGTTTATGTGGCACTCAAAAAATATCAGATCACAAGTTCATTACTAAAAAGTTTCTGTTAACCATGGTAAGTACAAAACAAGTGGTTTTTTCCTGTGATAGAACTTACGTGTGAAAATATCATGTTAACATGAAAATAAAACATACAACATGAAAATGCCAAGCTCTTAATCGTAAAAACTTCTATGTCTAATTTACAGTATTCTTTAAATATACAGGAGTGGAATCAATCGTGAATACTTTTCATAAACATTTTTTATATGAAAAGATTCCACAATTAATTGCACCACAGTACATGTATATATATTATGTATCATGATCATATATCTATATATAAAAATTTATAACTAGTTTCAGCCAAATTTGATCTTATGCTTTGAATAATGCACAATATTTCTTATAACTATATATATCATAAGTTAACAATTATTATCTGTGATGTCTCGCGACGCGCCGATCATCTAGTATGAAACATAGATTGCCTCAAACGGCACTATATACTTTTCATTAAAAAACTTCAAAATAAAATATAGTACGTTATTGGACGATGTAAGATACATTTTAATTTACTTTTGTGGAAATCGACAAATTTTCCGTTTCAATTATTCGGCGAAAAATGAATTTTTCGGAAAAGTCACATTACTAGATAAATATAGAGTAAAGATATATAAAATTGAGATCACATTAAGAAAATAATTGAGATTTTTCATATCACTTTTTCAATGTTCGAATATAATCTTATTCCAAAAACATATTCAAGACTTTCTCCCAGAAAAAAAAAATATTGAGCAAAAAATCCATGTTTCATACTATACATATCCGAGTTTAGTGTAAATTTAACATTTATAATGTGCTTTTTTTTTAATAGTATTATTTGGAATAGATTAGAAATGATTTTCAGCCTCACATAACAAATTAGTGTTTTTTTTTTTATTTCCTTATCAGTGGATTGATTAGTGTTTTACAACTAATTTACAATAAACCTTCAATCTCGATTAATATTAAGGATGAAAATCCATCCAATGTATTGTCTGTACGACAACGAAGGTCTAAGTTAATTCAAAGTGATGTTATTTTTTATTAACACTTAATAAGTGTAATACATATAAATAAAATTATAGTTTATATGATGACTTAGGTTTGCAGCATAATGAAGTTGTTAAAACAATACACATTTAATTTAAAATCACATAAATTGGAGAATGTGTAGAGCAATACAAATTTTATTACACATAAAAGGAATATGTTAATTACTTTGACACTGCTTATGTCAAATGAAATTTAATAATAATTTGATTATCCTTATAGTTTCTTGTTTAAGGAAATGATAAACTTCTACATGAAGCAAATAAAAAAGTTAATTTAATTAATGTAATACATAATTACGATTAGACACCTATTTACATATATGCATGTATGTAATGCTGAAACTTACACATAATCTAATCAAAATGTTTTACATCATTGTTGGTGTGAAATTTATTGATGTTCATTGGAAATATTTTCTACATATTTTTTTCTTTTATAAACTTTACATCTGGATAGCGATGTTTTTATTTGTGTATAAAAATCGAAATGATACGGCGAATCCTAAAATCTTCGAATTAAGGCCAAAGGGGATTAATGATTTTTCTTATATCATTGTCACATACGAAAAATATGATCAGACTTCATTTTATACCCATCTCGACATCGTCATGAGTACAATTTTACGAATTAACTTGTAAATATTTATCTGTGCTTCAAAATTGCACTTTGTCAGCTGCATAAGGGTGTCATTCACGATAATTAATCTGTTTTGCAAATTATTTGCTGAAATTAAGGCGTGCGTACACAATTTATCACCACATATATATAGCGGATGTCCGCTAATGTAATTTGTCAATGTCTCGATACGTGCACAACTTCACTTTGCTTTTCATTCCAGCAGCACATTTCGATTCACCTCAATAATTCATGAAATTTGGTCATCTTCCTCGATCTTTCTGCTATAGCACAAGCCACAGAAGAGCAATTCGAAATGCTGGAAACTTCCGAACAAAAACGAGACATTTGGGCACAGGGCTTGTTAGCAGCACCTAAAATAAAATTGGGTTTAGAAAATAAACAGAATCACAAATATTTTTAAAATGAATTTCATTTACGAACCTGTGGGGAGGCACGTCTCATATAATGTTACAACAACGACAGTAGCGTTGTCGTCCAGCTCCAGCAGATGGAGGAGGAGTTACAGGTGCAAAATAAGCATGTACTTTAATATTTGGTAAGTGTGTCTAAAAATAAATTGAAATTTTAAATATAATTAATTTAGAGTTATGTGAAAGAAAATTTACTTTAATATACAGACCCTAAGTCTTCTTATGGCATTTCTAGTGACCAATTGGCAGTCATATAATTCTATAAGTTGAAGATTAGAACAAGATGTGAGATGATCTAAGGCAGTGTCACTGATCAGAGGACAATTATCCAAACCTAGATTAAAAATGAGTGAAAGTTAAATGTAATTTGAAAGATGTTAATATATATTTTTGTTATTGATTTATTTTACCTAAAACGGTTAAATGTTCAGCAGCACAGGGAGATGTTGCCAAATGCCTAATTCCAAAATCTGTGATTAATTCACAATGCGACAATGTCTGAAAAAAATATATGTGTTTATCAAAAGCGTTACACATATGAGAAAGCAATATCAAATCACATACCAATTTTTCTAAGCGAGGACATCCCATTGCTAAATTCATAAGAGTAGAATCAGTAATTAAAACACATTCTTCTAAGTCCATTCTTTCTAAAAGTTTGCAATTCTACGAAAAAATAATAAATACAACTAATTGATATAATTGTAGAATATGTTGAAAATTGGAGAAAAAACTTACTCTAGCAAGGGCTTGGAAACCGTTATCAGAAAACTGTGAGCATTGAGCTGCTTCAAAAGTAGTGAGCAAAGGACACCGCTGTGCTAGCACCATCAATGAGGCATCAGTGAGTAGGGAACATCCCGATAGGCACAGCTGGCGCAAACCGGGGCAGTGGTTACCAAGTTGTGAAACTGCTTCGTCTGTCAATGACTGAAAAAAGCAGTAATATAGTTAACCATCTGAAAATTCATCAATAATGAATGATTTGAAATCTTACATCACATCCTTGAACATTTAATACTTCTAGGTTAGGACAATAGTTTGCCAAACACGCAACAGCTTTATCATTGACATGTTTACAGCCTGTAATACATGAAAATTAATGAGAGACTTCAAGAATAAACTGAATGTCCGAAATATAAATCGTTAAAGCAACCTTTGCTAATGAAACTTTTCAGTTTAAGACATCCTCTGGCCAAAGCTTCGACCCCATTTTCGCTAATGCTTTGGCACCATGACACATTGACATGAGTGAGTTGCTAACGAAAAAAAAAATAAACGATTTAACTATTAAAATCATATATTAGAGAAAAATAAGTTATTCACATACCGGGCAACCATCAGAGAGAGCTTTTAATGATAAGTCAGTGATATGCGGACAAGAGTCATAATTGATTCTGTGATTTCAAAAATTCTATTAAAATGTTATTCAGTAATAATTATTGATTAAATGAACGGATAAAAAAACCTTTGAAGCTTGGAGCAGTGTCTAGATATAGATTGGCAGGATACATCAGTCAGTTTCTTACACTTGTTCAAATTCAAATCTTCTATGTTTGGACACAACTAAAATGTACATAAAAACTACTATAAAACCTGTTAAATTAGAATCTTCTGAAAGTAAAAAAAAATATATAAATTTACCAGTGCAAGTGTTCGCATTGAACCATCTGCGATTCCTTCACAACCCCTTAAAGACAACTGGCGTAGAAAACCCCCGCATCGTCGAGATATATTTTCTATAACAGGACCCTGTAAATCATAAAGAATAGATAAGAAACCAATATTAAATAGAAAAAATAGATATGAGCTAAAATAAAACCTCAACATCTGTTTGGAAATCAAATAAATCAATTCTTTGCCAATTAGAACCATCTAATGCTAAAACATTCCATAATTTAGACACCTAAAAGAAAAAATAATTGGATTAAACAGATGAAAGCATTGTTAAGTGTATAAAAGATTGAAAAAAATCTTACTTGTGCACATCTACACAGTGAAACGACATCTAGATAAGACAATATTCGTAAAATCAGCTCCTTCGGTAATTTTTTGTTAATCTGACAGTCATCATCCCCCATGAATCTGGATAACTGAAATTTAGAAATAATACAACCCATTTTAGAATAATGATGTATTTGCCTGCCAATATCTTAAGTATAAATGAATGACTTCCTGCTATTTCTTTGAAGAGATACTATTATGAGTTAAATTAAATATTAACAGGGAAAAAATAAGATAGTAATTCCAAACAATAACAGATAACGTCATAGGATATGAGTATTTTGAAATTTGTATTACATATTAGATATATGTATGTGTATGTAATATACAGATAACATGTTTTTTTTTTTGAAAAATGAACACTGAAATAATAAAAAAAATATTACGCATGTGTCAAACTCAAAGGTTATACATAATAAATCGATTATAATTTAGATAAAACAAGGCTGAAGTCATAGCCAATACAAATACATAGCTTCCGATATAGCAAAATTTTGCACAATGATCACAATATTTTTTTCATATTGATTTTATTTACTACAAACGATTTTTATTTGCCATAGATAAATCAATCAGAAAATGTAGTAGAATTATAATTTTATAATGTTTATTCAATGTAAATTATCTACAAGGAGATTAATATAAATAAAGTTGGCACAGAACAGAATGCATGTAACAAGCAAGGTGAGTTTTCCCTCAAAATAGTTAAAACCAAAATGGCTCACGCTAACCTTAGATCTTCATTGAAAAAAGTCTATTTGTACAACCAACTGAGGTGTCAATCGATCGTTATCGAACTTATTCTTTGGTCAAATTGTACCCGTGTAACTCCAAAATGTAACACTTTTTCGATTACAGAATGTCTCATCATGTCACCGACAAGTGAAATTTTGTCATTTTGCCAGACAGAGATTGCTCAATGGGGCAAACGCACATTTATGAAAAACACACCAGAAGAAATTTTCTAAACATCACATAATTTAAACTCAAAACAAAATCTAAAGCCAAGCTGTCATACATTGTTTAAGCAGATAATTTTCACAATATACATCAGTTTTATAAGAAAAGCTTTAAAAATGCAATATGTTGCACATAATCATAATTACTTAACTACATATAAAATGAAGATATAAATTGAAATGTTTCATGTTTTTCATTTAGCAATATTCATCTTATCTCATAGGTATATATATAATTACACTAATCCATGTCAAAGGTGATTGTAAGAATATTATTACATATATGTTTAATTTCTTGTACATATATTATACTAAAAAGAATGTATTGTGATGAAATTTTGTGAAATATTATAGATAAGAGAAAAGAGATAGTAAGCAAAACACATCTCTACATACATACAATTTAACAATCAGCATATAGAATATTCGTAATTTAATAAATGAAATAAAATAAATTGCTAATTTTGAGAGATACATATAATAAGCGAAATACGAGCTTATTCCAAGATCTATACTGAATCTTTCATACTCAATCCTTCTAGGAATTAAACGTCACTCGAAGCAGTCTTGTTACTCAGCAGAGCTGAAAATTCATCTGGGCGAAGATGGAGATGAAATGTCTCCGATCTTGCTAGATTTGAACGTTAAGTTAATTATGCAAATAGTAAATGGCTCGTGAATTGCGACCTGACGACGCCGAATTTGTGCGAGCGAAAGTCTTTTTCTGGATCATCTTCCTTTTTCTTGTTTGCTGAAAGTTTCGAATGAATTCTTGAAACTATATTCATGGGAGAATCATCCATATTAGTGTACGTATTACTCCATCATCACGACAATTGACCTAATCCTATCAAATCTAACCTAACATAAAAAAATAATCTAACCTAATATGTCTCGTTGAACATCGTACCTACCGAAGTATTTTCGATGCAGAATGTGTGTACTTTTTTTTCCACGTTAGCTCAGTTTAGTTCTTCAAAAGACACGCACTATTAGACTCGTGAACGAGATATCAGATGTATGATTTTAAAATGTTTTTTAACGAATATTATTATTCGAAAAAAGTTTAAGTTTTGTTTACTTCGAGCAAACAGTATGCAGATAGCTATTTTGATAGAATTTGATTAATTTTCGAACATTTCCAGAATCTGAAAGAAAATAAATTCATCCACTTGACATAAAGCGCTTGATAAATTTAAAAATGCGCATAAGAGTCGTTTTCGAGAAAAAACGTAGGCATAAGATTCAAAATGATACAGTTCAATAAAATGAAATAACTTTTAGCACTGATGCAAAGTAAATTCATTAAATCATGAAAAATATTCCACTAACATTTCAGCGAGATTATTTTCGAAGAATTTATATCCACTTTCACAGTATCACAATTGACTCATTCGAAAAACTAGCATCTCATCGTCAGCGGAATTTCCCTGTATGAAAAAAATGGGTTGAATTACTACATTTCCAAGAAAATTTTTAATTTTCAACGAAACGAGCGGATCTTTAAGAATTTTATTAAATTTTAAAATTTAAAATTCTTCTCTTACCGCAAAAATATGTATTCCGTAACTGAAAATATGCTCTTATGAAGATGTGCATATATTTTAATGATATCTATTTAGAAATATTGAATTACGATTTTTAAAGCTATTGTTCACTTAATGTCAGTTTTATTTACATTTTCACACTTGAAAATCGAGTGAACGTTTCTGAACTGATTTAAAATTTTGAGAGTACGAATAAATGGATTTAAACCACTTAAATTTCAATCAAAACAATTTAACTTATTGGCATGCTGAAATATTAACACAAAACAAAAAGCATGAGATTATTCTATGTTAGCATTGAGATAAGAAATATAATTTCAATTGCCAGATCAGTGACTCCTGAGACGTATATTTAGCGAGTTATAATTGTTTAGATGTGCAGTGAAGTTTTTCATTAACGATAAATATAAAAATTGTTATACATATTATAAAAACCATATTTTTTCTAAATTTATATTCATTATTTTTAGAATAAACAAGCTCTGAAAAATTATACAGGCGTTGGAAATATTGACAACATGTAAGCAAATCAATTATTGGCAATTGAGCCATTACAGCTGTCAGCAAAATAAAAGCTACAGATTCAAATCGATCACGTCCAGAATAACCCTGTAAACGAATGCTAAAATGATAAATATAATGAAAATAAAATGAATCATTTTCATTTAAAAAAGGAAATAAAAAAATATAGCAACTTTCCGCATGAAAAACTATCCGACTAGTCGTTTGAACTGTCCATAAAACGTGCACTTTTTTCTCCAGCTAAAACTTCCAAGAAAAGTTTTACACCAAAACTTCGATAAAACAATTTCGACAGCAATTCGATTAAAAGAAAATGCACGGAGTGCAACATCTGCTCTCGATACGCGAAACTAAACAATCCAATGAACAAGGCGTGTATTTTATTGGCAACTTTTTAAATATGAAGGATTAAATAGTATTTAAATCCGACGATCGGTAATTATATAATATAACCTAATTAATATTTTGACCGGAAAATGATACAAATTCAGACGAAAATTTGCCGACAATTGAATCTCTGTTATGGAACAGTTTAGATACGCACGCAATTAGACGAAATGTATGTCACGTTTATAATTTGTTTTTGTCGAATGCTAAAACGAATATTTAATTAAGCTCCGTCAGTTAGCAACTTGAGTCAGTTGAGACGGTAAACTGCTAATTGACGATTGAAATATCGGTTCAAATGGTTTCATTAGACTAACAGAGATGCAGCTTTCGAAAGCTCATTACTCCGAATCGAATGTTCCAATTAAAATAAGTAGGACTATATAGTTTTGGAAATAATATAATATTGAATATGAAATAATCTAAAATACATAAAAATAAATTTCTAGTGACTGGTCAGAAAGGCGTTCGAGTTCAAAGGACCTGTATAAACCAGCCATAAGACTTCATTCACACACGACTAATTTTCCAATCTGTGCTCTATCTCACATACTCTACTATATATTCTACATACAACCGATAGATAAATAATAAAGTAGGAAAAAAGGAGCACAAGGAACTATGGACAGGATCCAAGCCGTCACATGTAAACGAGACCCCGTCTTGATTTGAAAGTTAGGTTTGCATACCACACTACGAGCAGCAAGAGGCACGCGACACGCACTGCATTCGACGACGGGAACAACGGGCACCCCCAGAAACAGACTCCATTGTTCCCGTTGTCGAACGCGCTTCGTGCCGCGTGCCTCTTGCTGCTTGTCGCGGTGCGCAAAACGGGCGTTTAAGCCGCGATATTCGGCTAGATCCGCAAAAATGGAGTGGACGAGAGCGTTTCATTCATCGTCCGTGTTTACGTTCCTTCGATGGGGGGCGGAGTCGCGGGGGGCGCCGGTCGTTGAACGTCGCGGCGCCGCTGCACCGACCGTTCACCCTGTCAGGGGTGCTCAACCCCCAGTATCGTGTGCTGGCCAGACTCTTTTGTGCTCCACTATCACGTCTTTTTGTTGCTTTTTTTCCCCCACTGGATTTCTTTCGTTGAAAATAAGCGTTTAATTATTTTATATTAAAAAAAATATATATTATTTTAATAAGTTATTTGTTCGTTTCGAGGGTTCGTTCGCAGGTCGAAGACCGTGGAACGTGAACGCCTCGTCGATGCGAGTTTTATTCAAATCGTAAAATTTACGCGCGCTTATTTATGTTCGCTTGTCGCTTTTTGGTTATGTTTTGAGAAGTCAGTCGGCGTGAATTTCTTCAGAAGTATTTTCTCCGCAAAATTCTGATCGACCGAACGTTCGTCGATTATATGTAATTTTACGACTTGTAAAATAACAATACAGATCGGTTAGTGAAATTTAAATAAATTCACATTATATCGCATTTGATGATTAATAGTCTTACGAAAAACCTGATAAAATATCTAGACTCCTAGTTTTATCCAGTTCTGGGCACAATGAAATATTTTAGAAACTTTCACGTGACATACGAATCGATCGCAAAAGAAAAATTTTCCTATTGGTCGAATTGCATCGCTTCCTCTAATAAATATGTATAGTACGACCATTCATTAAGTTCTTCGATATACGAAGTTGTTAGAGACTTTAAACAGGTAATAAAATATGTAATAGACATTAGGAAATGAAAATTTCAGTACATCAAAATGTTCAAGAAAATTGAGTGGGAAAGTTTTAATTTCAAGTTAGATAGAAGATAGTGAGAAATTTCTTATCATTTTTCTCGAATTATCTACGCAATGAAACTGCAATAAGTCCAATTATGAAAATACGATATTCACAGTCATAAATTGCATCGATGCAAAACACGCATTAGCATTCGTCGAGTGAGTGCGCAATGCGAGCGAAGACTTCGAACGATAAGAGGGACAAACTAAAGACGCAATTGCTGATACTAAAAAGTGTAAAACAACAAAAAAATAATTTACGAAATACATAGATAGCATTAGAATAAGACTTTTCTTGTGTGGAGATAAAAAAAAAAGATGTACAAAATTTTTACTAGTCACGAGTTTTGAATACTCATGAATTAATTGAAAAAAATACACTAAAAAATAATAATTTCTAGACAATGAAAATTTTCGTGTTAAATGTACAAATTGTAATCCGCTACGTATTATGAATTGTCGTGAATTCTTCCAACGACAATGACTCGTTATGCATCATTTGAATTTCATGAATCACTAACTGAATGAAATTAAAGTGAACATACTTAATTCAGTAATCCGACAAATATACTTATGACATTCTATAAATTCATCCATTCACATTCTTAAGAGACGATTTTTTCAAACACAATTTTTACAAAGTCGAATTGGATTCGATTTCGAATCAATTTCAAATTTTTATTAACGAAATGCCATAAATCGACACAATAAATGCATAAACGATCTCTATATTTCCCCATAACTAGTTTCGCTGATGGCCAATTGGCACAACTACCCTCAAGTCAATAGCGGAAAACCATCGATACACAATTGAATACATACTTATAGAAATGGATTATGCACATTTAGCTACAAATCGTTGTCTTTTGCTTCAGAGTGAAAAAGGCAATACGAAAAACGATCCCCCGTATAAACCGTCACTGCGCATTTTGTGTCCGTGTAACGCTTCAAAACTGCGTTGATATATTCAACGAGTAAATAAAGATGCATTCACAGTCGATACTTCAACTAAAAATCGTATTCACATATCGAAATTTATAATTAGCTTATAATGCTTAGCACCAAAATCAAAAAATACTTCACCATTCTCGATCAAATCTCATCGATCGACAACCTAAAAAATTAAAATAAATCAAAAAAAAAAAAAAAACCCGACCACTTCAAAACCTTCGGAGCGAAACGCACCGTTTCCATACTTAAATCTCTCATAATACATACATAAAACCGAATCATACGCCATCTAAACAGACACACACACACACACGTCCATACGAAACGCGAAGACCGTTCGTCGCCGTAATGTGTCAGTGACGAGTTCGCCGGCTGGTCATCGAACCTGGTGGAGACGTTAAACCCGTCTGAAGAGTTCCACGTCCAGCCCGGGGGGATGATGCCGCTGCTGTCTTTGCGGGCGTGAGGATGCGAGGGTACGAGGGTGCGTCTCTTCTATCCGATTGCACCGCTCTTCGATGCACATGGAACTTTTCGTGCGGAGGAGTCACGCTTCGGTGGTGCAGGGTCAAGGTCGACGGTGTTCGGAGTTTTTTTTT
Organism: Cheumatopsyche charites; assembly: GCA_024721215.1. NCBI lineage: Eukaryota > Metazoa > Arthropoda > Insecta > Trichoptera > Hydropsychidae > Cheumatopsyche > Cheumatopsyche charites. The sequence continues at coordinate 8,611,500 of CM045580.1, forward strand.
TTTAGCTAATTTATAATATGTGTACTTGAATGTTTTTTTTTTTTCATTTCAAGTTGAAAAATGTTTAATTTGAGTGAATTTTTTAATATACGTAAATTTAATATTTTTCATTTTGAGTTGAATATTTCTAGTATGTACATATATGGGGGAAAATTCTTTTCCCAGAAACGATGTTTCAGATCTGCTATGTTTCATCATTTAATTTGAATATTATATGATTTTTGTTAAATCTACCTGTAGCAAAGTGCATACCTTATGCAAAGTACCTAAGTAGGTGGCATGAAAAGGCGTTTACTTAAGATTCTCGATTTCTAAAATTGAACTGAATCATTTTAGAATAAATAATTAAAGTGCCGATTTAGAATTGATGTAAGTACATACATATGACAGTTACAGAATATTAAAAAAAAATATGTTTTTTTATGTTAGTTCTCTTTATTATCGGAACAATATGCAATAGTTTATGAATATAAAAATATATTAGTGTTATCTCGATCGATTCATAGATTAGAGATATCATCGATATAAGGATGTATTTTATTGAATTATTGAAACAATTTAACGACGATAATTTGAATGAAGTTAATTGACCTGTATTAGGTTATAAATTTTATATGCGTTCACATATTTGTTGGGATCGATTGACGTTCGACACGCATTTTAGAGACGCAACAGGTAATCGGTACATTGAGGAAAATGCGATCAGTTTTTTTAGAAACATAGATATAATGTAAGTGATCAAGATTTTTCCACACTTAAGGAAAAATAAAATGTCGTTCGATAATTTTGAGATATGGAATGAAAAATTGTATACGAAAATCGAATGCATAAATTACAACGTAACGAGTTTATTGATGCAAAATATTCGAAGCGTCGATGCTGAAACAAATAACGGAGCCGCTTCTTGTTGTTGAGTGGAAAAAAGTTGTAACGATTCGTAAGAATTGAACGAATTTTAATTTCGTACGAAAAAATCTACGATGATTCAAGCATGTGACATCGATCTGATTGAAGGTAATTTCACATGACTGATGAACGCACGCGGTCGACGAGGTTTAGCGAAAATCGTAAGAATTTTGTAATCGTACAAAAAAATTAAGTTCATTGTCTCGAATCGAGTCTATTATTTGTATGGAAGTGAGCGTTCGTTGAGTAGATACGTGAACGATCCTTTTACGACAAAGGACGTGAAATTTTCGTATAAAGCAAAACGACACTAGAGTAATATTAAATCATGCAAATTTTCTTAAATTAGATTCTTTTCGGTAGGGTTTTTTTAACTGTCATATTATACGAGGAGCCACGAGACAATGCCAAGAGTAGTCGAATCGGCGAAACCATAGACGACCGATGAATTTCTCACACTCGAAAAAGGTTCAACACCCCTGCGACTCAGACGGCGCCTGGGAAAACTCCAGCGAGTTTTTCCAGCCTCGAACAAAGGAAAGTAAAATTGCAACTGCACACCGAATTCAGAGTGCACGTGAAAAATTAATTTTCACTCCGAGGAACTGAGACTCGTCGAAATAAACTCGTATGGCACTCGATGTGAACTTTCTTCGCGTGAAATTAAAACGAATTTGTTTTAAGGTCGACTCGTTGTTTACAAAATTGAAGATAAGGAAATGCAACTTTGCGACGCAGTACAACTCACAATCAGAACAAAGAAATCCATTTTCAGATTACATTTTCATACCGGCAGATGGTAAATCTTCGTTTTCACATCGCACATACATATATCATGTGGGTGTTTGTTAGTGAAATTTTCAGAATGGACACATCACATTATTGGGATATGAACGAGTGTGATTAGTTACAATACTCTTGTTTAGTCATCGGTCTGATGAATATCATTCAAGAAGTGTTCTAGCTTTTTATTTAATTTTTTTAAGCCACAATATCAAGTATGAATGAAGTTTTGCTATTTTTAGGAGTTGAAATAATATATTCTATTTACATTTAGAACCTTTTCACTGCTCTAGTTAACTAATCATTAAGTTACAGTCAGTCTTTCAACCAAGGATTTAACTCTTACTTAATAAATTAACTTAATTTATTTATTCTTAAAATTGTTTTATTCAATGTCAGAATATTTTTTGAACAATTCACCTTGTGAATCCTATCACAAGATTTCAGAAATAACTTTAAATTTATAATAATAATACAGTTGAGACAAAACATTGGATATTTGTGCATACAAATTCACAAGTTTTGTTTGTTTGACAAGTGTGTTATGTGCAAATGTATAAAGTTGTTTTCATTTCTAATTGTACAACAAAATACAAAATGAAAATGATAACAAAGGTAATATTGTAGTTTTCACTTTGAAACATGCAGTGCAAATATGCTGAAACGCAATAAGACAGTTTTTCAGAAGTTTCATAATATTCTGATAATGAAAAATGATTTAATTTATTGTTGGCATGAAAAAATAGGAATTAATTTCATCAAATTCTCAAATTTGTTTAATTTCTCAGAAAATTGCTATGAAAAGACAGATTAAATGAGTATGAATCTCATTTCACACAACTACATACATGAACATTAATAAAAATAAAAAATGTACAGCCATTCAGTAAGTGTAAGTTCTTGATCTATTTTTTATCTGAACAAGATATAGCACAATATTCTTAAAGAATACAAGACCAAACATTTGAATTTGTGTGCTTATTTCCTCAATATGCTTAGTATACATTTCTGAGAATTTGTAACAAACATCATATTGGCTAATTCACAATGATAATATTTATTGAAAATTGACCAAAACATTAATGCAAAATGGAAGAAAAAAAAACAATATTTTGTATTCATAGAACAAACAATGGAAATTCACTCAACACAAATATGTGAATGAAACTAGAAATGGACGATAGTCTGGCATTGTGCACTTTACGTTCGCATGTTTGAAATTTTCATACAATAAATGATTCAATTTGATTAAAAATATCATAAATCATGTTTGTGAATTGAGAATTTTCATTATGAAACTTAGCGAAATGGTAATAAGTAAAAATAATAAAGTTAATTTGTACAGTATCTACAGACTTTCTATTTCAATTAAAATATTCTGAAAATTTTATGAAACCGCTTCATTCATACATGCCATTATTCAAAATATTTTTAATAAAGAAATAGAAATTATAGAACATGAAATGAAAAATAAAAAATGAAATGGAAATTATTGAACTAAAAAATGGAAAATTTTGAACTTGAAGTGGAAAATCTTAATCAATTTTGTTAAATATGTTTAGAGAATTTTTTTCATAAAATTATCATGTCATGTGAAACGTTTTTCAAATGATCCCAAACATATCGGACAAACTGAAAATTGTTCAAAGTCATTTTTCACAACAATTAACACGAAAAAAACACGGTCAATGGACGAGAACGATCGCGTTACGTCCTCTCGAAAACAATGCGTTCTCGAAAAACAACAAACGAATGACGTTTGTAAATAGATGCCGATCGCGAGCCGAAGTGTCCTGGACGAAAACCAGCGAACTTGACGTATTCACTAGGAAATGCTCGACGCGTATCCGAACGAAAAACACAACAAAGGGTGCGCCATGGCGGCCGAGAGCGATCAGCTGTTCGCGACGCGAGGTGCGCTCGGACAGACGATTCGAAAGCGCAAACGTTCCTGCGAAAGAATCTGCATGAGAATACGATAGATCGCGATCCATGGATCGTTTCGAGGATCTGAGCGATCCGCGGCCGAACCCGAACGCTCGAACGCATCGTGTGCGGTGCACGATTTTCGATGTGTTACCTCGAATTTGTTCCTGTTTCCGGCCGACATGTCGACGGTCGCGGTGTGCCGTGTGCGGGGTGCGGGGTCTCACGGGGATCCGTTCCGATGGGGCGCGGAAAAGGGGCGCCGACGACGGGCGCTCTCGGCGGCCGTCACTCGCCAACTGACAGGGGTGCGCGCTCGCGAACACGTCTCGACCCACAATGCGAGGCGCCCCGAACGCGCCGCCACACATGCGCGTTCGCGAATTCAAATTCCGCCCATCGCCGATTTTCAGCTTTCAGTTTTCACGATTTCGTTTAATGGAGGTCGAAAAAATCGGTCCCGGTATTCAAAAATTCTATATTGAAATATCATACATATAAGAACAAAATATTTTATTTAATTTCCACAAATTTTCTTTTTAACGCTAGTTTTTTTATCTTAAGCCAAGGGGAGGATCGAGACACTCGGTCATCTCCCTTTTGTTTTTCGCCTTTAATTTCCTTTTGCAAAATTGTACTCGAAAGAAACTCAACGGTCAATTAAATTTACTCATACTCCAGGTTGAACATTAAGTCTTTCAATAAGCTAACTTCTAATTGTAAAATTGGAGATAGGGTCGAGTATCACTACATTCTCTTAAATAATAGCAACTCTAATTTTTTTTTTTATGATCAACTCAAACTACATCACATTCACAATTTTCCAAATCATCTTAAAACTATTTAATAAAATTTCAAAATTATTGAACTGGAAATGAAAAACTTGTATAGTACATACATACATACATACATATTTATTTGTTTCAAATATTGTTATCTACACAAAAAAATACTAAAATAGGTATCATTTTAATACTTAGTTTAAAAAGTATTGAATTTGTGCAAATTACAATTTAAAATTAGGTCAGTATCTATATCGACGAAAGTATTATATATGTAATTTTAAATTCCATTGTTTCCAGAATGTAGGCGAAGGTTGGGAAACAAAGGAAATATATTATCCTTGATACATCCATGAACTTTAAGGGCAACAATGAGTCCTTCTAATACAACGATGAATGCATAACAATGGTCAAAAGAATGAAAACAAATAGTATTTTTAACATAACGATAATTACATACATACATACATACATATATGTATAAATATTAATTTCTTAAAAACAAAACAAACAATCGTTTTATAAACTGGCAAATTTCGGAATTTTTTAAATATACCTACATATAATGTCCAAAATTAAGTACTTTATCTAATGAAAATATTACAAAAGTATATGTACAAAAATATATAAATTAACATATTTACATCAATTATTATAATCCCGATTTATATTTACAATATGAATAGTTAATTTAAGTCATGGAACTTAATTTTCAATGTTTATAACATCAACAGCAGTCATTTTTTTATTTTGTACAATAACCATTGCTTTATTGTTCTTTAAATTTTCTATGGGACACAAATCAGTGGTTTTAATCACTCCTACATCTGAAAAGGAAAGACAATATTTAAAAATCTGAAAAATCAAAATATATTTTACAATTAATATGAATGATAATTACTATCTTGCGGTTGGGAATTGACAGAACAATTATTGTGCAAAAGTAACTCTTCGTTGAGTCGTTTTATCTCGTGCAATGCGAGAGTGAGTCTCGCAGTTAAATCCTTATTTTTATTTTCCAAATATTTATTTTTCTCTTCCAGCATTAAAGTGAGTTGTTTTTTCCTGGTTCTACATTAAAATAAAAATTAAAGTTTAACTCATAAAATAAATGAAATAAAATTATAAATGTTTTTACCTATATCTATTCACTGCAGCTCTATTTCTAATTTGTACATCCGTAGTATTTTTTTTTTTATTCGTTTCACTTGATTCATTTATTTTTTTACTATTGGTGTTTTTTTTTTCATAGATAGTTTTCACATTGTTACCCTTTTCAAAGTTCACATTATTCACCACATTGATAGGGTTACGTATCAAAGAGTCCGAAGGTGAAATCAATCCAACTGGCAGCAAAGGAACCGAATTTGTAATTATATGAGGAGTGACTAATTTGCCGACTGGTAAAGTTTGTGGTATAATTATGCATTCTGAATTACTTTGAACTTTATTGATTTGCTTAATTGGCACTTTCATATTCAGTAATGGGTTCTTTTTATTAGCTTGAATTACATCATGTAATTTTCTTTTAACAGAAGACGATGCAATATTATCGTTTCTTAAAACTGAAACAGTGTTGGGAATAACAGCTTTTGGTGAGGGTTTTATACTTGAGGCGGATGTCTCATTATGTTCATCGTCATCTCTACATACTTCTTTCAAATAAACCTTTTTACCATCAGGCAATTTTAGTAAAAGTTCGTATCCATCTATATTAATTTTATCTTCGTTTTGCATTTGAATACCATTTTTCTGAAAAATAACACTTTCACGTATATGATTTGTAGTTTTATTATTTGTTTGGGAATCTAAGGAATCAATGGTATTCATTGCCTCTTTTTCATTCAACACAGAACTATGTTTAGATAGATTTGTATCATATGAATCTTTCCGTTTATCATTGTAAACAATATTTGGACTTAGCAAACTAGGAATAATAGTAGAATTTTCATTTTGGATTATTGAACTATTTGAAGATAGATTATCTATATTTTTATGAATTGAATCAGACACGTTCTTGGCACAACTTTGCCCATCCAGCTCTTCCATATTTGGAATATCTTCTATCGATATACTGTGCATATCATGAGGTTTTTGATTAGCTTCACGTGTGAAATTTGCAAGAGCCATATCAATAGACTTTTGACTTATTAATTTATTAAAGTTATCGTTGAGTGAATTTTTTAAACTATTTTTATCAATCTCAGGTACTGTCAATAGATTAGGATTTTTTAAAGTATCTTCCACTTTAATGAGAAGTTCATTATAGTTTGAAGTGTTATTGCTACTTATATTTTTATTCTCGATATTTTGACCATTCACCAATATATCATTGTTGGAAGAATCTGGTGTCAATATAACAGGCATTCTCATATCTCTCAAATTATTGCACTGATTGATTCTACGACTTTTTAATCCTTGTTTTAAAGGAGAACTTTTTTCTATAGAAACTTCATTATTTGTGACATCTTTCATTATAACAGTAGAACTCTCACTATCTACAATATCTACAGAATTTTGTCGAACGAACTGGCCTCTTTTGTTTTTCTTAATATTATCAGTTTTCACAGCATAATATCTATTGTCATTTGACAAAGAAGTTATATTTTCTTCTGTACTTGTATTTATTTTATTTAAAGTTTGATCGATAATATCACTATTCACAGAATTTCTTCCAGTTACACTTAGTTGTTCTTCTGATTTGTTATTATCATATAAATTTAAGCCAGTATCGTTTGTTATATGTGGAAATATGTGAGGTGTGTGTAATGTATCATCAGATGTAGTACTAGTTGTCGTCAAATGATTATCTAAACTCAGTGAATTCATTGATCTGGAATGAGAGTTCAAAAAGAATTTAAATTAATACAAAAATTTAAATACATCAATATTTTTTGCTTTGATTTAACATTTTAGCCTATATTTAGACAGAAATTTGTTGGTGTACAATTGTGGAAGTTATTAAACAAGAACAAACAGGCCAAGTTTTGAATAATAATATTTGAAATGGAGGTTATTGAATTCGAAGAACAAAAAATTAATGTTAAATAAAAAAAAAAAACAACGTCACAGATCATGCATACCTAGATTCCATTTCTCGTTTGAAGGAATCATCAAATACATTGACATTTTGTAAATCTAGAAACAGTCCCACATCTTCACAGTTTTTGATGAAGCGTGTAGGTGTTGGAGTCTGGTCGGCTGCAAAATGAATTGAAAATAAAATTAACTATAGTTAAATAGGATATAGTTTCAAATTATTGAATTATTATATTATAACTCACCGACAAACGCGCCCCCCTTGGAACCGAGTTGTAGAACCAAATCATGCTTTTTGGCATGCACGGCTAACCTATCTGCATTCGTGAACGATTCTCCACATCCAAATTCCTGACAACAGAACGGCTTAACTGGTTGATTCATCTTCGAGCTTGAATCAACGCTGATTACCTATATTGGTCAATTATGAATTCAATGAATCGAATGTTGAATTATATCGGAGTATAAATTTCCAAAAGTAGGAATTGTTCCTTATACTCGTCAAAATTGGGAAATAAACGTATATTTTCAGATACTCACTATAAAGTTAAAGTTCACTTAATTTTAAAGCATGTCGCGCAAGTGAGTAACAACTGTAAACGGAACTGTCACTAATGTCACTTTGCGTCTCCTTACCATTCGTTGAATGTTGCCAATATAAAAAATTTAATTTATTTCTTAAACATTCCAAAATTTAAATGATGGTGGGAACATTTGATCCCCCCTTTTCCAATTTTAAGCTCTGCAGAAATATCAAAAGAGTTTTATTATTTTTAATCAGCAGCAAAATGTGATCCCAATTAAATTTTGATTTTACTGAAATTATTTTTTGTTATGTAGGTACGTACAATTCAATCTTCCAAAAGGGCAAATTGCAAGTCAAAGGGTAAAAAAACAAAAGGAAGGATTAAATCCGTCAGAGAATTGAGTGTCGCCATCCTCTACTGAAATTAAGGAAATAATCGTAAAAACAATTGTTTTACTATCATTTATATGTTGTTAGATACTTATAAGAATATAAAAATTTAGAAACCATTTTATAAATTTTATTTGTTCTCATACAAATATTTTATCATCATTCTATTGATGCTTAATATGATTATTAAAACGAGTGCACATCGATAAAACATTGAATGAATATACATATGTACTTACAATAACTTTCTAATGATTTATTTTTGATTGTAGAGTATGCAATCAAATAGGATCATTTACGTTTTATTTCGATTAACGTTTTGCAATTAATTTGTTCTTTATCGCTGTATGCATAACAAAATTCATTTCGTACCAGTTTATTGATCATCAATTTGAAATAAGTTAACCATCAACAATAGCCGCTAAATTCTTCCTGAAAAAGTTTTACTACCGCTAGGTAATACAACCGATGATTGAAATATGCACTCTTATTCGCATCTTTAAATATTTCTTCGTCATTTTTCACAGTGCGACAGAAAAACGCGGGAAACCAATTTCGATCGTCCTGTCAGAGACAACAACACGCCCGATACAAGAGAACATTTTGGATCATACATACGAAAAACCTTCCTGTTCTATAACATTGCAGATTTCTCGCTAGATTTAACGATTTCGCACAGATATGTTCGAAAGCGCGCGCGTACACGACAATGCATTTAGAATTGGGATAGGACATGGAAGAAACGGGCAAAATTTAGATGAAAATTTTCCCTCCATTTCCCGCGAGGTGCGCACTGCGCACGCGCGAAACGTTGCGCCAAACGCGTGTGAGCGAGACGCAGCAACAACACGCCGATTATGTACCGCGAGTGCGAGAGAGACAGAAGACCACCCGCTCAAGAAGCGTGCTACGATGTCGCATTTCCCAAAGTTTTTCGATTTCGACACTTGCCGTTGTTACGTTTGCGACTTAATTCAATATGACGAAGATCTTTTCTATTCTATTTCCGCTGCAAATTCGCATTGACAAATATCTGCCATTGGGTTGGATCAGAAATACTTCATTGAAGATAGATAAAAACATAATTTTCGTCAAATTAGGGCTTCCGTCAATTCGATGTGGGGTTTAGATTGGAAAAATGGTGCGTAAGAAAGCGAAAAAATATCTTCGTTGAAATTTGGTACATAGGTACATTTTAATTTTGTATTTTCTAGGTGTCTTCAAAAAACGGAATATTCCCGAAAAAACCCCTTAAAACGCTCAAAAGTCTCCATTTTATTGTTATTTTTCAATCGTGCAAGTTTTTAAGCATTTTCACTTAATATTTCAAATAATTCAGTTTAATATATAGGTATGTATTTCATTCAAATGAAAAATATTAAACATATTATGTTTACATAGGTACCCACATACATTCGGTTCTAAACATTTACCAAAGAGCTTATTTCAAAATCAGATGTGTTATTTTTCAATTCAGGCATGAAAATATGATTATTATTTTTTGGCGTTCTTTTCGATCGAATAGGCAAAGTTGTGAAGATAAATGTAAATTTCAACGTGCATGAAAGAAAATCGGTAATTTTCAGTACATGAAAAAAATCACATGCAATATGCACGTGCAGTGAATAATTTCCATCGAGGGCGATGGTTGCATGACGAAAACCATACAATTAGCCCATAATTAATCTACCACATCTATTTTAGTTTCTGTAGTCCTAGATTCGAATTTAAAAGTAAAATTGCAATCTATTTTCAGCCTAATCTTTAAGTTTTTCGTAAAACTACATTTTTCTTTTAATCTGAATATTAAATAGTCATTAACTTGGCCATATTTTACAGAATGATTTCTTATTTCGTAATAATGCATTATTTTAATATTTCGCATTATAAACAAGTTTTTCTCAGTCGGTAAATATTCGTAAACATCGTTTATACTAGTTTAGTTTGTTTTATACAAATCAGACTCGGATTTTCCGAGAGTTTCCCGAGTTTTCCACATATCAGTATATTTAGATAGAACGATTGCATGATATTGTTTTTTTGTTTTCATGTATTCCAAGTAAAATAGCGTGCAACTAGGTACACATCTGATCATTACAGTGCATGAAAAAAAATGTACACGTATGTTGAATATCGTACTATTTTTACAAAACGTTACAAAGGGGAAATTCCGATTAATACGAGCTTTGCTGAGTTATCGTAAATCAAAATAACTATCTGAAATTCCAAAGAAAAAAGTCAGTGAGTTTGAAATATTTTTTTGGCGATTTTTATTCGCTGAAAATACATTCAGTTTTCCCAAAGTTGCTTTTGTTTAATTTTTTGTAAATTACATAATAGGAATAAGTGCACCGATATGTATATTATTCAAAATTAGATTATTATATTTGATTAGAAAAAATGATAATATTTTATCTTGTATAATGGAATGCTTAGTTGCATAGTAAAAATTTTATAATAATTTTAATCGAATTAGAAAAGTCATATGTTGGTATATGTGTTTTTTTTTTATGAAAATTATATTGGAATCAGAATTGCTACCATGTAATGCCGCAAATAAAAACGGTATCGTGACAGAGAACAAAATTTTACAAAAAAGTTTGAAACGGTCCAATACGACCATGTTTTTTTTTCATAAAATTTAAAATTTGATTTTCCCATGACAAAAATATTGCCCGGCACGATTAATTTTACTATATGTACACCCCTTTTCTTCGTCACGATACCGTTCCTATTTACTCTATATTTTTTTATAATTAAATATACAATTTTGGGAAAATTAAAAATTAAACTTTCGACATCTACGACGAGACGCCATTGTCGATCGGGAGTATTCGATCGAATGATTTTTTTTTGTCATGAAACTTTTGAAATCGGCATCGCGTGACGAGGGGTGCTGCGCCCCCAACTTTGCGCTTCGCGGCGGCGGCGCTCGGGGGCCACGGGGGGCCACGGGGGGCGGGTTCCCTTCGGCGTGCGGCGTGCGGCGGGCCCCGGGATCAATACCCCTGCGCGCGGCGGGCGGGCCGGCCGCGGGCCGCACACCGCCGCTGGCCGCCTCTGGCCCGCGCGACTCCGCACCATGCGCCCCGTCTCCGTCTCCGTCCACCGCGCGCCCCCGGTGCGCATCCGCCCCGCGACGCCGCCCCCGAGCGGGGCCCCGTCGTCTCGACACCGGCCGCTCCACTTCGCGCCCGAGCACGTCCAAGCGAACGCAAACCCTGCGCCGCCTCGCGACAGTGCGCACAATCGCGTGCAACTCTGCACCCAAACTGATCGAGCGATCATCGGCCTAATGCCTAAGTGCATTAAGGGCGAAAATCGTTCGTAGAATGCGGCGTAGCGTCGTCAGCGGCAATGCGCATAGCGCACACCCTCGCCGCCCTCGCCCCGCGGGAAAAGCCGACATCAAATAAACGCAGTGCCGTCGAACTGGCGCGGCCGGCCGAAGCTTTTTTTATTGTCGTCGTCGTATTTTCGCTAGAGCTTCGCCTTTTCGCGATAAAATGTGCCACAGTGCGGTTCGAAAGTCGATCGGCGGTACGAAAGCGTTCGCGAACCCCACAGTGGACGGGGTGTTGTTTTTCCGCATTCGGATCCGCAGCGTTTGAAATTTTCCGTTTCGGAAACGTTCCGCGTCGAACGACGGAGGAAACGTCGGAAAATCCATTTATCTAAAGCGTTAATGAAATTATACTAACCTACATTTCGAAATCGATCTACGCGTGTGATTTAATTAATCGAACTGTCTCATTTAAAATATTCGACAAACAAATGAAAATTTGCGAACGCAATAAAAAAAAAAACAATTGAATTTTCGATTCGATTCGATTCAAATGTGCTTCATTTTCATTCGAACTACAGCGTGTTCATATAATTGAAGGGGTTTTCCAGGGAATATCCTCGTTTTTCCGACAACCTTCGTCCGGTAGCGTAACGTTTTTCCGAAATGGGTCACGGTCGTCTTCAACCACGCTCTCGTAGTCGCTTCATTTATAACATCTTTAAATACGAACGACACACGCTCGATGACATTTTCTGTGAATTCGTATATAAATTCGTTTACGTTTCGCATTTTTCAGACGATCGGATCGCTAGATGTATTTCGAGGTTGTTTCGCTAACTCATCGACAGTTATACGATGAAGGTAATGATTTGTAAAAGGTTCGTAGCTTAAAATTCTTCGTTGTTATTATTGGGAAACTATTTTGCGATCGCTTTTCGATCGAGCGATTCTGTGTCTTTGGGTCGCGATTTTTCGAAACCAATATTTTTTTTTACTCGACTTAATCTTCGGCAAACCTTAACCAACAGTTTTCTGATGACTCTTCGATGATTTTAATAGATTTATATATATTACAAATTCTACAGAGAAACTAGTGAAATGCTAATTTCTCTGATGTTTCAGTGATTTCTTTTTGAATTTTAAAGTAACTTATTCTGTAAGTAATCAACTATTTAGTGAAATTTTCTTCTTAATGTTAGTTACATTTGAGTTCACTGTATGAGGTTATTTCTATTTGCGATTGTTATACAAAAATTTGTAATGACTAGTCTTTTTTTCAGTAGTCATATTTTGTTGATTTCGAACCGCAGTCGAAAAAGGTTGCCGAGGTTGAGAATATAGAACACTCGAGGGGATTTCGATAGAAAAAAAAGGTTAAGAGCTTCTGAATCACGTTTTCAATGCGAATCGCTAGCGTTCAGAGATCTGAAAAATTGGAGTTTTCTAATAATAACAACGCCTAGTGAAAACCGCTTTAGTTCAGAATAGACAAGTCTGCGTTTTTTCGAATGACGTTCACTTTGTATTGTATAACTTGTGTGTAACAGGATCGCTTGTGAAACTTCAGAGAATTTTTGGCATATTTTTCACTTATGTAGTTTTCGGCTATCTTCAAAGAATTTTAACGAAAAATAAAACACGGTTTTATGGTGGCTATCATCCATCATGTCGAAACTTTCATGGTGACGAACGATGTCGATAGTTTTTTATATGATTTGAAGTTTTTCCAATTTCTAATGTTTTTTTTTAATTTGAATTAATGGTTAATAGATTTAATTTAATGTCATTATTGAATGAAAAAGTAATTTGATTGTTAAGCTTTTGTATTATGCATATAAATAGTATCCTTTAGTTATGTATATAATTCAATACATTTTTTTATAGAAGTATTTATAAATATAAATAGAAAACTAAAACAATTATTACATAATTTATTGAAAAATGAAAATAGCACAATGTACATAATGTATTTTATATAATGAAAATTACAAGCGATCCTCCTAAATACAAATGGAAAACGTCTAAAGTCTTAAACACACTTCGGTGACTAATCGCGCGAAATTGGCAATTTTCACACGGATTAAACGGTGAGATTAATCTTTCACACATTGTTTACATCGCAGCTAATTCTCCAAATTACTAAACACCGATTAATCTGTTGAAAAAATCGCCAATTACAAGCAACTGTTAATTTGACAAAAATATTATCGAACAACGCATTCTGATTCTGATCTGAAAATTAATTTAAAATTTCATTTTAATTCGAATTGTAGGTCGTGTGTATGTAACGATTTTTAGATTATTTGGTCGAATATACCATTGTTTATAGCCAAATGATGAGCAGGGTATGCAATTGTTATTTTTTTTTCCTTAAATGATATCTTGTACAACTACGGGAGATTTGATCATATGAAAGTCTTGAATCATTTCAAATTATAAAATTTTACATAATTATCAATTAGTAGAACTGATAATCGATTACGTCTGACAAATTTTGACATCAATGAAGTTTTTCAGATGTAAAAAAACAATCAAATGACAGTCGGAGTACTTTTTGATATTTAGATCAAAATTCCCCTACAACTCCTGATGCTCTTTACAAGTTTTAAACGTCAAAACACTACAACCAAACTAATCATACGCGACAAAATTCCGGATCCACCTTAAAAAAAAAAACAAACAAAATTGGCACCCCTGCTCATTACATCGTTTGGCCATAAACGACATCAAATCGACTGCCTGCGTAATAGGAAAATCACGCATCGAAACGCTCAGGTACACGTTCCGACTTAACGACGTTTCGCCGTTAATTGAATTACGTTCGACAAACGCGCCCGTTTGGCCACAGGCGGCGCCATCGTCGCCCATAACCGTGGTGGGGGTTTCCCGCGCGCCGTGTCACAGTTGACGTCAAAGCTCCGAACTGTCAACACGTCTCAATTAGCCCTTTCTGTGCCGTGTGTCGTTTTGTCCGGTTGACGCTTGAGTCATGTGACCGTTATTCCGAATGTTCTTGGATAATTTGATCGAATTTTTTGTGTTTTGGAATTTCGAATTTGCAATTGGTAGAAGATTTTCATTTTGTAGATTCTTATTTGATTATCGTACATCATTTGACGACTGGAAAGGCCAAATGGTGCAAGTGACTTTGCGGTGATTTCGAGAAAAGCGCGTTCAAAGTTGACCATGTGCCTGTATGTATTAGGAGGAGGTAGAGTGATTTGATGATATATTGAGGCACACGTTTCGAATTCGTTTATATCCTTTTGCCACCAAATATATGAAGGTGCATAGAAGCGATTCCTGTGCATAACTCAATTTCGGTAAAAATGTCATTTGTACCCTTGGCCTTTTCAGTCGTCATTTATAGATCTTAAATAGGTTTTGGTTTGATATTACTTGTTGGAAAAAAATCATTTCAGCAATGAAAAGTACGTAGAAAAAGAATGCACCGTAATATCGATTCATGTTAATTAATATACAATTAAGCTTCTCATAATATTTGATTTGCTTCTTATGAAGTTCTTATTCTGATTAATTTTTGACGGATTGAAAAATACTTTAATACCATTTTTTTCGATTTCCCTATTTTTTAAATACTCATTAAAATTTATTTTCGATTGATTTTCTTCCTGTGTGTTGAAAAAGCTCGAAGGAAAATGAATTTCATTCGGTAATTTTCTTTTCTAAAACCGGGAAATTAATCACTTTTGAAAGTTTTTTTTTCTATCGATACCTTTGAAATAATTTTCATGTTTCACACGTAGACTTCATATTTTCTGTCAAAAATGTACAATTTCAATAATCGACATTTGATTGCATACTTCAAAATCTACTCGAAACTACATACAATTCCATGTCTACAATGAAAAACATATAATTTCCGCGCCACAAATAAATTAATGTTTACACAATATACAAAATAAAACTCAATCTTTGAATATCGAAATATACAAAATATCTCATTGAATATGTAGAATCTAGGTTAACGACTCACTTGTACGAACATTCGGAAAAAATGGTCACGTAACAACATACGCAATATCAATACACAAAGGGGTTAAAAAGAAACGTGCATCGGTTTGATAAAATGTAATAACATGTTTTATTTTATTTTTCAAGTACGCCAATTGTAGGTTTGTGACATAGAAAATATACGTACGGACCGAAAGAGATTCAAACAAGGCGAGAAGAGGAAAAACGGCGGGAAAAACATATCAGTGCACCAGAGACGGATTAGAGATGAACGACGCAATGAGATCATAACACGAATAATATAAATCAAATCGATGAAAATACACAAAAATAAAACAAGATGAATCGCTGGATGCAGTTTTCGACGAGCCGGCCGTACCGTGACTTTAAAACGAATGTCACCCTAACATAGTGAAATTATAGCAGAATAAAAAATCGATGCAACCAAGTCGCACGATTCGTGATATTAGATAAAATTTAATAAATTTATAAATTATATACGTTTATTATAAATAATAAAAAAAAAATTATAATACATATAACGAAGCGGACATACTGTGTGTATAATAAATCGCGGTCGGATAATATGCGCTGACCCTAAGTGAAAATCAATTTGTCGAAGGTTCGAAGGGCTGCAGCTCGTCAGGCCAAGATGAATTGGATTATACCTGTGCCAGGTGAGATTTTTCATTTGCTATTTATCGTTTAAGTTCGATCTGCTTCGGGGAAAATTGCGATTTTCCACGTCGTGGCCGAGTTTCTGTCGTTCCCCGGTACATACAATGTCTTATGTTTATGCCTATTCAATGAAAATTCGTTAGATTTTTTTAAATATATTTTGATGCATAAAGTCATTTGTGTGTATAACGAATAAATAAATGTTGGAAAAATCCGGATAATTCGATATTCGAGTCGAAAAAAATGCGATTTTCCACGTCGAGACCGAGTTTGTGTCGTTCCCCGGTACATACAAAGTCTTATGTTTTTACGTCTATTCGATGAAAATTCGTTAGATTTTTTAAATATATTTTGATGCACAAAGTCTTTTGTGTGTATAAGTAACGATTTAATGTTGGAAAATTCCGGAAAAATCGTCATTCTAGTCGGAAAAATTGATCATTTCTATCGGAGTTTTTGCTGTGAAATTCGTTTTTGATCGTATTCATTTTGTTTTTTTTTGCGTTTTGATTTGAATAAGTTGAATAAAAAAAATGAGATTTCAGCGGAAGAATGTTTGTGTAAGCTCGTTTACAATATAAAGATATTCATGGACATTTAAATAAAATAAAGATGAAGATGTGTAATTTGTATAAAATATTTAAATATCACATTAATTATTGTATTATTTAAAAGTATTTTCAAGGATATTGCTTTATAGTAAATACATTCATATTAAATTTTATATAATATATTACTTGAATACGATTAATTACTATTCTACATATTTACACAAAAACTTGTGTAAACACACTTTCTCCCCATAGGAAAAAAAAAACCTCCCCCACATGAATAATTCGAAGATGAACCGCGCACTAAAGCGATTGCTCAGTATTGTATAACGCACCATTACCATCAGATATTTTTCGAGCTAATAGCAAAATCGATACTGTATCAATCTTACATCTAATGGCCGTTTGGCTTTTCTTCGCTTCTGTACCTTTTTTTATTCAACCACAAGTATCCCGAAAAGCGTTTCGAACAATCAAAGTAGGTTAAGTACACCTCTTTCGCCACAATACAAATTTAATTGATTAACTCGAGGGTGGGAAAAAATTGTGTGTGTACGTATTGTATATAAAATACTTGCATGCGCCACGTTTCGAAAATAAATATTCAAAAGGCATATGAAACTTTAATTTCGACCTTTGGAAATGTGTCTTTGAATATTAAAGGTGCCATGTTCAAAGTATAAACATCGATATGAATCGATTATAATTTTCCGCATTGTTTCAAGGATAGCATGTGGTTGTTTTTCCAACTTGCGAAAGTTAGATTTGCATTTCTGCACAGTGAGTTTTCCGTTAATCGTATTCAACTTCTAGGTGATTTAATGACTTTTATTTATAAAGCTTGATTGCAATGATGGAAATTAATGATACGAAAATTGATAGAGATATAAAAATTTGTGAAAATGTTTATGAGTCTTATATTAAGATATATTTTATTATAAATCTTTCTATATTAGGTTATCGAAATTACTTTATTATTTTTGATTACTCACATGATTATTTCTATAATCATTATCACCATAGTCAATCTCATATATTCATGTTCATCCACTGCAGAATAAATAGACATACTCGTAGACCAAATTGTGTCACGTTTTCTCATTTTCTCAATGTAAATATAATATCGAATATGAATGTTTTTCACATTTCTTTTCACACAATGCAATAGAGAACGATATTATCTATTTTTTAATATTCTCTCTATGTGTGTTTGTCTGTCTGTTGTGTGTCAGTCTGTATGTATGTGTGTCCATGTAACGCTCTAAAATTGTGTTGATATATTCAACGAGTTGATCTTTAGTTATAATATAATACAAAATATAACAACACGTTATAAGAAAAATATTGAAATAACCCTCGACAGCCAACAGCAAGTCTTCTCCATTGGCTTCAGTTAGGCCCTGCGGGCGGCTTTTTTCAGTATTTTCGTTCACACACTCAAATCCTACAATACAAAAGTCGAATCTAACCCAACTCTGGATCACATTCACACCTCCAGATCCATTTTTCAATTAAGCCGGCCGACTCAAAACAACGCGATCGCTTTGATCCGAAAAAAGACACTTTCTGGGGCCATCGGCGCGAAATAATCAGATGAAACGCTCGCATGAATTCCCACAACGCGAATTCCTCGTCTCGAATGTAACAAAGAAGCCGCTGAAAAACTATTTCCATCCCATAGCCCCCATACACAGCTCGGACAATAGTCACGTTCCCTTTTTCTAGCAGTATTTTCTCATCGATTTGGCTTTGGCAGTCGCGACAATCGTCATTGACCGTCTGGTCTTCTTAATCATCGTCATCATTGATTGTGTTTAAAATTATCTAACTATATTGACGACTGAAAAGACTAAGGGGTACAAGTGACTTTGCGGCTATTTCGAGAAAAGCGCGTTCAAAGTTGACCACGTGCCTACATGTATTAGGAGGAGGTAGAGTGATTTGATGATATATTGAGGCACACGTTTCGAATTCGTTTATATCCTTTTGCCACCAAATATATGAGCATACATAGAAGCGATTCTTGTATATAACTCAATTTTGGCGAAAATGTCACTTGTACCCCTTGGCCTTTTCAGACGTCATATATAATATATAGTGCAGCGATATAAGGCGTTTGTGCATGCCATGTCGATTCAGCATACTTGGAATGCGTGAGTTCGAGTCCTATCTTGGCGAGAGTAATATGTCGTTTTTCTTAATTGATAAAATTGATATGAAGACTCGGTAGTTTCTTTCGAATGTTTGAATTTATTAGATTCGAAAAATGTGTTAATTTAACGCTTTACGTAACGGCTTCGCAAATGATCATCACCTATACCTTTCATATGTTTCGATTAAATTCGAACTATTTAATGACACCTATGTGTACACTTAACTACTCTTCGGAGTCAGGCCTAATGGCTGTATTGTCTTCACTATATAGTGAATAATATTAATTAATGAAAATTTGGTAGAAATTACCTGTATAATAAATAATATAATATAAAAAATATAATAGCGCTATTCAGTGTGTCTGTGTATCTGTGTGTGTGTGTGTGTGTGTGTGTCCCTGTAACGCTCCAAAACTGCGCGTCGATTTATTCAACGGGCTGATCGCTAGTGATTTCATAAAAGAGTTTTCCGGTTTTTTGCGTTTTTACAATCCCGGCTGTTATATAAATATGCGCTATTTCCGTTCGTGTCATATTAATAAAGTCGATATATTTTTGAAGCACTTGAGTGCGTTTGGATTTAGCGCCGATTCGACGAAAATATCCTCGACGTCGGTTTGTGGGCTATTTTTTTGTTCATTTTGGCGGGAAATTCAATGTAGGATATCAAATTATTGTTTCAGAGTATATTATCAGATAAATGTTAAATGTATTAGATGTAATCTATCGTTTTTCGAATTTGAAATCTCATCGAATTAGAGCTAATTGGTCGTTTCTTAGTCTATCTAATTGAATATAAATATAAAATGTACGCGTTGATTAATCAATTTAGATCGAGCCAATTTATTATTGGCTCGATCTTTAATTGCTCACTTGAATTGCATTGATTTTTCGTCAAATAACATGTAATTGTTCGAATGAATAATAGCATTCGATGTTTTTTACGAATCGAACAACAGTTCGATACATGGAAATATGAATATTCATAAAAAAAAGAATATTTCTAAAATATCAATTCCACATTTTCACGTTTTTTTTTTTGACCAATATTATTTAGTAATAAAATTTAATTCATATCTAAACATCAAGCGTTATGTGATAAATCATTTTTAAAGTGAATAAGAATTCCCCTTAATTTCACAAAAACAAAAGTTGGTCACGGCTCCAACGAAAAAGATTGTTTACATTGATTTAATCTGATAAAACTTTTTGATTAACTTTCATACTAATGTATTTAACAACGAAAACATTTTTCACACACAATCGGCATCAACATTAATATTTCGATTATGCTATTGACTAAAGTCAAAACTCATTAAACAACATTAAAAATCATTTTCTAGCATACATTTGATCGGAAAATCGAGAAAAGTTCAACACGACTGACCCAACGAACAATACTCGCACAATAGAAGAATCGTCCGATAATTTCCAATGACGTTCGGTTCCAAAACAAAATGCCTTCTCGGTTTCGAATTTATTTACACTGCGGTGAAAAAGAAACGATCGAAACCGGGTTCAGATCGTAAACGACGATACGCAATATTGAAAACCGCGGTTTATATCCATGTCTATCTCGAATTTAGCGAATTCGAATTTAGCTACGTCGATATTGTGGCGGTGGGTGACCCCGTTAATGTGATTATGTTGTTGAAGAACTTTCGCAGAGAGCTTTCGTTCAAAATTTACGTTTTTCGAGTCGCCTATTCGTTTTGTTGATGAAAACGTTCATTTTCATTATCTCTTCTACAATGCTGCGGGAAGTTAGCTCGAAAAAGTATGGTCTTTGGTTTCAGCTGGTAGAAAGCATAAGATTTAGCATATATGTAGATTTTAACCGTGCAATTTGATCTAGAAAGAGGAACACATCGGTGGGGATGTTTCCATCCCTATTTTCAACCCTCAAATGTGTCCGATTGCGGTTTTTTTAAGATTTGTGCAAAAATTATTATAGATACGAGAAAACTGTTAAAGACAATAATGTTCTCCATTAAATTATATACAATTATTACTTTACATTTATTTTTATACAACTTATAGTTTTTGAATCGTTGCTGAAATAAGAATGGAGTTTTTATTTCAAACCAACTTCATATAATAGAAAAGAGTTTTAAAAATATTTTTTCTCATCAAAATTCTGAAGCTTGGTAGTATAGCAGCTTTTTCACCATCGATGGTACATCAATTGCTCTCTTTTGACGTCATTTAATTAATTCCAATTTAAACGATTCGTTTTTGATTCGGGAAATGCTGTAAATCAAGATTGAATGTATTTTAAGCCAATAAATCCAAATATAAGCGTGTCAAACGCGTAACAAATCAGATGTGTATTTCAAAATCGAATCGTTATGATTGAACTGGACATGTATGCAAACACAGGCGGAAAAAATAATTTTCATACTGGTATCAAATATGTGTAGAGAATATTTTCGCCAATTCCAACATTCCGATTCTAATTTAAAACTACAAAGCATACAAACAGATATTCAGCAAAAATATCAAAATTTATCAAGCGGGCTTTTATGTGTTGGCGTATCAATCAGTTCTCCTAGTGAATTTCAATTATTCAGAATCGATTGTTATTGAAAATGGTATCAAATTAAAGTCTGATCTTTCAATCACATTTTACTGATAGATTTACTCCATTTTTGATAAAAATGAGAATTTAATGTCAAAGCACTTGATATAGTCATTATTTATGTATGAAATATCATTCCTAAAAAATAATTAATGACGAAATTTGTTCATTTATTTCAGAAGCCATTTTAATTAATTATGCACTTTAATATGAAATGACAATATTTGTATCTTGTTACAAACAAAATTTGTTTGTTTATAATATCAGAAAAATGGAATAACGAAGGGAATTGAGAGAATTTTAAAAAACGTATCAAACACATACAATAATTTTTCTCGACTTCTTGCTTACAATTAGTGAAGTTAATCTCGCTTATTTATGAACAAATCGATTGTTGAATACCTTATATTCAAAAGGAAATTATTAATGAATTATACATGCACATATGGATTCATTACATGTTTGAAAATTGTCTACTTTGATCATCCGAATCGACTATAGGAATATTTAACGAGTTCAACTTGGCCGTAACAGTCGATAAAACGGCCAAGGCGCTGCGCCATTAAGCGCACGCCACTTGATTTATTTCAAGGATTTTCACTTCCGCGAAAAAAGAAAAGCTCGCGAAAACACACGATTCTCGAAATGTATTGAATTAATAAAAGCGCATACGATATTTGAACAATCGCACGACACAATGCGAGCATAAATGTTGTACGGGTCAATTGAGGCGTCTGGGAAGCCGTGAATTTAAACATGCCCCTCGAAAAGGCTCCGCATTCGCAATGTCAGCGCTTCTCAAACGTCGCGTGATCAAAGGGCGCTTTCAGCGAACGCCGTTGAAAAGAGTGCAGAGTGCACATTGTGACGAAAGTGGTGCAGCGACTGTGCGAAAACTCCAACTAGGCCAGCGGCTCTCGAACCGTGGGTCGTGGAAAATCTATAATATAAATTTACTAAGCGTATTTGTACGTTTGTTTGTACATTTGTACGTTTGTACGTTTGTCTGCCCGGGATTTTGTATGGAAAATCTTCAAGCGTCGAATTCAGACGGTGCAAAACATAACAAATAAACAAAACGGTGCACCTTTTGCACAGCATTTAATTTGAAACGAAACGAAAATACGGTAATTTGGATCTTACGGCCGATGCGATAAGATCTCCTTTCGTATCTTCTGGATATTTCGGAAAAAAATCTGTACATAAATGCCTTCATACAAATCTGACCCTTGACGCTAATTATCGATAGGTAGCATTTTTGAATATCAAGGTCACGCCGTCCGCTTTGTTTACATTTTCAAATATAATAATTAATTTTTGAAAACAAATAGTTTTCGGCCATTTTGTTTTTTGTCGCGTCTCAATGTACGAATCGGATCGGATCGACCGGAAATTCGTTTCTGACCCTTCAATGACCGAACAATTAACACGTTTGGAACCGATATATTTTTAATTTTTTTTTTTCAATTATATTACGAAATTTGAATGGCATTTTTTTCATAATGACTAACACAACTTTAAATTGATCGTATAAATTGTATGGTTTGTTTATAATAACCGAAATATAAATATGTATTATTTAGTTTTGCAGCTCAATTAACTAAATGCTGTTCCAGAAGTTTATTTCATTTTTACTTTTTGAGTTCATTTTAATTTTGTTTTTTATAATAATCAATTTTTCGAAAACAATTATTTTCGGACTTTTTTTATCGCGTCTATAAATATGTGAATTGAGCGGAAATTTGTTCATAAAAATTGGACAATATTTTAACTCATTCAGACTGGATTTTTTTATCAATATTTTTCATGTAAATTATGATTACAGTTTAAGTTGAAAAATTTCGCGGCAAACGGATCAGCTGTTTAAGAATTCTTTTCAATGATGAATTAAATCAGTACTTAACTATTATAAACAAAAGATATTCAAATTATTTTCAATATATTAGGTACGTGAATTTTTCTTAATATTAATAATTTTCGAATTTTCGAAATTGTGAGCGAGGGTAGATATAGATCGCCTCAAAAATTATAATCTTAGGTACTACTGCTAGTTATATAATAAATATACAGTACGCATTTCGATTCGTGAATCTTTCGTTTTTAATTAAAGATTTTCATAGAGGGGGAACACTCTAATGAGTCTATAGACGGTGTGCATTTCAATCATTTTGGTTTCTATTGAAAAAAATGATTTTGCAATCCACAATTCAGACGATATTGTAGCGGTATAAAGCGTTTATGTATACTGCGTCTGGCTTCGGTGTCTTTGTGATGCTGGATGTTGACGGATTCTGACGAGAGTTACGTTGTTTTTCTTATGAATCGTGTTTTCACGCAATGAATTATCGAATTGAATATTGAATAATGACGTTGGCTGCAATGAAAATTGTCTATAAAACTGCAATATTCTTTGTATAATGTAAAGAAGATTTTAAATAATGTGATAGATATATTGGTTTTTTATTTTTGAATATTTGACTCGAAAAAACGTGTTATCTTAAAATTCTACGAAACAGTTATTAAAAATTGTTTTCACGTCTTGTCTATATCGATTGAATTTCATCTATTGCAGTAGTAATCTTTCGTACGATAATTTCTCTTCAAATTTCTTAATTTTGGAATATAATAAAAATCTATAGAAATATGAGCTTTCATATCAATTGAAAAAAATTACAGTAACTTATTAATAGGTAGATACATATGCATAATGCATGAACGCGTATAGGTACCTAAATTGAGAATAAGTATATTTTATTTCATGTACAGGTCTCGAAAACTTATCTGATTTGGAGATTTTGTTAAATAGTTTTAAATTAAATTCGAAAACGTTTGAAAATCTCTGAGTCTAGGGAAATTTTATATCGGCGCGGCAAATTCAAAAAAAAAATGTCGGCTTGTACAGTGTTACGGGTCCTTTTAATTGAATGTTAGATAAATTTCAATTGTCGTGCGACTCTTGTGTTTAATTGTTATTTATTTCTGTTCGTTGAGCGGATAATATTTGAGCTTTAGTGCCAAACGAACCAATTTACGCTCATGACACATCAATTACTTTTAATCAAATTCAAATTCAAAGATTCGTATAGATAAAAGGTTGTTTGAAAATTTTGCGTGAAATATTTTTCCTAGTTTGAAAATTTCATATTGAAAAGCAAATGCAATTTTCAGCCACGGTCGTTGTTTTCGGTTTTGAAACGTGTTGAGTGTTACCAGTAATATTACAATATATAAAAGCAACAATGTACGAAATATTATATTTTACGTAGAAGACTTATGTTTATATTTTAGGCAGTTTTGTTTGTAAACTGTCCGCTTTAACGATTCGGCGTACATAATTAATGTAAATTGCGGCACTCGAACAACCTTTAGTTACGCCCGTTTGAATTTCTTTTCAGGCCAAAAGTACACATGTATGTTTGTACGCGTTTGTATAGTACGTAAATGATCTGCATTGTTCTCATAATTTTCAACGAAAGCGTTCTAAACATTTTTATAAAATATATACATGTTGAGCTTTATGTTACAAATATTATATGGACCTGTCGAAGATGAAGTATCTGAATAGAGTTTTCATTGAGTTTCATTGCATTTTGTTACAATGAAAATTCATAAGAGGTGCTAATTGTATTCGACTAGGTGAGTTTAAGAAGCTCCAGGCGTAAAAATCATTTGACAAACAGATAGAAAATCCGCTCAAAATATTAATTCAGCTCCACACCACGTCCTTGAATGTTCTCGAGTTCGAAAGTATTGAATAAACGAGATTTTATCGCAGCACTTTTCCAACTTCTTCGAGTCGACGTAATTGGCGTAACGGCTTCGAATCCTCGACCAGCGTTCGACTTCCTGAACCGATTAGCGATCAGTTCCGTCGGCCACGACCGAAGAAAATCGGCTTTTCAGCTTCCTTTGGCCTCTTTCAGTTTTGATTTTGTCTCGTTTCTGTTTCGTTTTAGTTTTAATTTTCACGTGGATCGGTGTCAAAGATGTGACCACCATTCCGTGCACGAGAACTGGTCAGTCGACGTTAGAAACGTTTTGATTTTGGTTATTTTTTTATAATTTTTAGGTACTGAATGATTATATTAAAAAAGACATATATTTTCGATTGTATTTCAAAATTTTCTCAACTAACTTAGTGTTAGCAAGTACATATTCTGTTATCGATCTCATGTGTATTCATCTTGTCTTTGATTTAACTGTTCAGTACCTAATTTATTGTTAATTGTAAAATAAATAAGCCCGTTTACTGAATGATAAAAAATATGTTTGGCAGAAGTTTATTTAATCCGCTTTCAATTTATTGGATACGATCTTATTGTTAGTGCTTAAACTAATAAATATTATGGATACTTGTATGTGTTGACGTATTAACTAACGCCACGAAATAAAAATGAATCGTTAATTGCCTTGTGTTTGATGTAAAGTGTTAAATATTGCAAAATAAATCGCCGAAGGAGCAAATTAATATGTTAACACATGAGTTTTACTCACAATTGATACAATCTCTATCAGTGGTTTTCAAAAACATACTTAAGAATTTTTATGAAAAATTGTTTTTTTTTTGTCATTTATGAAGTTGAAAAACACTGATCGTAATATTCTAAAATATGAATGTTCTAAAAATTACGCTAAGTACTAATTAAAAACGTAATTATCTTCGATATTTGAAACAAATGGCTGACTTTAATATTTATTTTCACAAAGAATAACAATATCAATGTTTTGCTTGCAAATACATACATATGTAGCTTTAAAATTGCCAATTTTTCTGCTCGATATTAAATCCCACACTTTGAACATTTCATATATAATAAAAAATATAAAATATCAAAGCTTCAATCTTATCAATTAAATACAAAAAAAAATTTTGGATTTAATTCAACAATACATAGTCTTTTGATTCGATTTTTCGAAAATCATCAAAGAGAACGCGTATTATATTTTCATCTCGTTCGACCTGATTTACGAACAACCCTTATTTTTCGAACAATGCTATGTTCAAATTATAAACTTAACCTCGCTATGAAACAACAATATAACCTAATGCGGTAAAATTGCGAAAATGTTCCGTTTCACCATAAATGTTGAAGCGGATCGTTGCGATCCGCATTGCAGTATAGAGCGGGCTTATGCCAAAAACTCAACAGATACAATTTCGTGGCATTTAACGCAATTTTCCCTCTAGTATGTCGATCGATTGTGTTTTTTTTCATTTCGTACAATAATTTGATCAGTATTATGTGGTCAGTATGTTTGTCGCTAACAAGCTTTTCTAACCCTTTCAGTGCTTCTGGCATTAACTACAGTTCCACTAGCTAGAGCGGAGTGTCAAAGTAAGTATAGATGAGATTTGTTTGATTCGCTTTTAATGGATTTTATTAATTGAGTGAATATGTTGAAAATCAAATTTTTTGTTCAATAAGTGATATTTTTCATTATGTTTTGTCCAATTAATTTTGTGACTTATTAAGAAATTAATAACTAGATGTTTTTAATTTTATAGCGAGCAAAATATAATTTATCATTAATTTTGTATCAATTCGTTATGAAATAATAAAAATTATATTGAAAATCAAATTTTTCGTGGAATTGAAAAAAAATCATTCTTTTGTTTTCACTCTCGACTTTAAAGTCCATCACAAAACGTTAAATATTCTGGAACTAAATAAAAATTACTTATTATTAGACCAAAATCATGACGATTGGCTTATAATTATGCTTGTAAAGCCTTAGGTATAAATCTTATTCTTTTACTTGTGGGCATAACGCTTTATATTGATGTTGAACTGATTGCATATAAATTTCATTTTTCATATAATTTATAATTTTCGTTGATATTCGGCGAGCTTTACACTCAAATTATAATATTCAGATGATCCAATTTTCTAATCGTCAATCGTGCGAAGCTCGAATCGATACAATTTACGCTTTCGAGATGCGTAAATTTCCCGAATTTTCCGACTCCTACAGGAATTAGCTCCACCATAATTATTTCCATATCTAACATCTAGATTTGAAATATCACTATTTCCCTCGAGTAACACTATCGACATAAATAGATAGCGAAGAAATTTCCCGACTGTAAATGGATATTTCAGCGGATTTTCCGTGGAAAATCTTCGGCTTATAGCAAAAATTCCACGATGCAACTCACTATCGCGTACAAAAGATACGTTCCATTTAAAATGTACGAACGGTATGTAATCATATACCTACCTAAGTCTGTTTAATGCATGGGCTAGTTTGTTTTGGAATCGTATAGCCTTAAACACTTGAAAGCTTTCAATACGTAAAAAATTCCAAATCAAACAATATCGAATCGCTTTGTTAACTTTGCTGTTTTGAAAAGAAAATGGATTGAGGTACTCGCCGTTTAATTCTACTTTTTAACTTTAAAATCACTCCTCTGAAGAATTGCGTTTTTTCACTATGAAAAAAGTTAAAGATATACCATACTGTTATAGTTTTTCATGTAAGGTCAATTGAGGTTAGTGTGCCTCTTGGAACAAGTACACTTGGCATCGATATCTCAGAAATTAAAAAGAAAAGAGTCAACTATTAAAATATGAATATTTCACATGACAGATACAAAAGTGTGAACGACTCATTTTAGTCAAATATTTAAATTTTGATGCCAATCACATTTACCGGATCATCGGATCCTTTCAAATTCACCTACAAAACATTTGATTTTCAACTGCATATGAATAACATAATTTTTCATACCTATATAATATTGGAAAATTGAATAAATATAAATGTATTTTAAACTTATTAATGCTTAATTCAATATGCAACAGCTCGCTCGATATATTGCTATGAATGCGACAGTTGGACGGACCTACGATGCAAGGATCCGTTCAACTACACGGCACTACCGAGAGATCAACCCCCGTTGATGAAGTGCCATGGATGCTGTGTGAAGATGGTTAGACATTCCAAATCACGTGAGTTCACATGTTTCTTTCATCATCAATATGCATATACCATCTGGGATGGATATTACTGGGGAACGTATTTTCCATTGGCTAGAAACTATTGCCTTTCTTGGTCTAAATCCGATCACAAGAACAAGAACGGCAATGGTTTCTAGATAGACAAATGAAAAATTTTCTCCTATATTATCTGTTCCTGTGTACCATATGACGACTGAATTTCAGAAAAGACGCAAGTGTTCTTTTTTATCGATATTGAGTTAAGTGCAGAAAATGGATCTATATATGATATAGAACCATTTTCTGTATTTAATTAAATTTCGATAAAAAATATCACTTGTGCCCTTTGTGAAATTCAGTCGTCATATGACGTTGAAATAGGCCAAAGGGATTATGTTATATTTCGAAATTATATTAAGTACAGATTTCGGAATTGTGCTGAAACATACGTACTCGTATGATCAAATCATTTCTCATTCTCATAGGCACACGCTCGATTTTGGGCGCGTTTTTCTCGAGATCGCCGCTAAGTCACTTGATCTCCTTGGCCTATTTTATCTTCATAAATCAGATGGATCCATGTGTCGACTATTTACAATTAGTGTCTCTGGAGATTTTCTTTTCGACTCTTTTCATTGAAACTTAACGAGTTGTTGAGTGAATGAAAGATTTGCAAGAAAAATTAACTAGGGTTGCTAGTTGATTTATGTCGATATTTATGGATCCTCCGAATATAAAATATTTTACTAAAAAAACTTTCTTAGCTCCATACATAGTTAAGTATGTATAGTAATATTTCTATGTATCTTTATACATTTAAATGGTTTTGATAATATTATGTTTGTATTATTAAATATGATGAAGGTTTTTCATTCCAAATGGATATTTTTGTACCATTGTACCTTGTACTTTTATATCAAATTTAAAGAAAATTGATAAGGTGACCATCTGTATTGAATTTTCTGAACTAGTTAGAATAACATATCAACCTAGAAAATGATTAAAAATTAAAATTTACCAATTTGAAATGAGAAATGCGCTAGTCTAGATCATCTACGTTTGATTTGGAATGAAAAACCTATTATATAAATATTTTGATTGATTTGAAGCAACCGCCTTTTCCAGTAACTCTTTCAGCTTTGCACTATGCTCCAAGAAGTTTTAATAAAAATCATTACCAAAACTAGTTGCAGCATAGCGCAGAACGAAACAAATCAGCTCGAAAAGGCATTTGTTTCAGATCTATGCCTGTAATATATTTCTATCAGGGATCTGAAGTAACCATCTTTCAGAGCTACTCTACTCCAGTCTTGCACCAAGCTCCGAGCAGTTTAAATGAGAATCATTTACGATTCTCATTCGAAACAAGGTGCAGAACTAGGAGCAAATCAGTTCGAACGGATATTTGCTTCAGATCCTTACAATCCAAGTATCTAGAGCAATCATCTTTCTGCTTAGGTTCCGAGAAATTCAAATGAGAATCGTTTACGATTATCATTCGAATTGCTCGGAACTCGAAGCTCGATAAGATGATAACTCTAGATCGAGGCAGAGCGACTATCTAATGCGGACATTGTTGGTTGCAGCATACGAGGTAGTGCGGCGTACGTGCACATCGCAGTTGCAAATAAACTTGTTTATGGTGGACCACGTGTGCATGATGGAAAGTTCGGGCACGGGGCACATGTGTTTTTGTGAGGAGGACATGTGTAACGAGGCCGCATTACTCCCTCGGAGCACCACATGTTTGACGCTATTGGCCACGTTGGCGATTCTGATCCCCGTTGTCCTGTTCTCCTCCACCAGTTGAGGCTTACCCACGTTCCCAACGCCAATAACTGCCTGTTCGTCCCCACATTTACTGTTTTCTGTATCATCTCCCACTTGTCTCTTGAACGGCATTATCAGTCGAAAATTCATTGACGCCAAGCCCGATGATTCACAGAGCAAAAGGAAACACCTAAACTAGTATTATTTTAAGGGAAATGAAAAAAAAAATACATAAATACCTACCTTGTGTGATACGTCTTCCAACTATACTCGTTGGGTGAGAACGGTTAGCCACGCAACTCGAACACAATGCTATTCATATAATTTTAATCGAGTGCTATATAAACTTTCGACTGATAATGTTTTTATAGAAAAATATTTAGCTGACGCTTGTGAAATTTCGAATAAGATTTAGAACAAATTATTACGATGGGCGCACAACGATGGATCAATTTGAGCTCCTTAACCAAATACGCGTTTTTTTTCCGGACAAGATGACCATTAATCCCGGATTTTCAAAAACAAAACATTTTTTTTAATGTGTCCCGGAATTATTCATATTAGAAGAACAATGGTCAGTCTACCTTTGCTATGAGAAACTTCTTCCATTTTTACAATTAGTCATTTTCTATTTGTGGTTTATTAGCCTGATTCTTGCTTTACATGTGTATGTATGTATAAGTTTTCAAATTTACTTTTACATTTTATTCAATATCACATTTTCTGGATCACGAAAACAATTGGTACAATAATCTCAAATCATTTTTATAATATTTTTTTTAATTATACCTGCTATACATGCATTAATTCCTTATTTTACTTTTAAAATACTTTCTCTGGAGTCAGCACGTAAGACTATTTTTTCTCTACGGTGACCATTCAACCCGGATTTTCCGGAACAAGGCCAGTTTCTAAAAATCTGTCCCTAATAGTACTACAAAATCATATTAGTCAATCTATTCATTTTTGCTAAATCAATTGACCAGTCCGTTGATGAATTGCTCAATTAATATAAATATATAACGTGCTTCATCAATCTCATCTATTAGCCGTTATAACAATTAGCTCATTATAATACAATACATACGGCAATACATAAACTGCAATAATTATTTATTAAATTTTAACTACATGTAGTGTTTATACTAAAAATTATTTGCTTTTATGTATAGTTTGATGCTGTAAATAAAAATAATGTTCATTTCCACATCAGAGACAATCCTGAAAATAGAGTATATCTATTCAGAAATATATAGAGATGGTTACAATATTATGGAGGAGCTTTCACCATCGTCATGTGCCCAGAGTGGCCGTAGTATGCACGGCGCATGAGCCCGATCAATTAAAATTAAATGCATGCAAAAACTCGGCGTAGACTCTCGTGTCGACACGGATCAATCCTACTTGGAGCTTTCGATTTCAATTTTTAAATAAGAATATAAGAGATTAAACGACAAAAATTCAACTCGTCCGAGGACTTTGGAAAAACCCCAAAGCTCTCAAGCAGGCGAGCGAAACGTAAAAATAAGCACTTCGGCAGAATACGACGAAATTTGCACCTGATTGAATAAATATTGAAAGCTTAAGTAAGTTAAACCGCATGAAATAATATAAGGCTGTGAGGGTATTGATAGTGGAAACTTCTTGTGCCATTTTAAAATCAATTAATTTCCACAAATGTATTTTTTTAATACAAAAATATTTGATTAGTCTGTGATAAATGTTAATTATCAAAATATAACAAATATTTAGATTTAAATAGGCCTAAAAACTTTTAGAAGAGTTTGAGTTAGTTTAAATGGTTTGATTTCTTAAAATTTCAGTGTGTATATTGTGAAAATTGCACAGTATCAATACTCTCAGAGCCTGTAGTGTTTTTAATAACATTTTTATGATAATAATTATGTTAAATATAATATAGTAATTAGTTAATGCGAAATAGCTAGATTATTGTAAATCAATGCGAAAATGATCAAATATGAAGTGTTCTAAATAATACAAGTGTGCTAATATTTATTATTATTATTGTAATAGCGATTCTTTTTATTTATATTATAATATTTTTTTAATTAATTGATTAGGAAAGTGAGATTTGCAATTATTGTTATATATACAGTAGATTGAGGAGGGTATTGCCATTGATTACATAAAGTTGATACATATTTTTCAAATGATTCGCTATTCTTTCCATTTTGGCTATTTTTCAACATAGTTTTACCTGTAGATGTCGATATTTTTAAGTTTTTTTTCCATATTCAGAGTTTTGAAATATTTTATTTTATTCACGACTTAGAGGTAATTTTTAAAATATTGTGATAATTAGTGTTATGCAGTTAGAGCATGAAATAGTTTTAAATAGTTGAAAGTTTTCATTTATAAATTTTGTCAATATAAATGCAATTGTGTGCACAAGTTATTTTTATTTAATCGATTTTAAAGATATTTTTTTTTCAAAAAAATGTCTTTATTTATTGATTATTTTGAACATTAATGACACCTTTGATAAATTATTTCAATGTGCATACTGATGTCTTTATGTGATATATTATTATGTTATGAAATTGTATTATGTTTTTTTGCATGTAAAATATTGTTGATTTTGTAAACTATAGCTTTTATATATTATATTATATTATTGTAAAATACCTACATATTATATTCGTAATATCCTCCTCAATTTTCGTCATAAAACAACAGTGTAACTAACATCTGATATTCTCCATTTTTTTATTTTTTATGTAGGAACAATTCTTTATAAAATACAAAATATTATAAAACAGAATGTTGAAATACAAACTTCAACATTAATGTTTTATATGCAAGTTTGTAAATTTAGAAAACTAAACCAAGAAAGCACAAGAACAATTACATAGAAGTTTATGTTTGCTCAATATTACTTTTGTAAATCACATTCACAATTGGAGAATTTTTAATGTTTTTTGATTTGATATTGAAAAATAATAAAAACTTGTAATAACTGCTTGGAAACGATACTCATCCGAAGTAAAGTGATATTTTGTCATACCTTAAGCCACATATATAATCTAACTTAATGAAAGATACTATTATAATTTGAATAAAATTTAATCAAATTAGAATTTGTTATGTAGGTTAAAATTTTATATTGAGATGAACATTTTTATTGATTGATTACGTTGACTTATTATTAGAGTTACATAGTTGAACGTTTGGACACCACAGCTAACATGTGAGGCTTAATTTGTTGATTTCAATTTTGTAGAATCTTTTTTCAACGCATGACGAATATATCCGCGATTCTGAATTAGAATTTGCTGATTATTTTAACAACAGTTCTGCTTGCAATGTATATAGGCAATATTCATTCGAAAAAAAGTCTACGATATGGTAAGTATTGATAATATACATGCTTCAAATTTTACATTGAAACGATTTCTATATTCAAATTAGATACAAATCTAACAAGATAAATTACATTCGGCATATCTTAAAACATTATTTTTCAATGTAAAGTCAATTCACAAAGATTTTTAGTATTAGTGCCTTTATTATCAAAAGAAAAGCTTATGTGAAAAATAACGAGGAATCACATTTTGTCAAACAATGAATGTTAGTTTCGTATTAAGTAATGCTACAGGTCAACTTTAAGTGCCTGCTTAAGTTATTAACAAATAGAAAATTGAATAAAGTGATACAATTTCTCAATTCTATTTGAAGAATTGCACAAAATTAAATTTTCGGTGTGAGAAATTTCGAATTGCGGATATATTTAATTTGAACGATAGGCTAATTTTTGAATCAACATTTTCAAATTGAAAAATTCAATTTTGCTCATCTACATATATTGAAATGAATATGTGTATTATATTCAAACTCTTCTATAAAAAAAAACATCATTTTGGTTTTTTTCATGCTTTGTGAAAGGTTTGTATAACATACATATATTAAAATTTGAAACTGCAACTCTTTTAGACTACTTATTATTTATACTTAGCATTTGAAACGTCCAAGTTTTAACATTAAATTCAGAACCAATATGAAAATTCCATTATATTTATTTAGTGTATATTATTGCGATGAATTTAAGGTTAAAATTTATACAATTTGGTTTTCTGATCCCTAAAAAGGTATGTAATTCAAAATATGTTTATAAATTTCACATTAAAGTATTTTACAAATTTGATTATATTTACATAATATTTTCGATCATTGACACCATACATGTTTTCTTCTAAATCTATGCTGAAAAAATTATCAAATTACAAGCTGAAACGCTTTAAGTGAAGTGAAAATTGATTATAGACATGAAAACATGTATGAGTTTTTATTTTATGTATGCCATAGTTTTGAAAAAATTTGCTGTAAAATTTTTAATATTTGTAAATTAAAAGTTGTATACTAATCACCGCATTCATTTTATATTTATATTTATATACATTATAAATAAACAATTTCACGCAATATTGTAATGTGCACTATTTTACTCACATTAAACCTTCCGTGAACATTTTGACGCCGAAATCATTCATCAATAGCGAATTTATATAGTGGAATCTCCCAAAGTATAAATTTTAACTAAGTATATTTAACAATTCCCATGATTAGTTTTTAATATATACATATATATATATATATAAAGAGAAACATGACAAATGGAGATTTTACTATAGTGAAAAGTATTTTAATGTAATTTAGCATTAATATATTTAGAGAGCATGTGACGCCTGCATTGTAACGTTGATGCGCAAGTCGACACCAAAAAATACTTTTATATCAAAAGTCATAAGAGTTCATCATCGTATTCATCAGATTTACAAATATTCAAGCTTATATATTCATACATAATTGATTATCATATTTATAATCAGAAAGTTGTTTTTTCTTGTTTGGCTGTTACTTTAAAACGATTCTAAAAGAATATGTAAGGACATACCTATTATTTCTTTTGAATTCTTCGTTCAAAAGAAAATGTTGAATTATTTTCAATCAGTAATAGATTTTTAACGGATCCATTTGGTATCTAAAACCCTACAAAGAATAAAAGACGTATTTATATTTCAATATACCTACTAATTTGATTTAAACGATCATAAAATATTTAAAAAAGTAACTGCATGAAGAACTTATGATTTTTATTTGATTCAATAACATTTTGTAAGCTTCTTTAAATCATTAACATGTAGAAAAGGTCACAGCTTTTGAATTCAAAATTTGCAAAATGATGTGTTTCAAAAAGAGCAATTAAACCGACAGTTTCATTCTTAACATTACATCTTCACATTGCACGTTTTGAGTATCCAAACAGATTTTCAGGATATCATTATTATTTAGGTAAATCGCTTTGATTTTTTCTAGTAGTTCGACGTAGTGGTATATATTGAGTAGCTCTTACTTGATATTTTCACTCATTCTTACACTAATATGTAATATTTCATACATTTCATTTTGTTAAATGGATCCCCAGTTGGAGTTGTTGATTTATCTAAGCACCATGTCCTGTTTCAGAAAGTTTTTCAAAAGTCCCTCTAGTTTCCCGTTCTAAATTCGACCAATAGTATGTTCGAACGTGTCACCTCGAGCAGTGTCCCCTCACTTGTGGTTGTTTAGAAGTATCGTCATGTGTGTTCCGTGTTATTGTCTTTTCTCATTGTACATGTGTCTCGATCAATTAACAAACATGCGGATGTCACGGTTCATATCCGAGAAAAATATACCTACTTATCATCGAATGAGACATTAGTGAATAAAAATACCATTGGTGTGTGATTCGAAAAAATAACCAATTTATTAAATAATTTCATAAGGAAAATTCAAGATTCAAATACCTACCAGTAATCAAAATGACAAATTATAATTTAAATATTATGTTTTGTAAATGTCATTAATGTTCATTAAATTCATTATAACAAATTGTTAAAATTACACGTATGCGTAAGGCGATAAAAAAAAAAGTATTAAAAATATCATGGAATGTAAGTTTGGTTGTCTGGCAAATTGAATTTCGTGATAACTCTTCTATTGTTTCTGCGTGAACATACATTCATTTCATTGTGGCATTAGTGCGATCATGATCACCTATCATCATATTTCTGTGAAGTAAAACTCAAATAACGAATTCATTTGAAAATTAGTAACGCGTTAAATTGTGCATTACACATCAAAAAAAAAAAAACTCTTAAACTTGTAGATATATACCTTGTTCCTTATTTATCCAAACATATGGTAGTTTCTCTTGATCTTTATTTTCAATTTGTTAAATGTAAATTTATACATAAATCTTATATACCTAATACAATAATATATTTAAAGACATACCTACCTACATTAATTTTTCTTGAATAAAAAACAAAGATTTGAAAAATAAATACTGTTTTTTTGCTTCAATTTCTGATATAATCAGCAAAATGTATTGACTCATCGCAAAACAAAATACCTACCTATTTGAAAGGTAAAGAAACATATAATGTATTGTAATAAGGTTTAGCTATGCATACTAACAATAAGCATAGCAAAGTTGTCTACAGCTATAACAGTATTGCACTAACATCTTCAACACAAAATATTCGAATCTGAACAAAATTTACTTTAATATTCATAATAAAAACAGATAACTGATTGAGAAGACATTGAAATGTAATATTATATTACTTTTTTTTTCATTAATTTAGATGAATGTACCTCTGATTGGATAAGTAAAATGAATTTATTATTTTCACTTGAATTGATCATTTGATGAAATTGTTAATAAAAAGACGCCTCAAAATTGAATCATTTTGTAACATTTGTAAGTCTAGTGTAATTTTAGGATTTGGTATCGCTCAATTTGTTTAATTATTAAATTATTATATACATATATATATTAAACATGCCAGCAAAGTTCGAATATATGACATCATTGTATTTGCATATATTGAAGATAGCTTATTTGCCTATATTATATTTTATTGAATTTATTTTCATAATACAAAAAAATATTGAAACGATAATATGTAGTAGATCGAGATGCTGCTGATAATTCAGACAGCCAGGTAAGAAAATGTTGATAAAGCTTTATAAAGCTTCGTATTTAATAGATATTTGAAGGTTTTTTATTCTAAAAATTATATATGATCTTGCTTATATGCTTAACGCAGAAGCTTTTATAGTATACAAATATGCACAACTGGCTTCGAAACATATACAAAAACTATTTATTACTCATTACTGGTATTGCAAAAAGCAAAGTCTAGTGTTGGAATCGTGGATTCTTTTTGTTAAAATCAAATCGAGTCGTCTTTCACTTTTATATTGCTGTTAAAAAGACTCGTTGACTATCAGCGAGTAAAAAATATTTTGTTTCTCGTTTGAAATAGATAAAATTACACTCTTCTGAGATCAATTCTTATTTTTAAACTAGAATAACATATATATTTAACTGTGAAAGCAAGTCTGTATTGAAACACACCATTATTTGTAATGGCCTTAATATTTAAACCATATTATATTAAACTTGGGTGTTGAAACAGACGAATAAAGTTACACACTACAGGAGTAAGGATTCGGCTTAGCATATAAAAAATGAAATATGTTTATTGATACGCTGTGCCGTTGCATTTTTTCTATTATGTTTAAAAATCACTTTTAATGTATAATAGAGAACGTTAATCGAAATAATACATTCACTCCCAAACCGCAATTTTATTTTATCCCAACTCCTAAATGTAAAATTAAAGTCTATGGATATAAAAATACTATTTTTTCTGCAATATAGGTATATTCATAATAACTGTGTATTGAGTACAATGAAAATTAGTTATATTTTTATCTATAGCTATATAACATACTAGTACCATATTTATATATTTATATAGTCTTTGAATTGTAATAATGAATTATGATTCATATAGCATATTGAAATATAGGTACCTACCATAAACCATTTATTTAATCATATATATTTATGTTGGTAAGTTGAATTATTTTTTCTGAAAACAATGGATACAGGCACTATGAAGGAGAATATTAGAAATGCTGGTTGAAAAATATAATAAAAACAGAAACACTAGTAGGTAATATATCTATTTCACAAAAAGTTTAGAAAAAATATTAATTGACTTTAGTTTACAGTTAGTCGCATAATAAAATTACTTTTTATTTCAGTAAAAATGTTTGGGTTTTGAACCTACCTACCTGTCTTTTTTCAATAAGTGTGATAATGTTTTTGTATGTAAGGCATAAACATGTATATATAAATAACTGAAGAAATTTATGTACATATGTAACTGCATATAACCAATTGAGTATCTGAAATTCTGTAAAAATCATATACCTACCTACCTATGTATGTACATAGGTACCTAGGTACCTAATATTTAAATGTTAGGTAAGAAAGTAGGTAGGTATATTGAATTATGAAGAGTAGTCATTTAATTGAAATCAGTCACAAAA
The DNA here is from genome assembly GCA_024721215.1 of Cheumatopsyche charites. Taxonomy (NCBI): domain Eukaryota; kingdom Metazoa; phylum Arthropoda; class Insecta; order Trichoptera; family Hydropsychidae; genus Cheumatopsyche; species Cheumatopsyche charites. Next base: position 8,650,187 of record CM045580.1, read on the forward strand.
GAGCTACTACTGTTGATAAGTATCTCAACTTACAATTAATGACTGAAAAGGCCAAGAGATACAAGTGACTTTGCGGTGATTCGAGAAAAGCATAATCAAAGATGAACATATACCTGCATGTACGTATTAGGAGGAGGTCAAGTGATTTAATGATATATCTCGGTTCACATTTCAAGTTTGTTTATATTCTTTCACCAACAAATATAAGAGCGTAGACAGAAGCGATTCTTGTACATACATTCTTGGCCTTTCCAGTCGTCAATATGATTGAAACTTAATGCATTTTCAGTAGCTCCTTATTTCACCTAAGCCATGATATTAAAAATGAAAAATAACGCATTTTATTATGGATATCATATATTTCGAATAAAATAATAAATTAAACAAGACATACAAAAACAATGAGATACCATTTCACAGTCTTGCATTACACACTACTCCATTGCACAATAAATTTTCACTACTTTTGTTTATATATATATTATATATTTCATATAATACTAATTTAGCAATTAAATTTTAATTTATGATACACAAGAAATAATTATGATTTTTTTATAAATAATGAGATCTTTTTCAAATCATAGAATATCAAAAAAGTAAACGACAACCAAAGAGATTTAGATGAAACAGATAATTTTCTTATGAAAAAAGAGCATTCTGGCAATATCATGAACCACACCTCGAATGGCAACAAACTATTTAAATCTACACAATCTTTTTACTAAACTACAATTTTCTAATCCATTACATTCACTAAAGAAATCAGAAGCCAATGGCATTCTGAATCATCAAACCACATCTTCTACAGTACAAACTTTATACATACAACGTACAGATCATAAATAAAAAGAGATCTTTCCATCACATTATGTGATATTAGATAATCTTAATGACAAAATAATACTTTTAACGGTAAACGTGACAAATATCATGGAGAAAATGGCGCAGTGAATGATACAGCACAGCCGACGATTTAAAATCTAAAACAACTTATCAAATTTGTGTGCATATTCATCAAGTTAGATTTTATCTATGTATGTTTGATTCAATTTAAGGCATTTGAGTGATATTTTATATTTATATTTGGATTAAAATGGTATTTATCATTAAAAAATATGAGAAAACCTGCAACTAGCATAGAATATGATACACAAGAGTGTCGCGTGAACTATCTTAATTTTAAAACACACATAGACAACATTCAATGTATATATATATATATATATATATATATTTATTTATAGTCAAACTCACGCTCACAAGACTAGCTATTTTTTTTAAGTAAACTAACACTACAGTAATCCCCCATAGAATGCAGAGGTACCTACATTCCGAATCCTGTAAAAACGTATAGTATGAGAGAATAGTAGAATGAGACCAGATAAACAAATTAAAACGAAACAATGACATTATATTAAAACTACCGTACAATACATACATACATATGCATATGTAGTGTTTGTTACTGGCCTTATGTGAATTCTCTTAAATAGGAATAATATTGAGCGAATATTTCTTCATTTAAATTCATACAATAAAAAAAATACATTTTATTTAAATTATTTAAATGTCATGTTTTGAGTTCTAAATGATACGGTTACCCTATGGAGTGTGTAAAGTGAAAAAGTGCCGCATGCATAATATGAGAATAGCGTCTTCAGGGGTAGCGTACTAAGGGAGATTACTGTATACACGCTTTAATCAATTGAAGAGGTCTCAGATTTAATATCTCAGAAACTACTGAGGTTACACCTACATATTTAAAATATCACAATTAATAGTTTAATCTTCTGAAATAATTCAGTGTCAAGTTTGAATGAATATCAACTTTTTAATCAATTTCAAAAACTGAAAAAGTAAGACTATGTTTGCCACGCATGTCGCAAACCATAAATTTCTTAATGCAAATTCGGGCTTTACAGTTAAAATCAAAATTCGAAATGAATGATAGGCATATAACTTTGATTCATAGATCTTAATGCAGAATTTTCAATAAAAAAAAAACTTTTCTACTCATCCCAAGAAGTCGTATTGGTCAAAGTTAAATAATAATAGGGTCCTGTTTACAATTTTTAATTGTAGTAAATACCCTATATAATTATAATTCATTATAAATATAAAATCGTAAATTTTGAACATTACTAAAGTTTTATAAAGTGTTTACAAAATAACGTTAGAAGAAAAATATTAGAAAATAAACAGATGACTTTCTTCATTCACCGCGTTAATGCACAACGCTGCATATCGCTTCAAAGTTTCTTCGAAGAAGAATAAATCAAACTTGATGTAAACGTATTACTTTATTCATAATAAGACCCAAGACCTCTTCAATTGATCAAACCGTGTATGTTACCATTCAAGTGATATCTTCACTATATTCATAAACATACTAGTTTGAGTATACACATACTATAGATTAGACAAAAAAAGTGAAAACTGCAAAAGATATCTGAACAATATTCAGATGTTTGATTAGACTGTTTAAAGACTACAAGTGCCATGCTATTTCTTGATTATTACACGGTATGTAGGTTCATAATAATTTACAATTAATTCATAAGCAGAAAGTATATAAGCTTTTTTGTGTGTAGTGTATACGCGAACTAGTTTCTTTATACACAAATGAAATGTACACTTGGATATCAACATAAACACTAAAATCATACAGCGAACTTGTGAGCGACGCTAAAGTCAACATTTTTTAACTATACATATATGTATAATGGTCCCCTAAATTTATTTATTCCTTCATATACAAAAATAATATATAAGCATTTTTCTGTTTCGATGATGAATTGACATCTAATCAATTATCTATTGTTATGTTTAAAAAAGAAAGTCATTCATAAAAATAAAAATTCAATAAATCGTTGTATATAATTTAAAAATGATTATCAATATCGATATATATGTAAATAAATGCATTTTGAAAATACTATACAGTAAATAAAATTAAATGGAATAATAAAATCATAAAAGTTAGTAGCTTATAATGACGGTTATCACCAAGAGGACCGAATGGGGTATTGATTTTCAATAACACACAGTTCAGCAATAGATTTGGCTGCGTAGCTGAGAGTAATTTTCATACCGAGGATGTACGCCTAGAATCGTAGCGACGCACTTTTTCAGGAATTGCAGCATATTCAACTGGCACTAAACCTTCTAATTCTTCTAGTGTGTGCACATAGCTCAATTTTCTTGAAAATTTTGTGCTGTAATTAAACACCACATGAAATTAGAAACTCATATTCGAAAATTAAGAATGATATATGAATGAGCCTGTAATTATGATAATGATCTAAGTTGAAAAAGTAAAATTTATCATTTATTCTGATTCCGAATTTTATTCAACACGTATTCTTTACTTTTAATGGTAAAATTCTCAAAGACAAAAATGAAATATTAAACATCTTGAAATAAAAGAAACATTACTTAAACCAATGTTATAATGAATGCCACATATGTATTAATCACCTGATGAATGGTTTAGTCATCCACATGATGGATTTCAGCCAGAAGGTAGGATGGACAAGATACAAATGTTTCAAACTCTTTCTTAACCTGAAAATATTTCCAAGTGCTAATTCTATGAAAATAAAACTAGATCGAAAAATAAAGAAAAAAACTAAACCTTCTATCAATCAAATGGTAACATTTCTTCAACCAATGAAAAGTTGGCATACTCCTTTTAGAAGCACTTCCATGCAAGTATACCAAAATGTAATCATCAGTTACGAGCTGTTCTAAAGTAGTCAAAACATATCTGAAATCATTTTGTAATTGATAAAAGAAATTTTGAAAAACCTATATCGAATTTGAGTTCAAAATTTACAGAAAAAGATTGTCCATCACGTAATTATAATCAACACGTGAACTATCAGGTAAATAGCAAGCACTGAAAACAACAATTGCATCTCTTCTACCAGACAGCGCATATCCTCCGTGAGATAAAACTCTCTTATAGGGTTCTATAACCTGAAAAAGAAAAAGACAAGAATCAGAATTGTTAAGATATCTTCACGCAACAAGCTAACTCACTTTCATATCTATGCTGCGTTTCTCTCCAGAAGGCAATGTGACTTTTAACCATCGACGAGTATCCTGTCTTTCTTCACTCAATGAATATTCTGGTATTTTATCGAGTGCTTCACTACCTTCATCTGTACAAGATCGCTTATTCCTGAAATGTAATATATTTGTAATATGAACTTTCTTGATGAGTTTTCATAAAATATAATAAACAAATCTTACTTCAATGGACACTCAGTTTCAGTTTCCGTATCACTGCATTCATCGTCATTTTTCTCCTTTAAAGCACATATCTGTTTTAAAACGGCTCCAGTTTGAATTTGAGAATTTGACATGGCTGGAATGTTGTCTTGAAAAACGCTATCTGAATGTAAACTACAATCGGATAAACTATCTATACTGCTAGTACTGCCAGATAATTCATTCTGACATGATGCAAACAATGTATTGGAAACAACTGTGGACTCCGTGTCAGTTTCCGTCTGAAAAAAATCTGCATCAGTACCAAAATGAAATGATGAAAAATTAAGCGATTTTTCCATATTTACAAGCAATGGTTTGATTCTTTTCTTGGGAGGCGCTTCAGAAGACACTTTTAATCTTGGCTTTAACGATACGCAACCTCCATAAGGATCGACTTCAGCTAAATATAATGATCTTTCGTTTTCTGGACGTGATGCTGTTGAACTATCAGGGGACGGAATATCCTGAAATTCGATATGTGTTACGAAAATATGTTAAACGTTTTTATATTAAGTGAAATAATAGAGGCGTATACATCTATCGTAGACATATCTGATGGAATATCAATGGTTGTATCATCAGCTTTCGATTGTGACATGGAAATATCGGAAATCTAAAATGAATACTAGGTTAGAACTACATATTTTTATTGAATAAAAAATTTCAATTCTTAATATCAAATTGAGAAACCTTCGGAGAAGAACTGATATTTGGAATTATTTGTTTCCCTGTAATTGGATTGATTTCTCTGCCGAGTATTTTATATGGTTCGATATTTGGTTTGATTGTAGAATATTTTTTCTGCACTTTAACATCTGGTTTGATTTTCTTTCTTTCAATTGCGATATCTGGAGGGTTTAAAGATTTTGTGGATATGGAATTTCTATCGCCTTTTATGTTTCCAGAATCTAAAATATCCGGTTGAACGGATAAATTATTTTCAGCAGAATGTTTATTAATATTTTCATTACTGAGACTATCTTCGACACTTTTATTTCCATCTGAACATACAAAAGTGTCAGAAAAATATAAGTTATTCTTCGATGTGTTCCTCTGCGGTCCATATTGAGTAGAAAAACTATCCGAATGAAGACTGTTGACATCTCCATTGGCTAAACTTCGATTTAAGCTATCGTCTTCGGTGCTGGAAAGACTCATGATGCCCGAACAATCCGAATTAAGAAGGTGATTATCGCTAATTTGCTTATTGGCACTATTATTGTCATCTTTGGTTTTGCAAGATGGCAATATGAGATCTGGATAATTCCCTGTCGAAGGAGGACTATCTGGACTGGAAAGCACCATCAATGGATGATCATCCGTCAATGTGAGAGTTGATATTAATTTAGGTATGCTCGGTTCTCTTTTTGTTGATTCATTATCAGATTTTTTCATGGATAATGCTGAAGTCGAGTTAGAAAAACTATTCAATTTACTATCGGAGAAGTTTTTCAATAATTTGATGTCGATATTAGAGCTTATTATATTATCGTTGCTTTGATTGCATATCAATTTATTGACATCACATTTTGAACTATTGTCTGAATTATTTAACGTGTTATTGCTTATCGTTTCTTTATTTCTATTTAAAGGTAGATCACTTTTGAGATTAGGATCGTTTACAAGATTCAACCTAGTTTTATCATCTGAAGAATTTGAGTCAGCAATTTCCTCATTCATGTAAGACTTAGATTCTGCATCATCTTCAAAATGAATATGATCAACATCGACTTTAGATGGAATTTCAACCTCATCAAAATCTAAAGGGATCGGAGTGCTCGGAGTGATGGGCATCGATGGGCATTGCAACTCTGGAGAGTCTAACTTATCTTCTGCACCGGATAGGTCTAGACTAGGAGGGCTGTCTCGTCCGAGAACACAGGGATGATGATCGCTGAAATATTTTGCATCGTACATTTAACATTATACAATTACGACAATTTAGCAGATAATGAAATGTTAATGGGTAAATATATACATTATTAGGATTAGGTTGGGTCAGGTTAGGGTTGCTTTATTAGGTTAATAAAGGTTTTCTGTTAGATAGTTTTATAATTTTTGATCGACATGGAAAAAATAGTTATATTTGTGTGATTTTAATTATTTTGTGTATCCTTTTAGATTTGGCTGAACGTTTGAGTAGATTATAAATTTAATTACTAGGACGCTCACCTCATTTTGACGTTCCACACTTTGACAGCTATGACAGTCGATTTGTTTGCGTGCAGCCGTGCACCTGTGCACCAACACTAGGAAATTAGTATTTTTACGGAAAATTTTTAAAGAAACGAAGAAAATATATACCTACTCAGAATTAAATAAAATTTAGAATCCAAACAAACGATGGGCGTTTGATGCAAGTTTTCGTATAATTATCACAACGCGCGTTACGATTTTACGTTACGATACAAAAGAAGGGAAGGTTTTGAAAAAGCGAAATGTGAAAAGTATCTTTTTGAATTTTGTAAAAGCTGCGCGGTCGTCGGTCGCAAATCGAGACGCGTCGGCCAAAAAGAGAGGGGAGGCCGCCGTGTGGCACACGTCACTAGTTCGAACGGCGCTCGCTTTCGATCTTCGTTCCTCGTTCCTCGTTCCGCGCCGCTACGGAAATTCGAGTGAAAAGTGATGAAGACGTCCTCGATTTACGTATTTCTGGCGGTGTGCGCGTTCTGTCTGTGCGGGGAGAGCTCGGGCCAAGCGACGCAGCCGCCGCAGAGACGCTTCGAGTACAAGTTCTCGTTCAAACCGCCTTACCTCGCGCAACGGGACGGCTCCATTCCCTTCTGGGAGTACGGAGGCAGTAAGTCGACACCTCTACCTTTTTATTCGTCTCCGTTTTCTCATAACATTGTCCGTTTTGTTTTCGGTGACACGTCGCTTTCGGTGTTGCCATAAGCGAGCCCGAAAGAGACGGAGATACGTCCGGTCCGTACGTTGGAAAGAGACGGACGATGCTCAAACGTCAAATGACGTACCGGCGCCGGCACGTGCGCAAATGACATCTCTATATGACAACAATACTATATTTTTAGAATTTTTCCCTTCATAGATTTCGTAATTTTCGGGTTTGTATCTTTGAAGATCTATCGATCGGTTCTATGGTTTTCGTTCAACTCTGCAGCTAAATCATTCAACAAATATCATATACATTAATAAGTACGTTTTTTCCTCTCGAAGATCAACACTCACCGTTTCAAGTTCATCGAATCGTCATTCAAATTATTCTATTATGGTTATTTCATTTTTGAAGTATACATTTGCACAAAAATTCTCTCTCATTTGACTCATAAAAAAAAACTTCGTAACTAAATGTAATCATCTATATTAGGTTGAGGACCGATCGTTTTGGTCATTAACTAAATTTTTGTTCACTGCATATGTTATGTTTTTTCCTATAGATTCACAAACAAGCAGATCATTCTTTATAGAAAAAAAAATTAAACTCGTATTAAGGGAAATGATCTATTCATTATAATTTCAATCAGCTCTCTGTTTCACTTGATTAAATAGAAAATGATCGATAGTACTTGACTAATTAATTGATGATGATTAAGTAATTGATTACAGATGAATTCATATACCTGCATAACTGTCTCGAATACTTAAATCTAAATTATTTAAATGTATTGCATTATTATCTTTATCGTTTGACCTCGACGATTTATCAATTAATTTTTTACTTATTTGCAAAATAGTATTTATTAGTTCATTTTGTTCACTCATTTGAATGATTAATATTTTCAGAAAATTTAGTTTTCTTATTTTAGTTAATTAAAAAACAATCAAATATTTTTTATACAGATGCAATTGCTTCATCTGAAAATGTGCGTCTTGCTCCATCGCTAAGAAGTCAAAAGGGAGCCATATGGACCAAACAAACTGTTCCGTTTCAATGGTGGGATGTCGATATCATGTTCAGGGTATCTGGACGAGGTCGAATTGGTGCCGATGGATTGGTAAAATCATTTGTAACACTAATATTATTATGAACTTTAACCTTTTTGTGATATCGAATCAATTGTTTAGGCTTTTTGGTACACTCGAGATAAAGGTGCATATGATGGAGATGTTTTCGGATCGTCAGATGGTTGGATCGGATTAGGTGTTATTTTAGATTCCTTTGATAATGATAATAAACATAATAATCCATATATTATGGCCGTTATCAATGATGGAACAAGAAAATTCGATCATCAAAAGTATTAAGATTATTGTTATTTTATTGTGTCAATAAATAAAAATTATTTCATAAATCATTCTGAATTTTTCAGTGATGGATCCACTCAATTATTATCTGGTTGTTTGAGAGATTTCAGAAACAAACCATTTCCTACTAGAGTAAGGGTAGAATATTATCAAAACACTTTAACTGTACTCTTCCACAATGGTAATCAGATTTATTTTTTTGATAATTGTGATATGCCTGTGTGATATATAATTTAAATTGGATTTTTAGGCATGACCAACAATGAAGCCGATTATGAAATGTGCTTCCGCTCCGAAGGTGTTGTTCTTCCAGCAAATGGCTATTTTGGTGTTTCCGCTGCTACTGGTGGCTTAGCAGATGATCACGATGTCATTCACTTCTTAACGTCTTCCTTACATGTGCCAGGATCTAATCAATCACGTAATTTTCGTTCTGAAATCATTAATTTAATTCAATTTTTTTTACGTCAATTATTATCTATGATTACAGCTTCTCAAATAACGCAAGAAGAGCAAATGAAACTTAGTCAAGAGTACCAAGATTACCAAAAAAAATTGGAGCAACAAAAGGAAGATTATCGTAAAGAACATCCTGATGAGGTGTGTATGCTTTGTAAACATATTTTTTGATATAAAAGATCTATGTATATAATGTCTTTCTTTTGCCATATTGCAGACCAGAGATAAAGAATCAGAGTTTGAAGACTGGTTTGAAACAGATTATCAAAGAGAATTGAAACAAGTTTTCCAAGGCCAATCGTCTATTCTCGGATTAGTTAAAGATGTTTGTATCCTTTTCTTTTCATTAATTTGCATTGTTATTGTTAGATATAGAAAAATTTATTATTTTTTAGGTTATCTCGAAACAAGACAATGCTTTGAGTGTTTTAAGTTCAGTTTACCAAATGCAACAAACTCAATGCGCTCTGCAAGGCCAACAGCAACATGGTCAACAACCGCAACTCGGACAAGCTCCTCCTCAAGTATTTTTTATATTTAATATGTAATATTGCCATTTACCCGATCAAATTCATCATACTTTAGTTCATTTTCAGATGGCACCAATGCCTATTCAGAGACATGAAGTGGAAGCCCTTTTGAACTCCCAAAATGTATTCATGTCTAATATGAATGAGATAAAGTAAATCAATCATTTCATACAATCACATACTTTCTATAAATACTTGAAATTCACATTTTTCTCGCTCGCATTAGATCCTACCTGTTAGATGTGTCACGAAAAGCCGATGCAATCATCCAAAGTCAAGCACGTGCCCCTACTGCTCAAGTGCAATCGGTTGGATATGAATCACAAGCTGCTATTAATGAACTTAGAGATGGAATGAATTCGTTGAAACAAAATTTAGCTGCAATCGGCCAAAGGTAAATTTAATATATTTCCGTTTTATCAATGCATTTCACTAATTTAATTGTTTATTGTAGAATGGCTTCTCAACAAGCTCAAATATCATGTCCTGATATAAAGTGTGTATCCATGGCTGTCCTCGCCATATTCCTTGGTGCTCAACTAGTTATAATGTTTGGATACAGTTTATACAAGTAAGTTTTACCTATTATTTTCACATATTGTTTCGATTTCTTAAGGATCGATTTTGCTTTAGTACTGGTTTGTGGTATACAAAGCAAAATGTGTGGTCTTCAAGGTGTTAATTTTAAGATAAATTATTTTATTTTTACAGGGAAAGAAAGGAATCACAAGCTAAGAAATTCTACTAAAAACAAATGTTCTTCAATTTAGAAAATTCACTCTTATGACTCTCAAAGTGTTTGTTGTGCGAACACAGTGGTATTTTTTTTTTTTAAAACGTATTTATATTTATATACATATATATATATGATTTTTGTATGTTGAAATCTTTGTTATGGCATAATTCATCAGCGGCGCTGTACATATGTTTATAAACATTCGTAAACCATCATCAGTTGTACATATCAGTTTAGTTTAAAGCGATGTTTGTTATTTTATACTTTTCATGTGAGCTAATGTTATTTTGAATATTCTTTAACAGAAAAATATGTCTTTACAATGCAGTGGGCTTTTTTATAGTAAATTAGTTAATGTGCATTTATGTATACTAGGATGTTAAACCAATTGTTGAATTGTTTTCTGATCGGTTATTTTGAAAGTTATATTGTTTGTTATTCGGGATACAATGTCGAGTTAGTGTTGCATATTTTATCCAGCCTATGCGTAAAATTTAATAAATTTAAAGGTTTCATTATGAAAGCGTGTGCAAGTTTTCTTATTTATTTTTCGATCTCTATGAAACGAATGGTAGAAAACAATTTGGGAAAACTGAAATTATTGTAAATAATTTTTTAAAATGGTAATTGAAAATGTGAAATTCTTTACGATATGATAGGTAGTATTTTTTAAATTATTAAAAATATTTTTATTTATAAAATAATGTTTTATTTCACATACACCATTATTTGTGATAATAAATGCAAAACATGAACAGAACTCGCTTTAAAATTTTGGCGATTTCATCAAAACATTAAAAAATGATCAACATCGAATAAGTAATGATACATTTCTGCTTCACATGCATCATTATTTTAAATCGACCTAACCCCTATCCTAGCTCACAATCAGTACAATTTTTTATCTAACGAAAAAGATGTTTTTTCAATAACCTCAATATCACACTAAGTTGCAGTGGTATAATAGGAAAGTTTTTAACTAGATACAAATATATTTTTTTTCCATATTTATTTTTTCAATGTTTAATTTTCACATATATCATGAAATTTTGGAATATATAATCTTTTCAATTATGTATAAAAAGATTTAAATTAAAATAAAAACACTTGACATTTTGTGTTAACTTATCTCCTATCAGTTTTACCCATTCCGCGTTTACCAGAGAACAAATGCTTGGGCATTTTATTTCCAATGAAACGATCAGCTTCGCCTTTAAGACCTTTCCTCTTGACTTTCTTGCTGATCGCTTTTTGACTTATCTTGTGTAGTTTTGATTTCATCTAAAATTTTAAAATCACAAACATATATACCTGTGTGCAAATAGGAATCATCACAGCAGCGAAATTTCTAAATTATATGAAACACTCACAACAACGTCTTTAACTCCTTGCTCATCTCTTGGTACAGCACTAATGCTTCGGCCTCTACTCAATGAACGTCCCGCAACCGATTTGGAAGCTTCTGACAAAGCTCTCGCCTTCTTGGCAGCTGGACCTCTAGACATTGAACGAGATCTAGCACGGGAGAAATGTGCATCGCCCGTTTCAGACATGTCCACACCTAATGATGAATTAAAACATTAATTTGCAATACAAAATACAAATTTACGACAAAAAAATGACAAAATATGAATCAACTTACCTAATTGTTCCATTTCATTGACTAATCTAGATACAGATCTTTCTTTCTGTTTAGGCATTGTGTTACGAGGCATTACAGGTTTTGTAGATTGTTTCACTAATCTAGATTCGCTCTTCATTAGTGTCTTTTTATTCCTGAAAATAATACATTATTTTACAAAACATATATTAAAAAAAGCTTCATTGTTGAATGTATTTTTCAAAACCTTATTTGCAATGCCAATTCCTTGATTTCCATAAGTGTTTGATCCAATTCAATCTTGGGAACGACATACATGCCGGCTTCTTCTCGAAGCTCTTCGTCTTTTTCAAGTTCAGCCAATTTCTGAAAATCAACTGTCAATTAGTGTGTCGTAAAGATTGAAATAATATTTTTAAAGTAACACAAACTTCGAAAATATCTGGATCTATATAATCAGCAATATTATGACCATCCCAAAATTCTGGTATAATATCATGTCGTTCTTCTTCAGGAATCTCATAATAATTCTTTTTCAGATCTATAAAATAACCATTTAATGAAAGTCTGTAAAGTAAAATTTGATGGTTGAGAATTGATAATGCTTTACCTAGAACATAGTCAATTCCTTCTTCCAATTCAATATCTCTTTCGAGCCGCCGTTTTCTTGCAGCAGCCTTTTCTTTCTTTTCAGCAATGTTTGGTGGAATAAAAGCTGGACGATCTTTGTTATCTCTCGGTGTGGGAACAGCCACATGAAGACGATTCAATATACCGTCAACCTACATAAAAATGCTTCATTTTTATAACCGTAATTAACAACAATCAAATAAACATTATAGGTGTGTACTTTTTTAGTTCTCATTTTGGCATCGACGCGGAAACTCAAAAGTCTTTCACAAGCTTCGATTTTCACTTCTTGTACACCTTCTCCTGATATGGTTGACATTTGCAATATGGGCACATCAACATTTTTCACTTCTCCGCTAAAACACAATTGAAACTTCATTAAAAAAATAAATAAAAAAAAATCTTTGAAAATTAGTTTTAACTATTACTTGTCGCTAGTAGCATTTCCTGCGATTCGCTTTTGAAATTCAGCCATAATATCCTGTTTATTTTGTGGCAAATCTTCAACACGGATAACGTCCACTTTATTCAAAACTACCAAAAGAGGCTTATTGCTGAATAGGGGTCTTATACTGTCAAATAAAGCCACCTGAAAAAAAAAACAAAATTTCATATAACTACTATTTTTGATATTTTATTACATTAGATGTTTTCAAAATTTTACCTGCTCTTCTAAATTGTGTCCACATTGTTCGCTAACGTCCATGAAATATAAAGCACATGCTCTCAAATGAGCTAAAGCAGTTACGGCCTGCATTTCAATAACATTCCTATCTTCTAAAGGGTGATCTAAGATTCCTGGAGTGTCCAATACCTTATATGTAAAACATAGTTAGTGAATTCACACAAACACATCAAATCACATCAATTTTAAACACTCTTAAAGTCCAATTACCTGCCATCTTAAATATTTATAGTCCGTATGTCCCACATACAAGCTTTTAGTTGTGAAAGCGTAAGGCTGTACTTCAACATCAGCTCTAGTGATCTATCAATAAAATATTTAATTGAAGATATACATTACAAAAAAGTGAATTTGTTTTGATTAATGTAAATTAAGTATAAAACTTTTGTTTCAAAAATATTAAATATATAGGTGTAAAATTACTTTGTTTATGAAGCTTGATTTTCCTACATTGGGAAAACCACAAATAATTATGGTTCTTGTGTATGGATCTATCGAAGGCAAACGTGATAAATGTTGTCGAACCTAAAAAAATATAATATGCATTAATCTGATCATGATACTAAGTATAAATAAAAGCAAAATAACTGACTTGCTCTAAATATGTGAGATTAGCAGCTTGTCTTTTCATAATTGTGGCCATTCGACCCAAAGCTGCTCTTTTCAGCTGCTTACATCTGTACAAACTGTCTCCATATTTCAAAAGCCTCGAATATTCTTTTGCCACACTGAAATTGAAGTTTTTTTTTGTGATTGCAAATTCTCATAAAACCGAGAAAAATAAAAAAAAAAATGAGGAAAATAAGAAATGATTTATGCCAGGATCTGAAAGGACACAAACTCAGCATTATGACAACACTGAGTTCAATACAAAATGCACACACATTTGTGTTGTTGGCTGGCTACATTACATCAGTGTCACGCTTACTTTTCTACATTAGTTTGATATTAAATGAGTAAAAATACAAATTAAACCACTATTACTTGTCGATTAGGTGTCTTGCAGTGTTCAACTGTCCCAAACCGAGTTTGTAATGGTCTTTATCATAAAGAACGTTCATCAGATCCGCATAGAATGGATGAACATCGTCCAGTTTCGGGAACTCTTGTATGATTCGCGATAGACGATCGTGGAAATTCTGTTGAGTGTATTTGACTTTACGCATGTAGAAGCCTCGAATACGAGATATCTTGTAATGCTTATGAACGACTGTAGGCGTTTTGCGCTGGGTTTTCGAGAGCATGACATCTATGAATTCCTGAAATGATCACACAAACAATTTTAATCAAATTTCAAATAGTGAAATACACATCATAACCTCAAAATAAAAAATCGTATGGGTTAAAGAAATGCGAACCTTAGCACTCGGCACCACGGCGATCTTCTTGAAGTTGTAGAGACTCATGATGAGGCTTTTCTTATCAACAAATTCAAGAAAAATTAAAAAGAAACGACCGTTTGCTATTGTAGCACATGCGGTAGTGTATAGCACGTGTCACAAGCAAACGTCAAAGAGACATTTTCAAAACGAAATCTTCAATTAACCGACCATGAACGAATTTTTTCAACCTTTGTATCAAATTTTAAAATATTAATTTGTTTCATTTTACTTTTTCTTTTTAGATTAAAAAAGCACACGAATGAATAAAATATATTTCAAAAATAAATTAGTTTTCATTTAGAGTCCAGTGGTCACGAATATACATAGATAGAGGAAAATTGGGAAACTCGACCCTACTTTTGTTTATTACCTCTAACTCCCCTTTAGAAAATCGTATTCGAAAAAGATAGTGTCAGTTCGCCCAGAATTTAATTTAACATGACTCTTTTCAAAATATGATTTATCAAAAGTAAATTGAGGAAAATTAATAAAAAAAAAGATTAAGTTGCCTCTTTATCTTCTTCTTCGTGCAGGTAACAATTCAATTTAATTAAAAATGTCTATCAATGAAATCAAATAATTAAATGAGAATATTGTAATAAATATTTAATATATTATAATTAATGTTAAAATAACACATAAAATTTATATGGTAGTTTTGTTTGTAGATGAATTTTTAATGTGTTCCGGACTCAATAAAGTGAATTGTAATATTATGATTAAGTAGGTTGTTGCTGCGCCTATCATCTGAAATATTACATTTTTTTTTTGTTATTTTTCTTTAATAATTTTAAATCTTAACAAATTAACAAAAATGTTAATATGAATTATTCACAGTAAAATATAATGTATTATCCATAGGAAAAAATCCACACGCTGAAAACTTTGGACTTCTATGTAACAAATAAGTAGAAAAGTGATGTAACTGAAACGAATCAAAAGAAAGTCCATTATTTTATCTATGACTGCGTTTTCTTAAACTATTTATTTAGTATTTATAATTAGACAGTTCTCATAATGCTTTCATCTTTTTCATGTATCATAAATTTATTGATCAATATCATTGTCCTTTTCGTCTGTAAAAAAAAAATACTGAATGTCATTAATTTATGTGTGTAAATAAATATAATAAATCACCTCATAATGACAGTCACTACAAACTTTCGTTGCATAAAACATATTGAAAACGTGTATGAGACTTTGTTGAAAAGTGAAAAAGAAAAATGTAGAAATTATTATATCGTCATGATCTAACATAATACATACAGCGGTCGTTAGCATAAAAAATAAATTGTAAACGACGAATATAAACGATGCCGTTATGGATAAAAGTATAAATAAGTTGAAGTGCTCGTTCAGCAAATCTCCAATTTGACAAAACGCGTCGTAGAGTTTAATAACAATCTGTAATCTAGTGAAAACTATTTTATTATTTAAGTTCAGATCGATTCGTATTTTACGTTTTCCCATAATGTCGAAATACGAATACGCACGAAGCTTTTCATCGATCATACGATTTATTTCTTGGTTGACCAAATTCATACTAGACTTTAACGTTTTGCAATAAACTCCATAAATAATCATCATTCTATTTATTACATGGCCTGGCGCAAATACAACCGTGTTTAAATGTTGAGACGGAGGATTTTTCCATGACCATACCAATGCCATAGTTAGCACAGCAAAAGCTATATTCGTAATCACGTTATAAAAAAAACGACCTATTATATTCAATTTCATTTTTTTGTAGTCTTTTACTATTCCTAGAATTTTCAATAGGTTATCTATTTGAATGA
Organism: Cheumatopsyche charites; assembly: GCA_024721215.1. Classification (NCBI taxonomy): domain Eukaryota; kingdom Metazoa; phylum Arthropoda; class Insecta; order Trichoptera; family Hydropsychidae; genus Cheumatopsyche; species Cheumatopsyche charites. The sequence continues at coordinate 8,666,489 of CM045580.1, forward strand.
ATTTGTTTAAAACGTCTGAATAAAACTTGCTACGCAGCAAAACATGAACAGTTATATAAGACATGATTAAAAATCCTACGTTTAAGCGGAATTTATCGAAATTTTGAAACAGTACAGATGTGAATATAAATTTCGCTGTTACTTCATTATTTAACGCGACTGTGACATAACAATATACGTAATAACTGAATGTGGTTAACAAAAAGAGTAATGTTGGAGTGTGAAATTTGGTTTTGTACTGATTGTTTTCGTATACCAAACTGAATGGAATGACTGAAAATAATTTTCCACAAAGCATAACAAGAACGAATGTCGTTTTTATGTTTTGAGCGAAAATAAAGTTTTTTAACGATTTCATTTCTTTCCAATGAATGATTATGTCAGTTTTCAAGCGATTCAATGTACTGATACAATAGAATTGGTCATTACACGTACAAACTCAATTGTGAATAGATTCTCAATTAGGTTTTTAACGATAATATCTGGCAATTATCCTTAATGATAATCGATAAAAATTATCACTGAATATCGTACTATTATATTGTTTTTTATTACTGTACCTATGAGAACTAAAAAAAAAATGAATTATCAACTTAATCAAGCTATACAGGTATATTTAGAAAATTATTTGAGTTTATATAAAAATATGTTTTACAGTATAGATGTAATAAATTCCATTTTAGTTGCTTGTAACATTTGCTGCTGAATGCTGAGTATTTTCAGGACTTGATAGGGTAAATTGTATCAAAATTATCAGATATGTTGTTGCTGCTCCCACCATCTTATAATATGAAAACATTTTTTTTCATAATAATCAAAATATTATTTTATATAATTATATATGTATTTATTATACTTACAGTAAAATAAAGTGTATTATCGATTTGGAAAAGTCCACACGCTGAAAATTTAGGATTTCTGTGCAATAAGTACGTAGAAAAATGGTGTAACTATTAATGAAATACAAAAAAATGAATGAATATTATTATTTATCAAAATAAATCATAGTTGATTTTACTTTTTCCACATTTTTTTCGTTTTCTTCATGTATCATCAATTTGTTGATCAAAATTATTGTTTTCTTCGCCTGTGACAAAAATTAAAAAATATTAATTTCAAGAATATATTGTTTGATACTGTGGAATACAGCAAATGCGAATGTTTGAAACCGCCCAATATGTACTCGTACATATGTAAAGTAAAATTAATTATATTTTAGTCATCAAAATATTACATTTTGAATTTTATGGAAAATATGCACAAATACTTGACGGCTTTACACTTTTTTTGAAAGTTCTGTGCTTCTTCATGGTACATATAATGTTCACATTTGCAGCATTACACGGCAATTTGAATTATGTCGATCGTCGATTTCTTCTGTCATCAAAATGAAAATGATTTATTTCGATATTTAAAATAATAAAAACTGAGTAGATACGAACTTAAAAGAAACCAATATTGACAAAAGAGTAATGCTGATTTCCGAGCATTCGTTGAGCTCACCTCGTTTTCGCACGCGTAGCAATTTTTCACAATATAAATAATGTTAAAAGTGTGAATCAAAACTTGTTGTATCGAGAAGAAGAGAAACGTCGCAAGCAACACAAAATTCTTATCGGAAGACGCCCGAAAAATAATCACAACGGTGAAAATGAAATAATACATGTTGAAAACTGCCAAAATAAACGACGTCGACACAATGACGAGAATGCCTTTGGTGAAATACTGATTAATCAAATCTCCGATTTGGCAAATCGTATCGTAAATGGTCTTCACGATTCTCAGCTTGTGTTCGAACACGTCCAAGTTTGCGAAGAACACGGTATTTTTCGATATCGAAATTTTCGTTCTCTCGTCTGACATCGATACGATTTTTTCGTTCAGCATCAGCAGGTTCGAAGTCAACGCTTGTATGCAGCAGTTGTAAATTATCAGAATCGACGTGATGATGTTTCCGGGTGCATATAAAATGGTGTTTTCGAAAACTGACGGTTGTCGAGTCCAATAAGTTGTCAAAAAACTGCCGAAACTGCCGTAGAAAACGTTCACGGCCAAGTTGAAAAAGCATTGAAACACATAAGTTATTCTGACTTTGCTGTAATTCGCTTTTATATCTGTCGATAGTAATAATGAAAGATTGTCGATTTTCGAAAACTTTTTCATGGCGTGATCTACGAATTTTATTCTTTCTATGCAAGTGATGCAGATAAATGTTATCGTAACGATCCCGACGAAAACTCTAAATTTATCTGATATTCTGAATATGCTTGAAGAATAAATCAACTCAGTCACTGTCAGATCGTTGGAAGTCACAAAATAAAAGCAATATGCATAAAAACTATAAAATGATATTGTCATAATTGAACCGAGAAAAGAGTATTTAACTTCGTATCCGTTTTTATTTTTTCGTAATGCAATAGGTGTGTGACCCATCGGAGTATTTGCCAATGTACACATAGTGTTAAAAAGTTCTTCACTGTTTTTACAATAAAATTTGTTTTCGAGAAAATTCATTGTGGAAATTTATTATTAAAGCTGGTGTAAAATACAATTTGAACGATTGAGCACAAAAACAACGATCGATAGAAATGTTTTGGCGATAATCGTCTAATGAATATGTGTATTAAATGGTTTGATGGGTTATAATCAGGAAACATCGATGAATGTTGAATAATTATAATAAATCATTAATATCTCATTACTTGATTGAAAAAATAAGCTATGTACAATTCATGAAACTTATGATATAATTCACAAGATATCCAAATCTAAAGCATTCGCTTTATAAACTATGAATTTTATTATAATCATTTTTTTTCAATAGGTCCGAAATGAAAAAATAATGCAAAATCTTATAGAATAATTTTGACTTAATAAAAATTTAATATAATTTAAATATAATACAATAATTACCTCCATGGAACAGTTGCTGCAAAGTTTTGTGCCATAAAATATATTATAAAAATGCATAGCACTTTGTTGAAGAGAAAATATCAAAAATGATATAATAATTCCTTCATCATGGTCTAATAATAAAAGCACAATTGCGGCCAATACGTAAAACAAGTTTAACACGATAAACGCAAACGAAACTCCGATAGAAAATAATAAAAAGCGATTGAAATAATCATTAACCAAATCGGATATTCGACACAACATGTCATAGATTTTTATTATGATACGAATTCTATACGCATTTGATTCCGCATTTTCAAAATCGGATGCTTTTATTGGATACTGAATTTTTCCTTTCCGTATATAATGAGATTTGATCATTTTTCCGAGTTCATTATTGATCAACTCCAAATAAGATTTCAATATATTAGTGTAGCATCCATAAAAGACTAAAATCATACTGATCAGACAACCAGGCGAATACATTACTGTGCCTAGATGAAAAGAAGGATGATGTTTCCACGATGCCACGAAGAAATAACTAAACAAAGCATAGATTATATTGAGGAGTTGAAAAGCTACGACGAAAACTATGAGGCTTATGTTCATGTCTCTAAAATTTTTTTCCACCCCTAAAAGCTTAACGGTCTCGTTGACCTCTTCGAACTCTTGAATGATGGCTACGTGAAATCGTTTTTTCGATAAAATATCGACGAATAGAAACAGTGTGAAAAAGGCTGCTATGAAAATGCGAAATTTGTCGAAAAGTTTGAACATGATAGAGGTGTATATGTAACCGGTAACCGTTTCGTCGTTGCGCATCACAAGAACAAAAGAATACGCGCTGAATAAGTAATTCATCGAAATCAATATGAAAACCGCAAAATTTAACTTTGCGATGTAACGGCCTTTATATTTTTTTATGTCGAACGGAATGCATAGGAAAAGTTTTCCGACAAACAGCAATATGTCGAAGTGCGATTTTAAAGTTTGTACGGATGATGAATTTTTGAAGATATTCATTGTCGTGTATGAAATCGATATGCACAAAGTGAAAATCACTAAATAAAATGATTCGTGTTTTCATTTCGACCTTGTGTACTGTTAAGTTTTTGTACAATGCCTAATTAACTTGAAATACATTCAATTACGAAAATTGTATCACTAATAGTGTAGTGTAAAAACGAAATATTATGTAACACCCATCGATTTTATATACCTAATGAAAACATTTTTCATTTGTTTGTAATTGAAAATGTACAATAACATCAATTGTGTATATTATTGAAATACATATATTAATTTAATGTTAAATAAATATATCATGATATCCAAATTTAATTTATTAATATTAAACTTTAAATATAATAATTATATGCCTAAAACGTTATTTTTTATTCAAAAATGATGCACTTTTATTATTTAATTATTAGTTTGGTCGGTTATTTTCAGGACTTGATAAAGTAAACTGTATTAATATTATCAAATATGTCGTTGCTGCTCCTACCATCTATAAAATAGAAAAATTAATGAATATTTTTTAAAATTGAATATACCTTTATTGATACGATAATACCGTGAAATAAAGTGTATTATCGATTGGAAACAGTCCACATGCTGAAAATTTTGGATTTATATGCAACAGATATGTAGAAAAATGATGGAGCTGTAAAAAAATCTTTATAAGATATTTCAAAATAATGCATTATTAATGTATTACATTCATTTCACCTTTTTATTAATATTTTTATCTTCTACTTGGATCATCATTTTGTTGACCAAAATAATTGTTTTCTTTGCCTATAATGAAAAAAAAAGATTATCCAAATAAAGTTGATAGACAAAACCAAAAACAAATAAAACCTCTTGATTGCATTTATCGCAAAGTCTCGTCACATAAAATATGTTGAAGAAATGAATAAACGTTTGTTGAAAAGAAAAATACAAAAAAGAGCGAATTGTGATATAGTCATTGTCTAATATCAAGCAAATTATTGTCGATAGCATATAGAAGAAATTAAAAACGATAAATAAAAATGATACCGCTAAAGAAAGAAGAATAAACAAATTATAATATTTATTTAACGTTACGATTATTTCACAAATTTCATTGTAGAGCTTTATGATAATTTGTAATCTATTCAAGTCATTTTTGGAATCCCGCATAGAAAAAAGAATTAAGCTTCCGTTGTCAAATACTGGTGGAGCAAAATTGGTTAGAATCACATTTATCGATTCTAAGTAACGTTTTATTGCATTTGCATAAAATCCATAAATAATTAGAGTTCTATTTGATACATATCCTGGTGCGAATAAAACCGAATTTATGTAAAAAGTAGTTTTATTGCTCCACAAAGACAATATGAAAATAGTAGATACAGCGAAAAATATACTCATGATCAAATTGCCGATACAAAAAAATATCATTTGATACTTCATTTTATTGTAATCAATTTTGATGCTTAACAGATTCAATAAACTATTAGCATATACGAATTTATTCAAAATATCACCGTAAAACCTTTTTCTTTGCATGCAGTCCACAACTGCAAAAGACATATATAAAAATCCAATAATCATGTAAGTTTTTTCACACATTTTAAACATATTAGACGTGAATACATATTCAACGATGGTCATGCGGTTAAACATAGTGAGAAAAAAGCAATAGAAATATTGACCATAATATGTTATTGAAAAAGCAAAAGATGGAATATGAAATTGAGTTTTGTATCGATTATCGTTGATTTTCAACGAAAACGGAATCAATCCGAATAGTTTTCCCAAAAACATAGCCATGATTAACAAAGCTTTTACATTTTGACAAAACAAAATGTTTTTGAACGAATTCATCTTCAATTTCAGTAAAATAATATATCGTTTGACTCAATTTCATATTTTTATTATAGAAAATGTATCGTTGAATCGTTAATGAATTTGTATTGATTAAATGTAATCGGTTACATACCTCATTTTTCATTTTATCACAGCCGTTTATCGTATAAGTGGTGTTAATTATATTAGTGAAGCATTGATGGATTGAAAAAGAAAGAAACGTATAATATTCAACATTAGAAAAGCCTCTGATAATTTGCAAAAGGGTTGTCATTATGTAAAATATATTTAGAACGCCTGACACGAAAGATGCACAAAATATAATCAATGTGCAAAATGAAAAGTGTCCATTGATAAAATCCGTAGTTTCGTTGAGCATATCGAAGATGTTAATGATAACGTTTAGTTTAGTTTTCAGAATTTTCCGTTCATTCACGTCGAAAATCATAGCCAGGTTCCTATTATGAATTCTCATTCTATAATCACTAGATATATGATGACTGTTCGATATTAGACGATTGAGAGATTTTAAGTTAGATTTCAAAACATCCACATGCGAAGTGAAAATGACTAAAATAACAGAAATAACGAAGCTGGGTACATATATGACTAAATTAGTGACCGGTGACGACTTTTTTTCCCAAATCAAAACCAAAAATATGCCTAGAAACATATAAAAAATGTTCGACATTTGGTGAAAAGAAAGAAATCTGATCAAGTTCAATTTTGTTTTGTTATAATCTTTTTTGATTCCAACCGATTCGAACTGATCGTCAATTTCGTTGAATCTTTCAAGAACTTTTCCGTAAAATTGCTTTCTCGAAATGCAATCAACGAATAAGAAAGTCATTGATAAAACCCCGATGATTATACGGAATTTATTAGAGATTTTATACAGGATGGAATCGAATAAATATTCGACGGCAGATTCACTATTCATGACAGTGTAAAAACTACAGACAATAAAACACATATAATTGAACGTCAGAAAAGCAAAACTCGGAATATGCATATTGGTATTGTAATCATTTGAAATGCGAAAAGGTACAACACCATTCAGTTTTCCATAAAACATTAAAGGAATAAAGGCACTTTTTATATTTGTCGCAGAGAGGATTTTTTTAAATATAGCCATATTGCTATATTTCTTTTGAGAAATGGGTTTATATAACATTTCATTATGGAAATTATGAAGTTAATTATATAATGTTATAGAGAATCTTGATAAATTTATCGTTAACGATATAACAAACATAATTAAGCTAAACTGTAATTTGTGTCTTTTTGAAAAATGATAAAACAATTTGTATAATTATTCATTTTATGGTATGTAGGTAGATAGGTATATATAATGGCAATTAAGCAGTGACTTATTCAAAGAGTTTCATGTCTCACAATTGGACTGTAATATCATATGTTTATATATTTGTAAATTTACAATGTTAAAAGCTTAAAATAAAACAAGTTTATAGAAAATGTGTTTGTATTTATTTAATAAATTCACACAATTTTCTTGAGGTAAATATTTCAAAAATTCTAGTTACAAGCATTTTTTATCTATTAAGACACAAGATGACCCTTATTTCAAGCTCATAACAATATTGTTTTTCAGTTAATAAAATACATATAACGGTCACATAATAATCAGATACCTTCACTTTTCATTTGAAAAAAAGAAGCTTAAGATCATATAGCGAGTCGGTTTACTTTTGTATTATCACTTCAATCATCACCCTCCTTTTTAATGAGAATAGATTGAAACACATAGATCATAGAATATACAAGTTCTACAAAAATATCAACAATGGACTGAGTGGTAACATAGATATGTGTTTATATAAATATCTTACAAAAGGTTTTGTAGAAATATATCATTTTCTAATTTAATTACAAGGAAAAAATGTAATTTAAAATGTTAAGATTTCGGAGGACTACAATAGTGTATTGATCACATTCAGAAATTTAATATCAATATGTTACATTCAGCGACTAAAATGTATCCAGATGGTTTGTTTACTCTTGGCCTGAATCAATATAACATTTTTAGAATTAAAATTATTTGTGATAAGTGGAAATGAAAAAACCCAAAAAAATATATATTATACAGAAACAAGTCAACAGTAGTATTTGATATCAAACTGTAAATATGTAGAAAATCCTCCTTTAATTATTGTCCACTATTAATTGAGCAGCACTTTGTACTATAAACTAGGTAAAAAAAATTTCAATTACAATTTGAAATTCAACAATTATTAAAGTTTTGAAACATTGACTTTCAATGATAATTAAAACAATGATACAGAGGATATAGAAAAATACTTTATTTTTTTCTCAAAAACCCGAAGTTAAACAAGGATTTAATACTTTTACAGGTATCCAAGATAAATAAATATGATATGAATCACAACCAGATAGATATATGTAGATGAAGAAAATATCATATTAGGGTGAATATGATTTTTCAAAATATTGATGTTTGATAATAAAAAAACATAACAATGATATAAAAATCCATCCTATATGAGGAAAAAAATGTCAATTTTAATATCATGTTACTAATAATAATTCAATACATATAGGTAAATTTCAAATAATTTAATGAAGATATTTTCAGCATTTGTGAATCCAAGATTTTCACAAAAAATCTATAAAAGCAATAAACAATACAATGTGAGTTTCATAATTAATTATTTGATAACAGTATTTAAAAGGTTTGATTTTGTTGTAAGCATTTCAAATAAAATATAAATGGCTGTAATCGACAAAAAACTAAAATATTAAAAAACAAATATCCACAAATAACAAATATGCTTTGCATTTGTAGTTCCTCAAAATAAAAATAATGAAGGTGAGATCAAAATATAATTATACGATTTTGAGCGCATCTATTGAATGACATTCCACTATGCAGAAAATAATTCTTTCAAAATCATAAAAAAAGGATATATCCACACATAAAAATATATTTGACTGTGACTATAAAATGGTAATTAAATATCGTACAAATAAAATAAATACCAAATGCATTCAATATAATCCTTTTTCATCTTTATAAATACATGGCAAACATGGACTAAGATCTGGTGATTTTCAATACGAGTTATTGACAATAATAAGATCATCGAAGTATGTATGCTCAGATTCACCAGACAAAATTGAAAGAGATACAGAAGCTTATCGATAATAAAACTGAATGAAAACATTTTGATGATCAATATGGCAACGAGTTATGGCGTTTAAGTAAGTGGAACATAACATCCACTTGAAGTTCATCGAAAATGCAATAGAAATCGAAATATGAAATTTGTGATAATAAAAGTTTTGGCACGTGAGATTTTCTACAATTGACTGAAGCTGAATTTAATTCTAAGGCAGAAATAATGATGGAAAATTGTTACAAAGGAACGATTTCGTAACTTATGATTGATAAACAACTTGTGACATAGAGAACTTTCAAATTGTTTCTTTGTAGATTGGCACAAGGTGGAGGTAAAAAAGGCTTTATTGCTATACATACGTACAATGTTTAACCACTATAAAATTATATAAAATCCAAACATTACTTTTTCAAAAAAATAAAAACGATTTATGCTTCGTAAACTATTTCAGTTAAATATATCAGTATAAATATAAAAACTATATTTTAGTAAATATATACACATATATGTATGTAATACACATACTTTATTTTTTTAATGTATGTATAATATATAATATCATAATTAAATTTTATATGAATTAAAATCTTTAAGCACCATTATTATATAACAAAATTTATGTAATATATCACATAGCGAACATTTAAAGTCTTCAAATGTTTTAAAATGAAATGTAGAAGACCAACAACACACCTTTCAATAAAGTATAATATCAATCAATATGAATAAATAATCTAACTTCCCCATATATAAATATTGTCTCTTATGCATTGACCAAACTAATTAATGCTCATACAACTTGATTGGGCGAGTCAATTTTGACAGAATATTAAATGATAATTAATAAGTTTTTTTTGCAATTTTTCCATCGATTTTTTGTCAGTGCTAAATTTTGAAATATTGCATTTTTATCGATTAGTGATTTACAATGAAATTGCCATTTTCAAAATATAATACATCTTACTTGTAAAAAAACAGTTAAAATTTTTTTTTTTAATATTATTTGGTCATATGACAATTCACACATGTATCTATATTTCAGTTATAAATGACATAATCAGAGAATTATTTTTTCATTTCACCATGAGCTTCCAATATTTTGATATACACAATCAAATTGAAATAAAAATATATATGATGAATTATACACCATGACGGATAAATATTATTTGAAAAGATAACTTTTTTCATGTAACAAATCATATTATGTTTTGTATGTTATAACAGTGTTAAAAATCTCGTTAAAATAAAAAATATATGTTTAAATATTAATAATCTTATGAATTAAGTAAACAACAATACAACAATATATTTAAAATGTTTTTCAGTTATTGAATACAGTTAAAGTAACAGAAAAATAGTTATGACTCAAGAATATTTTGTCCATAAACTAAAAACAAGTAATAAGTGTTGATTGAATACATGTTATACTGATTGAATATTTTTGCATTGTTTTTCCAATAACATCTGATCTTTCATCGCGAGATTTATGTTTTGAGAAATATTTCAAACTGATTATATTTCATGACATAATCCGACAAATCAAATTTTTGTATTCATAATGTCACAAAATGCAATTAGCTTTGTCAAAAAATCTAAGATATAGACCCAGGAAGAAATATATTAAAAAAAACTTTGAAAATCTGAAAAACAAGTTAAATATAAATCACCGATTAATGATTAATTAATATGTATATAATTTTTAATGACATAAGCTTGGTAAACTTATAGTAAAAAAATTTCCTCAACAAATAAGCGGTAACTAGTTAGTAGAGTATTTCTTTTCTTGTCAATATTACTAGAAAGCTTATATTTCATACAAACAACTAATAAACAATAGAGATGATATAGCGTGATTTCTTCAAAAAAATTATTAAGCGACACGAAAAACATGATAATCATTAAACATTGGTCTAATAAGCCAACTTGTTGAGAAAATATCTTAATGAATATTTATCACTTTTTTGCAATTTCTTGCTCACAGTTGCCACTTATGAAAAATGGATTCAATTTTTTAATTTACAAAGAAATGCAAACATGTAAATATCACTGATTGCTGTTCTTCTCTAGAAAATCCATTTTCAACTTCAATTCTATCAAAAAGAGCTGCTTTTGTAGCGAAAATACTTCTTCTTTGTTTTTCAGTTCCATGTTGAGCGTTTTCATTTTCAAATCGTGTTCGTTAATAGCGTGCTGACGTTTCGTTATATAATACAGCTTTTCTTCTTCTGTTGGTGACGTGTTGGGGCAGAAATTGTTTCCTAGACTATTATTGTTATGATGATAATTATGTGGCGAAATAGATTCAAAGGTTGTGCTTCTATCACAACATCCATTCTCTTGAGAATTACCAGCTTTCAAATGATAGGGTCTTGGCTTTGAATGCTTTTTATTTGGATAAATTTGTGAACTGGGCAGATTCAAACGATTTGAAAAATTTATAGTGTTGGAGAAAGACGGAGAACTGTCTCTAGCATCTTCTTGCGGAGACGAGGTGTCAATGTGAATGTTCGGTTCCAAGTGACTCAAATTAAGTGGTATGTTTGATGTAGAATCCTGACTGATGAAACAAGGATTTGAGCTGTGTGCAGTCATATCGAGTAAATTTCTAGACTTCAAATCAGAATGATGAAAGGAAGGTGATTCTCGTTTAACAATCGGCGACGAAGCACCGGGAGATCGTACTGCAGCAATGTGAGGAAGATCCCTAGGGATTATGAGTTGAGACGAATCCATGGGATCGAGTTCTCTCACATTCCTATCTTCTAAGCGATCGCTGGACATCTTTAAAAAGAAAAGAAAAAATAAAATGTTAATGAAACTTTTGATAAGATTAATCTGATAAGTAAACAGGAAATTACATTTAATGGCAAATGATCATCAGATGTTTCCATTATGATGGCAGGTTCTATTCTTTCATCTGTGAAATAATAGAAAATAAGTGATTACATTATTTATCAAGATGATAAAAATAGATAAGGAAGCTTAATTACCTTTAACTACGGAATCTGCGAGCGGATTTATATTACGCCATAATATATTTTCAATTAGTCCTGGAGATTCTTCAGCTCCCGGCTGTGAAAAATTAATGTGAAAATTCTATCTCTATTATAGTTTACACAATGAAAAAAGAAAGATAAATTGCATACCTCGATGTGACGCATCTTGCATTTCTTTTTATAATTTTCATACCACATTTTGACTTGAGCAGGGGTCCTCGGACATTCAGCTCTACATCTAGAATTCACTTCGGCACATATTTGACTCCATACCAACTAAAAAGATTAAATATCAGCAATCAAAATCAAATCGGTGCGAAATGAAACATCAATGTATTTTTTAATGACTACATAAATTAAAAAAAAAATTATCACAATAATCAATACATAGATAAACTTCTTACTTGTTTGCTCTTGTTAGCTGCGTTGTTAGAGCGACCTTGTCGAAGAACTTCTCTGTGTTTGCTGATGAGTTCTAGTACTGTTCTTTTTTCCAGTTCTGAAAAGTTTTTTGAACGTTCTTTGTTTTTACGGGCTCTAACGCCGTTTCGGGCAGACATCTTGCTGCATTTGTTGATTTCCAACTAAAATTGTAGTTGAATATATAAAATTATTTTATGATAAAAAAAACGTTGTCAGTCAAGAATGTACTTTGTAAATTAAACAATAAGTATAAATATATTGGAAAACTAATGATACAGTTATAATGTAGTGATGAGACATTGATATTTATTGCACCAAGATAGATAAAACATGATAGAAATAATTAGCTCAACTTCTATACAAATAACAAAAATTCAATAGATTTTGATTAGCATACAATTTAACACTTATTGAATCATTATCAGTTACATAACTGATGCATTAGTAATTTTCACATGATAAGAAATATATTTCAATAACAAATTATCAATTTTGTTAGATATCATTATTTGAAATGTGGAGGTGAAACATGTGTTTGAAATTTATTGACAAATTATGTGAAAATATATATTATACACATGAATATGTATGTATATATTTTAATCCTAAATAACTAAAAAAAGAAAAATTACTGGATATGTTGCATGTTTTGTCATAAAATGAGAAAAAAAAGATAACCGGAGGTTTGCATAAAAAGAGGATGGAAACAAAGCAAATAGTATTTGTTAATAACTACATAAAAAAATGACAATAGAGAACTAGTAAATATATATGTAAGATTAAGGGAAAATCGAGATCCGAAAATATATTATGTATTGATTACTTGGAGCAGTTCTTTCGAGAGCAGTTGTAACTCTTCTTTTCATAGAAATGTCTGACTGATGTTTACTACCGGTTAGTTATTATTGAACGATTGAAATATGAGGTTTCGATTAGGCTACGATAGATAAACATCAAATATGCGTAAGATATACAGTTTGGGAGAGCGTTAACCAAACTAGTCACAGCAAAGCGTTCATAGATGAATTAAGATCGAGTTCGAAAAGTATATAGCGTATCGGATAGTTAATTAATATGACTCAATTTATCTGCGATGAACGAAATCCACCGACATCTCGATGTGCACGAGACGCAGATTCGCATCGAATCGAGATCATCGATGTGAATCGTTCGTAGTTAGAGCAAACGGAAGAAAAATTAATCAAAATCCAGTTCACAAAACGTATCGCGTATAGAATATTTAAATTTTACGGCTCGAATATTCTGCGAAGAACGAATATCTAGATGCGTGCGAAGCGTACATTTACATTGTTGCAGTGGAGCGAAATGTCGACGGGACTCGTCACTGCGGTCCGATAAACTCGGACATCTGTCGGATGAGACGCGACGCGTACAATAATCGACTTTTCATCTCGATCTAGTGTAGGTATAGAATCGTTTCGTGTATCTCGGCCGATCGGATCTGATGATGTATGCAGCAGGTATGTTCTCGCAGGAATGCAGAAACGTCAAAAGAGGAGGGAGCGGGGTTGCGGGGTTGCGGGGATGCGGGGGTGTATCGGCGGATTTCGGCCGGACATTGGGGAGACGAAGGCTTTGAGAGAAATCGCGCGTCACCTGTCTAGTGCGGGGTGTCGGGGACGAGTAGCGCACACCATTTGGGGGGCGAAGGCGTCGGCCCCAGCGCTCTGCCCCGCGCGCCCAGCGAACGGCCGCACCTGTCAAACGACACGGAGTTGCCACTTGCCAAAATTCTCCAAAATTATTACTAAGTCGGTACTACACTTTGCATTCTGCCCGCATCATTTTTTTTTTCTAAAATCTTTCGTTCACAAACTCAAGTTTCGTCTATTTTAATTTTAATTTTAATTAAAAATACGTTTTTTTTTGGATTAGGATTATTAAAAAATGTTGTTTTGAAAAATTTATAAAAAAAAAAAAAAATGTACGTACTTAGCCGCATTTCGGGCCGTTTAGGTCCCGCCGTTCGTTTGACATTTCTGTTCTCACGTTCTTCGTTCGCCGAAATGAAAAGATAAAATAAGAACACTTCTATTTATTGAATTTATTAGTAAGTCCAATATATGTTCTAAAATTACATTTTATTTCTCGATTCTGTATCTGTTTTGGTTATTCACAATATTAGCATTAAAATGCTTATTTCATCATTCATTATGTATAATTTTTTTCATCGTTCAGTATATAAATTCGGTCAAACCGCCCTAAATTTTGCTTCTGAACATTTGTATCATAAAATTTCTCAAGTGGAGCGATTTTTCGTTAGATAGTTGAAAACTAATTTTTATAACCTGTCATCACACACCAAGAAGTTTCTATCAAAATTGGATTAGGTTCATGATTTTTTTAAATTAAGATTAATTTTTCACTACGTGAATAGTTAGAATTAGGAATGTGCGAAGTAAGGACAATGATTTGTAAATTATAAAATAACCCGATAATCAAAAACTCAATCAGAAAAGCCCTAATTTTCGAACTATTTAAATATGTACTAATATTGACCTATCTACTGAACTGTTGCACTTGTTCAGTTTTGCCGCTCACTTTTACATAGCCTTTGTTTTATTGTTCAATTTCAACTTAGTATTTCAGTCATCAATAATGGGCGACAAAAATCATCATTTATAATTAAAAAATCTATAGATGACAAAACATTTAGCTTTATTTAAGAATTTCACCATTGATTGAAATACTGACAGTTCCAACTATTACGTATTCATACATTTTTCATATTAATTTATTTCAGGGAAAATTTGCAATTTTCACTTGAATCACCATGTTGCGCTGCTGCAATATAATTCGTTCAAACTGGTACAAAAATGACATTTTAAAAAATAGCAGAAAAAATGTATTGAAAACTTCAATAGGAAGTTATTCTACTCGCTCTCTTATCATGAAAAAACCCTTATCTGAGAGGAGTAAATATTTTCCAGGCAATGTCTACCATGGATTTTTATGTACCGACATTCAAGAAATTGAAGAATTTAATATGTGTGCATATTTGTTCAAACATGAAAAATCCAAAACAGAATATTTGCACATACACAGAAACGATTCGAACAATCTGTTCTCTATCAATTTCAGAACAACTCCATTTAATTCTACAGGACTCCCACATATTTTAGAACATACAGTTTTATGTGGTTCGAAAAAATATCCAGTTCGAGACCCTTTCTTTAAAATGCTTAATCGTTCATTAGCGACATTCATGAACGCTATGACTGGACCCGATTATACTCTTTATCCGTTTTCATCGCAAAACGAAACTGATTATAGAAACTTACAAGCCATATACTTGGACGCTGTTTTTAATCCAAATCTGAATCATTTGGACTTCCTGCAAGAAGGCTGGCGGTTAGAGTATTCAGATTTGAATGATGCGAATTCTGATTTGGAATTCAAAGGTGTCGTGTTCAACGAGATGAAAGGATGTTTCTCTGAAAATGGTGCACTTTTCGCTCAAAAGTTTCTTAACACTATTTTACCTGATCATACATATGGCTTTGTTTCTGGCGGAGATCCTCTTCATATTCCCAATTTAACTGTTGAAGATTTGAGAAATTTTCATCAAAAGTATTATCATCCTAGCAATGCTAGAATATTTTCTTATGGAAATTTTCCAGTGGAACGCAATTTGAAAATATGTGATCAATTGTATTTAAGCAACTGTGATGGAATTGATTCGTCATATAGTCGTGTACCCTCTCAAACTAGATGGGTTAAACCAATCGAACAGAATTTGAAATGCCGATTCAACAAAATGGGTGCTTCTATAGAAAATCAAAATCAACTGGCTGTTGGCTACCTCATGTCTGATATTACTAATGTATACGAAGTGTTTGAATTGCAATTTTTATCAGAGCTGATGGTTATGGGTCCAAATTCTGCATTTTATAAATCGTTAATTGAGCCGAATATATCTGGTGGATATAACAATACAACAGGTTTTGATCCATCCATGAAAGACACAATGTTCGTTGTTGGATTGCAAGATTTGAATGTTGAAAAATTTGAAAATGTCAAAGAAATCATGGAAAACACCATACATTCTATTATTAAAGAGGGATTTTCCAAATCTCACATTGAGAGTGTTTTACATGGTATCGAATTGGGTATTAAACATCAAAATACCAAATTCGGTCTTAATTTGCTATTCAATTTAACTCCTTTGTGGAATCACGAAGGGAATGTCGTAGATGCCATGAAAATAAACAGTTCTCTAAAGAAATTAAAAGAAAACTTGAGAAATCCTAATTATCTCCAAGAAAGAGTTGAACATTATTTTCTATCAAATAATCATAAACTCACATTGACAATGACTCCAGATGAGGCATACGAAAAAAACATTTCCAAGAAAGAAAACGAACTCCTATGTTCAAAAGTAACTCAAATGTCTGAAAATGATAAACAGAATGTATTTAAGCAAGGGCTTCAACTTGCAGAAGCTCAGAAAGTTCAACAAAATATAGACATTCTTCCCTGTCTTTCATTAAAAGACATATCGTCTGAATTTAACAAAAATGATTTGCAAAAAATAAAGCTGTCAAAAACCATTCCGACTCAAATATGCAGATCAAACACAAATGACGTGACTTATTTTAAAGGCATTTTAAGCACACACGATTTACCAAATGATTTGAAGATGTTTTTACCTATATTCAATGCAACTTTCACTAAAATGAGCACAAAAAAATACTCATACAGAGATTTTGACCAAATAATCAATTTGAAAACTGGCGGATTGGGAGTCACAAATCACATATCGACCACTATCAATAATCCTGTGATGTACGATCAAGGTGTAATGATATCAAGCCATTGTCTGAATCATAATCTTAATGAAATGTTGTCTATTTGGTGTGAATTATTTGGTAAACCGGTCTATGAAGATACAGAACGTTTTAAAATGCTATTTGACAATTACGTTTCTTGCCTAACTACTGGTGTTGCTGACAGTGGACATTTATATGCTATGCAACTAGCTAATAGTCTTGTATTGAACAGTAGTTTGTTACAAGAAAATTTATCTGGTATGAGGCACATTGATTTTGTTAAAAATAAATCAAAAACCGAATCTACAGAATCAATTATAGAAAAAATGAAATCTATTTCTAATTTATTAGACCGTAACAGATTGAGAATAGCTATCAATCTAAGTTATTCAAATTATTTTGAAGCGATCCAGATGTTTGATCAATTCAGCAGCGCTTTACCAATGTATGGTAAACTGATGCCTGTGTCTACATTGTCTAATGATGCTAGTTTCCCAAAAGCCGTAAATGGTATACATTACAAGAACAATTTTTCAGTCAACTATTGTGCAAAGTCTATTCTTACTGTGCCATATATTCACAAAGACTTTGCAAAGCTGAAAGTACTAGCCAAATTCATCAGTTCGAAATATTTACATCCTGTGATCAGAGAACAAAACGGAGCATATGGCGGAGGAGCTCGTTTATCTGATAATGGAATATTCGGCTTTTATTCCTATAGAGATCCGAATTCTAAAGTCACACTAGATGTTTTCGATAATGCTGCTAAGTGGATGAAGGAATGTCCGAAAAACGTTTTCGATGACCAAGCTATCTTTGAAGCCAAATTAGGAATTTTGCAACAATTGGATGCACCTGTTGCTGAATACAATAAATGTATTGATGAATTTTTGTGCGGATTGACAGAAGAAATGAAGCAAACGCATAAGAGCAATGTACTGAATGTCACAAAAGATGACATGATATATGTTTGTGATAAATATTTGTCAAGTTCCCATCAAAAGAGCATAGGAAAGTGTATCATTGGACCTGGTGAAATGAAAGATTCTAATAGATTATTGTCAAACGATGGAGAAAATTGGGAGGTTATTTCTCCTAATTATAGTGAATAAATTTGCAAAATAATGAATGATTGACTGTCAAAAGCATTTATTGATATGTGATTAGTATTTACTGATATTACCGAAATCTGTAATAATATTAATTACAAATGCTATTTTTGTGATTTATTTTATTGAATCTTATTAAGTTATTGTTGTTAAAATATAGAATATTATTATAGAATAATGTGTTTCATCTACTTGCCTATAATTCATAAATATAATGAATATTTCAGATATGTCATTACCTGCCAAATATGATTCATTTCAAGATTACTTCACCGATGTCTTAACTTTCTTCAAAGACAACGAATTTCTTTACAACTATGCAAATACCGAGATTCTTATAAATAATACACTGTCAAAAATATCTGAAAAATGGTCAATAGAATTGGATGATAGTGATAAAGTAAAAAATATATTTGAAGATTTAAACAGGTTATCACAATCTAAATTAGATAACCTGACTGTAAAAATTGAGATTGGAAAAGAATCAATTAGTAATAGATTAGCAAAAGGCCTCAGTGACAAAAAAATTCACGAAATATTAAATTTTTCTAAATTCATCAGTGAAGAATGTCACAGAAATCATCTATCTCTAATTGTAGATTTAGGTTGTGGATTGGTACGTATCAATACACAATATATTAACAAATTATAATCAAATAAACTGTCTTTAACCATTTGATTTCAAGGGTTATATGACCCAAATCCTATTTGAAAATCATGGACTACGAGTTCTAGGGATTGAAGCAAACAACGAACGAAAAATCACTGCATGCAATCGACAAATCAAAATGCACAACAAATCTATTGGAGCCGTTCACTATGTGCAACATTATGTCACATCGAATTCATCTAAAGAGATAGTTCAATATTTAGATCAACATTTTCCTGGAGAGAAAGACTTTTATTTAGTTGGTAAATAAAATTGATACAATTTTGAACATTTTTCATACAAAACCGAATTATCAGATAGACCCATAAAGAGCAGTGTAGAGCTAGCGCTTTTAGTGAGTTTTTGTTGTACCAATTCTAAGCTAGTAGGTATAATTTTTTTTTTGTGTCAAAGTTCTCAACATACATATTATTAGAAGTTTGTTGTCCCTTGGAAAAATGTGACCAATCAATTTTCAGCACAAAAATATAATACTATATTGAAGCAGTAGGTCCACCATGAATTTCAATTTTTAAACTGGCACAATGAAAATCCACCAGAGCAGCTAGTTGTATACCCACATACGTCATCATTTATGTGTTCACTCAATACAAATATGAATATTCGACATTTTTAAGGTTTGCACGCTTGCGCAGATTTAACAATAGACGCGATTGATTTATTTTTGAAAATACCACGCTGCAAAGGATTAGCCATAATGCCTTGCTGCTATCACAGAATGAAAATTAGAGATAACAAAGACGATTCACTTGGAGAATTCCTCAATATTCCATTGAGTGAAGCATTGAAAACGGCGTATTTGAAATGCGACGCGGGAAAATTTATACGGCAGCCGTTTTTGCGCTTATGTTGCCAGCGTGCAACATGGCGGGAAAGTGATCAAAGCCTGGATTCGAGAGTTTTCCATTTAATGAGCAGGGCAGTTTTGCAATTGTACGCGAAAAATGGTAAGTCATATCGTTGCTTGTAAACTGTAATACGATTTTCAGGTTATATTATTGTATAAGTTATAATAATATGAAAAAAAATAATCATTTAACTTCTCTTATTCGATCTAGATAAATTGATTTATACGTACGTCATCTCAAAGATAAAGTTTCGCACAATTTTATGTGCCGTTTTCATACTAATGCCAGATGGTTGTGTGCACTTTAAGCACGTTGTAAAATAATAATCTTTTGGGCGTATCATATTATCTTATAGAAATAGCTGATGGATAACTATCGATTTAACCGTCTATAAAAAAAATAGTTGAGATAAAGCGATATTCTATTGTGGTCACGTTGTGAAATCTGTCCAGATTAAATGGCATATCTGATCATCGTTCTCCATCAGATTTAATTTGTGATGATGTCGAAATGAAAAGATTACCATTCACTTAGATTTCGAATTAACATAGAATGTTATCGTTGAGCAAAAATATGCGATGCGTAAAATTGTTATCGGATAATGATTAGAGTTTGATCAATATACAGATGGATAAATCTCAATAATGCATTCTAAAATTGCATGTGCTTTTATAGACGATTGAATCAAATTTTCCAATTTGGCATATTTGAACGTTAATCATTCGTGTGATTTGGCAAGATCGACTTGACCCAATCATATATTGAACGAATTTATCGAATCGCCCAACTCGAACAAGATTTAAATTAACGAAAAGATAATTTTTTGACAATTAAAAAATCTGTAAATTCAACTTGAACTAACTACATTTTCAATCTATGTAATATCGGTTTTAAATCTTAAGAAAAAAATCTACATACATTTTACAGTCAAAAATTATAATTTCATCAACGAATTCGTAATTTCCCAGTAATATATAGAAACATTTTGATTTAAATAAGCGTTCTCGATTTAAAGATGAACTTTTAAAATATTCACCTTAGAATTTTCATCTTTAACGCTTTTTCTTCTCGTTATCCTTTAGTCGACACCGTAATTGTAATATTTGAAGCATAATTTATCATATTTAAAGCAACACAACGAAACAACTTAAAAGAGAAAGAGAGTATTAAACATTTCGGGATTAGAATGTCGGCCTGGGATTTTAACACTGTTTGTGAATAATAAATGGTTGTGGTGAGATTTCGGGGATCAAATTTAATACCAGTGGGTTCGGATTTAAAATTAAGATCGATTTTGAATGTAGGCTTTTGGAATTTTGTTGACTCTTTGAAATTTTCAGAAAATTTGAAGATCGTGAAACAAAAACGTCGTGCGGTCAATCGCCAAGAATCGAGGAAATGCAATTTTGAATCTTTCATAAAAAATGCAGTTTTCCATGGTTATAAATTCGAAAGAATACAAAACAATGCTGCAGACTTCCCCCTACCGGAAAAAGCGAAATTGAATAATGGAAGCGGAAATTCAGAGGAAACGGAAGTCGAAAAAACGAACATCGACGAAAATTGTGTACAAAAGTCGAACGATGAAACAATATGCGACATCACAATGATATGGGAGTCTCTAAAACAAGAAGATTTTTCAGCCGCATCGCTTCTAATAAAGCTTCAGGATTCTTTACAGTCGTTGGGGGAAAATTTAATATTGTTGGACAAATTGGCTTATTTGCAGGAAAAGAACGACCCTTCTTTGAGTTTCGAGTGTGTTAAGGTCGTTGATGAAAATTTGTCTCCGCGATGTTATGCTCTCGTAGCAAAGAAAATATGATTTCAATTATTGTTACTATAATACAAAAGTGAAAAGTGTATTTTACTGATTTTTGTCCGTGTATTTTTCTAAAATAAAATCTTTTTGTAGATCAAATTATATTTTGATATTAAATACAAAATTTTGCAGTTCCAAGAAAGTCAAATTTATTCAATATTTTTTATTATGACTAAAACATATACAGATTTTTTATAGTACACATTTTATTAACATTAATTTTGCTTCTCAAGTACACAGCTTTATAATAATAATATAATTAATTTTTAATTACATACAAAATTTTAGAACGTAAACAATCGAAAGTGAAGAATTATCGAATAAGTTGATTTTTTCATTCTTTTTCGAGGAAATTGATAATAAATAGCAAATTGATTTTTAAATGCAATTCTAATTAATACTAGCTGGAATTTCCCAGCCATTGAAATTCCAGCTGTTTTCATAAAATTTTCTATTCTTGTGAATATGAATAAAAATATTTTTTTACACTAACTATTCATTGTGGTTCGATTAAAAATAAAAATCATGTACATATATATATATATATCGTATATAATCAATTTTAATGCGTTCTGTATCATTTAACACTTATTATTTTGTAAATTTTTCGTACAGCTGTCAATGGCCCACTCCTTACAATGATGACAACATTTGGTCTATGTTCCTGTGAAATAAAAATTTCGTGAATTTATTAATTATGATTGGAAGAGAACTTTATTTTAGATTTCATTAAATTTTTCTCATTATTTTCCCTTTGGTGCTAATTGAGAACACCCAATTAAGGACGAAATGAAAATTATCCTACTTATTAATTATTGAGACGAGAAAAGTTTCCGATTGTTTACCTGTTGTTGTAGCATCTGTACAAATTCCCGATTCCAAGATAGGAGCACTTAAGTCCTCTGCTTAGGTGGTGATGGTATGGTAAGTCTTCCGCGTAGTTAGAATCGATCCTCAAGTCGCCATCTTGTTCATTAGACATTCTCAGCAAGTCGTCGTTTTGATTGTTGAAAGAAGTAGAGTCAGCGATTTCTAAACCTGAAGCTCTTTTTCCATATCTGCTACCCAAAAAGAACCTGAAACAAAAAGAAAATGTATAGATACATGTCACATAGATTCTCATTGTCGGTATGACCTAAATTATAGAACAATGACAACACAATAAAAACTGTAGGTACCAATTTGAATGAGCTTTTGAAATAAAACTAGCTTTTATTCAGATTGGTATTTTCACTGTAAATGTTGATTTGTTTGTTTTATAATAAACTAATAATATCCATAATTGAAAATAAATATCTTATGCAAAATAGTTCTGAATACGAGACTGAAATGGTTTTGAATTTCTAGCGCGTCGATGTTTCCCGCTGAAAATCGCTACAGTGAACAAATTTTCTTTGTGTTTCTATTTCGCACTGAAAAGTTTCATGCATGCATTACAAAGATTGTTTTTTATAATGAAAACGTGTGGGAGGTGACAAAAGTTTATGATATGATTACAATGACGTGAACTATTCTGACGTCTAATTAAACATACACGGGTACTTGTGATGTTATTACATACTTATAAACTACCTCCTCAAACTTACATATGCATATGTGAGATATTATATGGAATTAATCTTATAAAACTTGTGTACATACTTGTCTGTCCTAGGTGTAACTTGAACTGTAGCTCTTTGTCCCGATCTTCCATATCGCGAACCCATATAGAATGGTCTATTTTCTGTAATTTTTGATTGATTATTGTTTTATAAATTTTTGCATTTGAAAATAATCGAAAATTACTTACGATCACTTTTCTTATCTTCATAAAAAGCTTGAGAGTTAGCCATCGCATACAAATATGGCGACACTATGAGATAAACGAAAAATAGTTTTACTGGAAAGCTGTTTGTGAACATGTTGTTAGTTCGGCGAACTGATAATTGACTTTTGGAAATCTTCGTCATCACTGAAGAATCGGAGATGGCCTGTGAAAAAAATAAATATTTATTATCATAAATTTAAATAACTTCCATTTGTAACTACCTTCAGTAGAAATAAGTAATATAAATATTAGGTATAAAAAATATTTCTTATTAATAAAACGAATTTGTATATGTGTAACGCCTCACATGTATCAAACACATATAACGCGAAATTTCTAATTTTTTCTTATATTTCATAATTAATATTCAGAGTTTACTGGTGAGTAGGTTGAATATTACATTTTTTAGAATTTCCCCTTTGAACGAATTTCGCAGAAGCGAACCTTGAACGGAAAGCCTTAATCGAACGTGTACCGAGCGAAAAAACACGTTGACTACGTAAAAAAATAAAATAAGGTCCTTTTGAGCGGACTGTCCGAGTTCGGCGTGCGTTTTCAGGACATTTTTCGGGATTTTCCGAAAGTTGCCAAAGGGTGTTTGGATGCGGGGCCGCAAGATGAGAAGGACGACAGGTCGTCGGCAAACATTCGCAGAATTAAACGAACGGACGCAAATAAATAAAGGGCGGGAAAATTTTTCGCGCTTTGTTTCGGATTCAAGTGCGTCACGAACATATGTATGTATCTATATACCTATGTGATTATTTTTTCGTCAAATCGATCGAAAAATGTTCATATGGTACTCATCTGTTTGATTTATGTACATGTATATCACTAGCGCTCGGTTTGTTGTAGGTATATTATCGAGTCAATAATGTTAAACTAATCAAGTTTTAGTTAAGGTTAGATTAAATTGAACATTTTTCATTTGTTTAAAGTCAATAATTTGTTATGTTCGTAAAAGTCTGGATCGTTTCCGTGATCTGTTTATTTATTTGTTTTGCTCTATCTCACGAAGCTTCATCCACAAAATAGCACGAAATTGACATTCCGAAAGCTGGTTATAGTTATAGAAGTATAATTCTATCTGAAAAATAATGTGTTGTCAAACTGAATAATAAAAGTATTCATGGAAATTTCAAATTTTGTCTTCTTATAGACGATATAAATATACGTTACAAGCAAAGTTTTCATTTTAAGAACATTGCATGTAATCAACATCCATTTTTTTTCTTACAACATTACGTGTGCATAATTTAAAAAAATATCCATGTACACGAAATACACAATTAAAAGTTTGAAACGAAAAGACATATCGTCTGATGAGGATAATTCAACATATCCGAGTAGGTATTAAGTTTGACGAGTTCTCGTGGGATTACTTATTTTCGTCCGGGACGAAAATATACAATTAGATGGAAAAAGCGCGGGAACATCACGTTTTCTTGATTTTTTAATTAAATTCGAACACACACTGAAAGCTTTCCTTTATCGCGATCATCGGGGATTGTTTGTCAGGACTTTTTATCAAGCGCTTCGTTTGATTCGGAAAATGCGTTTGTGAAAAATAATCGAATCCTAAGAGCGGTTAATTCCGATTTCGCTTTTATATCAATAAGTAAGAATTTTTGCTAAGAAATCTGCTGAAAATAGATTTGTATATTCCATTTTATGAGAAACTCTAATGATAATGAAAATATATTATATCCGATATTGAAAAAATATACATATTTTTCATATACATATTACACACCCTTGTTATATTTTTAGAGAATATTATACAGAGTTGAGTATTAACGACTTTCCATAATAAAAGCGATTATTGTGATATACCTAAGTGTAGACCGATGAGTAGTATTATTTTTATCATGTGCATGAAAATATTAGCGCTATTTTATAAAACCATAATATCACTCGAAATAAAAAAGAGTAGATATACTTATTCCAAAACACGTGCTAATTAATTAAAGGTGCAGAGTAGTTCACGGTTCAACAAAATGGCGGCAAACGTGCCGTGAAATGGTGGAGCAGTTTCCAAAATGGCGTGCATAATAGCGAACCTCGTTCTCTTATTGAAATGCACCTTGCATAACGAACGACCGTTGCGTAATTTGAATCGAAACAGTCGTGCCAACGTCAATGCTACCCTGGTTTTTCAGCCGTAATCGGAAATAGAAGCTACCATATCATTTTTTATAACTTTCGCTCTGAATATTTTATTCTACATTAGATATTATACCTACTAGTATTTTGATTCATTACTAGATTTGGAATAAAAAAATTGAAGGTTCCTTCAGTTATCTATAATTAAATGAAATTATTAACCGGAATAAAGATCATACTTTCCGAAAAAATTCGCCGGCAGCGATATTTATTACAAAATCTAAATTCGAAATATTTGTGGGTAATAAAATATTTTCATACATGAATTGGCACAAATCTAACAGTGCACGAAATCGCGAATATTTTCTCTAAATAGCTTCAGGTAACAAATTGAATATCCATGAAAATTCCGAAGAAAATTCAAATGGATTTATATTTGATTTTTTCATATTCAACTCGAAAATCATAAACGGATATGAAGTATGGCTTTTTTTTACTTTTAAAGTGATGCAAATTGAATAAAAACATTATTAAAAAGACCTACAGTAATCTGTTTTGACAAAAAGTGTGTGATTCTTTCAGAATGCTCGAACGAACCCTTAAATTTGCTTCGGGGGGAGAAATATTGAAATTTTGTGTTTCGAGAAAAATCTTCTCTCTTAATTTTTTTTGAAATGTGAATAAAAACGAGCACCTACTTATTATAAGTACGTACGTATTTAAATAGGTATCTTTGAAAGTTTCAATAGGTATACATACATAGAAATTATTGATCGTGTAATTTATTGAATTATATCCATATATAAGTTCTATTAAGAAATATAATTACAACAAATATATCAAAGCTTTTCTTTAAAATTTGAATCTATATCGATTTGCATAAATAAAATATATCAAAATAGGTTCCATCATATAGTACAATCAAATTGTAATAAATATTTTCGAGACATGAAAGTGTGAGATCTTATTTCGATACAAAAGTATCAAATGAAAGTATATCTGAAGTTCGCTTTTGCCACTTCAAATATATGATATACGGAATTGAATTTATTTTATTTCTTTATATATTTTTATAAATATTTTACGAACGTGAAACGTTTTTATATCAACTGTGAATATTTTGCACGACACATACGTAATAAGGCGATGAAAATTCGCAATACGTGCAAAGAATGAACGCGACGAACCTTAAACGAGTGCTAGAAATCGAAAAATATGTATTTCATATAATTTGTCTTCTCTCACAAGGGAATTTTGATATGTCAGTACGAAATTTAACTGTGAATACTTAAATGCTTTATATATCTAATATATTTTACATTGTACATACTATACAATATTTATTACACATTAATATAATTAGTAACGTGATCAAATTCTTCCACAACACCTCGATCAAAATAATATGTGAAATATTTTACTGTATAATTTAGAAAATACTTTCATTAACATTTAAGTATATCTATATTCTCATCTATTTGTCGGAGGGATTAATAAAAGATTTTACGTGGATCTTGAAAAAACAAATCGTGACTTGGAACGAAACTCATTACGCGTTTCCTTGCTTGTTTAGAAGCACACATCGTTTCTTAACTATCAGATTTAAGTATACTCGTGTTTTATATTGAAAAAATATCATCGAAATAAAATTACATAAGAGTTTATTAGAAATTATTTTATATTTCATAAGAATCAATCAATTAACTAGATAATAATCTAGGAATCTCTTTGTATACTTCGTAACTGAATCTTTGTTACTACCTTTAGAAGCCTTATAAGTGTATATCAATATCAATTTGCAAACATTTAAAATTTAGTTTAGATTGCATTATTCATCTCTTATCTAAAATGTAATCGTATTCGCTTTTGTTTAATATCTAGTTAAAATAATATCAGAAAAATTCTACTGAAAAGCGCGCAAAGACCAAGGGTGCGTCTTATCTTCGCAGTCTAAAAATTCATTCCTTTTTTAATATTAGGGACACAAAGACTTAAAATACAATATCTTTATATTTTCCTGCATCCGTCGGACGACAAAAAAGGGACCAAAGCGATTTGCAATTGCGTTAAATTGTCTGTCAAATTTTCAGCTTTTGAAACGCGACGGCTTTAAATGAAACGAGCTATCCGAGCAAACATTTTCGCGGCTAATTCAAATTTGAAAGACTTTTTAAACTATGAATTTTATCTAAATTACATATTATTATCAAATTAAAATTTCGTTATAGTCAATTGAATTTCAAATTTTCAACAGATAAATTTTATTTTTTAATTTTATCGTTAAGACCATGTACTTAGGAATCTTCAGTAGGTACACAAGACTGTGATTTATACATACTTGAAAACTTAACCGACAAAAGCATAAGTTTTACACAGCTTGAACCCTGACGATTCACAGCTTTCCCACTTGTGGGAATATGTAATATATTTTGCTAGAAGGGAAAATTTCAATTCTTAACCGAGCCAATTAAGATGTATGTATGCAGAGAATAACATTCAACTCCGACACGAGAGTATATTTTTTCACGAAACCACTCAAAAATCTGAAAAATATCTATCCACCTTATATGTACACGATGTATGATATTATATATTTTAATAAAATCGAAGTTCTTGGAAGGCGACGACGACCATCAGAGGTAGCATCGCTATTTTGCTACTATTTAGCACTAGATAGAGGCAAAATAGTGAATTATCTATGACTTCCTGCGACAGGTTGTATGTGGTAGGAAGCCATTCGGCAACGTGGAAATTCATGTCAGATTCAAAATTATAATGTCTTTAATCTCTTGGGTAATATCCTGTTATACATATATACATTTATGTATGTGATGATTCGATGGCAATTTATGGTAGTTGGCATCGACTGATTATCAATTCATAAATTGCGGTTCAATCCATCATCATCTCTTGTTGGAAACAATGTTGATAATAATCGAATGTTGAATATGTATTATATTTGCGTAATTGTTTAAGTGAAAACTGATATTTGTCTTAATATTATTAATTTTATATAGTAAATCATAGTTTTTTCATTTAGATAAATGATAAGGTGATCATAATTATATGTTTGTACCAACTGTATAGAATTGTATGAGAGCTCTAGAAGTCAAGGGGTACACGTTGTGATTGATTTACAATTAGACAAATAATGTTTTTTTCGCCTTTTCCACTACTTTCCGCATTATTATTTTAAAAATACTTTTTATATGATCAACGTAGAAAAAAACATTATTAACTATATGAAACAAAATTGAAATTTTTGTTTGGAGGGGAGAGGGATTTCAAGCGATAATAAATTGAGTGGGGTTGCGAAAAAAATTAGTTTGTGAAATCCTGATTTAACTGGTTCTCATACAAATCATTATTACATATTATTTTTTAACAAACTTACAGTAGGTATACATAGTCCTTATGTTTCGATATCATAAATAAATACGTAGTTTAACTACTTTTCATTCATAAAATCGATTGAGAATCGAATTTCACAAAACAATAACACAAAATATCAAAAAAAATATATATTTATTGAAAAACATATATGCATTTATGTAATAGGTACATGAATGTTCAATAAAAATCGTAACTGTTTACTGTATTTTCTTAAGGATTTCAACCCAATAAAAAAATGAAACATTGCAAAATAAATTGATCCAAAGAATGATAAATATAGAATCAATAAAAAAAAACACCGATGAACCTTAAAAAATACACCCAACTCTCGTTTTACACGGTGAAAAGGGACCAGAAAAAACCGTGAAAAAAAACCATGTAAAAAAAGTGACATTTTTCATTTCGCGGTATTTATTATATAGTTCAAACAAACCGTGTTAGAATAAATAAATCGTGTAAAAAAAGTATTTTCTCATTTTTTTGAACCGTGTAAAACGAGAGTTGGGTGTAATAAATCAATAATAGATACCTATGTATGTATGACATTATAATATAATCAAAACAAACGTACAAAAATAAACAAACAAAAAAATAGATTTGCTTTAATTGGGAAAATGCTCGAACGAAAAAAAAATCATCAAACATATCCCAGCATCGATTAATACTTAAAAAGCGAAAAATAATATCAATC
Source organism: Cheumatopsyche charites (assembly GCA_024721215.1). Classification (NCBI taxonomy): domain Eukaryota; kingdom Metazoa; phylum Arthropoda; class Insecta; order Trichoptera; family Hydropsychidae; genus Cheumatopsyche; species Cheumatopsyche charites. The sequence goes on from CM045580.1 coordinate 8,696,032, forward strand.
CTTTCTACTTTTCAGTAACCTTAAAGTTAATTAAATTAAATTTTTCCCCATACATATCAATAATGAATTCGAAAACACACTATAACTATCAAACTACACCCGACTCTCGTTTTACACGGTTCGAATAAATATTTTTTTACACGATTTATTTGGTTCGTTTGAACTATATAATGAATATTGCAAAATGAAAAATCTCACCATTTTACACGGTTTTTGCTGATCCCTATCCACCGTGTAAAAAGAGAGTTGGGTGTGTATAAAAAAAAATACAAAATCCGATTTCTGACCAAGAAAAAAGAACTACCCTATGATGAAAAAAAGGAAAACTCACAAATCAGGGGTGCCCAAGTGGGGTCCAACAAGTGGTCGCGTCGTCGGTCGACTTCAGACTCGACAGGTGTCTGCGTGCTGGCCACTTTTATACCCATCCACTTTCCCACCCCTGGCTGCCGTCCGCCGAGCCCCGCATTCCCCTTTTCGTCGCACTCCTGCGTCATGCTCTAGGTGTGACCCCCGCCTTTGGACTCAGGATGAAGCTGCAGCTGGAAGGTGTGGTTTTGAACCGAGCACGTATTGATGCTGGAAGACGTGTCCGCCGAATTCATCTTGTACAGAGGTGGATAAAATTTTTCGACGTAGATGGTAGTTTTAAGTTAGTGAAAGTCTCGGTTTTGAGTCCTGTCCTGGTCAGAGAGTCGTTTGAACAAGTCAGAGAATCGTTTGTCCCGGTCAGAGAATCATTTGCCCTGGTTAAAGGAATCATTTATTTCAGTAAAATGAAAATTTAAGTTTCAGAAAAAAATCTGTAGTAATATTGAATGTGCAGAAGTGATTTTTCTTTATTTTATTTTTTAATATCTATGTAATTGTATTTTTTTATTATTAAAATAAATATCGATTCGAGAATTTGAAAAAAAATCATGGGGTTAAGGTGTTTTGATTGGTGGCAACCTTATATTACGCTCGTACTCAAATACATATAATAATTGACGACTGTAAAGACCAAGGGTTACAAGTGACATTTTTGCCGATATTGATTTTTCTACAGGAATAGCTTCTATGTACGCTCATATATTTGGTGGCAAAAGGATATAAACGAATTTGGAACGTGTGCCGAGATATATCATTTAATCGCTCAACCTCCTCTTATTACATGTACGAGTAGGTACATGCTCAACTTTTTATGCGCACTTTTCTTGAAATCATCGCAGAGTCACTTGTACCCCTTGGCCTTTTCAGTCTTCAATTATGATATTTTTAAAATTATATACTTTTCAAAGTAGTAAATTATTATAATATGATATTTTTCTTGAAATTTCTTTATGCCCTTAAATTCTTCATTATGATTTTTTCATTCGTGAGTTTTTTTTGAACCACCCTATTCTAAAAATATAAATAAAAATATGTAAGATATATCTCGTTTAACATGAGATTTATTTAAAAATGCGCAGAGTTCTCATATTTTGAAAAGTCTTCATTTTGAATATTTCTTCTCACTAAATTTTGCATTATAATATTTGACGTTTCATTTCAAGTTTTTCCGACTCTTTATGAATATTTTCCTATTTTTCTATTCGTTTTTGAATAGAATAATACGTCAGTTGAACGATTCAACCAATGATTTTCATAGAAAGTCACGGTTTCATGTTCGAAATCTATTTTAGCTCGAAGGATATTTACATATGTAGAATAAGGAACATTATGTAGGATCATGCATGATTCGTTCAACCCATGCTTCAAATGAGAAAAACTTTCAACAGATTCACAATGTAACTAATTCCGATAAGTTTCGAGAGTAGATTATAATACATTCTCAAAATGTATAGAAACATGTCGATACGAAAATAACGGAAATTTCTATTTCAGTTATTCTACAGTTCAAACGTTTGACGCATTTACATCGAATATTGTACTCACGTGTTTCGAAATTTATACAATAATATGACATTACATTGCAAAACTATAACACTTCAAAAAAAGTATTCCACTGGGACGAATTTCATCTGGAATATTTTTATCTCCATATTCGAAATTCGCGTCATCGCAAGCATTTTTTCCGTTAAATTGTCAATTCACTCAACTGTTTCCGCTTTATTGTGTGCCTTTCAAATTACACTATTGCAGTTTTCATGATATTTTCTAGCATTTTAAATATTTATGGTCCATGATTTATGTTTACCCTGAAAATCTCTGTTATAATTTTGAATTCTACAAATATTGATTGGAGTCTAGTATGTTTTTTATATTCATCAAAGGGTGAAGAATTCACGAATATTTTTTGTTAAAATTTAAGAAGAAATTTGAATTGAATATGTCATCTATCTCCAAAATAAATAAAAAGTAGAAAATATAAATTTAAACAATTCAATCTTTCATTGCTGAATTTCATGCATCGCTAGATTCAACACAATGAAAATCAAGTCCATTATCGAAGTATTCAAAAGTAAAATACATAGAGTAGGTGTTTCGAGCAAGTTTTTCGATTTCGTCAAATCGAGACTATTCCATTGATGCTTATTGTTATATTTTCTCGTTCATGAAACCATATTGTAACCATATCGTGTTTCTCATCAATACTTTCTCTGTATGCGACTTTTTTACAACAATGTACACGAAGAAGTCTCACGAGGAAACTGCTGCGGGAAACCAATGAAATTAATAAATAACATATCGAACTGCGCTTTCATTGTTGTCACTGATTTTTTTCTTATCTTTTTAATTCAACGTCGATAATATGGTGTAACGTGCTTTCTATAATTGGAAAAAAATCCACTAATGCCTGTAAATGCATAATGTTATCGTCGTTATCACATTCTACTATATTCGCAATCAGTGTAGCTTTGTGCTCCAAATTAAATCCACTTGAAGCCTTAATCTGGACCCTAAATATGTATGTATTAGGATTATTTTTGATATATATTAATTTGCTATTATGTTTTCGTGCTCATATACATATGAATGAGTGAAAAATCTATTAATGGATACTTTTCTTTTAAATTGATCGTATATTAACGAATTTACTTTCGATCGGTATATCAAGCTTTCTTTGAATAGAGTTAAATTTAGATTGTGTAAAATGGAACATCTGATTATTTGCGCAATTCAAACCCCATTCATCGATTTCGTTTGACTCAATGTAAAAATGTACCTGCGTGAATAAATTGGCATTTTCTCTTTGTCTTCCTTTTTTATTTAAAGTAAAATTGAATTTAAGAATTATTGTAGAAAAATCGAACACTAAAATGTCACAAATAATTAATATTAGAAGAATTATTTTTCAAGCAAAAATCCACTTCTATGATAATTTGTTTTATAACTCTACATTAAAATCATTAATAAATCAAAATGTTCGAATGTAAATTCGTAGATATTTGAAATTTGAGATTTCATATATGTAATGCATATTATACCAAGCTTTTCATTACAAATTTATTAAATCGAACGATCTATGTATTATTTATACGTGTACATAATTTATGGATAGATATAGCACTGATTACCTAAGTCAACGAAAGAAGTAAAATATAAATATTGTAACTAAATAACGATACAAAGTGATTCATCATATTAATTATTGTTTTCATAAATTCATTGATGTTTTAGTAAAAAAATAATGTTTTTCAGTGAGCAATTGGAAATTTTTCGAACGCGTAGGTGAGAACTTACAAAAACAATGAATATTTTCACATATCTGCAAATAAGAGTATGAAGGGTTAATTAAGATAAGTGTGACTCACGGATCAAATACGGATAGCTCAGTATCTTATAAATTAAAAAACACGTTATAATTTGAAATGAAATTCAGCATTCCATATTTGCCACCCTTCAACTATTTCCTATTAAAACACCACTGTTCCATATTAGATACACATATGAAAAAAATATTTTTTCAGTAACTGTAATTTTTTTCAAATTTAAGTGATCACTTCTTCCTCTTACTACAATCAACAGATAACTTCATAAGTAGGTATACATATTTGGCCTCAATATATTTCTCAATAACTTTGAATATTGAATGATAACTTATGAAAAATGTTTATGAAATTACAATATTAAATAACGACCGAATTTCACAAAGGGCACAAGTGACTTTTTTCATCGATATTGAGTCAAGAACAGAAAATATTTCTATATATGATACAGAATCATTTTCTATACTTAACTCAATATCGATAAAAAAGTTCACTTATGCCTAATATGACATTCAGCCATCGAACATTTCCAAATTTGTCGCATTTCCTACACCTAATATATAAAAAATCTTCAAAAACAGTCGACACAGACGGAAAGGAAAATCGTTCGTAATTTTCGCTCGAATCGACACTCCATTCGAGAAAATAGATTTTCACTCCGAAAACGAAACGAAACCTCCACAAAAGGAAACATGTCGAGATAACGGCTATCTCCGATTACCGAAGCGTGAATCTGGTGGACTAATTAGCCGCACGTTGTGAACCGTGCGTTTAATCTTCGAGTGTTTACCGATCGTATTGTCGAATCAAAGTGTTTTCGCGTCAATTTCTAAATTTCAACGTCATTCGATAAGCTCGCTTCGGTATATATCTATGTATGGTATGGTATGTGGGAAAATTTGAGATTTGCGATGCCTTCGGAAAAAGCTTCTGACTGTACTGTAACATCAGGGTGTGTGTATGTCCCCATGTTCGTGTAATACTCTGAAACTATGTTGATATATTTGACTGGTTGATAGCTTGTTTTTAATGTTTGTATAGCTATGTATGACGACTGAAAAGGCCGAAGAGTACAAGTGACTTTGGGGTGATTTTGAGAAAAGCGTGCTCAAAGTTGATCGTGTGCTTACATATACAAATTAGGAGAAGGTCGAGTGATTTGATGATATATCTCGGTACACGTTTTAAGTTCGTTTATATCCTTTTGCCACTAAATATATGAGCGTGCATAGAAGTGATTCTTGTACACAACTCAATTTCAGCGAAAATATGTCACTTGTACCCCTTGCAGTCGTTATATAATAGCGCTATTCTCTGTGTGTGTTGTCACAAATGGTATTTTCTAGAAACTAAACTAATCTTGTTCGAGGTCCTATTTTTCAATCGTAAACTCAGCTACTTAAAAAAATTTTTTTGCTATAGGATTACTCAAGTCGTTTGTCATCGCAAACTAATTAGTGATACAAAATTGAATAATTTAGTTTGAAAATTAATAGTCATAATATCCTTGACTTATCCTAATAAATAATCAATTAAATATTCCTCATCCAAGGCTTGGTTCTCACTATAGGGACACAGTATTTTTGTCATCACGGTAAAAATATAATTCAAACGAAGCGAAAATGCCTCACCAATATAGTGAAAACTGGGCCTAACGATTAATTTAATATATCTACTACTGAAAACAGTTTTATTCGAAATTGACTAGTTGTGACCTAATTGAAAATTAATACATAGTCAATTAACACGTATTTTCAGAATGCACTAATTATCCGGCATATTTTATATCAAATTCCATAAAAATTTAATAAAATGAAAATTGGGATCGTTTCTTGTGACGCATTCATACGTCACACGTTTCAATTACCTCAAAGAGCGTAGCAATATAAAATATTTCAGGCACTTGAAAATGATGTAGGTGCTGAAATTAAATAAGACTAATTTAACTTTATGAAATGTAACACACACATTGTGTACATGAAGAAACTTCAATTATAACACGAGGCGAATCGTCAACTTCATTCGGCACAATTGCGAATTACGACTCGTGAAACATTTATGAAAATGTACCGGTCGAACGTTAAGTTATACATACATATTGTGATAAAAGCAAAGCTTTTCGCGTTTTTACGAACTAGGAAAATGCTGAAAATTGTCTCATAACTAATTATAATAGAACTCGCTATCGATCCATTAATTAATCGAATTTTACAAGTTAGGCTCGAGTGGGTTTTAGTCGGGATTCGACGAGGGTCAATTTGTATAATATCAACTCGAACGGTGTCTTTGAATTTGATTAATTATAATATGCGAAGGATTCGATCGAGTCTGTAATAATTTTCGTAAATTGTGTAATATTTGTATTATATCTGAAAATATTTTGAACATTTTTCCATTATTTTCTTTATAAATAGATAAGCATTCTTAATTTGTCTTATAATGTTAGGATAATGACGAAAATAATATAAAATATACAGTAATATAAGTAGGTATGTACATGGTAATAAGTAATAAAATAGCGAGATTTTCTCAAATAGTATGTAACGTATCATACAAAAAGCACGTCAAATGATATTGAAAATTTTAAACATTTCGAATAAAGTGAGAAATATTTTATTCATTTTATTTCATTTAACTGTTTTTTTTTTCAAATTCTGAAAACAATTGAATTGAGAGTTCAGTGAAAAAATTCAGTCACGGATTAAATAAACGAAACATACATTTTTTTAGAATATACGGAATTAACATCGATAATACCTAAAAATTTCCACTTTCTGGAAGAAAAAATAAACGGTCACGTGATGGTTCACAGTACAGTGACAAAAAATTACGAAAAAAAAAACAGATTGGACGATGTTGAACAGGAATTTTCCATACATTTGTGGTTTAGAATTTAGTTTTGTCGTTGCAGCATGAGCTCGTTGTAAACCTTGAAGGATACTTCCCTGAGCGCGAAAATCAAATTTTCCAGTTGCCGATAAAAAAGAAATCTGATTTATCGACGCGAAGCGAACGTCAAAATATCGCATCGCTCGAATCTGGCGTCAGATGGCACCACTTTATACGGTCATGTGAACATATGTCGGGCGGCGCGCTCGCCGCACCTCGGCGACGAAACGAGCTCGAACACCAGTTACTTCTGGTCTCGCACCTGCTTCTGAGCCGACGACACCTTCGTCTTCATCACCTGGACCCGCCGGACCTTCGCGCTTCTTCCGGAAGGTCGCTCAATCAGACTGACGTGCTGCACTAGCGCAACAGGTGCTCTACCCCTTTCGTACTCTTTTCTCGCTCGCATCTATTCGAATTTGCCGCTCATTTTTCATTTCGTTAATTTCTATTGTGCTCTTCTCAAAGATGGGTCTTTGTTGCGGTTAAAACGTCAAATGTCATAATTCATAACCTCGAAAAAGTGACAGCTGCGCGTTCATCTGTCATCGAACTGTGGTTTGTTTATTTCACAGTGTTTTAGGTGACCATGTTCTGTTTCTTTTTTTTTACTAAAGATCAAAAATTTACACGTGAATTTAGCAGTGTCTGTGAATTGTGCAAAATATCTTGACGCTCGTTAAATTATCTCGGGTTCGGTTACATATTTTTTTCTTATCGGTCGCATTAATTTCGTTATTATCGTTTTTCTTTCACGCGACTCCGTTTATCTCTAATTCGAAACAAATATTTTTGTTTCAATCGTCGAAAAATATATAATGGCTTAAAATAATACCGGAAATATCAATCCAATCGAGATAATGTAACATGAGGTATTCATGAAAAATGCTGTTTAGCTAAACTTTTTTTAACTCATCACTTTGGTAACGAAATCAAAATTTTGTAAAATCGCGTCAAAATATTTTACAAAAGGAGGCCGATTGTTATGAACGATCTGAAAAACTCGTTTCGAATTCTCGTTTTTTAAAAAAATACCAGTTTTGGTTTTACGAGTTGTAAGTTTCAAGGAGCCAAAACACTGCATCGAAATGTAAGTATTTCATACTTACTAAAGTCATTTCTCGTGAAATACATACTTCTCTTTCTATCGTGACTTGATTTTTCCTTCTTATCATTTTGCGTCGCTGTTTTCCACGGTGATGAAAAATATTCCATCGTCGTTGTTTCACGAATATCTTCGTTTCGGTAAATTTTCAGTTACACAAACAAACTTATCAAAGAGAGCAAATAAAATATTTGTCATTCGCTCGGAGCTGAAATGACATTTATAAGTCTTGACGCCTTTTTCTTGGTTACACAACTTATTTGAAAATTTTTGGAAAAGTCAGCAAACAGACGCTTTTCTGTCTTAGAAATTATCTTTGTAATTGCTCAAGTTATTTACTAATGGGGACATTTTCCCTTCTTCAAATTTGTCGCAATTAAACAGTCATCAAATATGAGATATGGCGCATACGTGGATGGTAAACAAAACGATTTCGACGATTTTTAATTATAAAACGATTTTCTAAGCGCATTTAAGTGTTTATCGAATGAAAATTCTTCCAGCGGACGTTCCACTAATTTTCGCCGAAATGATTTAATTGCAGAGAATCGAAGATTTGAGAAAATAGCAAAGAAAATGGACGAACCTGAATCGAAAAGACGAAAAATGTTTGAAGAAAGCAATCTTAATTCAAGAAAATTCGACGAAATTTTAAATAGGATGAAAATCTCTGAAAAAAATCTGTCACCTGTTCTCAACGATGATCTGATATCTGAATCTCCTCAAATCGAAGTGTATGTTGGTACATTTTTAGATAAATCCAAAATAGGTAAAGTTGTCGTTGGTTTAAAAGATATTCTTCCTATTCCTGATTTGCAACATCTCAAACGAGTCAAAAATATGGAGATATTATTATGTCGTTCGAATGTAACTCAAAAAGATCTCAAAAGGGAATTAAACGAAAAAGGTTTCGATTGGAGCTCTAATTTAGAGGAAGAAATTAAGATTGTACCAGTCTCATCTAAACCCCCTTTGACGAGACGGCAATATGAAGCAGCACATAAATTATGGCCTTGCAATTTTCATGCAAACAAATACACGGAGAGCTTACTTAGTGGAAACTTTTTCAATAAAGAGGAAATCTTCAAACACAGAACATTCATGACAATCGCTTATGACGTCGGACTGATAATTGAAAACTTAAACACTACAGAAGAAAATGTTTCAGAGCTAGATACAATCAGAGGAGCAATAGTTGTAGATCCGAAGATAAATTCAATAGTCGCTATAGGTTACGATAGAAGAATATCAAATCCTTGTCAACATCAGATCATGATAGCCATCGACAATGTTGCTAAAACTCAAAACGGCGGAGCTTGGAACACAGACGATCAACTATCAAAATCTTCAATAGATATGAAAAATGTTGAATTAGACCATAGAGGGATACCAGATTTATTTCTGGACATGATTAAAAAGAAGTATCCAGATGTAAAAACGGGAGCTAGAATCTATAGGAAGAAAGGTGATGCGAATCCTGAAGATCCAGACGATTGCGGTCCTTATTTGTGTACGGACTATTACGTTTATACCACTTTTGAACCTTGTGCCATGTGTGCAATGGGTTTGGTTCATGCCAGAGCCAAAAGGGTGTTTTACGCTTTGAAGAATGAAGAACTAGGGGTTCTTGGATCCAAGAGTAAACTTCACACTCTGTCGGCTTTGAATCATCGCTATGAGGTTTTTACAGGGTTTTTTGAAAATGATATGTGTGATCGATCCGAATAAAGATTATTTTGATAGTTATTGTTTTTATTTATCTTTTATATACACGTTATAAAATTTAACGCTTATTGTGATTTGTATCGCAATGATGCTATTTAAAATTATTCATTGTTCGTATTAGAACGCTGCTCATTTAAGAGGATAATACCGAAGAGATTAAGTTGAAATTTTGGTTAAAATACGAACTTTGAGAATCTTAAATTCATTTCATAATTAAAACAATTATGTTTTAATTATTAAAATTAAAAAACCTCTTATAAAGTTTCTCTGCTTATACGAATAGGTACGATATTATTTTCATATGTTGCACACAAATGATTATGTTCCCAGATTTGAATCGTTGAAATAATTAGTTCAACGAATTCTTCGAAAATGAACTGATACACAAATTAGAGACATTCGAATTGAATAAAGATAATTCATAAGAATCGCGTCTCCATTAATTTTCTCGTCATTATCGGTCATTTTGTTTTTAACGACATTCGTATTATGATTTTCGTTTCATGTTTTCACATCACTTAACCAAAGGTAAACCGATTTTTTTTATCACAATTGTTTTGCGCAATTAGATTGAATTTATTAAGAATTTTGAAAAATCAGTGGAAATCACTCTAATGTTCGAATTTTTAGAATCATCAGAATATATGAGTTATTAATTTTGGTCGAATTTTCATCTCGTTTAAATATTTAAGTTGCACTTACAAATCGTTTGGATTCAACAAAGATAATTCGTAACGATCTCGTCGCTATTAAGCAATTCTATATCACGTGTCGCTAATGAGATACATTTCGGCGGCCATTTTGTTTTTTGATGACATCAAGAATTAGAACGATTACCGTAATTTTACTCCAACGTCGTACACAACCGTAATTTATAAATTATACGATCGTATACAAATTCGAACATAGCGAAATATATATTTTTCAATCTTCACGAATATTTTTTTCTCAAAATATTTCGACTTCAAGTTCAACCGGGAGTCGAACCAGTGTTCACTTTCGTGTTTTGAATCGGCGAACCTTGGATTTTCAGATTTTCGCTATTTAGTGTATCTGACGTTCTCTGTTGGTCAGGTTTTTGCTATAACAGGTTTTCTTGTCGTCGCATAATTAGTACATATTGTGCCTTATATGATGTTTGTCGTTTCAATCTAGTTTTCCTGAAGATTTTCTTCAGATTTCACTCATGTCGATTCTTGTATGTATGTTCTCATTAATATCCTATTCAATTTAGTTTTATCTGAAAATAATTTAATTTGAATTGGGTTGTTATCGTATTCAAGTGTTAGATTTTCACTATAAAGTACATATAATAACAATTGATGATACATATCAGATAAATCAGTTTACTGGTTTCGTTAGGTATCATCTGCGAATATTTGATTCGGTTTTGATAGTGTATTATCTCTAATTTCATAAATCTTTAAAAACACTTATCATTTGGTCATCCGATTGAACTTAAAACAAAGTCTCTTTTACAGATTTCTCGATCACAAGTTGATGGCATGATTGATTCGATCGGATTGATTTTTCTTGGTAGATTTAATGCTTAATTCATTGTTGTATTAATAACGATAATTGTAGTAAAAAATGTACTTATTCAATTAAATAATAACAATCTTTATACGTAAATGCTCTTTGATATAGTTTATATAGAAAAAAAACTTTTTTTTGTAGAGAATTGCAAAGTATCAATGCGCATGGATGACTAAATAAAATCACGCTATCCATGACTGTATCAGTTCTAACTAGTTAATCGAACTAATTATCACTTTACATATTGTATTATACTTATTACTTAATTGTATTACTTGTAAACACCAACATTTCATTGTTTACCAAGTGATCAACATTCAGAGCATGGTACATTTCTATACCGAAACCTCAGTTCATATAAATGACTTTAATATGCACAAATGTTCATTATATCAAAATGACAATTTTGCGATTGTACACCGATAAATATTTGTCAATACATGGGCTAAAAATTGTGTTTAGTCAGAGATTTTTCATTTGAGTAATCCTTTTTTTTCTATCAAATTGGAATTTACGTCGAATAGGGAAGGGATTTGGATCAAATTATGAGAATAATGCGTTAAAAATGAAAAAGAACCAACTTCAGCATTGAAAAAACCTGAACATAAACCAGAAAAAAAATCATAACATGAGAATCATAAATGATTCTTTTTTTTATTGGCGCATTCTCTGAAAGTATGAACATTTCTGATTGCATACACTCATTCCCTGATTTACGAACTAAATCGAATAATAAATAAAAGATCGCAATTAATCAGATCAACCCGTATGTGTTGACGCATTTCGACTAGCGCTTTTCATCCTGCGAATTTTCAATTAATTAAAACAAAAACCCGCCAGAGGGCTTTGGTCGCGTTGCGTCAACACATACGGGTCCTCCTGGCATTTTCCAAGAAATCATGGCCGCCAACTTGAGGGTTAAACGTACTCGTGTCGCACACGGGGTCAATTAACCGACCAATGGACGCCGGTGCTCAATCTGTGGCGCGCGTCACCTCAATTGGCGCATCGTAAATCAATTAAAACGCGTATTTTATACGTTTCGCGTCCATTCGAAAGCCATTTCCCGATCGCAATGGCGGCCGTCGTTCGTTTGCCGGTCCGCCGACAGGGGCGCTGTGCGTCGCCGTGTTTTGGCGCGAAATTCGAATCGATGCGATCTTCGTTATCGGTTTGTTATGTTTATTAATAGAGCGAAATCTTTTGATGATTTGCCACAATGTTATCTCTGTCAAAATTCGTCGCTTTAATCTGAATAGATTTTTTTTTCATATGCTTATATATTATTTTTCATTGTTCGGTTTTTCTTCGTTCGATAAACATTGTGATGCTTTTGAATAAGCCACTCTATGTGAGAGCATAATAATTTTGTGCATCTATCGAATCTCTACTAAAAATAATATTTTTCGCCATGTTTCAGATCGATCTCAATTCTCAATCTTATCTCACCGACATAAGAAGACTAAAGTTCTCGACTGGAAACTTTCAAGAATCAAAACCTACCTCCGAATCGATAGTCTTATCGAAGAAACCCATTGCTCAAAAATTAAGTCATTCCATTCGTTGGTCATTTTTCTAGTCGCCGATTTTCATGGACGAGCACAGGATGCCGCTGATAGAAAAGACACAGAAGAAGGTGCTGCCTTTTATACTATTGTGCCGATTCTAAAAACGAAGGTAAATATAATTATTTTAAACACTAATCTAGACTAAGATTAATATTTTCATTGATTTCTCAAAAAAAAGTATAACTGGAAGTCATGTTAAGTTCACACGATAAGCCCGTGATCTAATCTTTATATTGTATATAATCTCTTTGATTAAGAAGAAGAATGTCAATTTTTTAAGCAGAGCTTCTTTAGATAAAATAGTGCAATTAAATACGAAAATGGGTCGAATAGTCGCATTTGAATTTGGCTTTAACGAGAAATCGAATTTTTTTCAAAAATTGGATTCCTTTATAAGCATCGTGGCTCGATAGTCATCTACGGTTATTACTATCAATACAATCGCAAATAAAATTTTCAATATTTCATTTTTATATTATGCTGAAAATCATACTTATTCAACACTCGAATCGTCTAAAACAAAACTGAACTCAATGTCAATTCAATTCGATTCGCATTACGTTCGACGTGCACTTTGATTGATTCTCGTTTTCTATTGAACATTTCATATCGATTATATTAGTTCGACGCTTGGACAATAATGTCGAATGGCGATCGTATCGAAAAATATTGGAATATTGTAAAGGAAAAAAACCATCTTCACGCATGTCTCAATCGTTTTTCGGGTTTCGTTCAATTGGGACGATGTTGAACTTGATGAACTTGCGGAATTTCAAAAGGCGCTCATCATCAGCTCGATCCTCCCAAGGACAAACTGATATCGCAAACTCGGTACTAATTGTTTGATGGGATTTTAATTGTAATCTCTGTACATCGCGTTTTTATTTCTGTACGTCTTTCTTTCGTTGCTTTGATGATGAATTATTCGAAACTTTAGTTTGTCGAGTGTTTTTCCATAAAAGCGTTCAGATTTGTGCCTATAGGTTTCATATTTCTGAATGCTATGTTTGATTTTCAGAACGGTTTGTGAATTATATATTTCTGTCAAATGCTGCATTTTGATTGTCATGAAATTCAATTAAGAAATATTCACTTTATACAAGTTTTTCATCATACGTCGATTAGATAGTGAATTTAAATTCAATTCCTTCGAAAATAGTATTTATAGATATCTTCGTAGATAAGACATTAATTGATCTAGATGTGAAATGATTGATGATCTCGTCTTTCGGTTGGGTACACGATATCATTTATTTTGAATTTTATCTATTTTGTTTTTACTCCTATGAGTAAATTGAATGGATTTTTCGGTTCAATTTCTAAAATATAATATTTGTTATCTTTTTTTTGTTTTATGATCTGAAAATTATAGATTATTTCCGAGTTTTCCCCACTTGTAATCTATATTTAAATCTCATTAAATTCAAATTGATCACACCAGTGCAAATATCCAATCGAAGAAGTGCAATAATACTTATCAATCGAAATCCATGATAAACGTTCGAATACGAACACAATGTTAATCTAAAAATCTTCTTATCGGTTTTAAAATAACTCGTATATTTTCTAAATTGGCTGAAATTCAAACCACGATCGACATTTAAAATGAAAATAATAATTAATAACAAATTCTTAAGATACTTCACGGAAACAGAAGCGCGATAAGGATCTCGCGGTCTTGTTTAATTATAGCATCATTTTCAGCTTATCTGTATCAAATTTCTGATAAAATCTCACAGACACCATTGGAAAGATTCAGTGTTGAAACGGTTCCATTTCTCACAAGTTGTTTTCAAAATTGAAAAAAAAAATCGTCAAATTCAACAATCGAACGATGCGTCAAGAGTTTTCTCTACGAAACTAATCTAAATCGTAAATTTTTCATTCAGTGTCATCCTACAGTTTTTTTTCCCGTGTGTCGCCGAAAAGCATTCATAACACATTACGCCAATCGTCTCCGGTTTTCGATTCCATTATGCTTTTTTGAATAGCACTACGAATTGTGCATACTGAAAAGTTTCGACGATGAACGAAAAACTGTTGAAATTCCGCCTTCGCCAATTGTCCGGCCGAAATTGCGGCAGCAATAAAACGGTTAGTTAGCAATTAAAGGACTGTCTTATTTAGCCATCGTCATCGCGATACGCTCTACTTGACCTGGGTTGTCTTTGGCGAAATGTGTCTGTTAAATTTTTATTGCTTTTGCGGTTTGGATCTTGCTTGATGGACCGTCGGCGCCGATACGATGTCTTGATCGTACGATTTTTTTTATAGATATGTCGCTTTCGGTTGAAGATGGTTCTGCAAGTGTTCTGTGAAAATTAAATTTTTGGAAAATCGTTTGACATACATATGGCGACTGAAAAGGCCGAGGGTACAAGTGATTTCGAGAAAAGAGCGCTCAAAGTTGAACATGTATGTATTAGGAGGAGGTCGAGTGATTTGATGATATATCTCGATAAACGTTCCAAATTCGTTTGTATCCTTTTGCCACCAAATATATGAGCGTACATAGAGGCGATTTATATACATAACATAGTTTCGTCACTTGTACTCCTTGGTCTTTTCAGTCGTCATATAATGTGTATCGTGAGATCTGCTTTGATTTCGATAGACGGTTTTTCCGAAAATAAGACCCATTGTAAAAACATCGCTTTTGTTCTGTGATATCATTTGCTGTAATTTATATTTCACTCAGGCATTAAGGCTTGGTTTTAATATAAAATTATGTATTTTTCAAATGTAGTATAAAACTGTTTTTTTTTTCGTGGAACAAAATAGAGCTCGAGGGTAGATTTTCAGAGTTGTTAATATATTACAATCGTCTAGTATTTTTTCATACTTTTAATATTCAAATGTAATTATTTGAGTTTTTTGCGGATATTATAAATGAATAATTTTACATAGATTTGATTATTTTTATTGCAAATATACTTAATTATCACTAGATTTATATTCATATAGAAATGATAAGTCAGTGTAATTGCGAAGAATGTGTAGTAAAATTAACTTATTTGTTGTTTCAGATGGTTTTCAGTTGATTTTGCATGTTCAATATGTTGATTTTCAACGAAAATTGTCCTTATGTTACATATAAAGAATCTAGATTTTCTATTAAATGTTGCATAATTGCTAAGAATGCTTATAAATTGCTTGCAAATTAATGTAATCTAACGTAATTGATTAAGTCCATCCATTGTATTTAATTTCAATTGCATTTGTATCGATTCATATGCGAGTTTCTCACATTATAATACAAAATGCGCAATTAACATTCCCAACTATGCTGAAAAAAGATATCCAGTCGTTTCGGGGTTAAATGAAAAGAAGAATTCTCGTAAAGATGAATTGAAACAATCTTATATTGAATTGGATCAATAATGTACATATGGTGTGCGTCCGTTTTTAACGTATTGTCCTCGTATTAAAACATCGCGTTTTACAGTTCAATTGATTCTTGACTCCAGAGACCCGACAATTAATATATATAAAAAAATGAATCAGGGATACTACACGTTTAGGTTGATCCATTGACTAGAATTTAAAAAAGTAACATTATTTAGTTTTCATCCCTTGACTTACTTAAATCTCTTTATCGAAACCCGCAAAGCTATGTGTATTTAGAGTTCGTGAGAATTTTACATTGAGATTCTTACTGATTTAACTGAGTTTAACACGTGTGTCAAAAACATTTGGCAACATAATCATATAATGTTTCATTCAACCCCATTTAAACTCGACATAAAATGCCTACTAAAAAAGTTATTTTTCAACTATAAAACCTTAATCTAACCCAATCTAGCCCATATTTTCATACGTATATTATCAGAATTCACAATCTCATATTTTTATCTTGCTATCATTTCAATGTAAAAAGTTATGATTCCACTGGTAAATTCCCAACATGATTTCTCTACCGTCATGATTTCAATTTCATTTCATTTCATGTTTCATTTGGTCGATCTGAAATTTCATCGGCCGCCATTTTGAAAATACGCTTTGCCGCCATTTCGGCAATAAATTCTCTGATTTTCATCGCGTGACAGTTGGTAACTTCTGCTACCATATTTTTCGACGTGTCGCCATTTGCAGTTAGATTCATTTAGCAGTCGTGCCAACCGCCGACCGGTCGTCGCGATTGAGACGTTTTCCCGCCGTTTTTCCCGCAGTTTGAATTTCGAACTGAATTTCGACGTCGCGATAGTGCGTCTTTTCAGCCTAGTGCTTTAGTTTCGTATATTTTTCAATTTCAAAACACACATGAATAAATATCAGAACGTTTTTAGAATACTTGTTTGACTGATTCATATAAATCTTTCTATTTTTGTCAGTGCTAATTGTCAATAGTGAAAATCGAGACGTGCAGCAATCTCCCGATTTATGCGGTTTTCAGTTTACGCGGTTTTTTTAAATACAGTCAATCTATGTATGTATATATCAATCGATTACAAAATTGCATAATGAGATCTATTCGCAAAATAAAAATCATTCAATTTAAATAAAATGATCCTCTCTCATTTTCTTGTAGGGTGGTGAATTTGTTTGAAGTTTATTTTTTTTACATATTATATTACATATTTCCGATTCATTCAATTGTGTAGTGTGTTCGTTTTTTATGCTATATTTGGTTTTGTAAGTTTTCGTCAAAATCAGGAGATCGCTGTATCTAAATTATTCACTCAATTCGAATATTTATTGTCTCATTTTGCACGAGAGTACGAAAAATATACCATTAGCGTAAAATTCGCAACCATTCTCCAAAAGCCAAAATCGAGACTGCCTCACAGTTTCCGATATGATTTGATCAAACAATTTGAACGTTTGCAAAAAATTGGCGCGAAAAGTTTGCACATTCAATTAGCCGAGGTCTAAACGAAGTGCTGCGCTGCCATTGTTTACGCTTTTTCGCGTTTTCACGTATTTTTTCAAATTATAGCGTTTAATGGGGCACTTGAGATATTTAACATAGGTGTTCGATTCCATTTAGGAGGAGTCTATTTGTCTTAAGTGTTTAGGATTTGAGAAAAATCAATCTGGATGCTTAAATAGAGACGCTTTGCGTGATTCGTGATCATTGTGTCCGTTTAATAGAGTCGCGTGTTCGTCGAGATGCAACTAGGCTAATGAAGAAGCGACCGAAGAAAAAAAAGGGAAGTTTCAAAGTTTCGGCAAAAATGGCTTGCAAACAAATTGCCGTTAGAGGTACTTATATTCATTGTCAGTTTGTTTTGAAAATCATAATGAAATTTGTGAGAACTTTTTCTGAAAAATTGTCACCAAATCCAACTGACCTGCGCACATAATGTTTCTTAATACTGCTAATTAATTATTCACAGACTTAATCTTGATATGACTTCAGATTTTTGTAGTATGAATGATATGAGTTTTAAAATTCCATGGATAATGTACCTATACATTTTTGAAAATGTGTAAAAATATTCTTCTCTAGTTTGTTTTATAATCATAGTCATTACATCTTGTATACTTATATTGTATGATCTTACAATTAAACTTAATTTCCATATTCATTAAACATTCTTTTCCATATTTTTCAGGTGAGGTTTTCGCGTCAGCGGCGTGACGCGCCATTCTTCAATCTGCCAAATCCTCAGAACACTTACACACGGTTGATCAGAAGTGCCTTAAGTAGCTAAAACAATTATCACCATCATCCTTTGTGTTTGAAGAATACCAAATATTCCACCATAAGTGCTTCGAACCAGATGGATAACACCCCCTGCGGCCAAACAGCAGCATACTATTTGATGATCAGAGCCAACCTGCCACTTCAAGATAAGCGAGGACCTTGCCAATCGTTCTTCGACAGACTTGCGCCTAATATGCTCCTCCTAACGGAAAACTCTCTGCTACACAGTCATAGACAGAGAGAAACCACTGGAATTAAAAAGTTGTACAATTCTTTTTTTGTTCTGTTTTAACTGTTTTTATCGGCAAACTTCAGCCGGTGGTGCTCTATAACAAATATCATAAACAGTGCCATACTGAGAGTGTTCAATCCCACCGACTTCGATACGGACCTAGTACAAACTTAGAAAGTGTATATTTACACTGTATATTTTTTTATAAAACTTTTTTTTCGTAATTTCCAAAGTGCCTCTAATTATTTTAAATTGATAAATTTTATATATTAAATATACCTAAGTGTTTCGAGGCATTACTGACGCCACAAGTTAATTTGTCAAGATCACAACTGTATCATCAAAAGAATATATTACAAACATATGCTGAAAACATACAAGTAAATATTAGAAATATCATCACATGAAACTGTGTGTAAAATTGATTCGATACAGAATCAAATAGATAAATTTTCCGGATTTGCTATATCCGGATTATGGAATACTCGATATTTTCAAATTATCTTCCAATAGGGACGTTTAACAGCCCATATATTAACTATCAAGATTTCAACAGTCCACCAGGACAAGGTTCTAGTGATAATAGTATGGATTCGGGCATGAGAGAGCCTATGAAACTGAAAGAAGTACAAGACGATTTATTTTGGACCAACGAAGGCCAATCTAACCTGGTTGAGAGCAGAAATCAACAGTACACTGATCAGATTTGTTCTGAAGTCGACAACTATCAAAAAGTAAAACAAGAACCGTGCAAAAATCTGGTGAACGAAGTTTCTAAGAATTGCAAAAGCTTAGATTTTCAAGACAAGAATGAAGTAGAAAACTATCAGGAACAGATGAAGTTTACCAAAGATGATAATCTGACTAAAAACAAAGATCAATTCGATAATAAATCTGTTAAAAGCAGTGAAGTTGTTGAGGGCGTTGGCAGGGTCGATATGGATGTGTATCTCGATAAGCACCAGATGAATATTTCCAGTGGCCAGACACCGTGCGAGATGGTTGTCTCTGAAGGGGGAGCGACTCTTCCTCGGAAACGCAAACTAGATGGAACTTGGCCAGGGGGAAAGCTTCGTCCAGTATCACAGCAAAGTGAGTACAAATTCAATTTTAAACCTAGAATATGATTTGAGAAATGAAAATTATAGAATAAATTGGTTCAGCGACATCTTTATTTGCGCAATGAGGCTTATTCGTAGCAATGTTATTAATTATACAAATGACATCACTTTCACAAATGTCACTGACTTTTGTAAATCAGGTTGAGAATTTTTCTTATTTAATCAAGTGGAAAATTTTCACAAAGATCACACATTCAATCAATCAATTTGTTATTTCTTATTTAACTATTAGATATCTGTATAAATCTAAACAAATGCTTATCATCTCATGACCAGTTTTGTTAAAATACACTAGAAATTAGGCAAAAATGATTTATTGTTTACATAGAATATTTATAGTACACGTCTCATGTTTGTCTCACTAAAACATAAGTATCGATTCAGTAATTTCAAAATATTTGCCTTCACTATGATAAGCTTTGTTTGATTTTGTGCACTTATTGAAACTAATATGTAAATATTAAGTTCACCAACTGAAACATTTGTGTTTATTGAATAAGATTGTGGAAAAACAATGACTACCCACATATAAGCTTGTTTTAATTGATTCTATAGAAAAAGTGACATGTGGGAAACCCTATCATGAAATGTGTTTAATCACAAATCCATTTTGTATCAAGTTAGTATAAATGTCTATTAATATAAGAAAGTTAATCTTTTACTACTAGGTAGTTTAAGTTCATTTTAAAACCAACATAAATAATATAGAAATTTCATATTTTACCATTCACTTACCTATGTGAACATTTTCAAAACTCAATTTTGGCTGAAATTACTTTCATTAAGACCCTTTATTTGATTTGTTGTTTGCTTTAAACTGATTTTATTGAAACACAAACTCTCGTTTTTTCTGTAACTTTAGTTTGACAGTAGTTGTTGCGTGTTCTCACATGGCCAAACTCTATCGAAAACAAGTCACTTAACTAACAATAGTATATATAATATGTACATTGTACATATAGGTGAAGATTAAAAGATCGACCCGAAGCAGCGTTTAATCAGATTCATAAAAATATTGCTTTTCATTTTTTGAATGAAAATTTCACTAATAAAACAATGAAAAATTGCACATTGAACTTGATATATGACGTCATATGTTTTTTATTGCAAAAATACACGTGTGCATAATGATTTCGTTTCAAGTGCATCGTAAATGTTCTATTTGACGTCATTTTTCTCCGCGTAACACAAAGAGCATCTCCCACATGTTTGTTTCGAGAAATTGCAAATTTATGGAAACCCTTCTTCGAAGATGAATTGTAATTTAATGGTGTCTTGACATCTTCGAATGTTTCATTATTCATGCGGAAATAGCACGAGTGGAATTTTAATCGTTGTGAATGGAGCCTCATTGAAATTTTCAATATGGATTTTCTTCACCCAAAATTGAATGACTTTTCACAAGGAAAATGATTTTATACTCTCCTTGTAATGAAATCGCAATATGGCTCACATTAAATATCTAATTGTGTACAAATCATGAACAGTGTATCTACTCGTACATCTATTCACTCGCATTTTCGCAAAATTTTCATATTTGATGATTTGTTATGCTATTTTTTTTCTTTCGAATTTCACTTCGATGAATATTAAAATCGAACTTTTCGAATCGAAATAAAGTTTTTCCATTTTCACGCGATTTTTTCTAGGTTTTTCTCGATTCTTGTCATCCAGGGGTGAATTTCCGACCTTGTTTATGATTATTTATCTTTTTTTTGCGTCGAATTGTCTATTCTGAATTCTGTTTATCCAGTTTTATCTGTTGCACAAATGTGTATATCTGATGGAAAGGTCAACGTGCATCAATTTCGCTCTGACACATTTGCATTTCAGCGCATTTACGATTTTTCACGAATTTTCCAATTTCCCGAGATATCAAATCTATATAAATATTTTTATTGATCCGTATGAATTTTCATTAAAAATTAAAAACCAGGGTTAATTAGTGAAAAAGGTAAATGAGTGTATTATAAAATTTTCAAGTGCAATTATTTCGACTTGAAAATATGACTAAAATTATTTCGTGAAGCTATGGTAATTTATAAATTCATCTTTGACACTTCCTCATAACGTAGTTGATTTTTACGTAAAGATTTTCCATTCTAGGTAAATATCATTCATTTGCTTAACAAATTCGCGGTTAATTTTAATGCTTATTTTCGCGTCTGCAATTGTAGGGTTATTTGTTGTGCTGATGATATGTTCTCACTCGGTTGGTGAACATTTAATATTTAATCGAAATTTTCCTTCGGCGATGAACTGTTCAATGAAAAATACTTAAGTATAATTATCGTCATACATTTATGTTTTGTGTTAATTATAAGTTAGAATGTGTAGATTGGTATGTATAATGCCTTATTTATACCCCGATATTATAATAAGAATCTCAGTATGTTTATCAAGTGTCTACGGAAAGACTGTTAATAATTATCAATAAAATTCAATTCATTTTATAAATCGCTCATATACTGAAAATTGAAAATTCTGATTGTGAATATGGTTTTGATTTCGAATATTCTAACGTGTCAAAGTTGAAGTATATTTGGAAGATGTTGCATTTTCGATTTGCTTCTGCTGATTTTCGCGTCAATATCTCTACAACAGGTGACTTATGTTTATCTTAAAATTTTATGATAAAATATACATAATTTCTTTCACGATGCGGAAGCATAATTTTGAGAAGTTGGTGTGATAATGTTGTCTAGTATTTGACCTACCAAGGTCGAAAAATTTTGATATGGATGATAATTTTTGTATTTGTTTCGTCGTATCTCATAATAGTGTTTATTTTAAAAATAAATTTCTTAAATATGATTTGGTTTATATTTTTGATGGTGATTTGATTTTATTCTATTCTTCTCAAAAAACTTAAATGAAATTAATCGGCTGATCATAATAACCATTTATCGATTCCGATTTATTTTCATTTAATATACTATGAAAAAATTAAGTCAAATTTTATCACAAAAAAGGTTTTCTTGTCACAAGAGCATATACGGTTAAAATCAAAAATATATGTTTCATATGAAATCAGAAAAATAATAAAAATTATACGTAGGTGAAGATAATTTAATGGTTCTAGAGAACGCATTTGGCAAGTATCGTTATTCTAAACCTGAAATAACGCATTCTAGAACCTAATTGTCTCACTCATACAATTTTTTTTCGGAAAAACCTGTAAGTGACGACGTAATACTAAACACTTTTCTAATGGATTTTCAATGAACAACAAAATTTGCGCAAATAAAAAAACTTATTCTTTTCGTTCTAAATAATAAACTTGCTACGATCGACAAAAAATCGCACGGACGATAGATCTTGTGGAAATATTTTTCAAATATTGCCCTTTTTTTACATATGCGAGAAAACGCTAGAGCGAGAGAGACAACGGCAGCATGTGAACGTTGCTCAAGAATGTAGACGTGCGTCGGCTACGCAAAAGCACCTCGAGGGTGAAAGATCACCCTAACCAGATAGTCGCACTTGAACCGTGACTACCCGCTTCGGAAACTGGTTAGAGTCGCGAACGCAGTATAGTCACCCGCGGGGTTATCGCGAACGCGCCTCTTATCAACGCGCTTCGGGCAGTAGGTTGCAAGGCGCGTTCGCGATCGCCCGCGCGCTCCCGAACACGCCCCAATTTCGTCCCGCGTTCGTTGTACGGGAGAGACTTTCGCGTATAGTGCGTTCGTGGTGTTTCGTCTCGTTATGGATTTAATTTTTTCCGAGGTGGATTTTTTTTTTTTGTGATTTTCGAGAATTTTCACATTCGTTTAGGAATTTTAAATGATGTTAATTTTTGATATTTTAGTGAAAGTGTATACATAGCTTAAATCTGTATATATTGACTAGTAAATGTATGCTTTACTAGAATTTTTTTACGGTCAATCTTCCAACTGCGAATTGTCAGTACAGAAGAGGGACAGAGATATATTACAGTACATACTGCAGTATTTACATCCGTCTCTGTTCCGCAGATTTGTGACAGTTCGTAATTTTAGGACTGACTATTCCTTTGATTCTATTAGTTCGATTTCGATTTTCGATTTTCAATTTTTAATTTATAGTCGATTTGAATTTCGACAATTTCTCCGGTTGAATCTACGTGTCAGTGTTTATTGAGATGAGAATTAGTTTCAGCTAAAAGACAGTTTATGTACACCCTCACTAGTCAGTGTACACTGATTCGAAATTTAATGCTTTTATTGTGATGAGATTTATAGTTCGTTTCGTTTTAAAGACATTTTTTTCTATTAGAAGTTGTTCAGAATCCATCGTGTAAAAATGTTGAATTCGACAGACAATGAGCACTCGTGAAGATTTAATAAAAAATCGATTCTGTGGTGATAAGGCGAAAATCACGTTTTGTAAACGACAAAGTGACAAATGTTAAACACACAATCATGTTTATTTTCCATTTGAATTTACAGTTGTAAAATTCAAAGATCATATAAACTTATAAATCTTTTTGTATGATATGTTTTATCTTTTGTTAATTTGTTCTTATGTTTTAAATATAATCAATTCTTTCGTAATTGCGTCACAGATATATAATTACAAATTAATTTTCCAACGTTTCAGTGTGGAAAAATATTCTTTCATGAATAAATCTTCGATTTGTCGAAAAGCAATTGTCAGATTTCATAATTGTATTCATTCGTGCATTAAAAATTCGCTGATTTTCAATTCATTTACGCAAGTATCTAAAATTAATTATATTTTTCGTATCTAGGTTTATTAACAACTCAGTTGTTTACGAATTGCTTTTTTTGCTCTTATATTATTAAAATGTATGTCAATAAGTATAATATCATTTTTTTGTATATTGTTTACAGCAATATGTTTTGCTAGAAATATCGAATGGAGTATAAACAAGTTCGAAAGCTCAAATGCCATAATCGATCAAAACTCGCATCGTTCTTGAGAATTCGTATGACCTTTTATAATAACAAGCTATCATTTAATAAACGATCATGTGATTATGCATAATGTGTACCCGTCCACAATTCTATATGGAAAAAAAACATAAGATGACCCCTAATCCAATTATCTCGGCTTCAAACCAAAACATATATGAAACACCGTATACTTGTTATTGAAAAATCGCTTATCAATCACTTTCAAACTCGAGAGTACATAGTGCATTTCGTTTGTGAAAAATATTAAGCTGGGCTCACAACCTGTTACCTGTTTTTCTATTCGTGATTACCTGTTTCATAATGTTTACATTTCGAATTATTTTTAAATTTTAATCCATTGAACTTTATTCAAATTATTCACAAGTTTTGATCATATATTGTCTCAAATCTGTTTTTATGTGTCAACGTTTGACTATTTTGTCTAGTTTCGATAAAAAATATATACATACGTACTCGTATCAATGATATGTATTTAAAAAAATCAATTCCAAATCTTAACAATCTACTAATTTTTCACAATTTAATTATTATTATAAAAATTGTACAACTATTATATGTAACATATGCAGATATACAAGTATTTCTCAATCGATCACAATTACAATACATCACATAAAACTAGATTTGTGCAACTGTTATCTACATCATAATTTGCAAACAACATTGTCAATATATGATGCTTGCGTTTCATCAATTCCATTAATTGAACGTCGCTCAGCAATTAATTGATGAATCACTTTTATGAGATGAGAATAATAGACAATCTTTGAAATCGCTTCTTAATTTTTTACAAGAATTCAAATTCATCGTCATAGAGATTAATATATGCTTATTTTTTTTCTCATAGCGCGGTGTCATATGATTTTTGGTTTTAGAAAACTCAATTTATAGTTATATATTTAGATAATTTATTGCCTATTATAAAAATACAATTTAAAATGATAACATTTTCATTATAATTCGTTTCAATATTTTTCATATCCAAATTATATTATATAATTTGACCACCCTTAGAGACAAACCTGCCAAGGCTTGCCCTAGAGTTGACCCTGTCTATTATTTATCTGAGAAACGACTTATGCTAGTTTCACACTGATGCAAATGTTTTTCTTTGTTTCAAAAGATATTTCATTGTGTTATCATGTTAATTTCGTTGGTGAGAGGAATTTTGTATTGGCAAGTTGATTTTTGCATTTATTAGAATAAATGAGTAATGTTGTAAAAATGTATTAATAATTTCTATCCGTATTTTCCTCAAAATCAGAAACAATGTAACTATAATATGTAAACTTAAATACAATGTATGACAGTTTCATAAAGTCCTTGACATTGAAGAGACTTACAACGATCACGCGTATATATTTTTAATTTATGACCATTTTCTGTCGAAAGCGGTATAAGTCCATTTTACATTTAACGATTAATATGTTTATTTATTTAAGAATAAAGCTTATTCCAAACTGTATAGGCAATAAATATACACACTGAAGCAATTGTATGCAAAAATGATTTTGTTCATAAATCCGAAAGATTTTCATCTTTTTCCTAGACTTTTTTGATTTCAATAGACTTATCCCAGTTTCTAAATCAATAGTTTGTTCGAATATGAACATTGTTCATTTATTGCGTTCATCTTCAGTCATGTGTAATATTAAAAAGACATTAACCACCTTATCTTTAAAGCTCGCAACATTGTTCCATTTTCCAATATGGCGGAAATCGTCACGATTTTTCCATAAACGATTGAAAAATGACATTTGATTGTAATATCTTCTCAATCTAAATTTTACTGTTATTCCGAAGAAAAAAATATATTGATTTATAATCTGAATTTAAATTGAATATAAATCTAAAATCTGAATATTTTCATTATGGTTTTCACCGTTTTATTAGTCAATCAACTTAATACTCGATAATATCTTATATTTGAAAAGTTGATGATTATATGAAGTCACTTTATCAATATGAACTGCGCATTTTAGTTATGCAAGTGCATAATAAGAAAAGTGCACTTTCGCGATAGGATATTGTTTCGTGATCGTAAATATTATCGATGGATCTTTATAGAAAGGATTTTTCAGTTTTTGCGACGCAAAAAAATTCATACTCAATATAATTTATACCACGATGTTGTGAAATTCAGTAGAAATATATAAAAATATATGCATATACATACATATATGTATATTAAACAAACTCATGTGAAAATATTTCATCATAAGCTCAGTATTTTTATTATCTATAGAATAGATATTTTAGATTCTAAAAACAGTTCTTCATATCCAGTCCAATTGTTGTGTTATCTGAAAAAACGAAATTTGTTCTATTCCGGTTCGTTATTTGTTAAACTCTTCAAATATTGTTCACTTGAAACTTTTTCCGATTTTTTTTTTGTTAATTTGAACATTTTTGCCATGTTTTCATAGAAAATTGTATATTTTTCGTGGTGTACATATTATAAATTCATCTCTTTTTTTATCCTACACGTTGTTGAATGCAATTGCATAAATTCAAATATAGATTAAACCATTTTCCCCTTGTTGGATTCATTTTGTTTTCCCACAGATACCTGTTTGTGTTTCTCACTCCATCCATCAGATTATTATCATCGACACGTGTACCCCAGTTTCCAACTAGATTTATTATTTCATTGCCATTGAACTTCAGGGTGAACTTTCGACGTGTTTAATAATATGGACTATATGTATTATACATTTAAGGATGTACAAATATGGGCTGTTCTTTTTTTATGTGTATGTATATACATATGCATAGGTATATTTTCCTGGGACATTTGTTCAAATTAAAAAAAAGTCATTTTCGTCAGTATTTACATATTATGATAGCTGCATGTCTATCTATCGAAAAATCTTAGGGGCCGCAAGGTTTACAAAATTGTTTGCAATTTTCAGAACCTGTAAGTGGTTCTACCATATACTTCATTTATTTATCTAAAAAGTTTTAAAAATTAACAATTGATATAGATTTCGATATACATACTTATAGTAGTCTCAATATATTCTTTCTCGCAAAGTGTTATTCTGTCTATTTTTTTTCACATTTTCTTAAAAACTGATACTTAATAAAAATTCAATTCTGAAATGCCCTGGAAAAAAAAAAGCATATTTTTGTTAATTCTGAAATATTGAGTTGGTTTTCAACTATGCAATTATGTTCAATATTAGGTTACTCATCTACTCATAGGTTTTTAATGCCATAAAATGTTTGCTTGTAATTGAAATATGCTCAATCACCAATGTAAATAATACATTGGTTAAATTTGGGTTAGTTTATCAATTGTGATACAATTGCGAAATGTCGAGAGCTCATTCAACCTTTGAACTGTGCATGATCAGCTATATCATAACCTGAATTTCAGTATTATGTTTTTGAATTAACATTGCTTCTCTACAAATTCAAAATGATTTCATACTATTATTAATCAGAATATTATTTTGTTTTATCGCCAATATTTATTATAAACTATTCATACTTAACTGGTTTGATACGTATGTTGTTTAAATAGTCTGTACAAATAATAACATTTGACAATATTACGAGTAAAATCAGAAATTTATGCTTATAATTACTTGGTTACTAAAGTTCAAACATTATTTTGTCTACAGTATAAAGTTTGAGATCCAATTTTCTTATTATTGTAGAATATTTATTCATGACGTGTTGTAGTGCGATATTACACATATTGTATACTGCATAGGTATATATAAATTTTCATCAATGTGTGTTTGTAGTTTATTAGTTTTGTCTGGTGTACTTGTGCTTCGAATAATACCACATTTTCCTCAAGAATCAGTTCACACAAACTGACATTATTCTCATATTGTTCATATACCTACATACTATTTCATCTATATATTCAACGTTCTGAGTGTATAATACATCTTTAACTTCATAAACTTATTTCGAATTCGAATTTCAATTTGAAAAACTATCAATTTTTATGTCAATATCTTTTTGTAGCACATTAACATTTTTATAATTGTAAAAGTGAGTCGCTGTGTGTATAGACAAAGTGTTTGTGTGATCTTAAAAATTGAGTGAACATGGGAAAAGCTAGTAAGCGAGTTGTGCAAGAAGTTAATATCATTGGAGCAGACTCATTAAAGTCTCGTCAATCTTCCAATACAATGGATGATATCAGTTAGCATCTGAATTTTCAGAATTTTTATTTAGATTGTCAATTTGAATATTCGGTAATGTCAAGTAAATATACTCAACTGTTTTCACATTTTAGGTGGAGTTTTCGCGAAAAGAATCAGTGATTGGGGAATTTACGATGATATACCTGAACTTTTATCTAAGCCTTATGAAGTAAAGTAAGTACTTTTTGATTTTCAAAGTACTTGATTTTATTTTTGATTGGTTCGAATGAAAAAACGAAAATGATTTTTTTTTTTCCAGTGAACAATGCATGTCATTAATGTTCAAAGAAGAGACTCCATCTCCTACAAATATCGCAAGAGAGCAAGCTAGCCCACCTCGTGCTGTGCAATGGATGGGACGACAGCAAATGATGGTTAGTTTCTATAATCAACACTGTTTTTTCACTTCAAAATATATCTCAATATGCATTTCAAAATTATACTGAAAAAAAAATCAAAAATATTTATATTTTGTATTTAATTGTCATTTTGAAAACAAATAATTTATATTTTTTTTGTCATAACAAACTAATTGGTATCCGTGCAAAATCCATAAATTAAAAGTTCTCGTGAAATCCTGCTGTTATGTAATCTTTTTAAATAACCCATATACCAATGTACTCCATTCCCGGATAGTACATTTTAGTTTATGAGCATTTTCCGAACAGAAAAACTAACGTATTTGTACTTATCACACATGTGAGTTAAAGCTAATTAGATGTACCTATGTACCTACTATTATATAAGATACATCGTTTATTGGCGTCAAATTAATGGTTGGTAACTTATCTTGCCTACCTATACAGAAAATGTCGAACAAGTTGCAACTAGGTATGCAACAAAAACACATCAAAATATGTTGAAATATCAGTTCACTATTGGCATGGGTTAAATAGATCAAAACTTGCTGCTTCACATTCTTGTACATCTATAAAAATAGTTAAATGCATATTCACTTGGTAAAAGTACTTTCCCATTTAGAAATATAGGGTATCCCTTTGTATACAGAGTTCTCCCACATTTACATATACCTAGGTAGGTATCTATAAAATCAATTCAATTTAATTTTTGAAAAATTGAATTTGAAATGATAAATATTGAACTTGAAGCAGAAAATCTGTAAATTTACTAATAATTTTCAAAAGCTAATTTTATTTAATTCATAGATGAACAATGGTATGAGTATGAATGGAAATACTTGCAATGCAGACCAGCAATCTTCATCTATAAATCAAGCAAATGGTAATTTATATGATATTATTACAAATTGATATGAATGCATATGTATTTCGATATAAATTAATTTGTTATATTATTTACAGGTATTGTTCATAATGGTCTTCAGCAAAATAGTCAAATGAGCATGCACAGTAACAATGTTCAAATAGGAAACTCTCAAATGTCTCCTGTTTTCGTTTCATCTCCAATGTTATATTCTAATGGTATGCAAGATTCTTTGAATACAACTCTCATTAACAATGAGCAAAATGTTATGGAAGTTGCTAGTGGTGATTATTAATTAATATACCTACCTAGATTATTCAGAAAATCTGATATAAAGAAACAAACTAATCATGCATGATATTCCAATTTTAGGTTTGATTTCTTCCACTACGCACTCTCCACTAGAACAATTTCCTAGTCCGTCAATGAAATCTATAGCTCAGCCACTCACCGATGATGATAATAGGTAAATTTTGATCTGGAGATGGATTATTATTTCTATAGATTATTGTTATTTTATTTCAGTCTTTTCAGATTTCAATACGTATTAGCGGCTGCTACTTCAATCGCCACTAAGTGCAACGAAGATTCACTTACTTATTTGAACCAATGTCAGTCTTATGAAATCAAATTCAAAAAACTTGGAGACCTAAGCAATTGTAAAGGGAAAATATTTAAGGTATTACAAATATTTATTTATAAAAATAGAATAACAATTATACTGACAAATATTAACATTTTTAGAGTATTATAAGAATATGCTTCCACGAACGAAGACTTCAATATGCGGAAAGAGAACAAATGTCCTTATGGCAAAGTGAACGTCCTGGAGAACGCATCGTCGAAGTATGATAAGTTATTTCCACAGTGTATTTTTTTGAAATTATATTTGTTATACAATATAATTGTTTTAGGTGGATGTTCCTTTATCATACGGATTCATACATGTAAATCAACCAAATGAGCAACCTCTTCTAAATACAGTTGAAATATATTGGGATCCTGTTAAGGAAGTTGGTATTTACATAAAGGTATTATAAAAATCTATATTCTCAACAACATTTTCACCAATTTTTTTTAATGATTATTTCTGTAATCATAGATTAATTGTATTTCAACTGAATTCACTGCTAAAAAGCATGGTGGAGAAAAAGGTGTGCCATTTAGAATTCAAGTTGAAACATTCTTGCCGGGAGAAGGACCAAAAGGCTCAAATATAATTCCCGTTAGCAATCCGCCAATTGCAGACAAAAGACTTCATGTTGCTGCTTGCCAAATAAAAGTAAGGCATCACTTCAACTGAATGCATATACATACATATGTAGGTATATACCTTAAGTCATTAATTCTGATTCTCATTTTTCAGGTGTTTAAATTAAAAGGTGCAGATCGTAAACATAAACAAGACAAAGAAAAAATTTCACGACGTCCACTTAGTGAGAGAGATAAATTTCAACGCAGCTATGATTGTACCATTTTTAACGATGTATGTAAAATATTTCATATCTTCATTTAAATTTTGAAATTGAATAGAACATTTTTTTTTTTGTATATTTAGCTGCCGAACGATGCTATATTTTCGCCAAATTTCAACACAGGTCAAGTGTATTCACCAGAACACAAGTAAGATTTGTTTTTCTATTTAAGTGCAAATTTGTATTTCATATTTAGATTCTATTAGTATTTTATTATCTTCATTTATACATACATGATTTTTAGAGATAATGCATTAATATGTTTTGAATCATTAAATATTCATTTATATATCTTCATACTAATGAATCAGTGGAAATATTTTCAATTATCATTATTTGAAACACTATTATGCCCACCATCCATTTTTGAGCAGAACGGAGCGGACCATGGACGCATCTATAGGAAGGTAGCCATATAGGCATCCCCTTCTTACATATAAGTGTCCTTTGTCCGCTCCGTTTCGCTCATAAGTAGACGGCGGGCATTATATTTAAAGACCCTAGAAACCAAGGTCTGCAAGAGACATTTATATCATTGAAATTGAGTTTTTAAACAAATTTTAAATACTTGGAAAATCAGTTCCAGTTATTTTAATTTATTACTTATAACTCTTGACTTCAAGGGTATTCTTTCAAAATACATTTAAGTTTCTTCAAATATGTAATTAAATATGCATAATTAAAAATTTTGAAAATGAAGACGTTCGAGAAGTTTTTCTGGTATCCATAATAGGATATGCGCCTTAGGGAATGATGAGGAAACTTGGTCCTTTAAAGAGGCTTGACTCCCCCTTTTATTTTTTTTGTCTTTCAACACCTTTTGGAAAGTTATATTAAAGAATATATTGTAAATTCACTTGGAATTTAATTGAATTTACTTTGACATTCCTTTATTTTAATACTTTTTTCTAAAAAAAATGTTTAATGACGAAAAACAAAAGGGGGGGGGAGGAATCAAGTTTCTCCATCATCTTCTCAAATATCTTCATTTTAGTTTAGTAAATCTGTCGATTTAACAAAAATGCTTTT
Source organism: Cheumatopsyche charites (assembly GCA_024721215.1). Lineage (NCBI taxonomy): Eukaryota > Metazoa > Arthropoda > Insecta > Trichoptera > Hydropsychidae > Cheumatopsyche > Cheumatopsyche charites. The sequence goes on from CM045580.1 coordinate 8,728,357, forward strand.
TATTATATGTATAATTTCGTTACAAAATCGGTTTTTGCATATAATCTGATATAGGTACCTATGTTTTCACTAATCTTTTATTCGTTTACTACATACCTATTTGTTTCGAATTCAAAACGAATTTCGAATGGAAACGTTTCGATGTCGACTATGGTCGTGTTCTCGGCGGTTGCGGCCGGTTGTATACCCGCGTTTCCGGCGTTTCCGGTGTACACCGGTTTTAACCGGAAAAGCAGTTCGAACTCAACACCGCATCGCAAACAACGCCTTTCAGTCCCTGATCGCTGGTCGTCGATGCTCCACGCATCGTCCGAATTTTGTATTTCGTGTTTCTTGCAATTTGAAATTCGCGAAAATTTAATTTTGAAGTTTGTGGTTCGCGCGTCTGTTGATTGGCTACACTGACGATAGAGTGCTCGCGCGTTTCATTCTCGTTTTCTTAATGTTCAATCTGAAATTATAAAAAAAAACTTTTGTTTGGTGTATGTGCTGTTGAGTGTGTATGGTGTCCGAAAGCTAAAGGGCTTTAATCCAATTTAAAAAAGTGAAATACTAAGTCAGTTTTTGATTGTTTGTTGAACTATGTAATCAACTGTAGCTATTATTTTTTCCTATAAAAGTCAACTAGGTACATACTCGTATTATACATATATCTGCTAAACTACAGATGTCTGGTTAGATCCAATTGTTTACACTGTTTACATATGTATGTTGTCTTTGTCTTTCTTGATCTAGTGTTAACATCTGTTAGAGTGAGAAAGGAAACAACAACAGTCATGTGTAAATGTCGCATTATACATACGTTTGCAATAGATAAATGTATGGAGCTTTGGCTCGTTGTCAGCTGGACATCCATGTGTTAAATAATAATTTATTAGATATAACATATCCGTTTGATGGAGTTAAATTTTTCAGACCTCACAAGCTTATTTATTTAATATCATTTTTTTCATCTTATGATTTTTTTTACACAACTCAAATATTTTCAAGTCTCTGAATGAGTTGTGCCACACTTTATTTACAATGTGTTAAATTAATTACAATTTATCAATTATAATTTCTGGATGTGTGTAATTTCTTTTGAGAATCACATGAATTTGAACAGTTTCTGACAATACAAATAGTCTATAGTACGATACGTAAACATGGACGAATTAAGTCCAAGAAAAAAACGAAAACTGTTTCATAGGTATTTAATTAGTGTTATTGACAATTCAAAGCATATATCAGAGATATGAAATACGAAATTACACAATGACACATTTTCATCAAGAAAAATTTTGAGAGCAAACTGGTCTTGGCTCTAATTCAAACCAGTTAGAACCAAATCCTCACAATAGAACTGTTCATCTATCAAATAAGAAATTACAATTCACTGAGATTGATCAGTAGTACATATTTGCTTCACGTGACTGTCTTTTCTCGTCCTTACATTATTTTTCAGTCGCGTTACAATTTCAATCAAATTGGTTCAGACATTTTGTGTACACTTTGATTAAATATCAACTTACCGGAACTGCTTCGAACCAATTTCAACCGAATTCAGTTGACTTCAAACTATATATAATCTTCACAAACATGTTTTTGTTAATCAGCGTTCAATAATCTTGTAAATATATCATTACCAATTCGACGTTGACTGATGCTGACTTCAGATTAGGTCATGTGCCGTATAAAATCTCGCGTTTCACCTCAAATGGGACGCACTCGTGTGCCCAATTTGAATTTTGATCGCATGCAACTGTTGACGATGCTGCTGCAAGATGTTCAGATCAAACGATCAAGAGTAATGCAATTGAGACTTTTGATGAATCGGAGAAATGTTCGATTGTGTGTACGATTGATAAATGAATTGGTTTTCAAATATTTTACACATTGTAATCGAATTTTGTTTTCATTTTTGTTTGCAGCCCTACAAATATCCCTCCCGTACGTACTTCGGTATCATCTCCAAATTCTCCATCACAACTGGATGCTGCAGGTCATCAATTAGGTTGCACTTATTTTCTTAATTTCAAATTTTATATTAGACTTATATGATTATTAATCATTATTCATTTTCAGTTTTGCATCCACAACTAGGCGACATAAAACATCACAATTTAACTAGAGCCGATTCACAGTAATTATTGTTTCTTGATTTCTATCATTATCTCTTAAATTTTTGTGACTTTGAATGTTTTCTTTCAGTGGATCTTCTTTAAATGATGATGATAATATTTGCAAGACAACATTGCAGTGCTCTGCAGAAAATAGCTCTGAGAATTGTGAAGTATGTAAAAATAAAACAAATTTATGTTTTCAAATGTAATATCTTATTTGAATTTAATATTTCATAGTTCGATCCTCTATCGGATAATGCTTCACCGATTGTTACACGGAATTGGTTAACTAATCATCGCTTCACTGCAAGTATTCATGTGTTAGGAAATTTTTCTGGTGCTGATATTTTAAGGTTAATTTAATTTAAACATTGCGGTAAAATTAAGATGACATTTATGATACATATTTTAATTTCACAGACTTAGTCGAGACGATTTAATACAAATATGTGGGATTGCTGATGGTATACGGCTTTTTAATGCTTTACATATTGAGTAAGCATTACTCTTGTTAAGATCATACTAAATAATTTCATTATTGTTCATAAATAAGATAATATTGTTTCAATTACAGTCGTACTCCTGCCAGATTAACTATATACATTAGAAAATATAATGAAACTCAATACACTGCAGTTTTTCTTAGAAATTTCCATATATCGGAACTACGCCGTAAGCTGCATCCCTTATTACAAGTATGTGAACTTCATTTTTTGTATCATGTAATTATTTGTAAAAACTCAAAAAAATTGTGTCTGTAATAGGATATCAATGGAACATCTTATGTAAATACACCAACTATGTTCCTTGGAGGACCAAATGGCATAAAGATACGTTTAACGGATGAAGTAGTCCAAAACTTCAAACCAGAATCTCTATATTACTTGGAACCCGTGGATGGTGGAATAATTTTGAGACCATCTCAAAATCGAGTACCCCAAATATGAAAATATTAATATCTGAGATTGTTCAAGTTACTGTTTTAGTTTAAGTTTTGTGACTGTGTAATGTGAAGCAGTGCTACTCAAATGAATTGCAGATCGCACTGAAAAGTTTATATTGGTCTGCTAACCAAAAATATGTGGGTAGCTCTGATGTAATTAGATTTGGTCACCAAACTTCTTCCATTAGAATATTTGCGCGTTTAGCAAAGATATGTACTTTTGTTCATAGTTTTTAAGGTTGCCATTTAGTTTTTTTTTTTTTTAATTTAAAATATTTGCTCATTTATTTTTATATTTGTATACAATGTTGATTTTATATGAATTTATTTTTTCGCATTTTTTGTATGAAAGATGTCTTATGATTTCCGTTACCAATTGAGATTTTTTATTTAAATGTGCAATTTATTATAGCAATGTTAATGGAAATTTAATGTTTTATTAGAGTTTTATAATTGTGAATTAAATATGAGGTAATACAGATTGTATAAGTGTCTATTTTACATATTTTATTATTGATATATTTATATGTACTGCTAGGTACTGATTTTTCTCAGCACGTACGCTGTTATACACTGTTTATTATGAGTTATTTTTATAAAGAAATTCATATTATATTTATACATATAGAAAAGCCTTACATATTTATATGTACATATGTATGTAAATGATTCCAATTTATTGAACAAAAAAAACTACTTAAAAATGGAAACAATAATAAATTTAAATGGATAATGGTAAATGCAAAAAAAAAAAAATGTTTGAAACTATTCTTATTTTTTGTAACATTTATGTGAGATTATCATATTTTTGAATTTTTATATCAAATATATAAAAATAAAAAATTAGTTTTTGGGAAAAATTAATTGATCATAAATATAAATGCATATAGGTATGAATAGGTACCTAATAATAAACTACAGAATGGAATAAAGTAATTAAGATATTTAAAAGATATATTTTAATATGAATTACGTGAGTTTATCTAGTTTTATTTTAATGTACAATTTACTTATAAATGAATATGTACCATTTATTGATATAAATAGGTTAAACTACAATCGCCTTGTTTAATTTTCAATCTTTCTTTTTGTTTTTTTTTTTTGCAAAAATATGTGTATTCAGTTTTTGACATAAATAATATCATGTAGGCATGTAAAATTTGAAAATAATACCATATTTTGGTTATGCTAAATTTCGAAAATTTTAAGATCATTTTATGAATTGTTATTATCTTATCAATAAATTTTTATAAAGATTAAAATTATATTTTTAATATATGTTAAACATTTGTAGTTTATAGCAATTTTGAATTTTCTCATAATTTAATGTTAGTTTATAAAAAAAAATCTTAAGAATCCTGTTTCTTGAAATTTGAAGCTGATTATAGTTACCAGATCATTTTTAGTATTGCAATTAGAAAAAATTTGTTGATATATTCATGTTTTATTTTATTTTTAATGAACATTTAATTATTTTTGTGATAAAATTATATTTTAAAAGTATGACTTTTTTCCAAAAATAAAAATGTGTTTATAAATTCTTGATCGAAATTTTCTTTCTGCCATACTCCATCATTATAATTTGGTAATTTTTTGGTAAATAAAAAAATGAAATGCAGTTGGTAATTAAACTATTTATTTTAAAATCAATGATTTATTCCATATTTAACAGCCACTACATAGACATTGCAACTATTTCTGGTTTGATTGAAAAATAGCAATATTCAATGAAAAATATTTTTTACAGTGTAGGCATTCAAACATTTATATTCTTTTCAGAAAGTAAAATTAAATTTAAAAATTGTAAGCTTATTTTGATTAGTGAACGTGCGTGAACGTTTTGCGTACACATACATCCACAAAACAACATCGGCTTAAACATTAATCACAGACAGCTTAGAAATGATCATTAAATAAAATACTTATCTAATTTTTTTAATAATTAGTGATATGTAGTTGAATTTTACATATTATTTATTATCCAAACTACGCTAATGTTTTCTTCAATTTTTTATTCTAATATTCATACAATATTTTTTTTAATTATAACCACATCCTTCAGATAGGCCATTCGATAACAATCCGTATATATTTATAAACTTGTGTGTTTGTGTTTTTTCATAATCTTTTTTCAATATAATACATATATAAATATATATATATCTACTATAAGGCATTAATCAGATTCAATTTATATATAGAACGTATTTTAAAAATGAATCAATATTTAGGTAGGTATATATTCTTTTTTGATATAACATATGTATTCACCATAATCAAATATAATATTATATTCTGAATTTGAGCCCTTTATTATTAATAAATCATTAAATGGTAGCACAAATACACAAGCTTTTGTATAATGTCATATACATAAATTCCTGCAATTCTTTTTCTCTTATTCCCCCTTTAATATACTAAATGTTAACACTTTAATTACATTAATCTACGAATGCCTCAGCCAGTTTTGATATGTATCGATTACAGTAAAGTCTTAGTGATTTTTTTTCAATTTTTTTTTAACATTCAATGATTTTTTTACTTGTTCATATAACACATTGAAAAGTGAAATATGTTACACATAATACACAAATATAGGGAAAAATGTAGATACAAGAATTTAAATCAATTTTCTTCTTTTAAAACGTACGTACACTCATGTATAAATATGATATGTATAGACGGAGTTTAAAAATGTGGCTTTTTTATTTTTAATATACATACATATATAAATATATATATGTTGGAGCTTCGTTCCAGGAGCACCATAATAATAAAAACATTTATTTATATGTTAAATCTAAAAAAATATTTTATATCCATTATGAAAAAACTTGAAAAGAACTACTTTTTTGATTGTAAAATTATATAAAACACAAAGACAATATCAATAGTAGTAGAACATGCACAAACATACAATCCGAATACGTTGCCAATGTCAAAATGCTATGAGTGAAACGTTCGAAATCTTACTGCCAACTTATAAATATTTCAATCAATTTTTACATTTACAAATTTTCATAAACAATCACAACCTATAAATTTCACATGTATTCCAATAATTAAAATAATATTTTCTTTAATCAACAGAAATAATTGCAATATAATCAAATAGATATTGAATTGAATTCCAACTAACAGATTATTTGATTGTGAAAATATTTAAATATTTATGTGTTATGAATGTTTAGGATTTTTAAGAAACGTGGGTATTGATTTCGAACATTTCCATCAGAATGGCGATATAAGACCGTCCTGTAACTTAGTGCATCGGACGTAAGTAGGAAGTAATTCGTTTTTCGCCATTCGTATGTTGCATATCGGTGTTCTTGATTTGATCCGTAGCTACTGGTCCAATGCATACCAACGGGTCTTTGAAGTATGAGCACACCTGAAAAGATTTTTTAATATTTTTCATTACTTTTATATAAAACATTGAATGTTGGATTCGGAAATTGAGTTAGAACCTTTCTTGGTTGTTGTCGGTGTCTGCGTTGCACTTGGCAACAAAGGCCACGTGTAATATCGCATTCACCAGAAATGTTGCATAATTCTGCATACTGTTTGCTTGATGACATTGGTGGTCTGCACACTCTCGGTTCACCTACAAATTTATAATCTTTTCAAATTTTTTAATAAAATAATAATGCCTACATACCTAGTTAGAAACTCAGTTGTGGAAATTTAAATAAAATTTTCAATACAATTTATTTCATTTGTTTCACTAGTGAAATTTCATTACATTGACTTTTGTGTAATCTAACTTTGTATTTTAGTAAATGGACATTTTCAATATTATTAACACAATGATTGACATAATTAGAAGTATTAGAGTGCAAGAAACCATCGAGCAATTGAGTCAGATCACCGGTGTGCATTTAGATCCTTCTCGGTATGTGGACTATTTAGAAAGACAATTGACTCACTATGGAATCGAAGATGTATCTTCGACACTCAACAAATTAAAATGGATAATCGATTGTTATAATAACGTTCTGCAAATCAACTCTCCCGATATACCGGGTTCTGAAAATGTGGTGAAATTCAAAGCACTAAAAATTGTCGTAGAAAACTTCATACGAGGATTCGACGTGGAAAATCTAAATTTAGATTCATATGTGGTAATATGTCTCGGCGTGTTCCTTACTGCATCTGGTTAGTTTTTACATATTATTTAGAATTAGTTGAATAAAATTACATAATGATGATTCTAAATTTTAATATTTGTTTAAGTATTCATTGTATATAAAGTGTTCAAAGGAAAACATATTGAATATAAAAAAATGCGAAAAAAATATAAACGTCAAATATGATGATTTAGTTTTCTTATGACTGACTATTTGAAACTCTTCTGCCTATTGTTAATTAACTAGTAGGAAGTAAACATCTTCAAAAGACAATTGAAATTTAATATATTTCACAATTCTAAATCTTTGAAATCACAATAAATATGTTAAAAAATATCACATTAATAAAGTATTTAAATTATTAACATGATTTTTCTCATTTAAATACATAGCGATTTCAAAAACTTTAATCGCAATCACATAACCTCAATTGATATTTGTCTATGTATGTAGCTCACTACAGTAAAATAATAAATAACTCATAAGAAAATATAGATTATTCATAAAACCGGATATAAGTGTAACGTTTGTATTACGTGACGTGCTTTTCGATTTCCGGATCCCTGCAGCTTTTCTGAAACTTCAGCTCGCTTCAGCGTATGGGCAAAATCAATATTGATCTTCGTAACACTTTCTGAAAGCCTACGTTTGCTTTCTATATGAGCGAAGCAGGATATTCATGATCTCATCTATATTAAGAACACGTATGTTAAAAGGAAATAATCGACTGAAGAATCAACGCTTTTTAAATAAATATTCATTATAGCATTCGAATTCGAATGTCTAAAAACTATAAGATGACCTAAAAGTAATTTCAACCTGTATAAAAACACAAGTGAGTTTGCCATATTAATATCCGAAAGTCTGTAAGCTTAGCACGAATATTAATCACACAATAAAGAAAAACGCCAGGTATGTATGATTAATATATGTACCTATTATTTTATCTTACTATCATTGACCGTATATGGACCTACTAAAAATACATTTTTTACTTAGCTGTGCGACCTTCCACACTTTATGATTTACATTTTACTGGGGTGGAATTTCTGCGAATTATTAACGCGAATTAATTTCGAAATATTAAGCCAGTATCGCGCACGGACACCTCACTAAATTGAGGCTCTTATTTCCCTCGGGTGCTTGTGAAAAACGTGTGAATTTTCACCTGGAACAATATCTTCGCAAAGGAGTCCGGATTCGCAGTCGTTGTCGTGTCGGCAAAGTTCACCAACTTTTCTTCCGTACATGAATAAGCAGGATCCAGTTTCTGAAATAGTAAAAAAATAAGATTAAATCGCAAAATTTAATGTGTCATTTGAGATAAATTCTTTATCATTTCTTAGTGGATAGTAGATATGCATTTCCTTCAGGTTCAAGTAAGAACCGCAGGAATGTAAGATAGAAAGTTAATAATTATAGATGAACATTTCCTTAATCGGAAGGAAAATGATAAAGAGGAAAACCAATAGTATTAATGGTATAGATATTAATTTCTGATATCTTGTGGTGTGATAAAATTATTTATCAGCACATGTTTTTTATAAGAAAGTATATAAAATATTCCTAGATTGAGACAGAATCATCAGTCATCAAGAAGAAATCTCTCGTAAACTGAACGCTCTGTTAAAATGGCTGAAGAAATCTTCACCAGAGAACCCAAAGAACTCGGAGAAAGTCTGTGGACTTTAAGGAATCAAGGAGAATTCTGCGATGCTTCTATAACGGTCAATGGTCAAAAGTAATTTGCATTTAGCACAAAATTTCTTTCAAATCATGTACCGAATGTTTAACTGATAAATTTTTTTTAGGTTTCTCGCTCATGCAGTCGTTTTAAGTTCTAACAGTCCATTTTTTAAGGATACTTTTAAGAAGATAAATACTTCTCCAAAAGAAGCAACATTCGTTGATGTCGATATGAACGTTATGCAGTCGGTGATAGAATATTGTTATAAAGGATCTATCAGTAACCGCGAAAACTAAAATAACTTTTCATGCTATTTCGATAGCTTACTAATGTGATCGTTATTTTTACAGAGGTTACTGAAAAAAATGCTACAGATATGTATAAAATAGCAAACGATCTAAAAATATCTTCACTTGTGAAGATTTGTGGAGATTTTATGAAAAAAAATTTGAACCTTGGAAATAGCCTTTCTATGCTGGAAATCGTAAAGAGTGAAAATGACGAACAGTTACGAAAACATATTTTGGATTTTATTCAGAAAAATTTAAACGAGGTATCGATTCAAACTTCAGATTTTATTTATTTGTAGGTAAATGTTTTACTTCTTTTATTTAAATTTTTCATCAATTAGGTTTTCAATTCGGAAAAATTTGTGCAGTTAGAATATTCTGATGTAAAGGAGTTGCTCAAAACGGAAACTAAACCAGTGAAAGATGTTTACGATGCTTTAAAGAAATGGATAAACCACGATTCTTCAAGAACAAATTATTTAAACGATCTACTGGAAATTTTAAAATTAGATTGTTTCCCAAAAGACGTCAGTGAATATAAATAGTGATATTATTATATTATTTCGGTCGATTCTTTTATGAAGTTAAAAATGTTTTTTATGATAGTTCTTGTTATCGGAAGCTATATCGACATGCAATGAGAACCCTGCATGTTTACAAACATTTATCAAAGCTATAAGGATAAAAGAAGCATGTGGAAATCAATCACAATGTCAGAGTTCAAATACTTTATTGGTTGTAGGTGGTAATAAGAAGGAAGTGAGTACATACATATGTATATAATTCAGATTTTTGACTTATCACAACGTAAATTTTATTGAAATCATTTGAAATTATTTCAGATATCAAAAATTTTGGAGGTGTACGATTTGAATAAAAAAGAATGGATGGAAATAAATTATAATAATTGCAACAAATCGTATTTTGAAACGGTCATCATAGACACAAAATTATTGATCATCGGAGGATATCACTACGATACTGTTAATACCGTATGATTTGTTTTCTAATATTATCCTCCCATTTTCGCTAAAATCGCCATATTAATATCGATCGAATCTATGGTTTATTTTTGAGTTATCTTTAATTGAGCAATTCTAAATGAATTGTATGAATATTTTGTCATCTTGATAGTTGGCTTAAATTAGATTTGAAAATGTAAACGAACATGTTATCGTGAATGCCGAATTGCAACGTAATTTTGTACCTGATTAAAATGAAACATATTTTAATTTTTAGTGCGAATACTACGACTTAGAAACAGGTCAAACTGAATCTTTACCACCGATGAAAGACAGTCGATACCTTGCAGCAACAGTTGTTTTTGAAAAATCGGTTTATGTGTTCGGTGGGAGAAACTACGCGTTTCTATCGACCGCTGAAAAGTAAGTCAATCGAGAATTATCAGAGAAAAAAGTGATTTCTAATGAATACTTAATTAATAGATGGAATCCGAGTACAAAGACATGGACGGACGTAGCGAAAATGCCAACTGCTCGTTGGAAATTGGTGGCAGCTGTTTTAGATGATGAAATATTTGTCATTGGTGGTTTTAACGGAAACGTTTTGTCCGTAACTGAAGCTTATAATCCGAAAAAAGATACGTGGAGAACGTGCAGTAACATGATTGAAAGCAGATCTGATCCCGCAGTCGGTTTCTATACTTCGGTTTTGAAAGAAAAATTTTCATCGATGCTAAAAAGCTACATGTGTACGACAAATTTCAGATAGCGGTTGTTGGTGGATTTTTATACGTTTTTGGTGGATGGAGTAGACCTATGTCAAAAACAGGTGAAAAATACGATAAGACAATCAACAAATGGTCGCCAATATATTCTTTGAGCATACCGAGATCTGCTTCAGCGATTGGAAAACTTGATGGAAAAATCGTATTAGTCGGTATGTGTATACATTTATTTATTTATTATTGTGATTTGTTTCAATTTAATTATACACGTATTCACATTATTCGTATTATTCACAGGAGGATTTGAAGATGGATCTAAAGTTTCCTCTTTGGTAGAAGTTTATGATGACGAGAACGAAAAATGGAATCCTTTGCCCTCTTTGAAACACGGTCGGTATTTCCACCAAGTTGTTGAAGCGCCTTGGAACTTAGCGGAAAAAATGTTAAAAAGAAAAGCTTGAAAATACAAATGCAATTCAGGCGATTCAATCAGCACAACGGCCAAGTATTTATCATAACCATGGATAGAAAACTAAAATTAAGCTATTAATTGAAAATAGTAATATTATATTTTAACTAGAAACATTATATTATATCAAAAAAATATTATAAATATATAAAATCAGCAATATATTTTTGAAAGTAGAATTTAATTTAAAAAAGAAAAACTCTTTTTTCGACTGACCTTACAATACAAAATAAACATACATATAAGTACATATGTACATAAATTAAATACAAAAAAAATACACAGTCGGATTTTTAGTATATGTTCGAAAACAACGTTTGTTGTTGTCATAGTTATGTTACAAGACGATCGTTATTTTTTTGAAAAGTGAAAACATGTTATGACCGAAAACGGACAGCTCTTTTAGATTTTTGAATTTCGTTGTTGGGGAAAAAAGCTGTAAACACAATTTTCCACGCATTCCCATAACATGCAGTGTTACTGAAACTTTGCGCTTATAATATTCTGTTTGAAACAAACTCGCACGAGACGAAATTCACATGAAAATTTTCATGTACGCTATTTATTATATGTATATTATAATACTACATAGAAACGAGCTTACTTTCAAAAGTTTTAATATTAAAACTTGTTTTTGTGACTCTGTTTTTGTTGAATGAATACGAAGCTTTTTCTATTTTGTTATACAAATTAGATGTACAAAATATATTTTGAGATCTACGGTAATATGAATTAATTTTACAATGATATGATACAAAAAAAAATCTACTAGATTGATCATTTTATTTCATAAGACATTTTATTACTCATAGAAACTATGAAGCTAATTAAAACTTTCACAATAAATTAAACGCTTGATTCGTTACGAATATCTCGATATTGACTAATGTCTAACTGTGATGTTTCACACATCATGAATATTCATATAATCAAAATTCATGTTAATTGTTGACTTATAATTGGGTGCGAATTCACATTGTCACGTTTCGAAAGGTCAAAGTGAACATTGTGGTTTATGTTCAGTATTGATCATGAGATTTTTATTAATGCGCAGTTACTAGAAATGAAATAGGTAACGTAATTTGGAAATTAATTGACTTGACCTATGTAATTCACTACTATAAATGATACGAATAACGTAAAAATAAACATAAATAGAGGCGGAAACACACCACATTTGACTAATTAGCATGAAATGAACTATTTTTTGTCTCGGAAATATTCAATGTTTTATTTTGATTAAAGAAATATTGCACTGTCATGATTATAATTACTAAAAGATAGATTGAAAAGCATACTTTGTATGAAATTAAATTTAAACCGTAGTGATTTAGTTGATTGAATTTTTCAAAACTTGCAAAACGGAAATAAATAATACCGAAATTGAGAATATTTTCCGACCATTTTCCGGTTTATTTTCATGATTTTGTCCATTTTTGGTTAATTTTCATTTATATGTTTCTATTTAACGGCACAGAGACCATGTGGTTCTAAATATTTTCATAAAGAATCGACTCAAATTTGAAATTTTTGTCTGTTTAACATGAATAATCACTATAAAAACACCAGTTGAGAATCACTGAATTAAACAAATCAATCTTCATTTTCGATCCTCATATTTTCTTATACATGTACATAAATAAACCTGGTTTTTCTTTGTTAGTATGCTTTATGTAAAATACGTTTCAGTTCTGCTTTTGAATTAAGCATGCGATCGATAAAAAAACAGTGGTTCAAAACATTAAAAGAAAAATTTCCATTTTTTTTTATATAAATATCGAAGAAACAACTGAAAATAGGAAAAGCACGAAGATTCTCTATGTTGATTGTACATATATACTGTCGCAAGTCGGCAAATGTTTTATTGTATTATAGCCATAAAGCCTTAAAGCAAACATAGAAAGTTTTATGTCCGTATGTGGCCGTTAAAAATCGCACATGTTGCAAAGCAGAAGCAATAACTGTCGAAGATAAGCTGAAAGTATTGCGCAAAATTTATTGATGAAATAAAATGAGAGAATTTAGACAGTGTCATTTTAAAAAATATAGCTTTGAAAGGTTAAAATATTTTAATTTTCTTTTTTCATTTTCGAATTATAATAACTTTCATGACTTATTAGAAGAATCATTGCTCAAAATTCGTATTATGAATCTCTTTATGAAAATGAAAATTCACTCTGCGATATTTTCTCGAAATTTTCTCATGTGACGTGTGCTCATTTTCACATAAAAGATGTATAATATGATGATAAATTTGAAAGTACCTCCATCAACGTTGACACAGATGTATCCAGGACAGCAGAATTCGTTTGATGAACACTTCTTTCCAAAACATGGTTCTTCGAGATCGTTCTCTGATCCTTGTCCATCCTCGTTGATGCTGTAGCCATCTGCAGCGTTCATGCGCTATAAATTTAAAAAAAATATTCAAATTAGTATAATGAAACACATTTAATTTGTTGTATTTTATCATATATGTATATTATAATAGAAAATCTATAACCGAAAAAAATATCCATGAAAGCGTAGGCGTAGCTTTGTGTTGCTTAATTTTCTGAAATTTCGTTTGAAAACTACATTTCAAACAATTTTATTTTACTCATTATCCTTTGTGCTCAACATTATGCGAAATTGACATGAATAAGCAAATATTAGCATTGAGTTGGGTCAAAAGATTAGGATAATTAAGAATTTATTTTCATACATATATTATATGTATATTATAACTACGATATATTCTATTTTGATCATTATATTAATTGACAGATACTAGATAAATATTTTCATAACTAACCCGAATAAAAAATCGAATCGAATTTAAATTTTAAGTTCAAAAAAACAATATAGGTAAATATCTACATATACATAATATTTATCCATATCGTGTAATAAAATGAATTTCTATCGTTTCATACAAATGCTCCATTAAATATATCATCATTATCAGTAAATACGAATTAAGCTACTTAGCTTAAATATGCAATAAAATTAGAATACATCACTTTTAGAGGCGATTTTAATATCTTTTCTGAAAAATGCTACCATTTTCAAAAACTTCAGCTAATCGCTGCGCATTTTCTTCGAACTTGTCGCAAGTGAGCCCCAAAAGGAAAAGCGAATAACGAATGCCTTTTTTCGTCGAAGACGGGTTTAGCGGTGATAAAGTAAGAAGGGAAAAAATGGAAAAGTTTCGCTTGAGCACAAAGTTTGTGGGTCGATCGCAAAACGGAAGGATGGGAAATTGAGTGGCGGGAAAAAAGAGATTTATTTCAAGATCGAAACGATTCTCGAGTCAACGAATTAATGGTGGTAAGAAGTTGTTGATATTTTCGTATTCGCGTGGTGAATTTGAAAGTTTGTTGCTTGCGATCTGGAAATGTCACACGAGAGGAAATACATATGAAGGATGTTAAATAAGTCACAAGAAGCTATTTCCTACGACTGCAGTTATGAAAATAACTCATATGTAGATATGCATAAGTTTTTGAATATAGTTTTTAATATACCTATTTGAATTTGTTCCACACTAAGCTTTGGTTCCTATTTATATTTCTAAAGTAATGGAAATATTGCATATTTCAATAATTAATATTGAAATGTTATAATATAAATTTATTGAACTATAATACAATCACTTTCTATTGTATAACTATATTATATTCACAAATTATCGAAGATCTGGTTTTTAGCTATTACTAGACCTAAAAACAAGGGTTAATTTTATTTCAGAACTAAAAATATGGCTTTAAATAGATTTGGTTTCAACATAGATGTGATTCCTGAAATTGATGCCTAATTAGAGATCAACGATAAATCAATCGGCATGAAAACTCGTAATAATTTAGCTTTGTAATGGATACATCATTTTTGAAAAAGCCTAGTTTATAAATAAAGTATTTTTTTTCTAACAAAAAATGCCTACTTATGATGTTTTATGATATGAGTTCCACTTTACTTTGATTTATTCCACTGAAAAAGGAAACACTTGCAATAAAAACTGTATAAATGTCACATTTATTGATAAAAATCTCCAGAATGTGTGCGAAACCATTATCACGATAATAACACCACCAACCGTCACAATGACGAATAAACATATGGAAAATAAGGAAATAAGAAGACAGTCTACAGAGATAATTTCCGGCAAACACACAATTTCGAGTTTCCATTGAGCGAAACTCATTCGCCATACAATAAAGCCCGTTCTAAAATAACTCGCCTTTGTCCTGAATAATTCCTGTCTTCGACGCCCACAGGGTTTATTGAAGGCGCCAATTACGTTCTGTCGTATTACAGGAAAATCCTGTTATTGTCACAGAGCTTATGAAAATCTAAATTTGAAGAAAAATCGTTGAAAATTGCGCTAAAACTGTGCGAAGTGCTTCAGTGGCCATTACGCGAGATCCTTTACAAAATGTCCGCCGATTGAGTTTCAATTCTAGATGTTATTGAAATAGTTTTTAAATCACTGATTCTTTTTATTTATATAGTTTTCAATGATTAATAATCAAGGCTGAATTCGTTTGAAACTAATTTTGAAGAGATTAGCAAAATCATATTCATGTTTACAATTCAAAATATATCTAATTATCTGAAATATTTATACGAAAAGCACGTTTATACTAGGTACCCGATTTATTTTGATTATACTCGATTGAATATAATCGACCATTTCAATCAATTTTCCACACACTGCTTTATACTTGTGCTTTCGTCGTGTTTATTCTTCGTTGTTATTTCCGTCGGAAATCGGGAAATTTGGAGGATTCAGAAAAACGAACATAGTTTTCTCGGAAAGGTTAAAGTCTCAAGAGACTAATAAAATTGTTGGTACGCGAATGTAAATTGAATATTTGCGGGAAAACACTAACGAAAAAGCAGCTTTTCTTTTTATTTATAAACGCATTTTTCTATTATTTGCAGAATTGATGTCTGAAATAGCTTTTCATCTCAACAATTTTCGAAGGTGAGACGCTAAGTCGTCCCAAAGGATTTTCTTATTTATGTGAAGTGCCAAAAATTATAGGCTATTAAGTTGAACTCTAGATAATGTGAATATAACACTATATAATTTTTTAATACTAATAACTGTAATGAATATTAAATGGAGCGCTGAATTTGAGTAATTATATACGATTTCGTTTAAAACATTCAATATAAGAATTGAATATAATTTTTTTACTTTAATCATTTTGATTTACGAGTTTTCATTTTAAAATATATGTACATTTTACTCGAAAAATTAATATACATATATTTCATTCATTCAATTAAAATTTATAAAAAGATATGAAAAACATCGAATTGTTAAGAAACAAAATTTTTAAATAAAATGTATTTTCATTTAGCTTCACAAATACATATATGTATGTAATACTTGGTGTTCCATATATGGCTAATGTGTGTAATACTATTTTTTTACGAGTTTATTAACGTCGCCATAAACGGGATTATGGCCAAATTTAATGCGAGAATAACCGCGAAAATAATGGTAACTTAGTGTTATTTGTCGGTTTTCGAATTTTCATCGGATAGCTGAAAAAAATACGCATTTTCAAAGTAAGAGAGTTACTTTTATATCACTTATGGTTATATCTTTCTGGTCTGTAATGAAAAATCAATATTTGATTCGAATCTAGAACGTTTGGTGCTTCAAAGAATAGAAACTCATATAGGATGTAGGCCATTCAATTAACCAGATGGAATTAAATTTAGAAAAGTATTTTTACACGAAAGAGAAACATTTACTATTATTTCTTACTGTTACATGGAAAATATCATACTCCGAAAACATTTAATTTTATTATTATTTTGAGTATTTTAAATTTTAAGAGAGCATTTATTCAACTGTGCACTAACTTCGATGCATAAAAATGGTTTCATTTCATAAGCGGAAAAAGAAAAACATTATGATAATGCAATTTAGTTTTATATGCATGATTACCTTAGAAAAAATAAAAACGCAATTAAAGACTTTTCCTGTGGGAAATGCGATTATACGAGTTTTCTCACAATTTCCATTTTCCTGAAAAGTTATCCAATCTCAATCATAATTTGTGAGATTCCAATTAGTTCTCATTCCACAGAATTGCTTCAGAATCTCTCGCAGGGATTATGGGGTATTAATCAAAATCGAAATTTTACAGAAGATAATCCAACGTTAATTATTCGTGAAAAATTTCAAATTGAACCTTAAATTTAAGTGTTCAATTCAGATTTTTTTCGAACGAAAGAAAGTTGTTTGATGGCGTGATGAATATTATTACAGAGAGATTATCGGGAAATTGAAAAATGATAACCTATAAATTAAATCAGAAATTACATATTTTTACTATACAAAAACCGATTTCAAATATTCGTTAAAAAAAGACAATTTCGATGTTTTCGTCTAGATGTTTCATTAGAAGAAAGCGTGATATTAAAGGTTAAGATCTTAATTGAATCTCACGTCATATTTCTGAAGCAATTAACCTTCGCGTTCATTATGCGGTGTAGTTAAGTTAAATTATTGAGTATATTAAATTTCACAGAATCTTGTATTAATTAAATCAGGTTTGTCTAATTATTTTTAACCCTTCTCAACTTACGAAAGGAAATTTATTTGACGAATTTCATTGCAATTTAAAAAAAAATTCGAATTGAAATTCATCATATTTTTATACTTATTGAATTACATTATATTATATGTATGTTTATGATGTAATGTATTATCGATTAATACAATATCTAACATCGAATATCGAATTAAGCATAAACCGCAAAACAAACATTTCCTAGAAAGCAAATTATACATTCGAGGCAATTTATCAAGGTTCACGAATAGAAATTATCTATATTCTCCGATACAATTTCCACGATTATTGTTGAGCAGATATGAAAGTTTTCTTCCGATCGATTCACGATGCGATAGCTTCTGTTTATAATGTGAATAAAGGAAAATACGAGAAGCTTTCAATCTTTTGCTATTCAAATGTGAACGCTTTTACATTGTCGAAAATATAAGTACGTAATGTACATATTGTAAATCTGTACACAAAAAATCTGTGTGTGTCGTGCACAGATCAAAAGAGAAAAGAAAATCTTCAAAATTGATCTTTTATTCAAGAGAAATGTTAAAGAATGAATATCAAAGGTTCTGTTATCGATATGAATCTTTAAATTGTAAGAAAGTATTTGTATATTATATTATTTACGCATATGTTTCAGGAAGGGAATTCGTTTTTAATACGTATCAAATATTGTTAACAAGTGATTTTAATAATATAATTCAACAAAATCTACGTAAATCAGAATGAAATGAAATAAAAAAATATTTTTATTCTTTGTATTTTGATAAGTCATGAATTCTATTTATAAAAATTCGATTTGTAATCTTATTTATTATGAAAGTTGAAAAGCTTAATTCGAATCGCAAGCATAGATATTTAACAAATTAAATGAAATTTTCAAGATAAAAACGTTCTTTAATTATAAAAATTCTCATGTTTGATACAGATTACATAAGAAATCAGCAGAGATATATACTTCACCTTAGAGCGAGTTAATATACCAAAAAGTTTCAAATGACATTACTCATTAATTAAAATTCGAATTTAATTAAATCGCTTCAATGATTAATCGACACTCGGTTTATATTGTTTTCCACACAAAGAGAAAAGTTACGAGTATAAATCCCCCGTTCTTCCTTCGTGTACTTAACCAACTTCGAATCGCAACTTTTCGTCGAAATCGATAAGTTTTGAGAAGCCTCCATGGGAACAAAGTTGGAAATGCTTCGAAATTTCAAGTTTACGAAAAAGCATTAACGGTGCCGCATAATTTCGTCCGCCATTTTGTGAAAGTTTCATAGTATAGCTCGTGTCGGAAAAAAGAGTAAAATGCACAATTTTCACGGTTTTCCGCCTTTATGGCTTTCTGCTGTTTTCATATGCAAACTAGGCTATTCATTTGGGAATGAAAACGACGTTAAAAAGTCGCTTCATTTACATTTTTATATTAACTTGTTCAAATAGTGCAGCAGATATCAGTTTTTTTTTTCATAACTTACTTTAATTCAAATTCAAATTCAAAATTGTATTAAAGTTTATTAAAATACAGATGGGGTTTTAAAATTGTATATGTGTTACTTATAAAGTTTTATTCGTTTGAATAGTTCGTAAAAAATAAAATGGAGTCTCATCTATAAACATTTGATTTTTAGAATATCTCAAAACACGATTAATCCGTTACAACTTTCGGATTAAATAATCTAGAAATCAAACAAAACTTTGCAGGAAAATTTTGAATATTTCACGCACGAATTAAAACAAATTTATCCATCACTTCAGACCGATCCTCTTCACTGAATCGTTTCGAAGTGAAATTTTAATTTCGTCTGAATTTTCGAGACCGAACATAATTCGACGTTAATCCAGGTCTATTCGAAGTAATTTTCCTTTGAATTTTCCCACAAAATCCAAGTGTCGACGAGTGCTTTTTGAAGAGCTCCGTTTGACGAATGTAGTAATTGTAGAGGTTATGTCCGACAATTTATATTCTCCCCACTGAAAAACACTCTAGTCACAATTTTATATATTTTTTTCTTATTTTGTGGCCGTTTTCGAGAGTGAAAAACTGTGTAGCAGAGTTAAAGTTGAGTACGTACACATTATTCACAGAGTTTCGCCTTTTGAAAGATTCAGTTGATTGTAACTTTTTTTCAAACATAAAAAAAATGCTTTATAGAATGTTTTCTTAATATTTTTCACATTTATTATATTAAAATAGGATTTAATGTACAAGTTTAAATATTTTTGTTGATAGGTACTATTAATAAATATTACAATGATGATCGAAAAGGCCAAGGGGTACAAGTGACATTTTCGCCGAAATTGAGTTATGTACAGGAATCGCTTCTATGTACGCTCATACATTTGGTGGTAAAAGGATATAAATGAACTTGGTAAGTGTACCAAGATATATCATCAAATCACTCGACTTCCTCCTAATACATGTAAGCACATGATCAAATTTGAGCGCACTTTTCTCGAAATCATCGCGAAGTCACTTGTATCCCTTGGCCTTTTCAGTCGTCATATGTAATTTATAGAACTGAAGTTCATCACAAAAATATTTTTGAGATCCAACGAAAAATTATTTTATTTTGAAGAAAAAAATCGTCGGCTACGTTTTGGCGGGAAACCATATTTTTCAGCATGCAATGTCGTCTGCGTGAATTTATAATGCGATACAATTTAACATAAAAAAGAGAAAGAAAATGTGAAAAACGAGTGACTTTAAAAGGTTCCATTTACTTTCAGACTTGTGGTATATTTTTCGCGTGAAAAACGTAAAAATGAGATTTTCCATTTTCATCTGAAAAAAAACATATAAATTAATGAAGCACTTTTTACATTTCATGACCTGTTAAAATATTGTTTTGGCGGTTTTCTCATATTTTTAATTCGATTTTCTTCGGTAGGTGGGTACTTTGTGAAATCGTAGTTTGAAAATTTACACGCGAAAATATTTAAATTATTCGTACGTTTGATGTTGTAAAATTAACTTTTAATCCAAGTAGACTGCAGAGTTTGCGATGAATTTTTAATCATTTTATTATCGCGAAGTGTACTTGAAGTGTTTAAAGCGTGTTTCGTGGTGAATAATTATTTTATAATTGGAGAAAATTGAATTTTGATTAAGAGTTTAAAAACTATAAGTATACTACAATGCTCCATCGTTTAATTAAGCGTAAAATTTAATCATGAAAAAGAACGAAACTCAAATTTACAAAAAATATCTGCAATTATACAAAACATATTTGAAAAGATTATTAACATTTTTTGTTATGAAAATACAATTAAAATACAAATAAATTATCATACACAAATTTAAAATAAATTTTCATAAATAAAGCTACGAGTGGATCAACAATGAGATCTGCTTAGTCTAAATTTGCATCAGTATTCAAAATAAGCGACTTTGTGAGCCATTTCATCTTTCAGCAACGACCTGTACAATGTTTGTTAAATGTTCATAGCAATTGTACTAAACGGACAACATAATGTGCTTTTGTATGGCAACGTGTCTTTGTTCATCTGTTCAGTAGAATCAAAAGGGTTGATTAATGATGTTGGGGTTGATTGTTAATCTTTAAGGATCCGGCATGAAAATTGTATCGATTTGAATTTGAATTTCAATACATTTTCATATCATGATATTGAAAAAGAAAAGCATTTTAATATGAATTGAAATATAAACATTTGGTTTCTTAGATTTTGCAATAATATTATTATTTATACAATATGTTCTAAGGTAAATTCGTAATCGGAATAGAAATTGAGCACCAGAACCTGAGTAGAAACGGAAGCCAAAATCGATATTGGTGTCGGATTTTTTCAACACCTTCGCATCACTATAAAAAAAGGTTTAAAGCTATCTTTGTTGCGTTGTTCCAAAAAGGAAAATATATAAAAAAAAAGTCAAAAAAGGACAGTCTCAAGAGAGAACCGAAACACGGACACTGCCTCATTATGACAATGCGACGAAGAAATTCCATTGTGCTATTGTTCCTTTTGTTTTGTGAAAAAAAACTAGAGAAAATCTCATCAGAAACGGACGATTTAAAAGACGCAATATATTGTATATTGTTTATAAATAGAGAAAATAACGAATGACATCACTAACGACTAGAATATTCCGATGGGACATGGTTCTTATGAATAAGCAATGAAGATTCTTTGTTGTGTCAATTATTTTCAAATTGGTTGAAAAATTTCGTTTCGATCGTTCGTTGAATTCGTTTAGTAATCGCTGGGGCGAATGAAAAAAAATATATACATAACGAAAATAGAAAAAATCATGTAAATTTATAAAAAAATACGATTTTTTTGCTCGAATTATATTATATATAATACTTGAAATATTGAAAATACTTACGAAAAATTACACAAAAGTAATTTCAGACGTTTCATTTTACATAAATCTACATGGAAAGTCAATTATTCAAAATAAAATCACAAAAGAGCTCCATCGATCGAAAATTCTACTAAATCCGATTTTTTTCAGATACGCTTATTTGATTTATACCACTCTCCGTATATCGAATTTTCTACAAAACCAATTCCATACAAGAGTATCGATTTTTCACAAAAAACGGACAATACAGCAAATAAATCCGTGTGTTACGCATTTCTGAAAATCCTTATATGTATAAAATGTAGATAATATAATATATGTGCATATGAAATATGAGAAAAAATACAACGGTGACACTTTCTTTTGACTTATGTTCGCGACGGAAAGTAAACATGTTAAATCTGCACGAAGGCAGAATTCGTTTTGCATCAATTTCAGATTATTTAAATTTTCGGTTTCTTATTAATGGGTTTTTCATTTTATCATGAGAAAATTGTAGTATAAGTTACATGTGTTTGTAGGATTATTGTACAATCTCTAGGTTTTGGTTTACGGCTTAAACCTCATTCCTCAATTTAAATATTTAACAATTATCCTGGGAAAATTGCGAGAGTGCAAACTCGGGTAAATTGTGTAAAAGCGGAGCTTTCACTATTCTAGTTTTCCATGGAAAATATATATTATACATTAACCTCGGTATTTACATCATGTGCTTTCCTGCACTAATTAAGACACGTAATTTTCCGAGCTACGCTGATTCGAATTTTCATTAAACACTCTGAATATGGTTTTCATTGTATTTCCTATTATCATTATTATTAATATGAAAAGAAAGGTGATTTTGTTGTATTATTGTGGTTATATTTACTGATAATTCTATCAAAACTTCGATAACCAGACATCCTTAATTTAGACAAACCTCTACCTCGACGATCTGACTTCTAATAAAATTTATTTTATAGAAGTGGCAATTTGTCCATAATTTTAATTCAAAATCGATCTTCGAAGAACAGAAAGAAAAATGTTTCATATTCAGTGTTGAGCACCATAATAATCAATTGTTAAATCGATCATTTAGAAAAACAACAAAAATATAGGATACAGGTTGATAAGAACATAAGGCTCAGGCAAATAAACAATTTATGAGGACTCCAGAAACCAAAGATTTAAGTGTTTTCTAATCCAGGTTATTTTGACTTGTTTTCTTTGGCTTCTAGTGTCATCAGATGGCTTTTAAATTCACTTACTTGTAAGTAGGGTTGAACTCTATACTGTCCATGTCCACCGTAGCCCATGTTAGCTAGCATTTCAGGGCTGAACCTGTTGAAGAGTCCTCCCCATGCTGCAGCAGGAGCCAGGACTGCAGCCAGGACTGCGACCAGCGCCAAGACTCGTATTCCACTCATCATCGTTTTTGAATTTAGTGCCGAACTCGTTTGAAAGTTTGACAAACTGTAATCAATATCAGTGAAATATTTTCATTCAAAATTTCCATCGTTATGATATAAAATACTTAATGATAGGTACGGAAAAAAACTCAGGTCAGTCGTAATTACTGCAGAGATAGTCTTACATTGGTAAAAATAGCTTTAATCATTTTTTGCGGTTGGAAAAATGAAGCGAATGAAAACTACCACAAATCGATTGAGGTTAAAGAAAGGTGAGGGTGAAGGTGAATAAACCATTATTTTCCACATACGGTATAGTGAATAGAATAAAGCTATTTTGATTTGCCGCAGAATATACATATAATGACTGAAAAGACCAAGGGGTACAAGTGATTTCGAGAAAAGTGCACTCAAAGTCGATTATGTATTAGGAGGAGGTCAAGTGATTTCATGATATATCTTAGTATATGTTCTAAGTTCGTTCAAATCCTTTTGCCACTGAAAAATATGAGCGAATATAGAAGCGATTTCTGTACAAGACTCGATTTCGGCAAAAATATCACTTCTTCCCCTTGGCCTTTTCAGTCATTATATGTATTGTAAAAAATATTCATTGTGTCAAAATATATTTCAAAGCTTCTAAACTTGATACTTAGTTTTTCTTGCATAAAATTGAAAATATTCTTTGTTTTAGTGAAAGATTTTAATTAATTATTTTAAATATAATTATGTACAACTTCAGCTTATGAACCAATTTTGAATATTAATGAAAAGTATATTAAATTACAAAATATTTGACGAAACAATATGTCTTATGTGTTTAGTTGAATTTCAACGAAATTTCACAAAACTGAATTTGACACGATTCATCAACCGTTTTTCTCATTTTCACAGACAATTTATGTCGCAGAACCTGAGCTTTTACCACTAAAGACAATTAGATTGAATTACCCAAAGGTTGAATATCACTCCATCAGCTCGCAGAGTAATAACGTGTGAATAATACAGTGTATTTTCGTTGTCAACGCGATTCTCTCAGAGTACAAATTAAATATTAACATTTTGATCACGCTGTGTCAGATTGGCTACGTTTCAAGTGCTTTCGAGATTAAAAAATGTATCCAAATGATACGAATTCAGTAAATATCGAAGACAAAATCCATATTCTTTCATCATGGTTACTCTGATATTCTTATTGAATTTTCGGTGTTACGTTGAGAAGGGTAAAGCATAAAGTAGAAAATTAATGCGTTTCATTAAAACGGAAGGTTGGTAAAATGGTATTTTGTGTCGGATAACGAGTATTTTGATAAGATTGGAGATAGACAGAGGTGTAAAAAAATCTTAATTTGAATATGTATATCGAAAAATATGGTAAAAAAAAACATTGTATTAAAAAAATATCATATTTTTCATATAGTATTTTGAAATTTTATATATTCACAAATCTTACTTCTTCTTGGAAATATGTATTGTTATATTTGACATGTGTCAACAACAATTGTTTTCTTGGAAAATCGATCAACCAAACAAGAGCCGCAGCAACAAACTTTCTACAACTATCGAGCTTGTTGTTATACAAAACGCAACTTTAAATCTTTTAACTTGAAATCTCTTAAAAATTCAATATGATTCATAAGCAAATATAAAAAATATCCATTTACGATATTTTTTTCTAGAAAAATATTAAGCAAAGTATAATTTGATAAACAAACAATTCACAGCTTAACTACGAGTGTTATGATTGGATTTCGTACAGATTAGAGTATTGGGTTTTATTGCACCACCTTGTCCCAGGTCCAGGTCAGGGGTCGTCAACAGTCGATCGACTATGACCGAGTTCCGTTCAAGGAAAACGCAGTGGCGTTGCGCAACACCATTATATATGGGTCAGGGACGCATTATACGTAACAACGGTTATAAATTATGTTTGTTTATGGAAGAATGATATTTTTTAGAAAAAATGAAAGAAGGTTTTTCATCGAAATCGCGTCTCCCGAGACGAAATTCTAAAATTGCGTGACGAACGCGATAAGAAACTAACCGCTCGTTTGAAACGTTATACTTTTCGAATAATTTGCATTTTAAAGGTTATTTCGTGTTCGAAAATAATTTATAATGGATTTCTTGAAAACTATGGTTAATTGGAGACGAAATTAGTTTTTATGCACGTTAGTTAATTAAAGAAAATAGTCTTTATTCGAGACATTTAGACTGTGTGCATGTTGAATTTTGTTTTAATTTATTATCAGTAAATTAATTAATTTATTTGTTAATCATACTTAATTATGTGCGAAATAATCGAAAATTTAATTACATTAACACAATTAAGTTGGTCTCATCTCTAAAACGTATACAATTTCCGCATTCATATTTTCCGTCGAAACAAATTAGGTAAAAACAAGATACGTACCTTCATAGAACCGTATAATGTAATTACAACCGGAAAATATTTTTATATCATTCGTTCGAACATGTTTTTTAACATTTTCATATATTATTTAATGTTTTTCGAACAAAGAAAAATACAGAACATAATTCGAATTTCCCCTTTTTTCATCATACAATTTACAACTCAACCGCGAAAGTCGCAAACTCGTTTCGAAATCTGATTTAACTTTCTTGCATAAAGCACATCCTGCGAAATAAATAAATCTCATAAGCCTCGAGCGATTTTTACTTTTTTCCTGAAAATCCTTTCAAAGCCACGACCGGAAAACTCGAACTTTCTGTATGTATTCACGAAAATTTAGTTCATTTATACTTGTATTACAATTTTTTTTAATAAAAAAATACTTCTTACAATTAGTGATTATGCATATATTTGTACTCGTTTTGATATTGATCGATGCGTTCATATTATACTTACCTGATTTGAAATTTAATATAGTTCAATATAATAATATTTGAATTATCAAAGATTTAAAATAAGGGGGTTGAATGTGAATTTTCTTGATACTATTGTTGCGCGTCCTTATGGTGATGCGTGAATGAAAATGCGTAGCGTTTCACGAGCTGCTTCACTATATACGTTAGCGTAAAAAGTGGCGCAAAACATTCGGGTTGCGTGCCTTTTTTCTCTTCATTAGTTTGCTTGAGAAAACTTTTCTGTATTACAAATATTTATGTAACATTTAATAAGTTTTTTTTTCAATGTATCGTTTATTTTTCATACGAAATTGCTAAAAGTAAATGCGAGAAAAATTCGAAATGTACATAGTGTTACGTTCGAAAAAAATTCAAACAAAAAGATAACAATAACGCATAGCACCCAAGAGAGTACTAACTCGCTCTTTTCGTGCGACGCTCGTGTACAAATATTTAACATTTAACCCTCGAAGTCGAAAATGATGAATTTTTTTCACATTTCCAACGGAAAAGTCTTCGCATTTGAATATGAAAATGCGCATATTCGCGCATTCATAAATGCCAGACAATACGAACATAACATTTGAATACACAACAATGCTATTTTTTCATAACGGAACAACAGCTCCGATATTTTTCCAATAAAATATTCATACGCTCTCGTGACTCGGCGCTCACCGAGACTCATAATATTTACAAAACATATCATGCAAAAACATTTCCATATATTTTTTCAGCATTCATTTATAACTATTTTTTATTACATTTTTTTAAATATTTTTTTATTTTTAAAAAAAGTTTCCCACCTCTAAGGAGCAGCGGTAGTCGAAGGATGCGTGTGCTCAGCTATTGTCTAGACCAAAAGCAGACCAGGGGTGCAGTCGGTCCTAGGTCCAGGAGCACACTGTGGCCGAGGCCGAGCCTCGATCCATACGTGGGGGCTCAGGGGTGGTCAGGGGGGCTCAGGGGGGCGCAGGGGACGCATGCGCCCTCGGTTGGTGACCCCTGCCCGAGCCTCAAGCGGGTGGACAGGGGGCGGAGGTCCGCCCACTCGTTCAAAACGGCTTTCAACATTTTACATGTGAATTTTCCTATGTTATGATTTTTTTTTTCTTATTTCATTATTATTTTTCATTCATGGACGTTTTTTTACTGCTTTCGTTAACAAACCAGAAAATTAAAATCAGTTCATCAACTATGCATTGTTGAAAATTGGAGGAATAAAGACGGATTATCAATAGTTTTAAGTTGAAGAATTGACTCTGACTCTCTGGTAAGTAAACTAAAGCTGTAGAAAAAACGGCCTTTAGAGTTATTTTTTTTTATATTTTATGTCTTCATAATATGTAACATATAAATACATGATATTTATTAAAAAAAAATGTTATATCTACAATTAGTCCCTCGACTACAAACTGCCGAAACATCGGCGAAACGGAGACAGACATATGTACTACAGAACATACTGCATTACATACATTCGTCTCTATTCCGCGGATATGAGCTGACTAGATTTAAATATGTTTCATAAATCAAATTTACTTTCAGTTCAACATTTTTGAAATTATGTTTACTGTTTTATCTCAATTATTTCAGTTTTACCTATTACAGCAATGTTATTATTTGAAAAAAAATGCCAAAAGCACAATTAAAAACATTCTTCTTATAGGTAAATCTATTTATTTTTAAGAATATAAATATTGTGTATTATAGTTTAATTTTTCTTTTTTTTTTCTATTATTATGTTCGTATATATTGTAACTTTTATAAAAATATTAAGAATCACTGAATCACTTGCTTACTTGTACCTTTGAATGTTTATTTCCTGGTGTTGGTTTGCGTTGAGTTCGTTTCAAGAATATCAAACGTTTCCGTTTTCCGAGCAGATTTTCGAAAATCGTGGTAACATTTTCCTTCATTTTCACATCGAAAATATTCTCCCATTTTCGACTCCTTCCGAGAATTCAAATTAATGCCGAACCAATAAATTAATTCACCATCAGTCGATTCAAAAATAAATCTATGAAAATTTATATTACATTGAAAATACCGATTTGTCGTTTAGCGTGTTAATTAATGCAATAACTGGAATTCCATTAGACATTTTCATGATAAATTTCATATGTAGACATAGTACCACCTATGGTGAAATTAATTTTGAATGTAGAACGAGACTCATTAATATGTTCTATTTTACAAAACAAAGTTTCACCCAAAGTTACTCAATACCTTTACTTTGGGACCGAAAGCAATAATAAATGTGCTCAATGAAGACCTTTACTTTGTTTTAAATTTTGAAACTAGCTCGAATAATTTAAAGGATAATTTTCAATGTGAAATTCGGATTCAGTGTAATTTATATTGTTTTACTATAATTATTTGGCTTGATATTAATATTTAAAACTGTGCAAAGTGGATATTGTATTAAATATATGTCAATGTTATGTTAAAATTTTTTGTTGAAAAAATATTTTTTGAACTTATTTATTAGGTATCAAATTTGTATTCATAAAAAACTTATGTCAGATGCATGCTCAATAAAATAATTGTGGGTATGTTTTTAAATATTTATTTTTTCATAATAATAAATAAATAAATAAAATTACAACAATGGGTAATTTTCAATAAAGTAATATTAAATAAATATTTTTTTTACATCAATAAATTAGTATCATAAATTAGGTTGTTAAAATATGATTATTAAATAAATAAAACATCAACAAAATTTATTTACAATTTCTTTAAATTAAACGACGTGTTAAATGCAAGAATCAGGAATAATTTACATAAGAAAATCACATCAAGAATTTAAGCGATAAATAAAATCTTCTACGTTGAATATCGTGCACGTTTTACATGAAATTTATCACCACTTTTTCTTCACAATTCCATTACATTTCGATTCTATTCAAATCCATTTGTTATAAGACCGAGATTTATCATCAAAACGTGCAGTATCATACGAATATCACTATGAACATTATTTATAGTTACTATATAAAATAAAACATTAAAACTACATTGGCAGTCGGTCGCTGGTCATGGAATTTTATGATACAGTGAATTTACGTTTCCCTAGCACAATCACTTATTTTTTTTTACAATTAAAAAAAATACATGAAATTCATACTAGACAAACGCCCTCGAAGAGAATTCTCTGCAGCACATACATAACGACATAATTAAAATTGCATTAATTAAATATTAAAAAATTAATAATAAATAGTACGTATTAGTCGGAAACACTCCTACGATATACACCTACAATATAAATAATTGAGTCGACATTCACGAATGCCGTTTTAGTTCACTGAAAATTTTAAATGCGCGGGTCGTGCCCGAAGAGTTTTCCGGGAGTTTTCCCGGTGTGGCTTTTCCCGGTCTTTCGTCCGGTTTGTTCTCCACGGAGTTTTATGGAAAATCAATGCGCCCCCGTGATGCCCCGGAGCCAGGGTTTGTAGAAGGTGGTCCTCATGTAGACTCCTGGCAAATATGGAGCTGCACACTTGATCCCGTGGGAAACTGTTCCGGCCAATTCCCATCGGCCGTCGGATCTCTGCAACACTAACGGACCTCCGCTGTCGCCCTGCAATAAAATGTTCCGAATTAATAAATAAAATTTATTTTTTTAATATAAATAAACTAGATATCAGCCCGTTGAATATATCAACGCATGTGTGGTTAGAGAAAAGTTATATTTTTTTATAGTTATATCTGACTAATCGCCGACATTCAATTAATTGAATTTGAAATGTTTCGGCAAAGAAAAAATCACAAATCAAAATTCAAAATACACATGTGAATGTGAACACAATCATTTATTTTTTTTTAATTTAAAAAAAACTTGCATATTTCATATTTCGTAATGTACTTTTACCCGATTTTCATAAAAAAATATTATTAAAAAATAATTCGGTCCTCAACTTGTTATTTTTTTTGCAGACGTTAACGGGCTACAAATTTCAACGTTCAATTTGAAATTCGTTCGAGTTCGGGTGAATCCGGTTGTGTTCGTACTTGTACTTTGTACTTTTGTACTTTTGTACTTTTGTACTTTTGTACTTTTGTACTTTTGTACTTTTGTACTTTTGTACTTTTGTACTTTTGTACTTTTGTACTTTTGTACTTTTGTACTTTTGTACTTTTGTACTTTTGTACTTTTGTACTTTTGTACTTTTGTACTTTTGTACTTTTGTACTTTTGTACTTTTGTACTTTTGTACTTTTGTACTTTTGTACTTTTGTACTTTTGTACTTTTGTACTTCGTATTATTGATTTCGAATCAATCTTATTCTATAGATTTGACAATTATTGGTGTTCGATAAACTGGTACGATAAAAGAAAAATGAAATGAAAATCTATATTATAAATACGCTAACGATGCTCGAAATTTTCAGACACAGCCGTGAATCGAACCTAGGCGTTCAATTCACAAGCCCGCGCCTTACACTCCAAACTACACGTCGTAATTACGAAACTGCATTGTTAAACATATTTAAGGCGAAAATTTTTTTTTTATTTCACACATAGATGACAATACGAAATTTGATCAATTCCGAACTATTTTGATACACATGCGCCTACTGTTAGTTATCGATAATTTTCCCAAGTTCAGTCTACAAACGTCAATCATGTCTATTCGACAATTTCGAACGTTTCAGTTTGTAAAGTTGAAAGTTGTTTCCAGAGTTTGCTTTGGGTCAAGGTCTGCGACCTTCCAGAGGTCAGAGAATATTTCACCAAAGGTCAAACCGATGGCAACCCTAATAAATCATGGTTGTCGCTCGCATTATAACATATCTGGTCTTTGTCATGCTTTTTTTATCGCATGTAGGCGTTTCGAATAAGAAATGAGCAGATATTGTAATATTTCATTTTTCAGCTTAAAAAATATAATGAATTGGGTCTGTGTGTATTTTTAGATTTTAATAACGAACTGTATTCAGAATTGAGATTTTTCGTGTCTATTTTTGAGCTTTTTCGGTGAAGATGGATTTGTTTTCAGAGAGAAGTGAATTGGATTAATCGTTTTTAGTAACTAAGTACGCTCAAATTGATTTTCTTTGATAAATACGATATAATGAAATGTTTCTCTGTTAAAATGTAAATTACTAATCTGACAAAGCTGGAAAGCTTACGAATGTTAATTGAATTCCGAGAATTTGTGTGTAATAAAATAACATGAGACAAATTAGGATGTTTCTCTCTGAAATGTAGAACCGAGAAAATCGCAATGAAAAAATATACGAAGTTTTAAATTACTAGCTAAACGAAATTTTAAAAATTTGCTAATTAATATAACAAAATGATTTATTTCACTAGGATTTGTGTAATTTGAATCAACATATGTAGTTAACACCGCTCCATAATACATACAAATATTATAAATATACCTAACTACTAAATTACATACGAACTTGATGTCTAATTTCGATAATCAATTTATCATTATTAATTTTGAAAGCATGAATTTTCTATAATATTTCAGACATTAACATAGATACATACACACATTGGTCGATCGTCATATTAACATCGAGCACAAAAGAGCTTCATAAAGCACAGACACACATACACACGAAATTTCGCACAATAGCTAAGTAAATAATAAAACATCATATTATATATCGAACATGACCCGAAATAAAATCTAAGCTCACCCATACGATTCATGACGCGAAATCGTGGGATTCCGTTGCGCGAATCAAAGCGAACTTTCCGTACGCGCTGCCAACCGTAAAACCGATCACGAGCCAATGCTGCCAACCCACACGATTCGAATTGATAGATAAAGGTGCGTTCACGCTTTCATTTCATCCCGTCTATTTTTGAAGACGCACCCTAATCGTCGTTCACCAGAAAAATTCCACTTATCTCTGTCGCTGATATATACACATTTATGTTTCTTTCCATATGTGCACTATTTTATACAGAACGGTGCAAATAGTGTGAGTAATTTTCAGTTTGAATAATAATAAATTAGCACTTAAGGGGTAGAGGATTTTAATCCGCTTAAGTCGCTAGTGTGGATATACATATGTATATCAATATTTACAGGTCTTCTTATTGTTAGTGTGTAATATAAGTAAATACATCGAATTAGTCATTTCTCATTATAAGCCCGGATAGTTTTTACAAATTTGTCTTATAATTTTCTTTCCAATGCGATTATATGAAAGTTAGTAAGATTTTTCCACACACTGTGAATCGTTCGATACGCAAAAAGAACAAAAGGGATAATACTTATTTTTATCTGTACTCTATGGGTTAATACCAAAGGTCCACTTATCCTAAAATACCTATAGTTCTAAGATTTTTTTTTATTATTTTAGGTCTTCATTTCGTGCACTAGTACAAATTCGTATCAGATTAAGATTATGATTATGACACACATGGGGTTTTTGAATATAATATATAACAGTATATGACGACTGAAAAAGCCAAAGGGTGGGGATTTTCAAAAATCATCTTCTAAATCATATCGTATATGACAACTGAAAAAGCCAAAGAGTGAGATTTTTTTCCTAAATTGATTCATGTATAGGAACCGCTTTAATTTACGCTCATACATTTAGTGACAAAATAATATAAACGAATCCGAAACATGTACCTAAACATATCATCAAATCACTCAATATCTATATTATAAATACGCTAACGATGCTCGAAATTTTCAGCCGTGCCTCGAACTCGGATTATCGAGCGCACGTACTGAATGACACACGCGTTTTGACCGCTCGGCTACCGTCCTGATTTCGAAACTGCAACTTTTAACGTATATAAGGCGTAAAGTCCCGGATTCGACTTTTTAATTTCACACATAGATGGTAATAAACACATCCGTGGCACTACTAGTCCTCTTAGCACACATAGACATAAACTTCGAACGCACTTTTCCCAAAGTCACTCGAACCCATTGGCCTCTTAAGCCGTCACACGGGAGCCTTAAATCGAGTAAAAACAAACGCGACGAAAAATCGAACATACTTTCCAGCAGCACTGGGCACAAACGTACCGATCAGTGTTGTAGTGGTAAATTTTGAGGTGGGGGAGCGCTTTAATTTCAACACCCCCCCCCCCCCCATACATCTTTTTCTTGCACATCCTTATGGAAACCATATTTACAATACTTATGAAAAAAAAATAGTCGGGACAAATTGCTTATTTTATGTAAATTCAGCGAACAAAGTCATTTTTTTTGTAGCCAGTCCTAGAAATTCTACCTGCTACTGTATCGAATTGGGCTCGATTTTCGCTTTTCGATTTTCATTGCCCTTGTCTAGAATTTTTGAATTCAATATGTTTGAAACTTTGATGCTATTTTGATATTTGAAATTTTCATGGTGGAGCGCGCTCCTACGCCCGAATGAGGTAAGGGAGCGCGCTCCCATGCGCTCCCCCTCGACTACAACACTGGTACCGATCGCGGTACAAACGTGGGGCGATGGGGGCGCGCCCACGCTCGCGCTTCCATTGACGTCACAGTCACCTGCTCTGCCCCACCCTGTGCCCCTTTGTCTACGTACTGGGTACAGGGTGCGCCTCTTTCCTCAGAAGCGAGCGAAGAATATAAGGGATGAGCGAGGTCCGAGTGACACGCTCTCGAGGACAGGGTGGGAGACAAGAGCGATGCGAATTTAATTCTGACGGTTTTTCACCTTTTTTTTTGAAAGTTTTATTTCGATGTGGAAGCTTGAATTTGACTGTTTTATTTTTTATTTTTTTTTGTAAATGCGTTTGAATTTTTAATTTTGAATTTATTTTGTGTTATTTAAAATTGAATTGTGTTGATTTAAAAATAGTTCTTTTGATAAAAATTCAAGTAGGTCTATTTTCATGACTTTCCTTTTCGAAAAAATACACACCCAACTCTAGTTTTACACTGTGGATAGGGACCAACAAAAAACGTGTAAAAAAAGTGACATTTTTCATTTCGCGATATTCATTATATAGTTCAAATAAACCGTGTTAGACCAAATAAAAAAAATATTTTGTCATTTTTTCAAACCATGTTATTTTGAAACCGTGTAAAACGAGAGTTGGGTGTACTATGCAGAATTTTTGTTTCAAATAAAATACTTCAAAAATTAAACGAAGCTATATGAAGACTGAAATGTCCAAGGGGTATGAGTAATATTTTCGTCGAAATTGAGTTATGCACAAGAATCGCTCATTTATTTGGTGGCAAAAGGATATAAACGAACTTAGAACGTATGCAGAGATATATCATCAAATCTGTCGACCTCCTCCTAATACATTTAGGTACATGGTCAATTTCGAACGCGCTTTTCTCGAAATCGCCGCAAAGTCACTTGTAACCCTTGACCTTTTCAGTCGTCATATATGATGACTGGATTTCACAAAGGGCACAAATGATCTTTTTTATGGATATTGAGTTAAGTAAAGAAAATGGTTCTATATATAATGCAGAACCATTTTCTGTATTTAACTTAATTTCGATTAAAAAGGTAATTTGTGTCCTTTGTGAAATTCATTCGTCATATTTTAAATTAGATGCCCGATAAAATGTTAATAAATGATTTAATCAGTCTATGAAATACATAAATATTCAACTAAAAATAGAAATTCAAAAAATAATACCGTATTTGAAATGAAAACTACATCAACTTGAAATGGAAAATCTGCATGATATTTGTTCGAAATCAAACGATTTGAATAAAAATCTTTATCGTTTTGCAGTTCGTGCTCAAATATCAATACTTGATTTACAAATACGTGATATGAAAGCAAATTCAAGCAAAGCTTTCGATGCGCATACAATATGCTGACGTCATACTTGTTAATAAACGGGAAACTCGATCGAGCTTAATAAGGACAATTATTATCTCCGTTTGACATTTAGTTTGTGTTATTCTTGTGATATTAAAACATAAAAATTTCACGAATCATTATTCAAAATTTTCGAGGCTACGATATTTTTAACGGGCGCCTTATTTATTATTCACGTAGCGCGTTTGAAAATTAGCTTTTAGTGCAAATATAAATTTCACTATTCCATTCACTATGCAGTAAAAGCCCCTGTTGCACTTAGTTGAAAATTTCTCTCACGTACAACACAAATTATTGCACATAACCCTCATTTTATATCATATAAAGGGTGTTCGAAATTCGTACAAATATTGAATTTAAAAATTGCTTAATTGAACAACAACATGCGTTATTTACGAATACTGAAAAAAATATAATGCAAACAAACATTATGTAAGTGGAAGATAATAAAAACCGTTTTCATTGCGAAAATTTTCGAGGTGAAACAACAATATGTAATTTTATCGAATTGCAATGTTCCTGAACACAACTTTCATACACAATGTTGCTATGAAAGTATTTTAGTATCATTTTTTCGTACGTTGCGAAGATTCGAAATGGCAATAACAGGGACGCACTCACTTCGTCTAGGTATTAATAAAACAAATGTTTTATAAATAGTACGATACACTTCTTGCATTCAAAATGAGGCACAATGTTGTGAAACAAGAATAAATAACAGATGTGTGTATAAAGAAAAAGTTACTTCCAACTTCGCACTGTTTAGTTGGCGCAGTTAAGTTCTGTGGGTGTACCCTCATACTGCTCATTACAAAAAGATAATTAAATAAACAATTAACTACTAAACAATTATATAGAAAATAATATTAAAAAAAATTAAAACCATATATGAAGATCGAAAAAGCCAAGGGGTACCGAAATTGAGTTTTATGCACAGGAATCGTTTCTATGGAAGCTCATTTATTTGGTGGCAAAAGGATATATACGTATTCAGAACGTGTCCCAAGATACATCATCAAATCACTCGACCTCTTCCTAATACAAGGTCAACTGTGAATGCGCTTTTTTCGAAATCACCGCAAAGTCACTCGTACCCCTTGTCCTTTTCAGTCATCATATTAAATTTTATATTACTATAACATTTTTCAATTATATTCTTATTCAAAAAATATGCTTCTTCTGTTCTCGAACAATGAACAAAAACAATTAACACCGCATGAACGCACATTTCACACAAAATTTTCAAGTTTACCATCATCCCCCAAACGTAAGAGAGACGCGAGGAAATTTAATTGAAGAGTTCCGAGAAAAGAGCGACGAAACTCCAGCTCACTAACGGTGGCCCTGTCTTCCAATTATCCGAATTCTATTCCAGTCACGTTTCAAAAAAGGGGCGGTTCGGTGGAACAAAAAAAATGTGGAAAATGTTCCTTAGCTTTGGACCCCGAGTCGGTCACTCGTACATTTCCCGTACATTTTCACTTACGCGGAAAACTCGTAATGTGATTTTCCGCACAACTCGAACGATCGTACGTGTTTGTGGTTGTTGGATGAATTTTATTATTTAATTTTGTGTTGAAATCAGTTGAAACATCGGATTTCGATTCGTTTTAATATTTAATGGATTTAATAATAACTTTGTTATGGTAATCCAATATATAAATAATAAAAGTTTAAAATTACAATGCCGATTTTTCTCATTTTAGATACAATATAAACTTTTTTTCAGATATATACTGTGAAAATATATTTAGATAAGTTATGCGGAGTTTACGATATCGCTAAAATGTACTGAATAAAATTAAATGAATATTTTATTTCATATTTCTATGAAATATGCCATCCGATATGCGATGTTGAAAAATACATATGTATACTTGGAATGACGTAATACGATTTTTCCTCGTATAATAATAGGCAAAAGTGATGAATGTTCATCCATTTATTTATCCGTAAAATGACACTGCTCGTTCGCGTATAATACATTTTCGGTCTTATACCTCTTTCGGTATTTTCATTAAAACGAAGGAATATTACTTTGCGAGCTTACATTACGTCCCAAGGGTGTCATACACCAGGATAATCCATTTCGCTATAATAAACACGTATGTCTCTGAAACGTGAGAGCTTTGATTGTGCGAAGTACCTCGTTAATATCAATTCTAAAATAATCTTTCACAATAACTATACGTTTGCAAAACCTGAGATTAATATTGTCAATATCAGACGAACTACACACCAAGTATTCATTCGAATAAGAAACAGTCACAAAAGCCATCGATGCAAGCTTTGAACATGAATTTAACATTAAAGACTTGAGTTTAGTGTGAGAATATATTAAGCTTTCCATATGATTCGTTAAAATATTATAATGTTTTTCAATTTACCTCACAAGAATCCTTTTGTCCGTTCGCATAACCAGCACACAAGAACGATTCTAATATGACTTTGGTGTGTCCAGCAGCCTGGAACATCTCTTGGCACACTTGGTTCTCCATTATTGGCACCTAGAAGAGAAAATCTCAATTAGATTTAGAATTTAAAACTAGCTACAATTATTGAAATTAAATTTGAAACATACTCTGACTTCCTGAAGA
The DNA here is from genome assembly GCA_024721215.1 of Cheumatopsyche charites. Lineage (NCBI taxonomy): Eukaryota > Metazoa > Arthropoda > Insecta > Trichoptera > Hydropsychidae > Cheumatopsyche > Cheumatopsyche charites. Next base: position 8,766,201 of record CM045580.1, read on the forward strand.
ACGGAAGGAACTCCTCCGCCGTACTTCAATCTTCCCCAACCCGTGACTGTGGCCATTCTTCCGGTGAAATCAGCATCGTCAGAAGGCATGCAGATCGGAACTGTTCAAAATAACATCGCTTAGTTGAAGTGTGTTTTGTGTTTATTCGAATTTCGATAGGTCAAAGCGTTGGGAAATTCTCAAAGCGACTTGAAATATCTGATACGACATCGTGTGGGAAAATTCGAGTGGAAAACGTGACGCGGTGGGAAATTGCTGAGGGAAATGTTTGTATGTATTACGTGATACGAAATTTGAAACGATCAGGAAATGTATTGAAAATAGCGAAGTGATGTGAAATTAGATAAATATTGATGTTTCTTTGTGAACGATGATGGATTAGTTTTTGATGTTAAAGTATAATATATTTATTTTAAATTGGTTGTTCGAGTTTCATCGAATATGTATCAAAAATAAATAATATTTCATAGAATTGAAATGTTATTGTTTTGTTTGAAATGTTTGTATAAGAAATAAATTATTATTCAATGTACCTAAGTATTTAAGATTTTTTTTTTATATTTTTCATTTGCAAAGACAAATACACGTATATAGAGACATCTATGAAATGGTATAAAGGTATTTATGGAGAATCAATTTTTGATTTGGAAAAATAGTCATGAAATATTATCAAAACTCTTAAAATCATATTCAATAGATATTTACGTGCCCATTCTTATCTTTATTACGAAACATAGAATATCAATTTCAATTAAAATTAATATTTTCACGAGCAAAATGTGATTTTCAAATATAGTGTGAAAAACTGTATACAGACGTCTCTGGTAAAAATAAAATGAAAATTGAATTAATTTATCAATTTTCGTAAACTATACTCACCTATATGAGTGTCATAATGAATCGGACTCTCCAACTCCAAAACAGCCAGATCATTTTCAAAAGTAGCAGCATCGTATTGTCTGTGAACAATGACCCTTCTTACATTTTTAGAGACGGATCTTTTGCTTTCCAGCTCTCCAGAAATGTCAAATTCTCCAAACACAGCCACTAGAGATGCCAAGAATCTGAAAATACAATAATTGTATCAAACCAAATTCCATTAAAAACTTTCACAAAACTCAGTTGTAATTACCCCGGTTGACAATGAGCTGCTGTTGTCACATATTTGTTGGTGATCAGCACACCTCCACACTTGTTCTTGGTGAAGAGACCTAACCATGTAGATTCCCTCACGAGGACCTGCCATGGCCATTCTCCAAAAGTGGCTCCTTTTCCACCGACGATTCTTCCAGACTTCACTAATGGTCTGACTCCACAAACTGAAAAATCCATCATTACAAAATGAAGTCTAATGTTAATGTACCGAATATATGTTAAATGCTATACGCATACGATGTTTATAGTTTCCATCCACTTCAGTTGTGAAATCTTCTTCTCCGATAGAAGATTCCGTAATTGTGGTGGTAGCTGGAGTTGTGGTAACCTTAGGTTTACTGGGACGAGGCTTTTTAGTCGAAACTGTTGCCTGAAAAAAGATTTCAGTTAATTAGTTTTATTATTCATCTTCGACTAATATAAAATCTGATCTTACTTTCGTCACTTTCTTGGTTGTAGTCGTTGTTGCTTGAGTTGTCGCTGTTCTGACAGGTTTTTTCGTTGTCGTTGTAGGGTTTGCTGATGAAGCTGGAGCTTTTGTAGGTTTTTTACTAGTCGAAGAATTCGGTCTTTTGGTTGGCGTGTTAGGTTTTTTAGTAGGTTTGATCTCATTATCACTTGCTACGTTGCTATTAGCTGGTTTTTTGTTGTTTTGTTGCGTAATAGTCGTATTGGGTGTCTTATCTAATATGACGATATCATGCAGTTCTTGGAAAGTTCCTTGTAAACTTCCAACAATTTTATTTACAAACAAACTCATCTTATCTTTAAGATCGTCATCTTCTTGCGAGAAAGCAGGAGTTGTGAATTCAACTTCTTGAAGAACGATATCATCATCAATGCCCATGGTAATACTGTTATTGAACGCGCTTGGATTTGATCCGGTTGCGTTGAGATTGGGATTTCTCACAGGTGGAAAATTGATCAAATCATCAGGCGACGTCAGGAATTCGTTCCTGATAGTCGTCGGAATGTAAGGTGACTGAGTCGGTTCTGCGGAAGACGTTTTAACTGTTGTAGTCCTTCGATTACCAGAAGGCTTTTTGGTGGGTCGATTAGGATCGTTGACAACAACAGCTGGTTTCTGAGGTCTACTGACATACGTTACGCTGGAAGAGGTCACCGTGTTGGGCTTAGGAGTTATGAGCACAGTCGGCGCTGGTCTCTCCGACGACGAAGGCACTTTCTGGTTTTGACCCAAATGTATCAGGTTGTTGGACGTAATTATGTTGTTAATTGTGACTTGATGTATCGGCTTTTTGTGCGGCTTGAGCGGCACTTCGACGAACTCGTCTTGGCCATTCTGCTCGGCTTCCACTGGTTCCTTCACAGGGAACTTGACTGGGTTCGGCGTGAACGATTCCTCGTGCTGCGAATCCAAAGAGCTCAGCACGATCACGGTCGGTGTCACACTCGAGAATGTGTCCAAGCTTCCGGAAGAGTCGTAACTGGGTCCAACGACGTTGTGCACGTTGGAAGCTGGTCTTTTAGTCGGTAATGGACTGTACACATAACTAGTTGAAGGAGGTTTGTAACTCGACGGAGTAGTGGAATGCGTATTGGTATTTGGTCCCCAGTACTCGTCGTATGATAGAGTCGTAGATGAGATGCGGTCATTTATCGACACGTCGATGTTGGGTTTGCTAGATGTCTTAGTGCCTGTTGGTTTTTTGGTATAAAATATCGATGTTGATCCATATTTATCTGGGTATTTGTTCGTAGGACCGGTGTAGCCCGGTCGTCTTGTGATGACGGGACTGTAAACGTAGCTGGTGGAAGGCGGTTGGAAGGTTGTGTATTTGTTCACGGTTGATGTTATGTAGTGTCCGCTCGTGGGTTTATTCGTTGAATGAGAAGTTGATTGGATTAAAGGAGTCGAAGGAGTTGATTGATACGATTCAACGGTCGTCGCTTTGATATCGGGCCTTTCGGTTTTCGAAGATGTCAATATATCATCGGGCGCTATAGTCGATGGATGAGATTCGTTGAGCATGTTCATTATGGATTCTATTGAAGCCATCTCAGAATGATTTTCAGATTCGTCGTCTTTCACGGGTTTCGCAACCGTGGGAACCAAAACGAACTTATCTTGAGAATTAGAAGAAGCTTTAGTCGGCTTCGGCTTAAATTGTGGCCTTTGATGGATCGGTCTGTAAGGAACATCTCCCGGCGACGGCGTGGTCGATTGAGGGCGCATATGAACCATAGAAGGCTTAGTTTGCGAAGTGGAAACATGAATATTCACACCAGAAAAGTCGGCAGGTCTGAATACATCATTAGCAACGGAACCGTTCTCGTTCAACAGAATTGTGTCGGCTTCTTCGTGAGATATGGTGCTGTGACTGAAGAGCCCGGACGGATTCGAACTCGACACCATCGTGACGATGCTACCATCGGGTGGATGGTCGCCGAGAAGAAGAGTGTTTGTTATTTGAGCAACACCATTAGACGTGAGATCGTCGAACTTCTCGGTGGACGAGACCAGGTGATTGATGCTGACCGACAGAGTCGACGGATGCTTGATGTAATGGGTGCCGAGCTCGATGACGTCTTCTTTGCTGCTGGGCTGCTCAGGAGTCGAATGCTGGTAACTGGGCCTCTCGGTCGGCTTGATTATGTAAATGTTGGAATCCGGTATTTTCATGCCCGGTCGCAAACTCTGACCCTCGCTCGAGTTGACCATCATCACGACTCCTGACTCCACCGAATCTCTGACTATGGCAGCTTCTCCTCTCAGCTGGCAGCATGCGCCGAATAAAAATCCGTCCATGCAAGCTCCGACGACTTCTCCGCTCCTCTGAAGGCACTCGTGGTTGAACATGCAGATGGCTGGACCTCTTCTTCCTTCGTTTGACCTTTGTCTGGAGAAACTTCTGGTTGGCGTGCAGAATCTCGGAGTGATTCGGTAACCTCCGAACATTTTTCTAGGCTCTGCGAAAGAAAAAAATACAGTATGAAAAAATGTGAAAAAATATTTTTTTATTTCATTTTGATGTATAAAAATAGAAGAAGTACTCATGTGTGCATCTAATTATGTAAAATAATTTGAAAAATCCTCATTTATTGTTATCTATGGAGTACACCATCAATGCCACGCTACTGTGATACAATGATTAATCAGCCTATTGAAAGTATAACGCATTCTTAGTTAAAATAAAGTTATAATAATTATATATCTACATTTTCATTTGCATCTATTTCATACAATTTTCATGACAGCAATGTAAGGTAGATTGCATCTCGAGTATCGTTAAGACAAACAGACACAGATTTCAGTTGGGCTAGCAATTTTCCAGATTAGATCGAGGCTCTATTAAATGATCTGTTTCACGAGTGATATTTTTTCAACAAAAAATATATCAATGATACAGTTCAAATTCAACACTCGAGTGTACAACAGTGCCGCCGAATCACTTTCGCGCATTTTGTCACCCGATGAAGTCACTCGTTCATCGGCGGCACGACGCGCGAAAACTTTCACGACATTTCGTATTTTTACTATGAAAAAGCCATAAAAAAGGCACTTCGAAAAAAATAAATAAATAGTCGTATGAAGAGTGGCGGCGTCGGACGTGTTTCGAAATGTGCCGCGGCCTCGATCTTGGTCCGTATAACGACGTAACGAGTCGGATTGATAACTGTGAACGCGGAACGCGGCGTGATGATACAAAATAATTCATTATTTTCGTTTCGACGTTAAATGTGTTAAAGAACAGTTGTGTTTTGCTTTCGTTGCCGTTCCGCTTGCGTCACCGGCGAGGAAATCTTTCGCGTGTGGTGTGCGGACGTTCATGTGTTGAAAATGCATCATCAAATGCAAAAAATGAATTGGATTCGATAAATCTTTGATTGAGACGTTTCAATCATTCATATGACGACTGATAAGGCCAGGGGTACAAGTGACTTTGTGATGAATTTGAGAAAAGAGCGCTCAAAGTTGAGTGCTAAGTGATTTGATGACTTGTATCGGCACACGTTCCGAATTCGTTTATATCCTTTTGCCGACAAATATATGAGCGTATATAGAAGCGATTTTTGGACATAACTCAATTTCACCAAAAATGTTACTTGTACCTCTTGGCCTTTTCAGTCGTCAATTCAATCATATTCGTTGATTTTTTTTGTCCACATTTTTTTGTATCAATCAATTATTTAGTTTTAATTTGATCAACTGAATTGAGCATAACATTTCATTTAGTCGTAATTTACTTTAGAGTTTATTGGTGTTACTTAAACTGCATTGTGCAAATAATTTATTAATATATCACAACAAAATTAAATTATAATGTTCCGCAACTATTTTCTAGAAATTAATAGTTAACACAGTTAAAGATTGACGATTATTGCTAGTCGTTATCGTTAGGGTAGGTTAGGACGTTAGGTGAACTCGTTTTAGGAATCGTTTCAAATGGAGATGATTCACATCAATTGAGGTGAAATTATATTATATATAATTATATAAGTTCCGTAATCTGGCTTTTAAAAGTATTTTATGATAAATAAATTATTCACTTAATGAGTAGTATTTGAATGTGTTCTAATATGAATTCTATAAATTACGATCTGAACCATAATATGATACAAAGTTGCATAGATTGTACTTTGTAACTAAATACCATATGAAAACCTACAAAGTTCTCAAAAACTTTCTACATATTTATCAAAAATCTATCATACTTCAATACTCAATAACTTATACACACTTCAAGTAAAATTTACATAAAAAATTTCACTTCTCAAACAAGCGGTAAATATGATTTATTACATACGAAGATAATTGCGACAAAATCTCATATTTACGACAAAAAAAACACATATTTTGAGCATGAAAATGAAATTTTCTACATTAACGCATTTTTTGTAGTTGTAGTAGAACGAAGCACACTTCTTGTAATAATGACCGATTTACCTATATATGATTATGTACACTTGAACTTGACCGCCGGGCAAGAAACTCGAAATGAAATTACGCATTCCGAAAAAAAAAGGATGTATAGATAATGAAATATTACATACGAGTGCTGTAACCATTGTGATTTATGAATGTGGACAATAATTTATAAGTACATATATATAAAAAAATGTTAATATTATAACACATATTATAGTAACAGGTTACCGTATAATTTCGTAAATGAAAACGTTTCTTTCTGAGCGGAACGGAGCTTGCTTATTTCTTGGTATTGTAATAGATTCAGAGAAGCACAGTCCGTTGTGTACATAGTAGGTTATTGGATCAGTGTTTTGTATGCATACATTTTTATGTGGAGATTTGATAATGGCCATAATAAAAATGTTCGTGAACAATGGAAACTGTTACGCTAGACACGGTGCCTAAGCACAAACCGCGAAAGTAATGATTCGCGAAACGCTTAGAAAAGAAAATTGATCCGACGTGTGTACTATTAGGCTAACTATAGAGTGGTTCAAAGGTTTCTTGGCTATTTTATATCAGAACTTTAAAAGAAAATACATGTTCTATAAAAAATTTCAATGTGTCTTGTGAATTACGAATATTTTTCGTGATCTTTGGGTCAATCTATACATATCCTATATGAGAAACGTGAGCGATTGTTGCAAATTCATGAGTCACACGATGATTATTTTTTAGGTTTTATGATTGTGGTGAGTTATGAGAGATTTTGCAGTTTAGATGATCTGTTCGAAGTAGGACGTTTTATTACTAGTCGATTTTTTATTTGGTATAAATATCCTGTTCATTTTATTGATAACTGATTACACTTTTAGACATGCATTATTTTGTACCGTATATGATTCACAGAAATATTTTTTGCCGACTGAATTCGACAAGCGCTTAATTTTACTTTTACTCTTGATAAAGGCGTACAAAAAGATTTAATTACACCTATTCCGACACTTCGTTTACTGTCACTATCGTTTACTCATCATTAAATCGTAATACTAAATGCAATGTCATCCAATATGAATGAATCTTCAGAATCATCTTAGAATGCAACTCTGCATGCATCATAGATATTATCGGCGGACATAAAACATACAAACACTTTCTCCATAGAATTAAAAGACAATTTAAGATAAAAAAGTTATTCATTTTATTGATTCACTTTCGAAAAGAATTGAAGATAAAATGCATTATTTTGAGTTGACTGTGCATTGAATTTTTTTAAGTAAATTAACACTTATGTATAATTTTCGAATGCTTTATTTAGGCCCAATATTTGAATTTTTCGTTAGCAATTAGTTGCCAATATCAACTGTCAAATTACGTAGAAGAAAAAACGTTTGACTATGGTTGAGTTGCTTAGCCTACAATTGAGATACCGATCCTTAATAGTGATGAATTAATTTCATAATTGACGATTAGTCTATATCTACATTATATAAAAGTTAGATTTATTATTTTTTGAAAGACAACATAGATTTTATTTCAATCAAAGTATTTTTTTTTAATTTCAACTTTGAGAAACGTTGAACAATTTTCGAATTCCATACAAAATTAACTTACCACTTGCTAACTGCCAAATTGGATCCACAGAACTAACAGTATTAAATCATCACCGATGTGACACACGAGATGACAATTTCGCGGTGAAAGCAGTCATTCCGCCTACTTTCTTCCGGATCCTTTCGCGGGCAATAAAATTATGCACTCTCGCTTCTTGCACTCGGCACAAACGCGGTTTCTTGTACTGTTATACTATAATACACATGCTAAATCTAGGATGTTTTCTTTGTGAGGTCATATCCGAACGTGGTTTCCCAGAACGTGGCTTTCACCTCTCTATTCATCCGTTGCGGTCATTTCTTCGGTGGCTGTTAAACGCGTCATCATCATCATCAATCGACAATAGTGCTTCTATTATTTTTCGCTGATGGTCTCTGTTAATATGTTTGAATTGAATGAGTCGATTCTTTTCGCCGTTTTAGACTGTAATTATTTCGATTTGATTATGATTGATTCTAAGCAGCGTTGAAAATATATAAGACATTGCCCAAAAAAAAAAAAACTTAAGTCAAGTACAAACGAAATCTATCTCATATGATAGGTATAATTGGGTAGATAAACAGTGCATAGGAAGCATAATCAAAATCGATGACTAAGTGTGTGAAATTGCATTTTGAATTTTTACAAGGGTCGTATTAATTAAATGATCAATAAAATTAGCTTTTGCGGTTTAAAAGTGTGTAAAGTAGTTCTTTTTCGTAGTGATAATTGTAAGCAGAGGCTACCAATTTCGAGTTATTTGGCGTGATTGCTCTATTTCGATCATATTCTGCGAGACTTCGTAAATACGAAATGTACTTTTCAAAACTTCAAATACCTTTTTTACACATTTAGCCATCAATTTTGAATATGCACATTTTATTTATTCAATCATACCTATCATTTGAGCTAGGTTTCGTTAGCGCCGGGCTTGGGTTAATTTTCCATACAAAATGAGCATTCTCTTTTGAAGTTCTTAATGACTTTTTCAGATCAGTTCCTTCGAACACAATGAAAATTAGACTACATAAAAATTTATTGCACATTTCGAAATTGCACTAGAATACAAAAACCGCACATACATAACACGTCGAATACCGTTCGCTCTATCCGATAAAACGGGTCATTGAACGCATCGGATTCGCGCGCTAAGCCAATTGCGAAATCGGTCGTCTCGTCTCACAATAAATAATAACAGCGTCGTTAGCGAAGGAGGAGAAGAATGAGAAGATGGTGATGTGTAAGAGGAGATTGTCATCGGGCGTAACGAGTTCTGCGCCGTGTTATGGCAACGGCCGTAATAACGGCGAGAAGAAAGTTGAGAGGCGAGCAGTGGCTCAGTGGGTCACCAGGACATTGCACATGACCGAGGACTCCAAGGGCGACGTCCTCCATCTGAGAGGATGTGGGGCAGAAGATGCCCTCAAGGTTGACACTGATCGCTTGAAGACTTCGCCATATGACGATGGTCCGATAAATTGTTAAGATGTCCACATGGCGTGACACTTGACCTAACCTAGCCGAATCTAAAACGTAACTCGACCAAACTAAATTACAACTGAAAAGACCGAGGGGTGCAAGTGATTTCGAGAAAAGTACGTTCAAAGTTGACCATGTATTAGGAGGAGGTCGACTGATTTGATGATATATTTAAGCGCACGTTCCGAATTCGTTTATATCCTTTCGCCACCAAATAAATGAGAGTGCATAGAATCGATTACTGTTCATAACTTGTCACTTGTACCCCTTGGACTTTTCAATCATCAAATATAGTTAAACATGGAAAAATACTCAACCTACCCAGATCTAGAGTATCTATATTATAAATACGCTAACTATGCTCGAAATTTTCAGACACGACTGTGGCTCGAACCCGCGCCTGCAGATTATAAACCCACCGTCCACGCTCTGAGCCACGGGTCGTAATTACGGAATTGCATCGTTTAACATATTTAAGACGTACAATCTTTTTTTATTTCACACATAGATGGCAATACGAATTTGATTAATTCCGAACTATTTTGATACACACGCGCCTACTGCTAGTTGATATAATTGTTCAAATATCCAATTATGATTTAATTAAATTTTTAAATTATTTGCATATCTATAAAATGTATTGCATTTTAGTAAAAAATAAGCCCAGTGCTATTTTAAAAATATCGTCAAATTAGTCGAAAAATTAGAAAATCGTAAAATGAGCTCGAACTTAATTCAAATGTTATTATGAACCGACGCTGATTACATATTGATATAACGAACTGTCAAATGCACCGATCTAGCAAACATCACCACAAATCACAATACCTAGCACAATACAAAATCACAATCGACACCCATCCAGGGAACTGCTGCGCCTAGACAAGCCAAGCCAAGCCAAGCCAAGACAGTTATACGCTCTCGCCATTCCAGTTTGGCTCGGCTAAAAGGGAAAGCGGCTTTGAGCTCGGCCTCGACTGCATAACGGTACCATCCTCGAGGACCCTGGCTGCGGAGACGATCGCCGCCGCGGCTAACGAGACCAAGACCATGATGCACCAGTTGCCGTCGACAATGCCCCAATGTGTCAGTGGGGCGAGCCGTGGGAAACACTACGACTTTTGCGAATTGGAGCTGGTCGACGAAGTTTCGGGTGGGTCGTGGAAAGTGAAGGTTTGCATTGGGAAAATTCTGTCGAATTTGCGAGAATTTGTAAAATATCTATAGGTCATTGATTTTGATGGATTTCGGTGGAAATGTGGTGCGAGTGTGGGCGCGATGTAATGGTGATCGATGAAAATGTGATTCGGTATTTTTTTAGTTATCGTAGGTCAGGTTTAGTTTGTTATCTACGAAATGACTATTATATCTGTTAAGTTTTTCAAGACATTTCCAAAAGAATAAAGGCAACAATTAAATATCACCATATTATGTAAACGAAAGCATATAAAAGTTATTTTAACGAATATGTATGCTAAACTTTGACCAGCGATAACAATAAAAATATTGAAAGTTGCATTTTCGTTAATGCAAATATTAGCATATGTACATAATTGCCTTCTACACAATTTTAAGCTACAAGAACCTCTCGAACCTTTAAATCTATGATTCAATTTTGATGTTACGCTTCATATAGATAATAATTGATCGGTGAACAATAAAATATTATACGCTTTTATATACCTAAATGTTCCATGTTATATATGTATGCGTTGCACATTGAAATATATATTATGGTAATAAATAATCTACATGCGAAAATTTATAGACACTAGTATAAACTTAATAAGTTACAAAATATCTTATAATATCTAAAACTACTTTCCAAATCGATCGTATCAAAGAAATGCAATAAAATTAATTCAATAAGGCGAAACATTTTGTATCAAGCGAATCAGTCCACGATTGAAACACACAATACTGTCCATACAGATCCACATCACAATAAGATCTATTATATTCATCAATTACAATGAATCTAACATCTTAACTACAAAATCCTAATCATGAACAGAACACACTTCCAAGAATCGAAAGCGCTTAATTCTCTATCAGACGTAACATCAGTCCCAGACCGATTAAGTCGATCTCGCGGCTCCAGGACTTATCTGATCGTGATTTGGGTTGGAAGGGTTGGTCTGGCAGACGTCTGCTGATGACCAGGGAACAGGTAGCAGTTACCAAGTGGAGTACGAGCCGAGTCTGATAGCCGCATCGACAATTGGGCACGAGTAACGGTAGACGAATGTGTACGTCACAAACGCAACTAACACGCGCTCTAATGTCTCGCATGATATATATTTATATATAAAACGACTGAAAAGGCCGAGGAGTACAAGTGACATTTTTGCCGAAATTGAGTTTTATGCACAGGAATCGCTTCTATGTACGCTCATTTATTTGGTGGCTAAAGGATACAAACGAATTCGAAACGTGTGCCAAGATGTATCGTCAAATCATTCGACTTCCTTCTTATACATGTCGGTATTTGTTCAACTTTGAACGCGCTTTTCTCGAAATCACCGCAAAGTCACTTGTGCCCCTTGGCCTTTTCAGAAGTTATATGTGTAAATGTGTGTATGTGCACTTGTTTTTTTTTCATCGGTATATGCTGGTTTTATTTGCTCGGTCAGTGTCGATATTGATGGTTCTTATCGGGTTGTGGATGAGGTTGTATGGAATTCGGCGTGTGATTTTTGTTGATGTTCGTTTTTTAATGATTCATATTGATGTGTGAAGTTAGGCATTGTTTTGCAGTGGTTTAGGTCTGTTCGAAATAGATTGAGTTTGTCATCAATATGGTTTTATTGAGGGCAGTGAAATTGAGCATTGTATTGCAAGGTTTGAATAGATTTGCATAGATTAAATTTATCATCAATATGATTTTATTGAATTCAATGATATATAATATCTATTGATATAATAATAAATTTAATAATATTTGCAAAAAATGTATACGAATCGTATATTGAGTATTCAAAAAGAAAAAATGTACAAAAAACGTTAGATTTCGCTATGATATGTGAAGACCTTTTGAGCATTCATTAAATTCATTTTCATTTCGTGTCACTTTTATTCGGTAAATAGTTCCATATGATGAATGAAAATCTTTGTAGATATGAAATGTTTTCTTTATTTTATTTTCATAATCTTGAAATTATTTATATGATGAAACATTTACATATTTAGATCATTAAGCCCGTAACATTAAAAAAATCAATTCATTATGAATCAGGCGAGACGAGAAATATTTTAAATAAAAAAGTCACCTATAACGACTGTCATTGCAAAAATCTATTTCGATAAATGAAAGGTTTGCAGAAAATAGAATCTCAGAGTTATAGCAAAATTTTTAGATTTTCTCCAAAGACAGAAAGAAAGCTTCGTTTTTTGTAGTTTCGTTTCGTGATTGTTTTCGAATCGACTGATCTAGAATCACTTTTTGAATTTCGCTTATTTTACAGTGAAAGTTTGATAAATACAGTCGGCCTAGTAAATTCAAGAGTTGCAAATCAACCGGAAAATCAATTTATAAACAAATTAAGTGTGCTAATCGAGTCGTTTTATTTTCAACCATGCATCGTGTACGTGATGTGATTTGAGAATAGCTCTAGTACTTTTCATATGTAAATAAAATATCGATAAATCTCAAATAAGTTAGAAAATCGCATTTTATTTTCATTAAAGATAAAAATCGAGTCATATTTTCTTAAAAATGTATGTTATTCGTGTCAAGTATTCGATCTCGTTAATCAAATATTCGGAATGTTATTGAAATAAAAACCATATTAAAATTTTCACATGCAAAAAATATAAACGATCACAAAAACCGCATATAAATTCTAGTTATTTAACATTATTATTCAATTTACATCTATTAGGCTTTTTACAGTTATGATAACAAATAATATTCATACGATCGATTGCGGTCTGCGTTGAAATCACTTCTGCACTTTTGGCGCCAAATAAAATCATTCATGTCGTTTTTTCGACTATTTCCAAAACCACCTGGTCAACCACATTGCACTAAAAATTAATATCAATATAAACACAAGCTTGTAAACCAGAAATTGTTCACATAATTCGCTTCGTTCGATTGAGTGGCCGAGGAATTCGTTTGGCGAAAGTCGGTTCCGTTACGTTACCAAAACTTGACATACGCATCAGATATTCAAAGTTATCAATATATTCAATCGATATAGTTAATTGATTATTTACAATGTTAATGTCGTTTTTTTTATCGATTTTCAACGTCAAATAATTTTTCTATAATTAAAGGTAAGTCCTAAGTAAGTACCTATGATATGTTTTCTGTCATATAAAAACAATTCTGTATTTCTAGAAAACACAAAAGACAAGATTTGACGACTAAAAAATCCAAGAAGTACAAGTGAGTTTGCGGCGATTTCGAGAAAAGAGCGTTCAAAGTTGAACATCTATCTACATACACGTATATTAGGAGGAGGATGAGTGATTCGATGATATATCTCGGTACACGTTCCAAATTCGTTTATATCCTTTTGCCACCAAATATATAGAAGCGATTTATGTACGTAACTCGATTTCGGCAAAAATTTCACTTGTACCCCTTGACCTTTTCAGTCGTCATTTCATACTCAAAACAATCAGTGCACGCACTTGAAATGTATCTCTACAATCTCAACATCGTTTTGAAATCTCAATCGACCGATCTTGGTCAAGTGCGACGAATCGACGATCCTCACTTCCACCTTCAGACCCGAATCGTGGAGTCCATCATCAAGAGTCGAACGTGGTTGCACCTGATCGATCTTCAGAAGACGGCCAACTTTCGATTGGAGTGGCAAGTGGACCATGTCGAGGCAAAGTGCACAAAATCGGAGAAAATTTGCCTATCCGTTTCGACTTCGAACTTTCTGAGATGAATCGATGATTGGATTGTTCTTCGAGTGGATTCAATTCAGATTCAGATTCCGGTTTCGTTTGATTCGATTCGATCCGTGAAATATCGGGTAATTTTCTAATATTCAATTGAGCGACTTTGATCGAATTAACTGGGTTATGTTTGTGTGTTTGATCAAGAAAGTCTCGTCGATTTATGTAAAATAGATTTTATGAAATTTATATCAATTATTGCATATATTTCTTCAAAATTAGAAGTGATTAAGAAAGATTTTTTATTGAGATTCGTGTGAATGCTCGTTCCACAGTTCTCGTTAAAATGTTTAGAATGTAAAAAAAAAATATTTATAACAAATTACACACATTAGTTTAGCTAAAATCGTGCAAATATGTCCGAGATTCTTCTTAATGCTTTTGGAGAATCTTCGGAATCCGGATGCAATCTAGAATGTTACACTAAGTGCATTTTTTTGTAAATGCACTTAAAAGTCTTTCCATTATTGGTAGATAAATGAATTTGACATTATCACTCAATTGCTTCGTCGGTTTGTTATCTTTTGTTACTGACTTTTACTGCGTATTTTAATTTACTATTTCTCTAAAAGCAATCAATTAAAATAATGAATTTAGTTACAAATGAAATAAAAATTTGATAAAAATATGAATTCAAAAAAGAATTTTCAAAACATAAGAATCATCACTTATATTCTTAGGAATTCAATTCCATAAAATACATAAAATATATTATTATTTATGTATCGAATAAAGCTCATATAAGAATCAATTTTCACCATAAATGTCATATACCTACATTACATACGTAGTTTCATTAAATATAAGTATCATTATTTTTCTGAGACTGAAAATTTATATAAATTTTAGAAAAATCATAATATTATATCTGTACCTGTTATAAAATCAAACCAGTTCTACGAAATACGCATATTATTATAAAATTGCGTCAAGTTTATATGAGAATCCAAATTCATTACAAATACAATGAATTTCTATTAAAAGTTTCAATATATTTTCAAAATTATAAACCAATTCAGTTCGAAACTAAAAATAAAACATACGATAAAATTCGAATACAAAATCAATACAGGATTAATACAAAATTTCCTTAAAAACACGATACGTGCCGAACGCGACCATCACGTCTGCGCTTCATCGCCAACGAAAAATTCGCACGTCTCATTTTCTATATTCAAATCAAATTTAATAAGAGAAAACGATCTTAATTGAGATTATTGATCGAGTTTTGCTCGATCGACGGAAAAAGAGTCCGAATTTGGGTTGCGTTATGGATTCTCGCCATTGACCCTGTTTCGGCGGCTGTGATGATGATGGCGCATTGTCTTCGGACCGAACCGAGTGAAAGGAGAAGTTGTGGCCGGGAACTTCCGATCTTGACTTTGACGGTGCGACGACGATGATGATGATGGCGATTACGACGACGAAAGATCGAATCCGTTTAGGAAATTCGAATCGGTTCGAAATGGAAAGTTCGTTTGTGCGATCTTTGGATGCTGTGAGTTTTCGCGTTTGAATGATCAGAAATTAGATTCGGAACCATCGATTTTTCTGTTTGATGATTTTTTTGTGTTATGAAATTTTATATATGATGACTGAAAAGGCCAAGGGATACAAGTGACTTCGTGATGATTTCGAGAAAAGTGTGCTCAAAGTTGATCACGTATTAGGAGGAGGTCGAGTTATGATATATCTCAGCACGCGATTTAAATTCACTTATATCTTTTTGCCATCAAATACGTGAATGTAAATAGAAGCAATTCCTGTACATAACTAAATTTAGGCAAAAATGTCACTTGTACCTCTTGGCCTTTTCAGTCGTCATTTAGTATAATAGGTTTATTTATGGATGCTAATGCAGCAAAAGTGTGAATTTTTAATTTAAAAAATCGTTCGATGATAAATGATAAGGAAACATGTTATTTTGTCATCACAGAAGGAAGTTATGAAGATATGATCGAAAATGATAAAACATACATATATTTTCAATTTGATTTTGTCCAATTGAATAATGAATATATTTTATATCAGATATCAAAATTCATGTCTTATTTTATAGCACTATGATTAAACTTTTTGCTCACGTTATACATAATTCTATAATTAATAAATGTTTCGATTTTTCATATACATACATCTTTAGATGAGATATAATAGTATAATAGATCTAGATACACTAACAATACAGAACAAAAGATTCAATTTATTGTTAAAATTATCAGAAAAACTAGAAATCTCTCACTTTTGATTTGAATAATATTTTACAGAATATTTTTGTAAAGCACATATCTATACAAAACAAAGAGTTTTGAGTCGTATAAGAATTGTATAAAAACTTGGAACTAATCAAAAGAATTCATACAATAAACGTCTAGAAAATCCACAGTAATGTTCTAAAATTAGCACAATAAGTGAAACATGAGATCTGTGATAGTTTTCCCTACATTTAGCGCAAACCGGCGTAAGTGCTAATTTGTTCGGTTACAGTTAATTCTCGTTCGATACGTTATACACACATATTTCACATTCACAGCGATCGTTTTACACTTGATTATCCGTTATTCAGATAATACAAATCGCGGATTTATTATTTATAGCTAATCGTAAAGTTCTGAGCGAAGCGTTGCCTACAACATCGATTGTTCGATTCAAACATAACCGCGATTGGAAAAAAACTGTTTTTTTTTTCAAAATAAATTCATTTCTGATTTGGGTAGGTATACAAATGTTATTTATCATATTTAAAACTGATGCGATTTGTATTTTATATTCGTAATTCTCTGACAGGTTGCCGTTATGGTGAAAATTTTAGCGTCAAATTCGATCATCACGATTTCTTTATTTAAATGTGTATGTATATAGTAAACCGATTCATGCCGAATCGTTTAAATTAGTAGAAACTCAAATTCAACATGCATTTTTATGTGTAATTTTGGTGTGAAATTGTAAATTCAATCGATGAAATATGGTTATATTTAAAGTATTTGTTCGATGATATGATTGAAACTAAATCGATATCGATTTCATAAAATCACATTTGAAAAATATATTAAATTTGATTCGGTGAAATTTCAAAAATTTTCAGATTCATTTAAAACGCTCATATGGGTGCCAATGGGTTAACACAAAATTTTCATTTTCCAGTTCCGATAACGGTCTTTTCGAATTTTACGACGAAGAAAATGTCATACTTTAAACTCAACCTCTTTGCAAAAAAAAAACGGTATAAATATCACACAGTCGTCAAAATAATTATTACACAATTCACCAAACAATAATTGAATCTGTAGCGAAAGTAATTGTCATGTCTCGTTAAAAGTTCAATCATTAATTGTCGATCCGTCAATTGTATCGCATCATAATGAAGATCTATAGATCTCAACGTCAATTAGACAATCGTGTGAGATGATCCATCATATTATACACATCGTAACAATCGCGTCTTCGAGTGTAATTTTCTTTCGACACTCGAACATGATTGATGCATTGCACCGGTGGCTTTAGATTCGAATTTTAACATCGTACTTTTTGTAAAACTCATTTTATTTGTGTCAAAGTTTCAGTAGACGGACATGGCACTCGGGTCATGCAATTATTTTAGAAAGTACAAGAGTCTTTTGCAAAATAAATTAAAGAAAGTAGGTGAGGCGTCAAACCGATAC
The DNA here is from genome assembly GCA_024721215.1 of Cheumatopsyche charites. Taxonomy (NCBI): domain Eukaryota; kingdom Metazoa; phylum Arthropoda; class Insecta; order Trichoptera; family Hydropsychidae; genus Cheumatopsyche; species Cheumatopsyche charites. The sequence goes on from CM045580.1 coordinate 8,783,877, forward strand.
GTTTGTCACATACGCACAGCGCGAAAAACGTTTAAAATGTTATATTTATAACGATTGTTGTTTCGACATTGTATCATTTCGGAATGTTTTTGCCAATTGTTAATGAAATGATTGTTCAAAATGTGGTTAGGTTTGTTTGTTACAAATCGTTTTGTTATCTGTGTGTGAAAGTTGAATATGAATTGAAGTGTATAATGGAATATAATCATATTGTAATCCCGCATAATTGAAATTGATACCTTTTAGGGACATTGCGAAAATACCACTATGTATAACATAAAGATAACATTAGACTCGTTGATTTATTGCAGTGTTCTAATGTAATTTTCGTACAAAACATTGTAATACATATTGTGAAATTTAAGATAAGCCTGTAAGTAAATGCTACCTATCCTATAGATTTCGAAAATCAATTACACAATTTGAGACAGAATTTAATTAATGTTCAAATGAAACTAACTTGAGATTTGATAACTTAACACTATATAACTACATAAATGAAAAACATCTATCTATTTCTAAATATGAATTTCTGTTTGATACGTGATATGTAAATTTGAATCAAATTTAAAAAAAATCCATATTTCAACATTAATCACATATTTTAAGAGTTTAACTTAAGTTTTCAAGACTAATTCATAATTTAAAACATATGAAATCGAAATTACAATGACAAAATAATTCAAGTTCCTTTATTATTTACGAATTTTTTCACACCAAATCATACGATCTATATTATGAAAACTAAGCAGTAGGTACACTATTCAATTTGATACGTGAAAACCTAACACACATACAAAACACAATTTCGAAGAGGATAAAAATTCAACCAAACAAGATCGTATTGAAATCAAAACAACACCATAAACGATTACTATTTCAATCGCGACCCAATCAACAGAATTCTCATTCACAAAACTTAACACCTGAAAGCACTAGGACATCGCCGACTCGCGCCTGAAACAACCGTCAAAACAGCGCCAAATTCAAAACGTAAAAATCCTACCTCTACTGTGCAAAGCGTCCGCGCTCGTTCCATCGCCACCAGCCTCGGCCAGGTCGACATAATAGTTCAACAACACCAAAAACATCAACAGCTGTATGCCGACGAGTACCATGCTCGTCGACTTCTTGTACACCACCGTCCTGCCCCTGCGCGCGCTCGCCGCGCTTTTGGCGCCACATTTGAAACTCGCGCGCTTTTTGACGCCCCTGCACGCCGGACCCCTGCCCATCGCTGATTACTATATCTTTTTAATATATATATATATATTTTTTTTCGTATTTTGAATCACTGGCGCGCTTCCGCCATCGCGCACTCGCCCGCCGTCACCGCACGTCCTTCATCTCGTATGTGGGTTATGTATGCGCGGACGAGTTTAACCGTTGGTTATATGATGGGTTGCGAGTTGGGTCGCAAGTTGGGTCGCGAGACGTGTTCAGAGCCCGAGCCCCACAGCCCGACTGACCAACATACGATACGATAGTCGGTTGCCGCTCGGTCGGTGTCCCCCGCTCTTCTTTAGCCGCTTTTCACCGACTGGTAAGTGGTGTTGGCAACCTTTTGTCGGTGGTTTTCGGTCGTTCTTATGTTCGTCTATCACTGTATTCTTGGCTTTCCGCATGCCCACTGGAGAGGTGTCCTTTGCGATAGCTTTTGTGATGATTTTATGTAGAGTTTCCTGAAAACGTAAATTTTCGCCTAGGCCTTAACAAGCTGATATAGAGTTGGGGTGCAGTTGAAAGGTGGAATGGTGGGCTTCCCTCGTAATGTATTGATAAGTTTTTGATGATGGTTATGGGATTGGATATGTTATGCACTTTTTAAGTCATATAAATGATCATCTTGTCTCTAATCTGATTGGAAATATATTCGATATGACTTAACCGAATCGAAAACGTATCCTAGCCTAACTAAGTCTGGCCTAAAATGAAAGAAATAAATGAAAAACTAGTTTTGTATAACTTAAATTCTAGCCCAATCTAACATAACCGGACCCGTCAAGTAGGTGTTGTCCAATTTGATACTTATTAATTAATTAGTAATTTATATAATCTTAAGTGAAAAGTATAGGTTAAGTCATATTATGTTTAGAGGTTTACATAATAATGTTACAATTTTATTTGGTGCCTACAAGGAAGTTATAGGTTTCGCGCTTACATCTTCATTGGTGTTTCCATAAAATTTATTCACATAGATTCATACTGTTTCTCAGAAATTAAAATTCATCTTCAATTTTGGAACCGAAAACTTTAATAAAAGTAAGTTTTATTGTCTGAGAAATTTGGTAACATAACAAATTAAATGGACGAAGAACGAATTATACGAACATTTTCCTGTAGAAGGGCGGTTATAATCATAAAATTAGAAAATGAAAATAACTCATCGTGAACAAACATCGGATCTTTTCATCTCTTATTCAACATTTCTACGTAAAACAAATATTTCATATTTATATTGACTTAAAAATGCATAGGTACAATAATGCACCACTGCAGCGGAACGAAGTTTATGATTTTTAGAAAGCTGTTACAACAAATAAGAAAAATCGTTCTAAATTTTAAAGAAGTTTCACTGAAAATTTCTAGAGAGATCACTTTCATCTGAAGTTGACTTATATTTATTTTGTGAGTGTAAATATCATGAGCCAAATGTTGTTGATTTCTGATTGTGTATGTGAAAGAATCTCTCGTATTCGTACCGCATTGATATGCAATAAATATGCAATTATATACATTTTCTTATGTCTCGCAATTTTTGGCGCACTTTTTTCGTTCTTATTAAATTTATGGCATTATAACACATAAATTGAGAATGTTTTTGCCGATTAGAGGATCAATCAACGTGTCCTGAATCAATCGGAAACTGTTCATTTTCGTATCGATTTCCCCCAGTGAAATTCTTTAATGATCGAAATGTTTTGTGTTTATTTTTTCTTCGAATCATTCTATTTTTGTAAGATTAGCAAACGAATAAATCCAGAGTCGAAATCTATGTTATTTTCTTGCAATTATTATCATTATTAAAAATGAAAATTATTCGACTATTTTTATAATATGAATATGATGAACAGTTGACCATTTTTATTAGTTACACTATTTAAATATTATTCTAAATAGTAAAAAAAATAAAACAAATAATAAAACAAATTTAAATTCATTAATTGAATAATATTATGCGAGTACGTTCGTATTATACAGAAACATAAAATAATCAGCACGTAAAAATTATCATTCCAATCGAAATCATTAGAGTAGAAAAGGTCGAAATGTAATACATTCTGTAATGAATATGTAACAAAATCGTATATTTCATCACATCTTAATTGAAAATGTCATGAGAAAATATATCTTTTAACAAAAATGACTGACAAGTCAAATATTCTCGACAAAAAAATGTTCATACATAATACATATATTCATGATATTGTCAATACTTTGTGACCTTGATACGTCAGACACAACTGTAACAAGAAATTTCATCACGTCTCGAGTAATATAAATATTAAAAATTTCGACGAAAAGATTCGGCCCTGTCATCGAAAATATCCGGCTATGACAAAGACGATAATCAAAATTTCTTATTAACAATCATAACACGAAATAATAATAATGAGAAGAATAAATAAACGAAAACGAACCAATAACAAATAAATAATAATAAATGGGAAAAAATGGATGACACTGCAGTAATCCGTTGTGCAAAAACCGCGATGGCCGCGTTTCTGAAAGTGGCCCACGACGAGAGCCGGCCCTGGTCATCGTCACCGTTACGTTGTGGTGTTCACGATGACCAGTCACATGTACTTTCTCCCATGGGTGCTGAAAGAGATGCTGAAAGTAACGGTGGTGCTGAGGTCGAAGGTCGGACCCTCGCTGATGGCTGAAAATGCTTTGAAGACCGCTGATTCGTTGAATATGTTTGTTATGGAAATGTTTTCTGATGGACGCTGAAAGTGATGGCATCGATGAGGTCGGAGATTAGGATGGTTTTTCAGACGAAAGTATTGAGGAAATTGAGTAAAATTAAAATGGCAGTTGAAATATCATATTTTAAATTGAATATGCTTAAAAAATCATTAAAATATTAATTTGAATAATACTTAAATTTGTTTAATAAAAACATATTTTTTACAAAACGAAATTTTAAATGCATAATTAAAACATTTTTTTCCGGTTTCATTTCCTCCATTATCTCGAATACCGACCGATTAATATTCAATAATCGTTCGATTTGATTTTCATTATAATTTGCTTATTTGAAATTTAGAATTTGTGTCAATTCAATGAATCTATAGACAATGTAAAAGTCAACAGGTATTCTGAAATAAATTCTGCGACCCTTGAGGTCGACTGAATGTAGCTTTTCCATCTATGAACTTTCTTCCGCAATCTTACATTTTGCATTGACACAAATAGGTATGATCAAAATGAAAGAACGATAGATCCTCTAACATTTTTCTTTAAATCTATTCGCGCAATATAATTAAAAAAGTAATTGCTTAGATTTTATGTCATGTACAGTCATCCCCCGTTTAATGCAATTACTTCACAAGCTTTTTTCAATACACGAAAAGATGCATTTACATAATGAATCTTATCATGAGTGATAATGTCTGTGCATTATTTCGCTTTTTGATAGTGTTTTTTGTTTAATTCATAAAAAATATTTTAGACTGTTAAGATTCATATGAATATCTATTTCAGAAATATGAAGTCTGATTTGATCTGATCTGAGATTAAGTAAAAGAAACTTAATATTCCCTACATTTGTGATTAGAGTTCAGTTATACTCATATTATTAGCTGTGGTAAGTTAAGTTTAATAAACGTTCACTTATCTTCATATTTGTATTTTCACGATCTATTAACATATTTCAAATAAAACAAGTGATAGGTGGTTTCTTATGATTGTTATATGAATTCAAACAGAATCCATACGATTACCAAAGCTCTCTTGCGCTACTATACAATTTTCTTCGATTGAATCTGCATTTGCTGCAAATGAAAACACATATCGGAAACCACTTAATTATTTTTGGTCTGAATACGTCAGTTGAATTTTCGATTTTCACGCTCGACAGCAAGAGAGAAATTAACGAATTCGACACGTTTCATTTTTAACACGAATCGTATGCAAAGCGATCGATTAAACATTTCGAGGAGCCTAGAAAGCGAATTGTCGATTTCTTTGCATGACCCACATTGTGCTGAAATAAAATAATGACGTGTGCATTATCAGAGATGAAAGTGATCCTTCGGTCGTGATTATGTTTTAGATCAAAGCTTCCGGACCATTGTTTGCTTTTCGGACCATCTCTAAATATCTTCATAAAATTTTTAACGATTCGAGATCATGACACAATAATATTGAGATTGAGAATTCTTCAAAAAAAACACAAGCGATCATAGGTCACTGGGATGTGGCATATGAGAAAATCAAAAGGTCGTTACTATGGATTATTAACAGTTCGATCGATGATGATGATAATGGAGCATTGTGATGTGAATGCATAATTCTGATTTTTTTATTCAAATAACATATCATGAGACTCTCACGCTCTGCTCCATTACGATAAGTAATCTGTGCGGTGTGAAGTTTTAACCTTAATTTGCACCGTTGCCTCAATCGCAGAATGAACTGTTTGAGAATAATTGGTCAAAGTTCAAGGTGTTGATTGAGATATAATTGAGTAATAGTCTGCAATTGAGTTTACACTTTCTTCGCATTAGTGTTTTTTTCCTAAGGTTCTTCAGTGCAGAACACTTAAGAAAATTAAATAATGAATAAAATAACTCAACCTCGAAAAATAATCGAGCTTCCAAACGAAATTTTCATTAATTTATGATGAATGCAGTTCAAAAAAATAATTTGACCCACAAAAAATCTTCGATCTAAAAATATTTTAAATACCAAAATATATATTGATTCTTATTTAAAATAATGCATATATTGCATGGTTGCTTATTAAAAAAAATGTTTTAAATAATTTCCATAGTAAGGTTAAATTACATAAAAATTATATTTTACTAGAGCACTTAGTAGGGAATAATTAGATTTGGGTTTAAGAGATGTATTAATTCGTTCTATATCTCATTTTTTTAACAGATATAATATCAATGTAACACCGTTACATAACTAGCCTTATTTAACTAGATCACATATCTGAAAAATGCAAATTCAATTACTAAGCCGAATAATAATTAACCAAAATAAGTTCTTATATCACATACATATCTATTTTCCCATAAATGCGAAACACAATAAGTTTCCAATCTTAGATAATTCTTCTATGCAGCTCAAACGAAAAATTTGCAATTCACAGCAGCTGAAGTCCGACCAATTTCGTGTGCCATTGTTTTGAAGAGATGTCATTTTAATATCGCACAAAATAATATTTCTAATAACAATAAGTCGGCCCACTTTCGTGACCGTTCTCTATGGGTTTTTCGAATCAAGACACGTCGAATCGAATCGAAAACGTCAATGAACTAGACTTTCTAAATGACTCTTCTTATCTGCCCGGTGCGAAAAATCACTATTTTTTTCCGTATCAAAAGATAGATTTAATTAAAAGAAAGCATTCACACATACGTGTCGGTTAATGATGCTGCGATTTTTTTTCAGCATCAGACAGACGAGTGCCATTTTTCAAAGGCTCAGAATAAATTATGCTGAGTGAAAACGCTCATCATCATCATTTAATAATGGTAAGGTGCGAATCTAGGATCTAGTTTATGTAGAAGCGGTTGTCTTCAACTTGTGGTTCGCAAACTTTAGTTGAAAGTAAATACATAATGAGTTTAAATGTATTGATTAAGTATTAAAACAATTTTGTTTATGATCAACATTTTGGTTAGAGCCGATCTTTTCTCTTAACTATAGTTTGTGTTTTTTTATAGAGTTCAACAGTTGACATTGCTTGTTCGCAAACTTGCGGTCAAATTCTATTGAAAAAAAAAAAACGCATGTTATAAAATGTATAGTAACTTTTTTTATACACATATTTATCGTGTTATAGAAGTGTTCCTTATTCAAAATATGGACAAATAGATAAAGTTGTCGACCACTGCCCGGAAGGGTAAAGTCGCTCGCATTTGATTCGATTTCTCCTTATGGTATTGCGAGAGTAATTTGCGTGACATTTTTCTTCACCATTATGCTACTGATGATGCAAAGTGGGTGGATGATGGCTGATGGCGATTGGAAAGCGTCGTATTTGCCAAATTGATGGTTATTTTCCACGAATGATTCGACGGAACAGTTCTTTGTTGCACAATGTTATACAATGCGATTGTCAAGTGCATACGAAGTTGCATTTTCAAACATGCACTATTATGAAAAAGTGCCACAAATCAATCAAACACCAATAGTCATTTAAATATTTTAAGGTCATAAAAATGTATTTTTATTTTCCAGTGAGCTTTTCGATAAGCTCAACTGCGTTTTACTTAAGTTGAGCGAATTTCTAATTGATTCAACGGAAAGCTATGCGGAAAGCATCGAAGGTGGTTGATCATCCTTACGATAACGAAGAAGGGTGCATCATGGTGCATCTCGTCGACCAGGTTTACCTTGGAAAGCTGCTTCGATGCATCCAGGTCAGTGTGCCAGCATCAGTAGCAAAGTGCATATCTCTAACCCAACATTATCTTCGCAACCATGAAACAATCAGGGATGAATCATCTTCCGTATACGTAACCTTGTAATTCATTAAAAAAACATCAAAATAAATAATAAAATCGTTTGAAATATAGATTTTTTTCATCGGAAAGCTTTATTATCTGCATATTTTCAATATACAAGTAAGTGCATATAAATCATAGTTCATTAGCAGATTCGTTTTTTTTTTTTTATATGAGCAATATACTCGTATTATATCTTTTCATTTTGGCGTCGAATTTAGCTCGTTTTTTTTTCAATTTTCGTTATTATTTTATAGATTGTTAAAATTTCACATATACGAGTTTAAATACGATAACAGTTGCCGATATATTAATGAGAGCCAAAGGAAGTAACGTGGAAAATTGGTACCAAACCACAATAAAATCCATCATAATTAATTAATCATTTATGATGGATTTTAGAAATCTCGACGTCGACGAACAACAGTCGGAAAAACACTTTCGCAGTTTCCATTATTAGATGAGCCGTAAAATCGTTGTTAACCGCTCGTATCAAAAGAGATAATGGCAGCCAATAATAATCGAACTTATTACGAACAATATAGGAAAAACTTTCACCGCTGCGCTTTTCTTTTTCACGTGCGCACATGAAACTTTTCACTTTGAACCATTAAAAACGATATATGTAAATCCATTAATACGGTTTTCGGGTCGCGAGTTTCACTTCGAGCTGAAAATGGATGTTGAGCTCGAGTCACGAACTGAAAATCCGATCTATGGATGGATGATGTGTATTCTTCTCCCGGGATATGTGATGCTTCTTCGTGACCCGAAACGGCAAAAGCCTACTTATGGATGTTGAAAATGATCTGTGGTGTTTCGATTTTAGACCCGACTGGGCTTTCACTCGATCTGAATTAGTGGTGTTGGAAAAAATGGTGATCTGTGTTGGCAAGATGACGGCTGTTCAACTGCAATTGTTTAATTAGTGGCTATTCATCGTTTGATATTAGAAAAGTGAGTATTTTTCGATTTTAACCCTAATTTAGCTCGATAGTGTAAGATATAATGTTTAGAATTCGTCATAATGGCGAAAATAATTAATATAAATTGTCTGTAAAATAAAGTGATAATACATTTTACATTTCATTTTGTATGTACCATTTTGAATACAAGTATATCATCGGTAATTATTTCTTTAATATTACATAGTTATTTCAGAATCATTACTTGACTTTTTTCGTAATTATATTATATGTAACACGAGTAATTTTCTTGAACTCTACAGATATCATCACGATCGATTGAAAACCGGAAGCAATTGCAAACGTAATGATCGATAGATAGTTGAGCTAATCCGTTTACTGTTGTCTGATCATTTGCGGGACATTTCAATAAACCAATACATACATATTTCTTATCATTTCCTTGATATTCATCTGAATATCTTTGTTAGTAGATGCCTAAAATCGCTTAAAATTTTGACAGTATATGTTTGAATCTTACCTAATATGAAAATACAAACGAAAGCCTCATTAAACCTTAAATACATCTAACCCGATTTAATGTAACTGAGTCCATAAAAATTTTCAGTGACTGGATAATAGAAAAGTAAAAATATTTGCAGATCAAACAACCCGAGATCGCATTACTAAGTCATGAGCAGTCATCTGACGATCCAGTGACCCGGTCGCTGCGGAGCGATGCAGCATCAGATGGACGTCGATTAGACTTCGCAGAAGACCAGCACCGGCTCGACACCGTTTCCTTGTAAATAGTTTTCGATTTGAAACCGAGACGAGCGATTCGCAAACACCTATTATATTATATATCATTTGACATGCAAACCATAGAAAACGAGGCCTACAAAACGCATCTCTCGGATATCGGATGGTGTCATCCGATCTGATGATTCGACTCTTCGAAATGCCTCGTTGAACAGGCCTTTGATTATCTGGACCGATCGGGAAGGAAGATGGACAGGATGATCGGAAAATTTCAGTATTTTAACATAAATATTGTATTTATATCTGAAGATATTTATATTACGTTTTGAACATTTTCAAATATATTATCACGAATCCAAATTGTATTATATGGTCTGAAATATTCGAAAGATTGTTGGCAGTAAACATACCGTATTTGGAAAGTGATAGAGCGTAGGAAATGTCCGTTTTGATTATTCGAATCGTGTGTGACCCGCGCATTTTCGAATATGCCAATAGCGTCCGGGAATAATGCGACATTTTGATTCAAATTCGAAAAGTAGGGTTGACGCCATTTTGAATTTTGCGCGGGAATTTAGAAAGTGCGCGTGTCGTGTTTCAGTGTCAAATTCTAATAATTTGAGAAACTAAGATCAATAATTAAGCTACGAAGCTGATAATTTCACGGCATGAAAATATTAAATGTTCAAATAATTAATAATAATCAATCAATAGGTAAGTGCGTTGATTTTCTATTTACAAGATGATCTCAATATTAACAATTAATTCGATAGAGAAATTTGAGAAAATATTTACATTTCACTCCGAAAAGAGCGATGAGTGGAAAAGAAGCAGGTTCGAAATGAAAGAAGCAGATTGTGGATTTTGATTTTAATATAATATGTAAGCAAATTTTCACATTTGGCTAATGAGAACAGATTTTTTTCACATGAGAAAACTTCATAATGAAGAATATATAATATATACGTATTAAATGGCAAAGCTAATCAATATAATTACAAAAGAGTGTTATTCGGATAAACTGTCGAATTCTCATCACAACATCTCATCACATTGATTCTCTATACATGTAACAACCCAGTTAGTTCATTTTTGATTTAAAATAAACGAAATAAATGGAATCAATTAAAACAATTCAGATCATACTCCATAATTAAAAAATATTTAACCTCAGAGTGCGGGTATCGGGAGCGTCCGCTAAAACAGTTCGAAACTAGTAAAGAATATTTCAACGGACACTTATCAATAAGCAGCAAAATCAAACAAAACGATTTCAACATTTTCAAAACAATCTATATATATCTAATTGAAACAATGCAAATCAAAGATTTGAACACATTCTACAACACATAATAATGACAAATTTGAATCAATAATAAGACAAATAGACAATTAGGGAACATCAAAATGTAATTGTTTTGCATTTTTCGATGAAACAGCTTCCTATGAGAAACACACATCAGCAAACCAATATTACTTTTGGCACAACTGAAAATATTCATGACACTTGCTAACATCCACCAAAAGAAAGCAAATCATAATAAATAAACATATAGCACTTTCAGAAAGATCACATGATTTTCATTTTGTAATACTGTTGAATGTTAGAGAAACATTTTGAGACTCTTAAGCTCACTATATTATATAGGCTATGTATCATTAAAAATTATTGTTTATTAAATAAATAGAACAAATGTTGATAATATGACTCACTGTTGTGAAATTTTAATTTAAAATATTTGGCAAAATTACTTAATTGAAACATACACAAAAGGATTACTTCTTGCTAAATAGATAAATAAAATTTTAAAGATTATTTGATGAATAGAAAAAATACAATTTGAAATTAATCGATGGAAAATGAAGAGATGCTGACGTGCCGAAAAGTATTTCACCTTCCTAAAAGACTATCACCGATCGAAATTACAATAATTCAAAAGCCATATATCATATAATCACAATGAAAGATTTTAATTCTGCAAAAGGTACACAACACATACATTTGTAAATTGAAATATTCAGTATTATGCATGAAAAACTATTAAAGGACGAAAATATTGATTGAATAAAATAACTGATGAAAAGTATACTTTGAAAGATTTGAATTGACATAATAGAGCCGTCATTTTTGTAAAACTAAATATCATAAACAAAACAACAAAAAGCTAAGTCATGAAAAAAATAATTTAAAATCATTTCGATACAATTTATATACAAATAAACTTCAGTTGTGATGAATACTTAGGTTATAAAGATACATAATTAGTGTTTTGTTAACTGATACAATCGACTAATATATTTTTAAGTCAGGTTTAGATATATTGATAAGTAAATGTAAACGAAGCAGGTGCACAATACATATGTATTGCAAAAATTGAAAAATATAAAAAAATAGCAATAGTTTTGTCATATATATTATTTTACAATCGGCCAAATTGAAATTAAAAAAAAAAAACATATTTTAACTTCTAAACAGTCAGATTATTAAAACTATGTTGCACCATGATTATAGACAAAAAAAATACCATGCAATACATAGTTGTGTTAATAAATTAATATTACGATTTAGTATTGTAAAAAATAACATGTTTCAATACTGGAATGAATAAAACTTTCCATTAAAATTACTTAATATATTCGAAGACTATAAATTTTAATTAAAAAACAATCCTTGGAAGATTCAGAATTGATGCCTAACAACTTACAAAATAATGAGCCAACTTCGTACCGTATCGGTTGAAAAACGAACGCAAACATGTAACATATATATTTTTTATAAGCGGCAGATTTTATATCAAAGTGATAGCCAACAATACAATATAGATTTCAATACAAGTGACAAGAAACAACCATTTACGAATAAAAACATGACTCATGATGAAATTTTATTCACAAACATTGAACATTCAATTTCAAATCAATAAGAATATTTACATAACCTATATAATTAAATGCATCACATCTCTAGAAAAATATCTGAAATTTTTCATTTAAATTTGCAGCCAATAGTCTATTATGGTATGAAGGTTAATGTAATGACTAAAAGTAAGCATTTAGGAATATAGTGAATCCAAAATTTAATAATAATTAAATCAGAATATAAGAGTATAGGTACATTTCGTTTTATACGAATTAAATTAATTACAATTTGATTTCGCTATATTCTTAAGATGCTCACATGAAATTGATTTAACAATTTTTTTTAATATGAGTCAATATCCGCATGTATGCTTCAATACAACAATTCTCAATAATTTTGAATAAATATTCAGTCAGATGGGCTAGATGAATTACAAACAATGTAGAATTAATTGTAAATTATTTAATGAGATAAATATTACAAAACAATTATTAAATGGATGAAATAAATTCAATTTATCATTAATAAAAAATATTTAGATTTGACTTCATCATTAAAAAGACAATTCAAAATAAATAGCGCTAAATGAATGTTAGGTAGTCAAAAAAAAAATTATATTCAATATTCTATTTAGGATATAGAATTAATATTAACGGTTAAAACAGATTTTGCTCTAAACTGAGCTTTATCATTTAATATCAAACATAATTAAAAATGCTTCATTTTAAACACCGACGCGATTTACAAGCGTATAAAAACCCACACAGGAGCTCAAAACTACAGCCATTAATATAGCCATATAAATATAGTTACACATGAACCACAACACAACTTGCCATCAAAAATATGGATAATTAATGAATATTGATGGAAAATAACACTGGTGAAAAAAAATCACTGGATATAATAGTTAAATAATTAAAACTAGATGTGTGATTTCAGAAAATGCATATCACTCGATCACTAGATCACATTCGAAACGGTATAATTTTAAATACATATCTATATGTGTGGCTGGCAACTTTGGACCACGGATGCGTTGTAATTTCTAGGAAAAAAAAACGAATCCATCCAGTCTTTACACATACACTTTATATCACTTTTTTATTCAATAATAAATATGATGTTATATTTGAAGGTCCCGTGGTCTCATTATTGCTTGTCAGCACTTTCGGTCGTGGTTCTCATGAGCCGCGACCACCAATGTGGGCTAAACTTTCGTTTCACCGGGTTTTGATATCTTCGGCGATGTCACCGATTCACCTCGGTGCTTCCTTAAATAAACCTTAAGGAAAAAAATAGTTTTCAAACATGCTAGAATAGAATATAAAAAAAAAAAGTAATGCACTCCAACCTGTAGCAAGCGTATTTTGGATGGTGTCAAGTATTGCAGATACGGTTGCATCCTATCGTCTCCGGCTGCCATAGTCAATTGAACCATGCAAAATACGGCTGCTTTTCGAACAGCACTATTATCATGATCTGCTAACTACAATTGAATAAGTTAAGTATATTTTGAATTCTTCGATTCAAATCATATGATGACTAAAAAAGCCGAAGAACACAAGTGAAATTTTTGCCGAAATTGAGTTATGTACAGGAATTGCTTCTATGTACGTTCATATATTTGGTGAAAAAGGGATATAACCGAATTTGGAACGTATGCAGAGATATATCATCAAATCACTAGACCTCTTCCTAATACATGTAAGTACATGCTCAACTTCAAGCATGCTTTTATCAAATCACCGCAGTCACTTGTACCCTTTGGCCTTTTCAGTCATCATATGTATTGAATAGTTGACTTACAGGAGAAACTCCAGTCATTAATGAAGATAAATGTTCATCGGTAATTCTAGATCCTTGTGCTCTTGCTAATTCGGTGACAATTTTCAAAGCGCAAAGATTATGTGGATATTCTCGCGTGCTTATAATAGGTTTGAGTAAATTGAACGATTGGTCGAGGGGAAGAGATTTAGCTAACGATGGCATTCCAGCTTCTATAAGACGATTGACCTGAAAAAAAAATTGTAGAGTTGAAAAATTACATGAAAGATCTAAATATATAAGAGCCATTCAGAGCCAATCATAACTAACTATACTTTTTGACAAAAATATAATTTAAATATCAAAGCACTTAGTATAGTAATAACTTTCTATATGTGAAGTATTTTTCCTGAGTATTTGAGAATTTGAGTATTCTCAACTTCTTAGTAAAATTGGTTACGTTTAGCTTTGAGTGGCTCATATTCATATCATAACGAACTAACCTCTTTGTTTAATATGGTATATTTATCAATAAGTTTCAACAAAATCAAATCGAGAAAATTAAGCCAAGCAGGCTCCATTTCTTGTCTTCGACAAATTTGAACTAATAATCTAACTGACGCCAACATACTTCCTTCTTCTGGACAGTCGAGTTGCACTAACATTGAACGCATTATATCCCTGTATTTGAATATACATCCACATATTTCATCATGGCATTGAATTGTATTCGATCATAAGTTAATTATAAAACTTAATATATACCTGAAACTACTCTGAGGTTTCCTACAATCACCAAACTTAAGAACTTCATACATTGAGTTCAACACAGATATTCTATGAGCTTCTTCATCATTTTTAGTCAATGCGAAAAATTTGTCTAAAACTTGCTGTTCTGTCACACCATCTGAAAATGAACAATTGAATGAAAATAGATTTTTTATTGAAACCACATGGCTTAAAAATAAAACATACCTTTGAAGATGAGAAAACCATCTTTGTCGAACTCGTGCATTCTAACTTTTTCACGGGAACACCTTTCTCTTTCTTCACTAGAACCATCTCTGAAAATACAAAATAAAATATTAAATAACACAATTTTGAAGCTTTTATTAAATGCTGTGATACAAGAAATAATAACCTTTGATAGTACTGATGAGTATTTACTGTATTTTGGGGAGTTGGTGATGAATTTTTTGTGCTTCCTGCATCTGAACTATCAGCAGACAGTGGTTTATTATCCATATCAAGGCTAAAAGTGATAAAAACCATTATAATCACAGATAACACATACTAAATACAAAAAAAAAATGATACCTATGGTGTCCATTGATTCCATTCATAGGTCTTTGTGAAACACCAACATCCGACATCTGACTAATACCTGAATCTTTTGACGCTGTATCTCCAGTTACATCAGCTAAGCCTGAAATATCTTCAATTAATATAGGAGAAATGAAAACTCTTTATATTACAAATAACAAAATAATACCACGTGACTGTATAGTAGTGTAATTTTGAATTTCGGCAGTTGTTCTGCGTAAACTTCTATAAACATCTTCAGAACATGAAGTTGGAGAATTGCTTAAGCCTCGTCCTGGACTATCACCTCTACCTATAATCAGCAATAGTGGAATAAATGTAAATTGAAGGAAAAAAAAGTCACCCAAAAGAAAACATACTTGAGTTATGGACTTGGGAATGGACTATTTCTGAAGCTACTTGTTGATATTCTGGAGAAAGTTCACCCAACAGATTTGTCATCTATAAATTATTGATTATATAAAAGAAAGAAACACACAATGTATGACTTTATCGGTGAAAACATACCATTGGTGCATCACAGTCGAATAGTGCACACAAAGCTTTCTTCGAATAATACCTAATATCTGGACTACGAGAATCTTGTGTCATGAAAACTAGCTTTTGTATAGCACGAGATCCCGTGGTGCCAGGTATAGTCGAACCACTGGGCGTTAAAGAGCGTCCAACAGCCGAAAGTGATATTAGAAATTTCAACATTGCAATTTTGGTTTTAGTGTTAGGCTTTTGTACATTGTCCGCTAAGAGTCTGCAAAATCATGATTATTATTAATAAAAAATAAAAAAATAACGTTAAATTGATCAAAAATGACATTGCTACCTGAAAATACACTGTAGTTGGATTTCATAGGGAAACGAAGATTGTACCTGTTCTAAAGTTTTGAGCACCTTTGTTTGTACAGACCCTAAAAGATCACCACCAAGTTTATTCAATAACCTTGAAAAAAGAAATGTTTATTTTACAAAAGTATATAGAAAAAAAAGGAAAAAAAAAACGATGGTAGATTAAACACCTAGTAATCAAGAGATACAACCAGTCATGAAGTTGATCGGCGTGAGTATTTATTAATTCTCCAACAACATCGAGAAACAATCCAAATACTTTGGTATGTGGATCCACAAACATTCGAGTGAATACATCTGTAACTTGATTTAATTCTAAAGGAGTCAATCTGTTTGAAGCCAAAAATTCAAGCTGCAAATTGAAAAAAAGATAATTACTGTAAAATTAATAAGTTAAATTATGTGAAATTGCATAAAAATACTCACTAAATACATTAAACCATCTTTTCTGTCAGTCCATTGAGTTGATGAACATAAAAGAATGATCTCATGGGCCGGTGGAAGAGGATCTAATGAGCGATCGTGCCGACCTAAGCGAGTCTGACTTCCACTCCATGACAAAGACTGAAAAAAATTATATTTTTTTAAAGTATCACTGAAAAATATACAGATTTAAAATAGAAAACATACATCGTGTTTTTTATAAGATTCGTAACTACGTTCAGAACAAACACTGGAGGCTTCCGAATCGTTGTCTATATCTCTGCCAAGTCTCAATCGAGCCATTTCTGCAGATATATCACCACTACTTGTATCTTCAGGACTCTAAAATTAGATAGAATTTATTAAAATTCACAATCAAATTGAAAAGTATCAACTGAATAATGCATAGCTAAATAATTCAAATTATAATTGATGTTGTTGTACAGTTGGTCCAAAAGATCACGTCAAAATTTTTTTTTAGATTTCTCACACTTGGGCATATCCGAAAATACGCCATATACTATTAATGTTTGCCATTCCATTTTTTGTAAAGTCAATAGTTTTGGCATAAGGGCACAGCAGAGTCAGGATGAATTAAACAGTGAAGGCGCTTGTGCTCCTACACTCACTGCTGTATAGTTTGCCATACTCGTACACCTTTCTATTGATTTTATGAAAATAAAATATATACGAAAACAAATTGTGGAAAATTTACTCCAGTTTCATTATGTATTATATATGATCATTTTATAGTAAAATGAGTCAGAAAGGATATATTGTCGAAAACTGTTATTAGACACTATTTTCCAATACTATGGCATGAGCAGCATAGGTGCATGACCTTTTGGACCATTCTATATATTAAAATGAGTAGTTTTATTCAAGTTTTACAAAGCGCATTTTTAATTTAAACGTTTGTGAAAGTTTTATCATCATATTTTCCTTGATTTTAGTTATAAAAATCATTACGAAATTTCGCAACTTTCATCATACTTATTTTAGTAATATGTCCTACTTTGAACATGAAGTAGGATTTCCCATCATACGAATGACCGTACATTCAAAGACTATCTAAATGTTCAATTAGAGAATTTTTCATAGTCTTTCCTTAAATATAAGTTAACCAATCTTCAAATTCATGACATTGTGTTTGTTAAGAGAAGTATAAATATGTGAAGTATAAATGCCACAGCATGTCTAACATGCATCATGCAGCAATTGAATAATGAGTTTGATTATGCAAATTCATAAGTGAGACTGATTTCATATATTACATGAATGTGATTTTTTTTATAAAAATACCGCGTTTTTAATTATGCAGATTAGAAAGCAAAGTTAGATTCATATATAAATAAGAAATGAAAATGAAAATCAAACACTTTTTGCAAACGAAAAAGACAAGATGTCACATTTTATATTGGTAAATTTCGATCAATCATGAAAGCAATTCGTATTTATGATCTATTATATGTATCTTCTCTTAAAATGTGCAGTGCAAATGTGAAATTTAAAATTTGTTTTTAGATTTTGGTGGTATCAGTTCTGATATCTGTCAATGGAAGTCCATACTCCCCAAGGTAATTATTAATGTTTTTTTTTTTTTTTATTTTAGGCCCGATCTTTCAATTGAATGTTACCAAATAGTTAGAAATAACTGTCAAATTCTATAAGAAAAAAACCTAAATACATTGCTGAATAGCTCAACATATGATTGAAAGATCGGATTAAATTATTTATTTAAATGTTCACAATTTTTTTTTTTATTAAAGTATCAATTTCAGAGAATTTTATGATGTAGGATTGGAAAATCTTAAAATCCAATATATTCCGATTTACAAAAAAAATCCAGTACATTTACCTCTGCCAGCAATTAAAACGATTCCAGTTATAAAACCTATTCATATTGTCAAACACGTTCCAGTCATTAAACCGATTCCTGTCGTCAAACATGTACCAATCATTAAACCGATTCCTGTAGTCAAACATGTACCAATAATTAAACCGATTCCTGTCATCAAACACATTCCAATCATTAAACTGATTCCTGTCATCAAATATGTACCTTTAATTAACCACAATCAAAAACCCACTTATGAAGATGAATTCGAAAGCAAGCTTATCTTCAATCAACCACATCAACTTCATGATTATACAATAGATGATGAATTTGAAAGCAAACCTATCTACAAACAACCGCAACAACTTCATGATTATACGATAAATGACGAATTCGAAAGCAAACCTATCTATAATCAGTTTCATAGATATTGACCAAGACGAATTTGACCAAAAATATTCCCCTACAACAAATGGGAACACATTTCGAAATATAAAAGAATTTTAATTAAATGTTTCATACTTTAAACATAAATAAAGGTTTCTTTCAAGGGTTCTAAATTTTCTTTTTCAACCTAACACAACACAACTTTCAGCTAATTTAGGATAACCATGAGAAAATTAAATTTTTCATGCATTTTTTTTTATCCTCTGAAAATCAATCATGAAATATGCTGGAATTTGTCAAAATTTTACATAACGAATCTTTTCTTAAACTTAGAAATTTTAATGAATGGTTAACACTTTTGACCACATTGAGTACCGGATCCCAACGATTCACATATTCTGCCACCTCTCACCCCTCTCTCAACGGCTCAGAGCATATTAATTATTTGATTTAATATAAGACATAACAAGATATATTATTTACCAAAGTGTGTTCGGCATCTCGAGATTGCTGCAATAATCGTTGAGTAGCATAAGGTATTGTACGAGGAGGTGGAGGAGGTCGTTCTGCAGACAGCCGACGACCCATAGCACCTGTTGCACTCATTCCTTTTGTAAGAGTTGGTTTGATACTTGTATATCTAGAATGAAATTTGCATTCAAACAATAGCCCAATTGAATTGAAAAGAAAAATAATAGTAGAAAAAGATACCTAATCGGTGATGTTTCTCGAGAACCAGCTAAAGAACGTGGTATTCCTGAGGTTCGTCGAGAATTACGACTTGATGATGAAGCTCCAGTCAAGGCATTTGTTGCAATAGGAACTCTTGAAGTTGGAGAACTAGATCTAGATGAAGCTGAAAAAATGGATTTCATAAAAAAAATGCTTTTGTTTCAAATCTATACACAAAAAGTTCCAATTCCTCATTTTAAGAAGATCAAAATGGATTGAAAAATGAGAATTTGGCACAAAAAATATTATAAAGGTTCAAACGTTGTGATTGAGACACTCTTGATCTAGATCTGGGTGTATTTATATTTGCTTCAGGACTTCTTGGTGTTTGAGCTAAAGACGAACATGCACCGACTCCGGGAATTTTCTTTGCTCTCGCTATAGTGAATACAATGAGTTGATTAAAATTGATGTTTAATTGATTGATAGTTAATATAGGATAATACCGATATAGATGGCTATATGGGAGACTTATATTTTACACTCGAGTTGGATGTCTAGTGATCACAGGACATTCAATAACAACAAAAAAATAATTATTGTTGTAGATTTTCGAGAAAAAATTGCTATTAGCCATTGTCTCACATATGGTTATCTATACCGGAATCATCCAAAATAGTGAATGATATATCCAATCAATTAATCTAAAAATTAGCATTTAAATACTATAAAATGATGGAAGTACTATGTATATTTATAAAAATATAACAACTAAATATGAGGAATACCTTGCTGAGCAGCTTCGCCCTCTTGTGTATGCAATAAAATAATAATAATATATATATACGTACTTTGACTACTTTGAAACTTCTACAATAACATGAAAATCATAAAATTCCAAATTCGATATTAGAATGAAAAAAATTACATAGATATGTAATTGAATTACAATTCTACTCCTAACGTATATAAAAGTTTCTATGTAAAATAATTGTGATGATATGATCTATAAAAACTAGAATATTGCTAATAATGTTTCAAATAATCACAAGGTTATTAATATGAATACATTTCATCAATGATTTGCAATCCCTTTATTATTTAATAGGATTTATTTCTTTAGTACACGTAAACCCTTTGCAATAACACTAGTGCATTGATGGAACTCAAAAGATTAAATTCAATATATTTTTACAAAAATAATCAAAAAATGTTCCGATTGCTCAAGATTGATGAAACGGTTGAATCAATAGTAATATGAAAGGATCAAAAGCAAATAATTACGAAGGCTTGCTGTCCCCAATGCAGGCCTGTGTCGAGTGATTTGTGAATAAGCGGCCCTAGCTCTCGCTCTTTGAGCAGCAGCAGTATCAACCGCAGAAACACTTCTGCCACCCATTGCACTACCTAAATTACGATCTGAACATAACATATAAATTAATTACAATAATGAATGATTCTGAAAAATGTATATTTTTTAGTGAAAGCTAAAATAAGATGATTTTTTTTCAAATTTGACATTGCACCTTTATTGGGAAGTGGAATGTGAGTTCTTTCCTGTGATAACCTGCGCCTTGGAGAGCCCTGAGCCCTGCGTAAAGACCCAGATCTCACCAAACCGCTAGTAGTAGGTTCGTAAGAAAGATTTTCAGCAGACGCTATTTTTTTAGCAACATTTTGATAAAGCAAATAAGTTAGATTGAATTACCCATCCATGAAGAAAGCAATAACAAGAAAAAAAATCTTTTATGATAGTTGTCAATAGCAAATGACAGAAATTCATAATTGATATGTAAGACAATGAACAATTTTATTAACATAGGCAATTTTTCAACCAACATAGAAGTAAAATTTTTCATGAAAAGTAAATGATACCTGTGATGCTAGCTGATGGACTTCTCGTATTGGCAGATGGTCTACGATCTGTAATGTATAATTCAAAGTTCATATTATAACAGAAAATAAAAATATCAAATATTATATACTAATGAAAATTACTAACCATAAACACCACGAGGAACTGCAGAAATTTGTTGAGCAACAACTTGATGTAACGAATCACTGCTCCCATGTCTTGATCCTTCTCCTTTAGAATTTCCTTCTCTGTCTACAGCTCGTTGTGCAGCTGAATCGAGTGAAGTATATAATGTTTCACCAGCAGCAGGAAAATGACGTTTGAAGAGCCAAAACGCTCTGCAAAAGGTTATAAGTAAAAAAAAAATATTGAAAAAACAAAAAATAGAATCCTACCTCCTGCAATTGCTACGAGCTGTATTATCTGCATCTGAACATCCTTTTTTTATTGCATCTTTAACAGCAGCTAATTGCTTCTCTATAGCTGGCGCACTCCAACTTTCCAATAAAGAACACAGTATGTCACTGAAATAATTTAATATTAAAACAAATTTATTTTTTATCTTTATGAATGCAAACAGAATTAATGAAATCGGTCTGAAAATACCTGAGAGTTGAACGAATTTCTTTGGCTTTCGAAGTTGTCATATTTTGGGTAATGATCGGTATCAATCGAGGAGAATGTACATATCGAACCACATATTTTATACTCAGCGTTCCTGCTGAAGATATGACCTAAAATTGACACATCATTATTTTAAAATTTGATAAGCTACATATGTATTTTGATCCACATAAATGAAAAAAAAAACTCACTTTTGCAGAATTTGGTATGAGATTAATAAGCTCAGCTATTATATACAAAGAAAATTGGTCTAGTTTATTTTTTAAAGTTTTTGCCATAAATGCTATTGTAATACAAGCTTCTCTAACCACCTGTGAAAAAATAAGGATATTAAACAAATATCAAATGCAGAAACAAATGATGTATGATGAAATATTTACTTGACTTCTCAATTCTTTAATAACAACTAAAAAAGGTACTCCCATTTCTTTCAATTGTGCCGTAAACTCCGTTGGATATTGAGTATGTGCGCTCGCTATTAGTACAGCTCGAATTTTTTTCAACTTATAATAAAAAAAAATCATTGAAAAATTGAACTATAATGATAAAACTATTATATTTTAAAATTGCAATACCGCATCTATTCTTTTCTCCCAGTCAGCATTTCGATCACCAATAACTGTAGCAGAAAGCCTACATATATCATCCAGGTCTCTAGCACTATATAAGGCTATCGAAGGTACTGATAAGAATTGTGCTTCAAATACTTCAGGAGTAACGCTACCAGCAGCAGCATCGACTAAAAAAAACATGAATATATAGTAAATAAATTGAAAAGTTGATCAAAAAAGCCTGGCGATGTCAGAATTACAGTTGATATGTCAAATTCTCAGGATTTATTAAATTAGTGAAATTAGGAATCAATAAACTTTTTCTCGTAAAGTAAAAATTTAATCAATTAATTTATTATTTCTTTTTATCTAAAAGAGTCATATAAAGTAATCGAATACAGCTTAAAGATCCCTTTGTTAAAATGAAAAAAATAACAAAAATTCAATGATAAAAATAAATTAAGAAATAAGAAAAATGAAAAAAAAAATTGTAGAAAAATTCATGCATTAACTTGATGATCAAGCAAAATCAAACAAAAAATAAACATCCACAATAACGAAGAAAATAATGTATGGTTTATTTCATTTATCAGCGCAGACCAGGATATTTCGAATAACATCAATAAAAAAAATACAACTCTAAATATATTTTCAAAATAATGACAGACCACTCCCAAGTCTGGGTGGAGGAGCGGGCTTCCTGGTACTGCAGCCAGAAGAGGCACTGTACAAGGAGACCATAGATTGATATCCACTACTCGCGGTACTTAAGGCAGTGTTTGCTCTTCGGCCAATGTCCATTCCTATATTATGAGATGATGATTTAAATAGTTAGTTTGGGGTTAAAATATGATGACTCCGTGTCACAACAAACCTTTCATTCATTTAAGTGATAAATATGTGAATTATTTTATTATAATAAAATGCAATTAACAGAATAGATTAGTCTTAGACATAAACTGATCTAGCATTAAAAAATATTTGAATTTAAATTCAGATTTATCGAGTGAAAAATTATTAAAAGGATTAATTATCGATTTTCAGTTAGTCTCCATACTATAGAATTGTCCTCTTCGATTCATTACGCTAACAAAATACAACAGGAATCAATTCTAAAGCATTACTCACAATAATATTGAGTGTAGAAAATTTGGAAATATTTAAAAACAATCATGCAAGCGAATACAACATATACATATACATATGTTTGTAGAAACCAACCAATTTTAAAAATAGATAATAAAAAGCAGTTTTTTATATGATGAAATGCTTTTCAAAGTTAAGCGACATTCACAGTACTTGTAGAAGCTCTCAGTATGAAAATCAAATCAAAATTGTGAAAAAACATACCTCCGATATTGCAATTATTAGAATCCGCTGGTCTTTTGGCAGATGTAGGAATACTAAACGTTCTTTTGACTGGCTTTGCAGGCTTAATTAGATTATCCAATTCATCATTACTGTTAGCAGCACCTAAGAATGATAATGATAATTAAAACATTGATTAAAAAATCACTGAAATTCAATATTCAATTTCTTACTTGGTGTACTAGCGGTGGGTAACAAAAGACCAGCTGCCATAGCTTCATCAAATTTGAGTTCCAGAGCAGCAAGTTTGTTTGCGGGCATATCGATTTTTTTGAGATCTAACCTCAATTTTTCTCCTGAAATATGAATTAAAATTTAGAAGGAAGTATGTAAGAAATTCAGAGTAAATTTATAGAAAAAAGGTAATACTGACCAACATGCTTATACATTTCCACTAAAGTCGATGATGCTTGATCTCTGACAGCTGCATTTGGATCACCGAGCAAGTTGACAATGATGGGAGTGATAGTTTTCAATTGTAGATCTTGACATCCTTGTCTATCATAAAACAAAAATATTTAATTGTATATTTATGAGTAAAAAAATACCGTATTGTTATCAAATGCAATTAAAAAGGGGAACTTACTCGTTCAAAGCAGTTAAAAGGCATCGTAGCGCCTCTTCTCTCATATTGGCATTTTTGTGCTTGAATGCAGCACTTAGACGAGAAACTAAAGAAGTTGCCGATAAAGATCCGCTAGACCACATGGCCGATAGAGCTGTCCGAGCGGCGGCTCTTACTCCTTCTTTTGAATCTCCTAATCTGATATTGAAAAAAAAATGTACTTTAATCGGTGAAAACAAAGGATTTCCATCACAATATGAAAATTTGCATTTACCTATCGATGACATGAGGCAGTACATTAGGTGTGTATGCACTAAAGTCAGCACCTATTCTATTGATTAAAGCAGTAAGCACCTCCAAACCATTTTGTGACACCTAAAACAGATTTTGATGTAAATATTTTCATTTGGCACTCAATAGTTGGAAATAGAAATAAGAACAAAACAAGTAAGCATCGAACAATAGATTATTACAAGAGGATACAATCTTCATGCTCAATTAGATCTTATATTGTTGAGCAAAGGCACTCCTTTATAAGACTTATGAAAAAAAAGTTTGAAAAATTATACTTAATTACAAATGTTAAAAAAAAAAATTATCGTATAAAAATGAAAGGTGAACCAGATGGAAATGTGTTTCGAAAAATATTAATTCATATCTATACCATATGTTCATAATATTTTGGTGGAATTTCTAATTCAACTTCATCAAAGAATTCCGTATCTAATTGTAAGTAATTTTGATCCATAATTACAAATAATAAGAAAAAATGGACTTTGATAGGATACAGAGATGTTAACTTCAATACAGACCGGATCGGACTAAAATTCAAGATCGACAAAATGGGAGAGGCAAAAAGAATGACCTATATATTTAATCATGTGTTAATACAATGGGCACTTAAGTTATTCATCAATCAAATTGAAACAATGATTTAAATGACAATTCAAAACTGTAACGATCTGTTTTCAAGCGAATTACTTGCAGTATATCTTTACTAATAATTCATTTTAAGCATGAACTTGGAAAAAAAAACTGATTTAAAATGAAATAACCAAAGGATGATGTATGACAATTAAAAATCTATGAATCAGTTTTAAAAGTGTCATTCTTGAATGTGGAATATTTGTTCTTTTTTTAAAAAAATCGCTATTTCACCTTAAGAGATAAGTGAGAATATAATAAAAATTTGATAAGACCGAAACCGCAAAGTATTATACATAACAGAACAACGATTGCTCATAGAAGCAGATAATAGATTAATAGCGATTCTTTTGTTTTTTCCTAAAGAAATGAAACGGAGAGAAGTTCGTAATTAACGGACGACATCTCGAGGAACCGACCCAAAACAAACCACCGGACGACACGGCTGCAGCTCGGAGCCGGAAACCTCGAGGTGGAGCGTCCGAGATGCACAGATCGTCTCCTCGGACCGTCCAGAGGCACACAGACAGATCGGGCAAGAAAAGGCGCGATACGGTGGGTGTGATCTTCGACGCCCACTCGACTTCGACGATCCTCGACCGACGGTCGGTCGACTTTCGACAAACTTACACCGCCTCGAGCGAGGGAGTTCGGGGCTGAAAAGGGGGTGCGAGGGTGCCCCGATTGTGAACGTCCGTCGGAAGCTGGAGTATGCGAGGGTGACGTCAGATGTTGTGATTGTCGCGACGGTCGATTTTCGCCGGGTGCTCGCGGCACCGCGCCATATACAGAGCGGTCGTTCGGCCGTTTATGGTTTCGAGCCAAAACGAGCCTTGAACGCATTCGATTGCCGAGCGAGAGGTGCGCTCCAATTAAAGGCGAGCCGCGGAATTAGGTGAATCTCTCCGGTCAACTGCGAGGAGTATGAAGACGGAGGAGGCGATTGATGGACGATGGGCCGAAAGGACGCGCCTCGTTAGGTCGAAGTCGTAAAAAAATTTACTCGAATATTGAATATTCGCTCGACTAATTTACGCAGTTTCTCGAGTCTTCTCGGCGGACGTCAGAATTACGGTTTACGAAAAGCGTTGAAATTTGATAACACCAGTAACGCAGTCCGAGAAAACGCAATTAAACGTAAACACATACGTCATACGTATGCAGATTCGTCGTTGACGAAATATTCGATGTAAATTCGAGATAAATCGAAAATATTTCGATCGTTTCGCCAACCCTGCATGAACAGGAATACGCCAACCCGAGAATTGAAATTTATTTATTTTCGATCGATTGATACAATTAGGGTTACGCCGAAAAAATCCGAAAAAAAAATCGTCAGATGAATAAGAAATCCAGTCACATTTTCTCAAACGACTAAAATTAGGAATCCGAACCAGTATCTGAACCGAAAACTTAAAAAAAGATCTTTTCGCAGCAAACGATTCGACCCTGCGTGGAATTTTTCGCGACCTTAGAGAATTCGAATGCACTCTCGATTTTCGAGAAAACGCACATATAAATTACACGCGCGACATTAAAACCTACGTAGGTATATCTACATTTGATATTTTTCCTTCGACCGAGCGTACTCGCTTGTGTACGTATCGAATTTTCGCCGCGTTCATTTATTACATCACGGTTTCGCATGTCACAGTGTTATTTTAAAATTCGGTCCCTTGCAAGCGAAGCGGTTTCGGTTCAAGGATAATGAAAGAAAAACGGTCTCTAACGAGCGTACGCCACCGTGGAAAAAAAAATGAGACAATACGAAGAGTCGGAGATTCGCAAAGGTTAATGGGCCAGATGAATTTCTAATTTCGCAAAGTAAAACGGCGAAAAAGAGTGAACACGAAAGCTAAAAACGTTCGTCTATTGATCTTAATTCTTTTTTGTATCAGTATTAACTCTTTCCTCTCGTTTTTTTTTTGTAAATTTCTAGTTTTTACTACATTTTATAGATCGTATGGATTGCTATAGTGTCTATAAATTATATTGAAAACTTACATACAATCAGATAATTCAAGTGGCCACATTCTTAACAAATCGCAAAAATAATTAATCGAAAAAGTAATGTGTCAACTAAGGAGTAGAATTCAAAATCTATTTAGCGACATAATGTCAGCTAACGAGTGGAAAGAATTAAATAAATAAACACAAATTGATTTGAAAATCGAAAGAATTAAAGCCTGATAAGATCAACCTACATATTTACGACTGATTTTCCAATCTTTGGTTAACAATAATCACTAATAACGTCAAATTCTATAAGATAAAAAAACATTGAGTTATGATTAAGAAGTACAAAATAATAAAAAAAACTGGCATTAAACTCGAATAAAAACTAATTATGAGAAAACAATGTTTACAAATTGGATAGGAAAATCAATTAAAATTACATTTTGAAAAATATGAGATGTGATAAATTAAAGTTTCATCTTTATGTTATATTTTATGATCATCACGATTATCATTCAAAAAGTTATGATGACAATGCTTGCATGTCAGATATTCACATATGAGAGGAAATGTTAATAAATGTTGATGATGGAAAAAAAAATATTCACTGCAGTTTCACAATGTAAAAAAAAAAAAGAAAGGACAGGAAAATCAGAATTGTCTATAAAAAGTACCTAATAATAACATCTTAATGTTAATTTCCGCAAAAAATCTAAAAGCATAAATTTTATCACCAGTGTTTACATAGATAAGTAACATAAATATGAATGCACAATAAAAAATATTCAATACAAACAAACATGAAATTTTATATAGCAGAGTTATTGAATTTTAACAAATGTATAAAGATAATAGGGAATTTCAATATAGTAATTTGGCAGATCAATGGAGGAAACAAATTCGAAAACCCCACTTTTTTTGTAGAAAGATGGTGTGATTATCTGCACAATCGTAAAGAAATTCTCACGGTCAGTGATGAACAATGAGAACCACCCTATTAATATTCAAACACATGTTTCTTGGTGTCTGTTTTCAGACCATGTCATTAATTGTACATGTCATGCCCTTTTCATATATCAGTTACAGTTCACATATTTCTTTCAAATATTCAAAAAATAAAGATGAAAACTCAACGAGCCGATCTTCACACTGCTTAAGTTAACTAAACATAGAGTTACAATCAGTCCTGAGTACAAACATTTAGAAATTGGAAGTGAGAATCTATTGTAAATGTAAAATCGGTCTTTACCTTGAAATTTCCTCCGTTGACCCAAGGCAGAAGTCCGTCGACCAGTTGCCCCATGTCCTCGCAGCACAGATCGTTGTTGATATTGCCGAGGAAGGCCAGCAAGTCTTCTCCCAGCTGCTGACGCGTGCGGATATCCTGACGCGCCAGCAGCGGTACGAAGCCGTCTAGATTTGTCGGACGTAAATACGACATCGTGATTCTGCCGACAAAAAAAAAAAAATTCAAATCACAGAAAGAACGATTGTCATCGCAATGCAAGGAGTTAGGAGCAATTGACCCAAATAACTTTAGAATTTAAACAGGAACACAAGTCTGACAAGGATTGTAGAGAAAATTTTGATTGGTGAGATCATGTGTGTGGCGTAATTGACAGGTTCATCTACTTCTGGACGGCAAATATGATTTATTATATTAAGTAAGCTCGAGTTGAAATTTACAGTTTATACCTATCTTTTCATGTGTATTTTAATTTAGTAGTATTGACAGTAATTGTTGAAAAATAAATGACATCTTTATTGAGTTATGTATTTATGGCACTAGAGCAAATATTTAGGGATCAAGTTAACAAATTTGGTGATTAGATAATAATAGTTATAAGTATTGGAGATTTGAGAATTACAGGCTAGAATTGCGAGATAGGATAGTGACTGATAAAAATGTTTACAAATTGTAGTTAAGATTTTCTACTAATACTTACATCTTTTATTGTCGTTTTCCTGGATTAAGTTATCAAAATTTTCGACGTTCGTAACTTTATAGATGACTTCTCGAAATGTTTCATTTCTTAGGTAGAGTTTTCAAAAAATCGACGTTCACAGCACAACTTGTTTTGTATAATTTTCACACGAACGTTACACGTTTTAAACATTCATTTTTGCGGTGCAGGTTGATTTTGTTAACGAACGACACTTTTCACGCCGGAGAAGAAACTCTGGAAACGAAAAGAAAATTACATAGGGTGATCGATCGTATGATGGTTTTAAATTGATACGAATTCAACGCGATCGAATGCAACACAATCAAAGTGTGCAATAGTGAAGAAGAAAAATAATTCATCTACAAATATGAGTACCTAATCGTATAAATATGAATACTTGACAGATAGACGGGCGTTAAAACGCGACTAGATCAAAAATAAGGCGAGGTCGGAACGTAAATCTGCCGCGAATCGGGTGAGGTTAGATCTCTTGTAAATATTTCTCAGTTTTCGATCGCTAAACAAGAAACTGGCTCATTATTGTAATCTTGCCGGAAAAATATTCGTACAAATATGCCAAGACGAACGAACGGATCGATATTGTCGACGAACTGTCGATATATTTTGACGGTCGTGACGAAATTTTGCAAAAAAAATACAAAAAAATACGAAAATGTAAAATGGCAAATCTCACATCTTCGAGCCTGGACTGCACAATAATACGGTGCGCGCGTTCGTCCGATAGCGAGACGAACTTGCGA
Source organism: Cheumatopsyche charites (assembly GCA_024721215.1). Taxonomy (NCBI): domain Eukaryota; kingdom Metazoa; phylum Arthropoda; class Insecta; order Trichoptera; family Hydropsychidae; genus Cheumatopsyche; species Cheumatopsyche charites. Next base: position 8,813,891 of record CM045580.1, read on the forward strand.
AATCGGAACGCGAATCGATCGTGAGTCACTTCGGGGGAATCGAACGGAGGACGAAAGGCGAACGACGAAAAACGAAGGACGAAATACGAAAGATGAAAGACGAGGGGCGGAGTCGCTTCTGGTCGACGGCGCGGACGCCGAGCGCCCTCCGATATCGACTCACCGACGCTCGGGGGGAGATCGACTCGGTCGGGTCGGTGCACCCTATTTCGGGAACGGTCCGAGACTCGGAGTCGGGAATCGACGGTCGGGAGTCAGGAGTCGGGCGCACCCGATACTCGACACTCGACACTCGACACCGGCCGCCGATGCTGCCAACGCCGCCACTGCCGCCACTGCCGCCACCGCCGCCGCTCGAATTTCAAACCCTTTTCGTTTCGTTTCAACGAAAAAATCGTTTGAAAAAATGCGCTCTCGAGCGTTTCGCGGACGTCGCAAAACGGAAACGATTCGATCGCGGACGAGACGCGATCTTCGAGACGACGGGACTCGTCGTTTCGAATTCGATTCGATCGGATCGGATCGGCGCGCGTTTCGCGCCCGACGCTCGTGACGCGAAGTCTCGGACCTATCGAAAGAGGGAGACGCGCGTCGCGCGCGAAGAATCGAACGATCGTTCGTCTCTTTCTTTTGACGTCTCAGAACCGTGTTTCAGCTTTTTGACGAATATTAAATTTTTAGAGTGCGAACGAGAGAGCCAGAAAGAGGGGAAAGAGGGGGCGCGCGACCGCGCATCGACATATCGCATTCACACACAGAATTGAATAGTCGTTCGTCTCTTTCTAACGGCGTCTCAGACGGATGCGCGCCGGCCATCAATTTATTTATCGATAGCGTCGCGCGGCGAAAAGGCGCGTCGTTCGCGGCGAAAGAGCGAATAATCGAAGGCAAGGCAGGCACGAATTCCCTTCGAGTGTGAGTGAGCGGGCGCGCGTCGGAGGCGGCGTCCGAGGGGCGCGAGTCGTCGGCAGGGAGTAGGGAGTCGCGAGTCGGGTGCGGCGCCCTTCGTCTTGGGTCCGGGAGTAGAAGCTCACGCCCACCATGGCCGAGGAGCCGGACATCCTCATGCTGGAGCAAAGACATCCTCACCCTCACCCCAACCCCGACGACCAACAGCCGCAGACGAGCGCCGAGGATGCCGAACACGGTTCGTTCTCTATCTATGCACGTACGTAGGTACGTACTTTTCTATATGCGCTCCCATTAACGCTCATCTTTCGCTCTTTCAGACAAGGACCGCGACGACAAGAATGACGTGAGTTCGAGCTCCGAGTTCCGAGTTCGCCGCCCTAATTCGATTACCGATGAGCTACTTTCTTCGTTTGTTTGTTTGTCGCGATTCGACGTCGAAACCGCAGACCGCCGAATCGCATCGACGTTTGCAATTTTTTATATGCGTACTCGCCGACGTCAAAAAAAGCGTAATATATTCGTATCCGTAGCGATGTTTCGACGTTTTCCACTCCACGGGCGATTCCGAAACGTTTTAAAAATATATCGAATCCCTCGATAGTAGAGAAATTCTGGCCGGTCGACCTAGACCAAAAATACATTTAGATGAACGTTCTAAAACAAAAATATTCAAATACGGCATGTCCCCGCGACGAGCGGCCCCGCCGCAGCGCTCAGGATCTCAGGACCCTATGGTGCATCACTTTTTTCATTTTTCATCATCAAACATCAAAAGAGAGTTTTCATTTTCTAAATTGAACTAATTGCCGACGATACATTCGTACTCTTATCAAACTTATCAACTCAGAAATTTATATTCATCGTTATTTTTTTTAAATTCACAGATTGAGGACCAACCATGACTACGGTCAATTAACTAAAGCAGTTAAAAAACCGGCTCTAAACTTTAAAAGTTTGAATCTTACGTAAAAAAATAATCCCAAATTTTTAAGATGTCAATTTATTGTGTGTTAATTAAATAAAATCGCTACCGCTATTTTTTCGTTTTGTCAATTCTCCTATCTTTGTATCGATAATCTTTTAAATCTCAAAATAATAAAATACATCAAAATTTTAATATCCGTCTCAACACAACTTATATTTCATCCGGTAAAAATTTTTTAACAAATGTTAAATTTGAATTAACGTTTAAAAAAAAACTTTAAATTTCTTATACTATGAAATTAGTGACACAAATAATTTGTAATTCTATGAAATGTTATTAAATTATCCAAAAATACAATTTTATCAGTTGCAGTTGAACAATCAAACAATAATATTGTAGCTCATTTGTATTTATATATAAATTTCTACATTTTATTAAATTATTATCAATATTTTGACCTATTTTCAATCATCACAAACAGATCCACAAGTCAGATAGAAAAATTGGTCACCGACGGGTCGGCGTCGGTGGAGAGATCACTTATAAAAAAATTCAAACGACGCAAATTATGGGATCCATTCAACTCGGTAAGAATTTTATTTCCCGTTTGATTTTCTGATAAAATTTATATTTTGAAAAATTATTAAATGCATACTGTAAATAACCTCTTATCTTAAACAACTGAGGCAATAGTGGTTAAACAATCACTTTACCGTCGCTATATAATTTCACATTTTTCCATTATTATATACCGATTACATTGCCTATGAATATTTTGTAATTATTTCTCTTTTTGATTAGGAATCCAACATGCTGTCGGAGGACTTGCATCAAAACCTGAACGAGATTTATTAATGCAAGACTTTATGACGGTAGAAACGACAAATTTTCCCCATGAAGGTAGCAATCATACGCCGGCTCATCACTATTCTGAATTTCGATTTAAGACATACGCACCTATAGCATTTCGCTACTTCAGGGACCTCTTCGGCATACAGCCTGATGATTTTTTGGTGAATCTCTGTTTTTTTTTTTTTTTTTTAAGTGTTGGTATTATTCATTTTATTCAATACCTTATTCCATATTTTTGTATTATCATTTCAGATGTCTATGTGTAGTTCACCTCTTCGAGAACTGAGTAATCCTGGAGCTAGTGGTAGTATATTTTATTTGACCGACGACGATGAATTTATAATTAAAACCGTACAACATAAAGAGGGAGAGTTTTTGCAGAAGTTGTTACCGGGATATTATATGAATCTCAATCAGGTATTGTTTCATTTACAACTTGAGATTTTTTTTGCAAAAATCATACCTAAATATATATATATATATATTTTTTCTTTCTTAGAATCCTAGAACCTTGCTGCCAAAGTTCTTCGGTCTTTATTGTTATCAATGCAATAGTAAAAACGTTAGACTAGTAGCTATGAATAACTTGCTTCCTTCGGTCGTGAAACTCCACCAGAAATATGATCTCAAAGGTTCAACGTATAAGCGAAAAGCATCTAAATCTGAAAGAAGCAAAAAATCTCCGACTTACAAAGATTTAGATTTCATGGAGCATCATCCGATGGGTCTTTTTCTTGAAGCGGATACTCATGGTGCACTAGTCAAAACGATACAGCGGGACTGTCGAGTTTTGGAAAGCTTTAAGGTATTATGGAATGTCAAACGATTTATTAAACTCATAGCTGTTTATTAAATCGGATTATTTATGATCAATTAGATTATGGACTATTCTCTGCTAGTGGGTGTACATAACTTAGATAAGGCACAGAGGGAAAAAAATGAAGAAAGAATTGCAAATGCATCGGGTGAAGGAAAAACAGACGATGAAGGTGCAGTTGGAGAACGCTCAGCTCTCACAAGGACTAGGTAGAGTATTTTTCATTTTCGTTATAAGAAACTGACATCTCTTTATACGACTACGAAATAAGCTAAGGAAATCAAGTAACATTATTTCTGTTGAAATTGAGTTAAGTTCAGAAATTATTTCTATATTTGTTCATGTATTTGCTGGCAAAAGGATATTAATGATTTCGGAATCTGTGCTGAGATATATCATCAAATCACTTGTGTTCTTCCCAATATATGAATTTAAGTACATACTCAACATTGGGCATATTTTTTCAAAATCACCGCCATATCATTTGATTCCCTTGGTCTATTTCGTCATCGAATGTATTTTCCATTCAAAGTAAAAATTATTTACTTATTAAATAATGTAAGCCGTTATATGACTGAAAAAAGAGAGCATCCTTGTTATGTTCTTTTTATTTCAGTAATTATTGTCCTTATAGTTAGTTTAGAAGCTCATTATTGATTATAGCTATCTGAACAATGGTATTTTGATAGTAGTATTTTGCTTGTTGGTATATATGAAAGTAAATATAATTTTGGGACTTTGCTTTTATTTTATACCCGCATTTGCAGATCTGAACAAAAGACGAAGGAGGATTTCAGCAATCAAGTCCGGAGAACACAGTATGTTTTACAACGTATGGGTGTATTATTGTGATTAGAATGAGAAATGTGATGTGATTAGTTGAGCAGTTGACTTTTAACATAGTAACTAACATCGTAAAATTTTGTTTGGAAAACTTTTTCGTCAAATATTTGAAACTTTTTTGTCCAGTTAAAATTTTCGTTTCATTTTTTTTTTCAATTTTGTTCACTATGAAGCACCCATTCTTTTAATTGAATTGATTGAAATGTGTTATACAGATAATAATATTGATTTTAAGTTGCAAGAATTTTATAACTATCCATTCACTAAAATTCCATTTGAGTTTGTTGTTTTCTTTATACATTTTCCACTGCAAAACATCACTATAGCCTATTGGGTTATAACGCATATTTTAATAGTGAAGAATTATCTCTAACTTTTTGTAGATTTTTATTCACAACATATATATATATATATATATATATATAGGGAAATCTTAAATCCACCCTAGTAAATCTTAAATCCACCCTAGCGACAGTGGCGCCACCGGTGGCTAATTGTCAAAACCGACCCAACTGTCAAACTAATTTTGTTTGTTCCAAGAGATTATTATATTATAATATAGTTAATGATTTATCATTATGTTTCAACAGTAATTATTGAAATTGAAAAACTTTTGGTGTCTCACTTGATTTAATAATGATTTATTGATTCCAATGATATAATGATCAATTCACTAGATTCCTCCCAAAGTTCATAAGTATATTTCAGATATAAAATGAGATTTTAGCGAGGAATGAGTATATTAGAAGCTAAGAGTGAACCAAAGTGAAATATAACATATATGTTATGTTTCACTTCACCAAGTGCTCCGCTGTTTTGAAGTGTAGGAATATATATTCCTACACGATCACACTTCAAATCAGCAGCTTGGTTTCATCCGATTTTGCATTTAAAACGCAGTATCCTATGAAAAGCACATTTTTTAACAATTTCCAGAAGCAATTTGAACGATCGGTAGGTAATTTCTAGGATCTATGCAAAAATCAGCCACTAGGGGCGCTAGTATTTGACAGTTGGGTCGGTTTCGACAATTAGCCACCAGTGGCGCCACTGTCGCTAGGGTGGATTTAAGATTTACTAGGGTGGATTTAAGATTTCCCTATATATATATATATATATATATAATATTTTTTTATTTTTTCTCTCTGATAGATTTATATTTCAATATGTATTTAGTTGAAGTTTTATTATTTTAGAAAACACAAATGATTGTCCTTTCAACTGATGTATTTAGCGATTTACAGGCATTTTTCAGTCTTGTGATTTTTTTTTTTTTTTTACTTAAAAATGAATGTGTAACCATAAATATTAGAAATTTCAGTTGTGTTGTATTTTCATTAAATATTATGTTTATAATGTTTTTCTAACATTTTAGAATTGACAATTTGTTTTTTTTTTATTTGGTCTTTATGTATGTATTGACTTTTATTGTTTTTCAGATCCATCAACCGACAACGATTAGTGGCTCATTCAACGGCGATGGAAAGTATTCAAGCTGAAAGCGAACCGATAGATGAAGAAGAAGACGTACCGTAAGTGAAGTCATTCACATTAGATTTGGTATTTGTGTGAATGTAATCGGTCATAATATGATTTCAGTTCTGGTGGGATTCCAGCAAGAAATGCTCAAGGTGAAAGACTATTGCTTTTCATAGGAGTTATAGATATTCTTCAATCTTATCGGTTTCGAAAAAAACTGGAACACACGTGGAAATCTATGATTCACGATGGAGTATGTAGCAAATGATTTGTTTGATATTTTTACGAATTTTACTTTTATTAATTCTCATTTGCCTCTTACAGGACACGGTTTCAGTGCACAGGCCGAGTTTTTATGCTCAACGTTTCCAGGATTTCATGGCTAAGAAAGTGTTTATGAAAATAACATCTCGTAAGTGATTTTAATATTTGTTTCTTTACTAACATTGATTATTACGAATACTTGTTTCTTTTTTGTCTTAATATAGCAAAAAGTAAATGGCTTGTATTAATAGCTGAAGTTTTAATTCAATCGATTTGGTTATTCATTCGTGTACCGGAATTATTATTCAAATTATTATTATTATTATTATTCAAATGCTTTCATCTCATGATATAACAGATGTATTAATTTCTTTATGAATCTTGTTTTTCATCATTTGCATTTCAAATATAATATATTAAAAGTATTTCATGTTGCCAGTTTTCATTTCTATTCTGAAACATCAAATTATCGATTATTTAAAAATGAAAAAAAAAAAACAGTTAATAACATGTAACTATTGGCTGATCATTTTATTGTTGAATATACCTTAGTTAAATCATTTTTGCTAGTATATTTTCAATATTAACATATACATTCACGTAAATTTGATAACATATTTGAATTTTTTTTAGAAAAAGTGTGTTTATTTGAAAATAAAAATCATTACTTGTCTGTTATCCTAGTACTTCTTACGTATTTATAGTTGACCTACCGGAAATTAAAGGCAACCATCGGAAGTTCCGCACCCTTGTGACCAGCTATATAGGTAAAATTAGAGAATTAAAAATTAGTTGAAGTTATGTGCACGTCAGTCTTTTTTTGTTGAAAGTTTAATTTTTTGTGTTTTTGTTTGTTGATTTTGACTTTTTCGCATCACTTAGCTTTGGATGCTAAACAATATGTTTCGCTCTGATTTACAATTTATGAGAAGACAATAATCATTAATTATAAAACTAACCTGTAAACTTTTTTAAATAATGAATCATAAAGATCATCATAGTCACGAAAGACTAGATAAAACATGATGTTATTTGTATTATAGATGAAAATATTACATTCATATCCAACATTTGTGAGTCAATTTATAAAATTAGTGCCTTATGCATTTTGTGTATAATGAAATAATCTCAATTCAAATTAGATATGTACTTATAATAAAACATTTTTCCTGATCGTTACAAACAGTTTTGATAAAAATTGTAAGGAACATCCATTTTTAAAATTCTTTTTTTTTTATGTAGATTGTTGTGAATATTTTTTTTATATTTATGCATGCTTAATAAATTATATACTGGCAGTGAAAAGATGCTGAGAGCACAAAATAAAAAATATTGAAAACACTCTTATATGCTAGCACTTTACTTCACAATACATACATCCGTCCTACCCCATTTATGCGGTTTTACTTTTGTATGGTAATGAAAATGATTTTTCTTAATACCTACTATTTGTGTATTTTTATTAGAAGATTTCAGGAAAATCTTTTGAAAGTACCTATATGAAACTTGCTCAGTAACAATAGAAAATAATATTTTGTCTATTTTTTGACCAGACTTAGTATGAAGATAGACTTTAATAGTCGATTTCTTCTCAAAGTAATTTTTCTAAATGAACGATTTTTTGTAATAATGAAAATTTCACTTATAATTTTTTATTTTAATATAATAAATGCCATGATTTACCTTTTTTTCCATTTAAAGGTACTTTGAAATAGTACCAATGTACTGTCCCGTCCTAATTAAAGGATCCTATCCTGTGAGTTTTTGTTAAATACTAGTTTTTTTTTTTTTTTTTTTACGTAAAGTTAAAGTGTCTACCATGTAAGTGGGGGGATTAGTGTACAAACCTACCTATGTATGTACATATAAGTAAGATACATATGATGAATTGTGTGTATCAGAGGCTTCTTTATTGCTCATTGTTAGTGCTGCAGTACCTTCTCACCATTCACCATTTTTATAGTGATTTTGACTGCTATTTGATTTTTTGTTTACAATTATTATTTTCATTAAATGAGATTATTCTATTGTCATATTTAGTGTTAATATGAACAGAGATTTTTATGCATGTTAGATTTTATGAATTTGATATATAAATTTAAATATTTATTGTTTCTTAGGTATTTCATGAATAAAAATATAATTTTTTTTTCAATTTCAAAGGAGGATGTGAAATAACGGACTCTTGCACTCAACAGATTTAAAATATATTTCGATTGATAAATGTTAGTAATCTCATGATTTTTTACTATGAAAACATTCACCATATATTTAGAGTTTTCATGGTAAATCGATTTTAAATCATTTCATTTTCATACAAATTTTATTCGTGGGCAAATCAAATCTATGGATGAGAACTATTTTTTTCACAAATTACATTGATTTTGGAGTCGAATGTGATCTTAGCAATATTTTAGGATCATAATGATTATATTATTATCAGATTCAAATTTGTTGAAGGGGGAGTCCACTCGCCATAGAGAGTTCCACATTGTCTTTTGGGTACTTGTTGAGTTAAAGCGATTATCTTGTTAAAAACTTTTGTGCAGTTTTGAAACTAGCAATTCCCTTGTTTGTACCATGATTTATACAGTACACTCAATTATCCATGCCTGAAAATATTTTTTCAATTAAATTTATCACAAAAAAAACGTCACATTGTCATTTCGATATTTATAGCCCATATTTGTCAGTTTCTACTTGACACAATCTTTGTACCCTGTTAACTATTATGTGTTGTGGAAATGCATCAGGAACTCATAAAATGAAATTTTTGGTGATTCGAAAATAAAACAAAAATTAATAATTTTGGAAAACTGAAACAAAAAATCTTCTCGTGAATTATTCATCAATAAAAGGTGGATGGATGAACGGAAAATTTTTCAAAGGTTGATTTAAAAAGAAATGGGTTCCAGAGGTTCAATCATTTTTAAAAAATAAGGGATTGCTTTAGAAAGCAGTTTTGTTATAAATAATGCTTCTTCTCATACAAATGAAATCATATTGAAGACAAACGATGGACTTGCGGTAGCAAAATTTTTGCCCTCTAATGTTACATCTTTGATACGACCCATGGACCAAGGTGTTATATCATCAATGAAATGTTTTTATCATCAAAAACTTATCGAAAAAAATGCCAATATTAAACACTATACATATAATAGCACAATCTTGGTCAAAAGTAAAGTATAATATAAATATTATATTTCTACTTATCCGGTTTTTGTTCTTGATAAATGTTGATATACTAGTGATCAGCTCGTTGAAAATATCAACGCACATGTGGTTAGAAAAACATAATTTTATGTGAAAGTATTTTTTGTAATGTAGAACTAGCATAAGATTTGCACCAAAATTGCTTATAACCCGAGGTCGCCGCTCAGACAGCTAACGGTTGTCAGTGCAGATTGTCATTTTTCAATATCACCACTCATCGCAAGTTGCTGCATATGTATAGAAGTCACCGAAAATTCGATTGGATAATTGTTTTGTCATAGTTTTTGATGATATTATGTTAGAAAATAAAATAAAAATTTGTTGATGCAGATTATTCATGTTTTTCGGTATATGTGTCTATCCTCCCTAGTATTAGCATGGATGATCGAGAATGTACTGTTAATAGCTTTCAAAGATTTCTCTGGATATATTTATGTCAGTTCTTTTTGACCACATTTATATTATTGCGCTTGATTAGAAGCACAGTGTATGTATGAAAATTAAATAAATGCTTTTCTTTCTCGTGCTGAAAATAATACTAATGGATTGGAATTCATCCATGGAGGGTTTAGTAAGTAGTCATATTGTAACTGGTTTAATTAAATGTTATAGATGTTTTCATTGTTTAATTTGTTTCAGTATTTACAAATATCAATTATTTTATGTGTGATATTTTGGTTCAAAAATATTTAAACATACTCTTATTTAGTTAAAAATCAATACATATCAAGTTTTCTATTGCGAAATTTCTGCATGATATTTCAAATTCAGTTTTCATCATCATTCATTTTCTATATTTTTAGTTATACAAATATTCATAAATCTGAAAAATATTTTGAATTATGAATCAGCATATTCTAAATTTTGATTCACATCACATGCTGTCACATATTTTACATATAAAATCTAATAATTTACTGTTAAAAATCCATATGAGTGACAAAAGGCAGAAATGGACATATGACAAATGTAAGTGCATCTATCTTTTGTCACGCACCTAAATTTTTGACAGTTCATATTGGAGAATTGGCTATATTTGGTGTGTAAAGTTGAATTGTCATAGTATTCGAATTCACATTAAATTTATTTAGAATATGAGAAATTGTATTAGTATTAGCGCTCCAGGAGAAAATATTCATAAATAGTAAAAACTCATAAAACTTCACTTTCAAAATATAATGATTTTGTTTTTTATTGATGTAATAACATAAATAAAAAACTTAGCGCTGTAGGAGAAATATTTTTCAGATATAAAATACTCACAATCAGCCACAGACTTACATGATCAGTGTTTTCCAAACGAAAGCCATTTGTGTGAAACCAACTAAGTTTGAGACCAAAGAGACATACTAAGTGTTTTCGTTCTGATAGCTTTCATTGCTTTTGTCTGGAAACACTGACAACGTAAGAACAGGACTTAGTACTATTGATTATTTCTATATCATCAATAAAAATATGTTTTTGGTGCTCCTTTTGGACTATTTCCAATGCACTGCTTACTATACTTCACCACTTCGGACCAGTCCTAAACTTTATATCTACTTATGTTTGAAACAAATAAAGTAACACCACACTCTGAAAGTTTTTAATTATTTTTGAAAATCTTTAAAATTTCATATTCAATAAGTATATTAATGTTACTATTTATGTATCATTGTATAAATACATACAATATTGTCAGAAAGTATATTTTTATAATTTGTCAATTTTTCCCAACTGGGACAAATGACTCATAGACTGGGACACATACTAACCAGGACACATCCCAGCCTACTGTCAATGAGATGTATGGCGACTCTAGTGTAAAATGACGTTTATTTTTTTTTATGTAGGTACCTATTCTATATTGCTAATCATGCCAATTTTTATGATTTTAAAGTGAAACACACAAATTATATTATTTGCTCTTTAAACTTGTAAAATTTCTCAGTTTTTGGAGTTTTCAATTCATTTAAATAAAATGGCATGAAAATGTATCGTATATAAATTATTGGAAGTTATACTTTTTTATTGTCATTTTCAGCTTTATGCTGTGAAACACATAATTCATTATTTTTTCATTATACTTTATTGTTTATATCTGACATTTTTCTTCTCAATCTTAGAAAAAAATTCTGATGTCCGGTCTCTTCACTGCTTTAGTTAACTAACCAGAGAGTTACAGTCAGCCCTTCCACTATGAACTGTCAAAAATCCGGATTTTCCGGATAGTGAAAGAACTGACTGTAATTCTCTGGTTAGTCGACTAAAACAGTAAAAAGACCAGCCTTTTATCAATTTTGAAAAATTTATTAAAATTTTCTGAAAAAAATTAATAAATGTCAGACCTAAAGAAACTTTGTGAATTGAAAATTTATAATACATGCTTTTTTTATTTAAGAATCTAAACATCATTCATATTGTGATGGTTTTATGATTTTCAACTTCTATGATCTGTAGTCTTTTGACATTGGTGTAAAATTAAACATGTTTTGTTTTAATTTTGAATTTACTAACTTTTCTATATATGTTTATTTCAATTTAAAACATTTACTGTATTTTATTTGAATAATTTCTCTTCATTTTAGTAATAATTTCAAATTTCTTTTCAGCATTGAAACATTCGCCGTCAAAGAGGAAAAGCATTTCAAGACCCCTCAAACCGCAGGAAGAATTAGAAACTTCAGGTATGTCCTTCATTTGGCTCAATGTGTTTCATTTTGATCTTAGATTTTATCTGCTTTTGTTTATGTTCAATGGTGGAATGTTGTCAAACATAAATAAAAAGTGTATTAGAGAGACTGCTCTTACTATTTATATTTCATGCACTTATGTTTTACTTCATGTTTATGTATGTTGATTATGAATCATACACAGTTTGTTCAATTGAAGAAGTCTCGGGTCCCGTTACGAAGAAGGTAATATAATTACATCAAGTTTGATTAAGTCTCTTTCAAAATACTCTCTTTATCTATTTATTCTCTAATTTTCATGATAATGATTGGAAGCATTTCTGGAAGGCTTTGTAATTGGATGTAACTATTGTCATAGTCAAGCCGAAGCAGCGTTCTGGTTTGAAAATTTCAGATGCCAAATTAGTATTGAAGTTTCAAACATATTCGATTCGACAAATTTAGACAAATGCAATAAAAGCATATAAAATCACAACAATTTATTACCCATAACGAATTTCGCAACAATTTAAACCATCTTTGTCGTATTATTTCTTTGTTCTCTCATTTCCTGCTTGCAAAATTTATTGCTGGTATTCTTCGACTAGTTCGAAAACCACATGCAACTGTGCAAAAGATTGTTTTCGATACAGTGGCAGATAGAATTTCTATGGGACTGGCAACAAAAAATTAACGTGTTTATTACTCTGTTCCCTGAATTTTTGCAAGAAAAGCAATTCTTGCTGACTATTTTTTTTTTTTTCATAAGAATTGTCAACATGATCTCCATAAGAATATGCAGGAAAAAATTGATTATTACATCTCACAATCTGTTCATTGATGGTTTGAACATTAAAGTAATTAAGTTGAGTCTAAATCAGTTATGTAAAAATACATGTACCTAGGTATATTTTAAAATTGTGTTGAAAATTTACACAAAAAAATTATGGGGGGGGGGTTGAAAATTAAGCGCTCCAGCACCTCAAAATTTACCACTACACTACTGGTTGTAACCATAGTAGTTCCTGAGAAAATAAATCCAAGACCTCTTCTATTGACCAAACCATGAATATTCATAGTTCAAATTGAGTCACTTATGAATAAATTTGTCATGAAGTTTGAAAACAAAAAAATCTTAATGTAATTTTTCTCATTATATCAAATGTGAAATCTAAAGTATCTCACTTGACGCATAATTTTTGAAGTGTAATGAAATATTTTTTTCATATTCAGTTGGTCCTCCAATTACAAACTCAAAAATTCATGCAAATGATGAAATACAGAGATACACATTTGTACATACATATATATGTTCATACGATATTTTCCGTTTCTGTCTTTCATCACTAGCGTGGATTTTTGACAGTTAATAATTGGAGGACCTACTGTAATATCGTTTTATTTTGTATCACAATGATCATCAGCGCTTTGTCTCTTCAATAGCATTATGCTATGCTATTTTATTAAAAATACACATATGCGTTATTCCACTTCATTATTTATAGGTTAAACCTGTTTGAATGTCAGTGATGCATCTTTGCATCATTGACACTCAAAGTTATCACATTTGAGATGTAGGGTATTTATGTTAAACATTACATTTGATGGAAATTGTATATAATAAACAAATTTGATGCAGCTCATACTTTGTTTCTTAAATTCTAAAATGCTTATATGTGATAACTGAAAAGACCAAGGGGTACAAGTGACATTTTTGCCAAAATTGAGTTATGTACAAGAATCGCTTCTATGTACGCTCATATATTTGGTGGCAAAAGGACATAAAGAACTTGGTACGCGTACCGAGATATATGTATGTATCATTAAATCACTCGGCCTCCTCCTAATACATGTAGGAACATGCTCAACTTTAAGTGTTCTTTTATCAAAATCACCGCTAAGTCACTTATACCCTTGGTCTTTTCAGTCATATGTGATCAAATTTTTATCAGCCCGTGCCAATCATAATTATTGAAATAATTTCATTGGAACTTTTGAATGAAAATATTAAGATTGTTTTATGCATTTTCTTTTTCATTGACGCTACAGACTGAATCGGACCCAGGTCTTTGCTTTTCTGCGGTTTATTAACCGTGGGTTTTTATGCTAGGGGTGGTTAACCCCTAATCCACGTTTCATGCAAATTATTGTATCTAATATCCTTTTAGAACTTGAGAAGTAAAGTATAATATGCATTATAGTTATGAAAAAAAGATATCTTTTGAATTCTATCTTATTCTTAGAACTTTTGATGTGTCATACGTATTTTTCAATTTATTTCTTGAATCTTATCAGCTAACAATTTTCACATGCATGTTATTAGGGCTTTACTTTTTTTTTTATTAATTTAGTGGATTTTAAATAGTTAATTTATTGAGTCTTAATTGAAAATTAGCAAAACATGTATTTGTCCAATATGTATGTATGTTATGTGTATATTGCAATATTTCCACTATGAAGGTTTCATGTCATATTGCAGTGGCATAATACATTATAGTAACTCCCCGGGATACAATGATGGGTATTTTTTTGCACAGAAGCTATTTAGAGCAATACATATTGAGTACGACTCCACAAGAGACACATGGAAAAAAAATTGGCATTGTATTCCAGAGTCTCGGGGTGAGTTCACATGCGAATGGTGCAACTACAACTTGAATAAAGATACAGACCTATACGATTCAAATGAGATGGGTAAATAGCCCTTTATTGTGTGTATACCCATCTTCTTTATATTGTATAGGTCTGTCCCTTTGTTCAAGTTGTGGTTTCGGTTGCACTGGTTGCTTTTGACTCATCCATTCTGTAATGTGTTACACAACTGCAATACACCTTGCATCCTTCATATTGTAAATAATGCATATCACAATGTTTTACATTTTTCATGTGGTTCAATATTTGTAGTTTGTCAATCTAATTACATATTTTTAGTTCACTTATATGCACTGAGCGCACAAAATAAAATATTTATTTTTTTAACTTTACATCTGACACTTCTGTGATGTTTTTAAAAATTGTGCAACCAACTTTATTGTTGAATTGTATGATTCAATTAACATAATTTATGAAAAAGAACAATTCAACATTAGAAATAAAACAAAAAAAAAACAGTGCTTATTTTCTAGAAAAAAATCATCCTATTCATGTTAAAGGTATAGAAAAATATGAAAAATGTGTTTATTGGTAAGTGTATGGCTATATTCACAGGACCCAGTACATCATATCTACAACAAGAAGCAGTCCAGTTCCCTAGAGTATTGTGGGCTAATCCCAGTAAACCCAAGACATTTGATGCCACAGAAGACTTCAGACTCTATACCGTTCCTGAAATACCTTTTGAAATAGACGATTCAAGCGTGGATAACTCCAGGCGCTTTTCTATGAGCACTGATAGCTATGATTCTAGAATTCCTTCCCCTCTTGGTACTTATTCAGATACGTCCAGTGTTAATAGATGGATGACAAGAAGTCCTCAGAATATAAACAATGACAAGCATTTGAATCCTACTAATAGAGGTTCGCTACCTGCTTTTCATATCCATGCTGGCTATAGAGGTATGAGAAGTACAAAGTCCACTCCACGCAAAATATCATTTGCACCAGAAAATAAAGTAGAAAATGATCTACCCATTTATAAAAAGAGTTTGAGTACTGCTAGTAGCCATAATAGTATACCAGAAAGTTTAAAAGATGTTCCATTTATTGATAATATCGATGATTCTGCTATCAATACGAACGAAAAGTACGAAACAGATAATGATAAAGAGTCAAATCCAATTTTTGTTACTGTTAACAGAGAAATGTTAGAAGTTGATAAAAAAGAAATTCCACTAGATGATACAATCTCAAGAAAATCCACTGACAGTGGGTTTTTCAGTAGTATAAAGAAAAGTGTCACTAACTTTTTTTTAGGGAGATCATCAAAGAATGATGTTTCTAATATTGATGAGAAAAAAAATAATACTATTGATCCATTGAAAAATAATAAGATTGAAGCAAAAAATTGTCAAAACAATGATGATTCGATGCAGAAAAATCCTGAAGACCAAAAATCTAATCATTTAACTCTTAATAATTTAGAGATGAAGAAAACTGATAACTTTTATGAGGAATGTGCCAGTGAAGATATTGCAATTTTACCATATAAAGAGAATTGTATAGATATAGTAAAAGAAATAGAAATTTGCACCGATTTCGCTGAGACTGATATTTTGGGACCAGATCTAGAAATATCGTGGAATAACAAAAAAATAAAATCTGCCTATTCGACAAATCGCACAATTTCTAATGAAATTTACAAACCTATTCAGATAACTTAAAAAGGTTTATATGAAATGGAGCATTGCATACTTAATATGAATATATTTTACATACTATCACTCATTTTGTGCCTTATACTCATCTTAAAACGCACATAACTAGTACAATAGTTTTCGGGTGCATTTATTTATCTGTTGATATTGATTCCAATTAATTGTGCCTTATTTTAGTAATTGCTATATTTTATACTTATCAATTCCATAGAGACTGGCTTAGTGATTCAGCAAAGGTGATCAAATACTCACCGTTATTAAGTATCCATACTGAAATAAGTAACTAGGTTTTTGTAATTTGTTCGTCCACATTCTAATACGTGACTGCTGTCAAATTTTATTGGAGCGTTGTTTGAGAATGTACACAAATGTATTACGAGAACCTAGTTACTCATTCTAGTATAGATATACATTCTGACAAAAAAGTATCTGGATTTGTTAATTTAAAAAGCTCACGTAAAGATATTCTTGAAAATCTTTTTTTTTTTTATTAAATTGGTGCATATTTCCTCTATTCTGACACAAAGTTTCAGCACAATATCATAGCATGTAGCATGATAAATTTCCAGCTGAATTTTCTGAGTCTCACAAATTAATTTGTGCCACTATAAACAATTGATTGGATATGAAACTCTTAAATTGGTAATGTGTCTTTGCCAATCACTGCAGTAAGGCAATCATCGTGTACGAATTTTGATCAAAAACTCAAAAAATGCTTTAAAAAAAATCTTATTTTCACTTAATATGACTTAACTCTTTTTAAAACTAATTTTTTTTTTTTCAAAAAATTTCGAATTTCATACCCGTTTTCAGTCAATAAACGACAACAAAGAAATATCACAGCAAGTACTTAAGTTGATTTTGAAAAATGTTATGAATAATAAATATTTTGTGTTTTATTATGAAATTCCAGATGCTTTTCGTCAGAATGTATACTGTAAAACCCCATGAACAGGTATTCTTCCTGAAGCAATACAAAACCTTTGAAAAAAATTTAAAGCCGTCAAATACACACTAAAATCAATCTTACCATGGAAATTGAACTGGGGTAATATTTGATGTGATATCGATAGTTTAATTAATTTTAACTTATATTTATCAGCTTGAAACGTTTTTTGAAAGTTTTATACCACTTCAGGAAGCGTACCTGTTAGTGAGATTTTACAGTAGGTATATTGCTGAAAAAAAAAATAAAGATTTTTCACATAATTATAGAATGTCGACTCGTTTATTGATATTCCAATAATAGATTTTCATATAGTTTATGTGGATGTTGGTTACAGAAATAGATATGTTGATACCTATGTGTGTAATCATCAAATTTTAATTAAATACTACCTACTAAATTATAGTTTTTCATGTATGTACCTATATTTTTGTGTTCGTGATAGTTTATGTAGGTAGTAATCATTTTTACTTTTATCTAAAATCACATTTCAATCAATAATGAATTCGTACCTGATGTGATTTTTTTCTTATTTCTGAATCAAACAGATTATGATTATCAAATGAGCACAAATTTCCAATATGTTATGTGTGGTTGATCAAATGCATCACATTAGAAATTAGCTTTCATTGTATATTTCTTTTATTTTACATATATATGACATTTATATTATAATAATTAGACATATTAAACAATCTAGCTTAATGTATATAAGTGCATATATATATATATGTATATATTTAATTTTGTTAATAAATTATTCTGATCGTGATAAATCTACCAAAATTATATACATAATAAATATTATGAAATTATATCTTATTTTTTGTTTACATCTAAATATATTAAAGTACTAAAATAAATAAAAATCCTATTCTAATCTACTAATTTTTCTGTGAAAACATAATATGTACATATGTTAAAAATATAAAATGATTGAATTATAAAATTTTGTCTACAGTTAGCTAGAAACTTTTATGATTCCCTACATTTTTCGAAAATAGACATGTGTGCATTTCTAACTGAACCATTTCTCCGAACTGTCACCGATCATTGATATTTCTAGCCAAGTGTACACTGGATTCATTATATAATTAAACCTGCTATATTTTCATGTTAAAGCCCATAAGTCATACTGGTGATCATAATCAATAAGACAGTTGATATAGCAGGATAATTTGAAAATTCATGCATATTGAAGTTTTTATTCAATTTTTCATATATTTTTTTCTCCTTTTCTGAGATAGCAAAAGTGCACTGACCCTTGCATGAATATATGTTTTTCATAATATGCTTCACAAATCTGTATAGGTTTTACATTGTTGTTTCCAAATAACACTAGTATTCAGTACTTCTAACAATTATGTGGTCAATTTGAACACATATATTTTTTAGCCTAAGGTGAAGGTGTGAATCGTGGTTATGTTAATTTTTCAAACTTGCATGTATTTCTCTATTGATATATTAAACAATATAAAGTCAATATTCATTTCAATTTTATATGTACAATGTTCACGCTCTCCCTGGAATATTAACCCTGGCTATCCTTGTTGGCATTGACATTTTTATTATAAAATTGGACAACACTGATGAATGTAGCAGCAGCTAGTTCCAGTGGAATCGGCAGCACTAAAGCAGGTGAGGAACAATATTCAGTGACTATTACATAATACGTTTTTTAAATGCTTATTTGTCAAAGTTACGTTTTGTATTAAAAAAATGCTACTGATGTATGAAAGAGTTATGCAATGTAATCTTGTTATTAATTTGTGTTTTAGTCAAAATTTTGCTTTTATGAGAAATTTTTCTATAATATGTATTGATACTGTTGTTTAACGGTATCCATATTTGGAAGAAAAATTTCAATCAATCTTCTAAACAATATATTTTTTTCATTTGAGTGCTTGATGTCTGTAAATGATATGAATCTACCAGTTTTTAATACATTGAAATATTAATATATTTCAAATAAATGATTACGGATGTCTGTATGTGAAAGCTTAGTTATAAATATTTAAACTTACATGTAATTGCTTATACTATATTGTCA
Organism: Cheumatopsyche charites; assembly: GCA_024721215.1. Lineage (NCBI taxonomy): Eukaryota > Metazoa > Arthropoda > Insecta > Trichoptera > Hydropsychidae > Cheumatopsyche > Cheumatopsyche charites. The sequence goes on from CM045580.1 coordinate 8,833,159, forward strand.
TGTTTTAAATTTTCATGCTGCTATCTATTTTGGCTGTCTATGTATGTATAAAACTTATTTAACGCTATCATTGTGCGTCAAACTTCAAACATCATACTAATTTGGAAATATTTCTTACATCTCAAACATCACTTTATTTTTGTTTGACCGCTACATTTGAATTCATTTTGCTGTCGACTCACTAAAACTCTCAATGACATTGATAAGCCGTTGCGAACATGAAATACAATTTCAAACGTGCAATACTCTGACACATTATCTTGTGCTTACTCTATTGTTCGATGTGCCAAATTTTATGGAATTTTTTTATCAACGAATACGTTTTATGAAAATAAAATCTGAATGCTAAACGTGTTTCTTTTTGCTCAAATCCAATGATTAGCGAGTCCATCAGAGTCTGATACACCCGTTAGCGCTTCTAATGCCTCTTCAGTTCCGCTCCCTTATCCAGCTGTTCTGAAAGGGGCCACTAAACAAAAGGTCCCACCTCCAGTGCCTCCGCGAGGCTCTCCCAAAACAAAAAAAGGTGGTGGATCATCACAACATTCTCCGAACAAAGGTGAATATAGTCTTCATCGTCAGTTGCAACACAAAATTGCCGAAAATGAGTTGAAACGTTTCCAAATTTCTAAAGGAAACTTTTTTTCAAATGAGGAAAATTCAACTACTTTTACCAAAAGTAAAGGAATCACACAGAAGCACGTCAAAAATGTTTCAAATACATCATTGAATAACATTATGTTGCATGAATATTCATCTTACGTTTTCAATAATTTCGGAGAAGATAATGATTCTGTCGGTAATTCTTCGTTTTATTCTAATGACGATAGTCATTCTTCCAATTCTATGGGTGAAACTGGATTTAACGGAATCATAGATAAATGTAAAGTCATTGTTGAATCTAAAGCGTGTAATGAATCTTATGCTGGAAAAGTACATGGTTTTCATAATCCGACTGATGAAATGGTTTCAAATAAAAATGAAAATGAGAAAAACATACAAACTCAAATAAGTAATATGGAAAAATTTAACGAAGATTTAATTATTAAAACAAATTTGTACATGGCTGTTGAAAATGAACCTGTTCAACTATTCGGAATGCAAAAGTTTATGAATAAGAAAATTACTTCACCTCAGAATGATCCTGCATTAGACTCCAAAATTGTTTCACACAACCCTTTAAATGTATCTATTCATTCTAATAATGATAGTAAAAATATAAATTACTCAAGTCCAAATATTCTGAAAACTCTGTCCAACAATCTAAACAAGCTCTCTTTTCGATCATCATTCAAAAAATCAACAGATGTGAATGGCTCTTTAAGAAAGAAAATGAAGAAACGGATGAAATCTAATGATGATGAAAATTTTGATGTAAACAATCAATCTGCCTTAAAGTTTCATAAGAGTAAGAGTCTTGCACCTTTAGCACCTGGAGTGAAAAATCCAAAATTTTCTCCAGCAAAGTTTGAAATAAAAACATATTCAGAAGAACATAAAACAGCTGGCGCTGTAAGTTCTACAATCAAAACTGATGCCAAATCGAAAATCAGTTGGTTTCAAAAGCAAGTAGTTGACTCTGGTTCCGATTCTGACCAAAACTGCAAGAAGAATTCCTCACCTGTGGACAAAACTAACGTTTCAACTTTGAAGAAAGAATTTGACGAATCGTTCAATGACACATGTGTCGAGAAATACTTGATGCGTGACCAAAAATTGATGGAAATATATTCGGGCTATGTTAGCGACAAAATAAAACAATTTTCTGTTAAAAATACTGAATTGGACGATTCAAAAATTAATGAAAGCATAAAGGTTCCCGAAATTGTCATTGCCGATCATAAACAATGTCCCTTTGGCAATTTGAAAATTTATATAGATATAGAAGATTCTATCTAAATATGTTGTTTTGATATACCTATGGTAAATTCTTTAAATATTATACAGTAATCCCCCACATAATGCGATCCCCATATCATGCACATCGCACTTTTTTGCTTTACATGCTCCCGCATAATGTGGAATCATAGAATAACCATGATCTCCTGAACTAAAAACAAAGACACTTGGCAAAATATATTTATTTAAAAAAAAATATTTTATTGTATGTATTGAAAAAAATTCAATGTAAAAAATACTCTTTCAATATTACCTGGGTACTTCTATTTATGAAAAATCAAATACTGCCAGTAACAAAATGCGAAAGATGATATTTGATATAGATTATTCCATTGGTAATATAAAAATAGATAGCATTACATATTTATTATTTAAACAGTTTTAGTAAAAGAACCATTACAAATTTATGTATTATTTACGTTATAATTAATTAAATACTAGATAATAAAATGATTTGATCGTAAGAAATGACGAAAATTGTGTCCCGAGGAATATATTATGTGGTTATTTCAATTAATATAATGTTGTCCTGGTTTAGTTGGTTCATCTTGTCTCACCCTTTTACTTCCTCCCCTCCCTTCATACTACTTGATTTCACAGAACGTATCTTTGCATTATACGGGGATGATTATATAATTTTTATTCATGCAGCTTTTTTACTTCAAGTTGAATATTTTCCATTTCAGTTTCGATTGTTTTCATGCAACATATGAATTTAAAAAGGAAAATATTAAACTTGATCTGAAAAATCTGTATTTCGATTTGAAATGAAAAAAATCACTCAATGTTTTCGGAAAAATCCAATAACTTAGTTATTTGTATGAAGGTTTATAATTTTCGGGATTTATGTTCTTCAATTATTATAACATTAATTATGGTCCTGTCCACATGAGAAGCGTATTATGCATGTTTCGATGGGGAACTTGGTGCATACTATTAACGACTGACCTTTGACTTTGGCTTTCGACAGTTTGACAGTTACTGATTGCCCATAACGTGTACCATGTTTCATATCGAATCACGCGTAAAATACATGTGGACAAGGCCTAATACATACTTAACTTGAAATTCCAATGTTGAAAATATTACATATATATCCATTGAAGAAAAGCTCATATTTACCTAACATTTATACTACGCAAATGGTGTTATATTGGTCTATGTAAATATTTCCAATATCTTCCTAATATAAAATTAACACTCAATTGTGATTTGTCTTTCATTATTTTGTTATGGTTTCCATTAATTTCTCTCTGTTTATAATGGAAATGTTTTTAAACATAAAACCAAATATTTGAAGTTTTTTTATTTTATTCCCATTGTCGATTATAATCATATCATTATTGAATTACAATTATTAATATGTTATTTGAGTGTGAAAAACAATTATTTGATAAAAAAAAACAAACAAACATCATCGATATTCATCCTAGTCAATCCAATACAATGTGTTATTGATTTTGATGCTTTATATCCAACCATGAAGTTGTATAATAGTCTGCTTGTTTGAAGTAATTCATGAAAAGGTTCTACAACAATTTTCTAGTTTTAAGCGATCAAGTCAATCAACGTGACCATCACTGTCGTAGCATCAGTGTATGCTCCCGATCACAGAATTCGAATTCCCAAGGTAAAATAGTATTCCATATAGTGCACTTATTGTTCAACACAATTAGTAAATCGATTTGTTTTAAAAATTCACGTAGCTAAATAAAAGTCCAAATTTTCTTGATTCAAGTGAACATTTTCAATATTATGTACAAGTGTAACATCCTACGCTAGAGAGTAGTGATTCCCTTGTAGTGATGCTAGACTACCATTGCAGGCTTGCCATTGAGCTGTTGCAGTACACCTCCTCCTCCATTCGAGGATATAGCTGGAGGTACGAGCACAAGCACAGGTGGAACTTCGCCTGGAGGCAGAAACATGAGTCAAACTCGAAATCAACATCGACCGGCTGGCTCATCTCGTACCGATTCTGCATCTACGACTTCCAGTTCTGCTAGCGTCAGTTTAGCCAGAAAGGTCATCATTTTGATATTTACATTGTTGATATTGATTTTATTTACTGATTCCATATTTTTTTACAGGGTCGAGGTGATAGTTCTATATTGACCCCAGCAGCAACATCTACGTGTTCAGTTTTAACTGCAAGCAGTGCATCTATAGCAGCAGGAAATTCTAGGTGCGTTCACAAAATTTTAATTTGTCGATAGTATTGTATGTATGTTTTATGCATTTAAAACTTCCGCACGGACACGGTATTTCGTTTAATTAATTTATCAGACTATTGCCATTTGTGATAAAAATCCCATTCTTATTTCAGCAATGATACATATATGCTAAATCTTATGCTTTTTGCCAACTGAAACCATAGACCCCCTTTCTTCAAGCTATCTTCCCGTTGTAAACATGAAATAATAAAATTAGGACAAAACAATATATTTTTGATGCAAAAGTGTCTAATATTCGTTTTTTTTTTTATTTTATTTAAGTTCTGGAGATGTTCGAGCTGTATGCTGGACGCCTCCTGCCTCGACTGAGGGATCTACTCCGACTTGGACTGAAGGAACACCAAGCTTCACCGAATCCAGTAGCAGCGGTGATCAAGGTTTTCACACATACTGTCTATTTCATCTCTTTAACTTTTTAATTTTAAATCAATAAGACTCGCATAATACAATTGTTGAATTATGTTTTAGGATGTCTGTCCACTCCAGTGAAGCGGAAAGACGGTCGCGGTAAAAAGGTGGATCTTCACACTGACTCGGGTGTTGAACTAGCAATCAATTGCCTCACCACGGAGATGGTTGGTACTTCTCAGCATAATGTACACCTCACCATTACATGATATTTTGTGGTTTTGTTGTAATTGTCTGTAGACTCCGTTTACGCACAACCATGTACATTTTCAATTCATAATTATTTTATCTTATTATAGTCTGTAATTTATATATTATTTGTTCATTTTTAATTTGAATGTTTCGATATACATGGATTTGGTTTATTGTATCAAAAGCGGTGATATTTATTTCTTCACACTTTCAAATTGTGTAATATGTGAAAATATGTATTCGCTTTTTATACAACCCAAGTATGAAGTTCAATGTTTGTATAGTTAAATTGAGTTATTTACGTATTTATTTTATTGTATTGTTGTATTATTTTCTATTTATTCATGTCAATGTGCACATTTTCTTGCATTTATCACGTTTTATGTGCTTTTGTGTTGGTGTTGGCTATCGTTACATATCTTTTATGTAATTACATATGTAATATCAGGAATGTTTAAGTACAGGAGTGTAAATGTAGTAAATGTGAATTCAATTCACATTCACTATATTCTTACCTGAACGCCAGCAGCTTTTTTTCACATGGTCACAGTTTTAGTTGTAGGAAATATATAAAAGACTGACTTAAAAAATATCTATTTATCAACTGTTATATTTTAATGTTTAGAAAGTTTCATTTTCATATTTGTTATTGTCCAAATGTTCACTTCAGTGTGTTCATAAACATACTAGTTTGAGTATACACATACTACAGTCATTAAAAAAATTCATTTTTTGGAACATGTTCAACAGATTTGTAAATCTGAAAACTAGCATCACAATATTTTCTCGATTATTACATTATATGTACATAGAAATTCCTATTTTATTCATATATGCTTAGTATATGAATATTTTATGTATAGTTTTTTTCATTATATTTCTTTCATATGACGACTGAAAAATACAAAGTGTGCAAGTGATCTTTATTATCGAAATTGATTTGAGTACAGAAAATGATACAGTATAATATATACAACTAGCAATCAACCTGTTAAATATATTAACGCAGTTTTGGTGCGTTACATGGACACACAGAATAGCGCTATTATATAGTCAGATATTGACCATATCGATTTACATTTTTAAGTGCCAATAAAAATCGCACACATTAATATTGATATCAAATTATTGATAAGGATGTTGAGTTTCTTACACGTTTAATGTACAAAAATTAATGATCAGATTTGGCATTTTCATATCATGCCTTCGAAACTCCAAGAATCATTTCTTTTCAAACATAAAAAAAATACTTTCGGGATTCATTTTATTGTTTTGCTTATTAATTATAGTGACACATTCGTTAAAGTAGCGATTCATATTAATTATAAGTCAGAATATTTCAGTTCAATATCAATTTAACTCGTTTTTCCAAAATCAGTTTTTAGCAGTGCCCGTATCAGTTTATGATGTATTTTTTTAATGGGAAAAATAATTGCACAATACTGTGATTTACTTTAATATAACCGTGATAAAATAAAGAAATAAAAATTAAACGCTATAATTAAATAAACTGTTCACATCATTAAACATAAAAGATTTTCTACAACGCGATGACGCCCCAATTCGACAATCTGGCAGAAATTTGAAAAAATATTCTCAAAATGTATACTATGGAATTCATTGGTGTTTATATCAGTTTATAAAGAACATTTTTATCTACGTCTAAATGACATCATTATTTTGATTTGAACTTTGATTTTGTGTAAAAGAGAAAATACTCTAATGATATGTCCAATACTGTAGAACCGTTTTCTGCACTTGACTCAATTTCGAAAAAAAAGTCACTTGTACCCTTTGTGCTTTTCAGTCCTCATATATGTACACTAGAACTGGCCAATTTGATATAAGTGCATATACACAAACTAGTCTGTTCATACACAATTAAATATGAACTTGGATGGTGACATGTAAGTACACTTATTTATTTAATTTCAATTATCTTTAATTAGTAAATTTTACATGAATTTCTATTTCTATTAAGTGAAAGTGCATTTTTTATTAATTCGAATGTGTACTTAAGAATTTTTTTAATTTAATATTTATATTTATGCTGTTTTTAATTTCACTATATTTTTAAAACAGTGTTATATTACCATTTTTACCTTCATATATGTAAATGGTTATAAAACTGTTATGATTTTATGCATTATATGTCACTTTTAACATTCCTATATTTTAAGCGAGGATAAATCATTGTGCTAATTCAATGTATTTTTGTTCATGCCTTCACTTTGGATTTCAACACATCTGGTAATATGGCTGTATATTTTCCATTTCATCAAATATCAGCAAAGCTTAAAAAATCGGGTTGATTTCGATTACGAATGATGCTGAGATCTTAGATGAGAGATTTGGCTGAGACGTAAACGGCAGTTGTAAACGCAATATGTTCTTGTATGAATATGTGAATTTTATGAGAGTGTGCTTGAGTATATATATGAATATATATAATTACATATTGTCATTAATTGCTAAATGTGTTATGGCTTCGTTTTATGTGTTCAAACAACATTTGTAATGTAATTTTAATATGTAAGATTCATATATGTTGTGTTCATACAAAAGTGTTATTGAGCACATTAAACATTGAACTGACGCAATCTTTTAAACTAGTGTCGCTGTTGTTGATAGAATTTCATGGATTTTCCATAATCACATTGAAAATAAATCAATTAACCCCTCATTTAAAGGCATACTTTCATTTTTACACCACTCAATATGCAAATTGATTCATATTGTGAAAATTTTTTTTGTCAACATTCAGTTTCGGTAGTCGTGCACATGATTATGCAACACAATAGATTTTTCGTTGTATATGCGTTTATTTAAAAAGAATTGTGCCAAACTAATTTATGTAGTTACAAGATTGGCAAAGCACCGTGAAACACATTTATGAAACTGAATGTTGATGAAATGGAGAGAGGTTCTTTTTTTCTTCTGAAAACTCATTTGGAAGCTTTAACTTGCTTTAAAGGGTACACAAAATTTTTGATTTTTGGATTGAATGAATAATCAGTTTCATTATCACTATATGATTTTAATAAATTTCATAGTATTTTTTTAGTATTTGTTATTTTCGACACCGTTAAAATATCATATTAAAAACATCAAATTGTGTTTTTGCAGTAAAATGTGATGTCATTATATTATCGAGTGATATCTTTCTTTCTTCTTTATGAAGAGATCAATTGGGAACAATTAATTTCAGTTGCTTACATCTAGTGAACATTTTACATATCAACGAAAAATTTCAAAATACATGTTTCATACTCTTAAGATTGTTTTCTGTGGATTATTGTTAGCCATATTTATTAATGTAATGAAAAATAACTGAGATGTAATAGACTGAAATGCATGTGATAGTAGTTATTCAGTGTAGTCTGTGTATGTTAAAAAAGTACATATAAAAATTTACTATCTGGAACGTAAAGCTTTTAAATGTTAAATTAGATAAATTATTCTATCTAGTTATAATGTACCTACCATTATTTTTCTACCAAAATTTTTCAATTCATGAATCGAACTTTGTGTACCCTGCGCTTTAGCGATTTTTGAATAAATAAACTTGCATTATTCATAACCAAAACGCATTTGATAAATATACAATATATGTACCTATGTATATGTTGTTACCATAAATATATCGCTTGAAGTTCATTCAACTGATTAAATTATTTACAGAGCTACTATGAAATATTCTTAATAGTAAGTGGTTTGTAAATTTATCATTTTGAATTGAAGTTTCATCTTTTTTTTAATAATTCAAGCTATTTTTTACTGTTTCATCAAATTTATGAATGAACTTATTGTGGAAAATCTAATATTTTTACTAATCTTTTATATCACTATTGTTGAATAATTGATAAATTTGAATTTGAAAGATGTTTGCTATAAATTTTCGATGTCCATTTTTTCATATTCACCAATATTTTAATAATGTTTTGTGTTGAGAATAAATATGATTCAGTTTCAAAATTTTGATAGTCAAGTTTTCAAATTAAGTCTTTCTCATCTTTCACTGTGTGCCGATCGAAAATCACAGACTCAAAGCATTTGAATTTTTTTAGAATAAATCATACAATATTGTTCCTTTTTAACTATCGTTTAAACCTTGACGATGTCCACGATAGGTCTTCCCTAATTAGGATATTGATTATGATATTCAAACGTTGTGAACAGTATTTGTATTTACATACCTAATTTTTTTACAAAATTTTACCTAAACCAATCGATACATTACTTTTATCTGAAAAAAAAAAACAAATCTGCAATTCATTCAGATTTGTACATTTTTATTAATGCTTATGAAAAAACTTGGTACTTTTCTATTTGACATACACAATTGTCTTGATTTGATTCTACCCTTATCCCAACTCTACATAATTCCTAATCTAACGAGGAAATGATTTTACAAATCTCTAATCAAATCTAATATTTGATTTGTATTGGTAGAGATTTGCCTGTGCACCATTTTAGAGGCAGTCAAAAAAGAAAGTTCCAAAAAATGTTTTTCCTGATCTATCGCAATAAGACTTCATAGCGTTATTACATGTATACGAAAACTGTTATGCTTTCTTAATTTTTCATTACCACTTTTCTTCTCTCATTGATTTCAGCGCTAATATATGTTTTGGTATTATGTTCACGATGTTTATTATCTGTATATTGTCCACTTACAATACTTCGTGGAAGTTTTTATATAAACTAAGGCCCTAGATACACATGCTACTAATAGATACAAAAGCATGCCACTAGTTAGCAATTGCTATCTAATGTAGAGTTGTCATAATTGTCGGGTCACTGACATAGACACCTTCCCCACGAAAAGATTTAAAATTTTCAAATCAAAATTACCTATCTACTTTTTATTATAAAAAATAATTGAAAACCTATCAATTTTAACAAAAAAAAATACTTTGGTATATTTACTATTACTGGTACTATAATACCTTTTTTTTAAGCATTCAATTTTATTTGACCCGAACAAATGACCTTCTGACTAAGACACAGAGCTCGAAACCGAGACTTGTCCTGATGTACCGGGACGTATGGCAACCCTAATCTAATGCCATATAGGTACATTTAAAATATTGCTAATATCGAGCATGCTCGAGACTATTTTTTTTATATACTTGGGTAAATATAATCATGCTTATTTGAAGTCTGTTTTTAGCGTGTGTATCTGTACCTTAAGACTAAATGCTTGAATTGCTGATAACAGATAAATAATAGTAATTTTTAAACGATGGATATTGTTGAATTCATAAATGGACAGTTATTGTGGTTTAGCTGTAAGAATCTTGCCTTATATGTGAGTGAAAAAAAGTTGAATCATCGTTGTCGAGTATTTCTAAATTGTTGATGAAAAAATAAGAAGTAGAAAAAAGTTGTACCATTCATAACAATAGATAGTGTGTAGTAAATCCGTTGTTATAAATGTATTTTTCTTATTAATATAAGCAGTATCTCTCTTGGTGTAAAAAAATGATATCATTGATCTGTGCAGTTTTGCATACTCACTTTACTATACGGTTTTGAAAATTCCATTGTTCATATTCTCTCGATTCGGTGATTATTGATTGTGTTTTTGAAGACTAGGTACGTTAGTTTTCGACATCACATGTGTTTTTCATGTATCATACAATTTATCGTTAAGAAAAGTGTTGAGAATCATTCTTGCGACTTTTCTTTTATAGCTTTTGGTACATTCCTATTTCACACCTGCCATTGTCCTATTCAGCTCAACCCCCTTTATAATTCGAAATAAGTCTTGCTAAAAAAAATCGACCCAATTTTGGCCTATATGTTGTCAGATTGTAGATGTTCGATTGCAGCAGTGGTCAAATAGGAATGATCTTGGTTTTTTTTTCATTCGATCTGTTTCATGTGGGATCAAGCGTGTACGATTACATGAAATACACACAGGCCAAATATTAACTTATGTTACACATGGAAGCCAACTGTGGTCTGTGACTTGGCGGCAATTTCAAGAAAAATGCGCTCAAAGTTTACTTAGGTACATATGTATCGGGAGAAGGGTAAATGATTTGATGATACATATATTTCACAATCAGCATAGGTTCTAAAATTGTATATATTCTTTTGCTACCATACAGGTTTCTAATCATGTCTTGACACAACTCTGCACTTAAATCAATTTTGAGAAAAATGCCACATACCTCAGTTTGCTTCTATGCGTGTCATATGCTTTTTGTATTGTTTTTATTTCTTAATATGTGATTTATGATTAAATATTGATTATTTATTATCTATGTTTTAAATTCATATGAAACATTAGGACAAAATAAAAATTGTATAGTTATTAAATTGTTATTATATGTGGAGTTATAAAATTAATTGGATTATTAAATTATTGAAAAAAAAATGTGTTTTACCATGACTCAACCGTGCTCAATGAACGAAATTTAATGCATTGTGGAAACTGTGAGTTATTTTTTTTTTTTTACTTTTTTCTGGATATGGTTCTCAAGAATACATCTTCATGATTGGTATGGAGGTTCTTAGAGATGCAAGCACCGCTGTTCCGTTGATTATGACAGTCCTGATTGTATTATTATCATAATTAAGGGCTTAATTCACTAAAAGAAAGTTATTGTAATAACATTCAAACTGGTTTTGTATGATTTTTCATTGATTACATTAAATTAAAAAGTGCTTGTATTTTTAAACCATTTTTGTTTTATTGCATGTTGCTATAATGCTTATTTTTGTTGTTTAAAAAAATCTAACATTAAGGACCGTTATTTTCAACGTCCCATGGTCTTTCATAAGGGAATGGGTCCTTAAAAACCTATTTTTCTTAGAGTTTGATAGGTATAAAAGACTGTTTCACCCATAAATCACTTATGGAACATTGGAAATAATGGCTCTAAAGGCGGACACAGAATATCCCTTTTCGCTTATGTTTATCTTTCCAATTCAACTGTATGAAAAATCTGCAAACCCTTTCATACACTACATTTCCTCAGATACATATAAGGCAAAAAAACGGTAATAGGTACAGTTTTTATGTTCTCTTTGGGTTGACGCAGAAGGTTCACTAATTTTAAAAGCAAAGTATCTGTAGTTCTACACGAAAACTTATGAATTTAGGGACTGCATTTTGTGCCTTCGTAAGGATTAATGTCCGATTATGATTCGTGGGCAAAGATAAAATTAAATAAGAGCACACTATAGGTTTTTAGAAATCGTAAGCATAAACATAAGCGAAAGGGATCGTCTATGTGGGACTTCAGAAGGACAAGCTTATTTCTTAGTTTTTGACGAATAATAAATCCATCTTCATGTTTTGTTTTCTTTTACAGACTCGCCTGTAAGACGTGGATCTAGTCTACTATTACTAATACACATAGTGAAAATACAAAAATTTCAAAATGAAAGGTTATCTATTTCAGACGGACTTCATGATATTTATTTAGTTACAAAAAAACCATAGGTGTTCTGAATAATGGTATTGTGTATGTAAGAAAGATAAGTGTTATAAAACTTTTGATAATAGATATTTTATTGAAAAAAAGATATGTGATTGTTCATTTTCAGAATATTACTGTAGAAATCATTACTGAAAATTTTTGAACCTCTGAACTCTGAACTCGGATGGTGAAATTTTATTAGTCTTGTAATTTTCAGCTATATAAATGTGATATAATCAGATGTGCTTAAAAAGTAGGAATTCATGCAATATTGATTTATATTTAAAACATGGTCAATTTTGCAAACACTGCAAGTGATCTGCAAAAATATGTAGGAATAATATTTGGTGCCGGTTTAGTGTGAAGTCTATATATAATTATCATAGTATCAACATACCTAATATAATATTATTTTATTATATTATATTTATGTAGGTATAATGTTATATCATATATTATTTTACTTATATTCAAATACAAACAGTAATTTTTATGCAATGATTGACTAAATTGATTGATTGAAGAATAGATAAATTTGATGCCAGGAAAAAATAACTAGATTTCTGCCTTGTTGCTGTAGATCTGGTAAGAGGTAAATTTTTTCACTTTGTTGTAGATTTGAAATATGGGGTAGACTTCACTAAACTGACACTTAATACCTATTTGAAATTGATATTAATTATTAGGTAGGTACCTACCTATTCTATTATTTCTAATATTTTTTAACTTTTTACTGCTTTTATAAGAATTATGTATGTACATATAGGTAACAAATAGTTTCATGAGGTGTAGAATTTTATTTTTTTCATTTTGAATAAATTGTATTCTTATTTACCTATTTCATATTCTGGCAAATTTAACATTCATCACATAAATTCACCACAAAATTATTTTTTCTAATATTCAACTTATCAATTCTGAATATTAAAATAACATGTTGAAAAGGTTATATACCTACCTACCTACTGTCTCATTAAATCAGATTTGAGCACATCTCATCTTATTTCTTCTAAAAATTCTGTATCCATATCATCTAGTTTCAATAATGAAATGTTGTGATAGAGGACCATTCCACTCAACATATTTAAAATATACATATGTATTTTAATCGATAGATATTAGTAATCTCATGATTTCTTATCGACGACATTTACTGTAGGTTTAGTTTTCATGAAAAATAGATTTTAAATCATTCCGTTTTCATAATAATTTTCATTCACAGATAAATGAAACCTTTGGATTCAAAAAAATTTTTTCACGAACTATGTACCATGATTTTGGGGTTGAATCTAATCATATATTATTATACGATCATAATGAATCAATCGTTATCAAATTCAAATGTGTTGAAGGAGTGGTCCACTCGCCATAAAAATCTTCGCATTGTCCTTTACATTCTTTTCGTTTCATCAATAATTTCACAATCGGTAAGATAAATGAGGTAAGTATGAAACAAATAAAACAGATTTTTTTTAACAATTTAGTATATTTCTTTAGTGTTTTGTGATGTCAAGTCATGTTTGTTATTTGTACATGCTGATTTTTGATATTGATGCTGTAAACTTCAGGGTCATATACAAAATAATTCAATCCATGTAAAGTATTGTTCAAAGTTCTATTATTAGTTATTTTTCACATACATGTTATAGAACAAAACATATATACAGCGTTCAAGATAGGAAACACAACTGATGCAATTTGACTAAATTTGAAATATAAAAATCATACACGAAATCAAATAATACTTTCAAGTCTATACAAAACATCTCAGGGCTTAAATTTTGTTCAAAATCGTTTAATTACAATAAACTGCATCGAAAAATTAAGACTTGCACACTTCGTTGTACATGTCAAATTTATTCGAGTCTTCAACTGTGCGATGACTGTAAAACTCATAAGCGCTTAAAAAATAATTTGCAAATAAGTGCATGGTAATTAGTCTGGATTTGAAGCCATGTCGAGATCTACATGGTTAACTCCTGCAAACAAATGAAAAATATTATATACATCATAGATCATAACAAATAGTTTAGTGAGAGTAAATAAAAAATACCATTATAGCGTTGACTATATCATTTTGGTTGTTTCGAAGCGCTCTAACAGCTCTCGGTCGCGACACCACGGCTTGAGACATGACAATTTCAATGTCTTTTTCGTCTACACCAGCCTCGTCCACCGCTTCCTCTTCTTCTTCAGTGATTGGAGCAACAGACTACGAAAATAATGTGCAATATAGCTAACTAGTGAAAAATTATTAAAATTGAATGAAAATATATGAAACTGCAAATTTGAGGATAGGTTTTTTGAAAAAGAGGGGATTATTTTTGAACAGACAATCTAATACTTGTAAAAAAAATACTGCTATGAGAAAGATATATTACCGTAGTTGAAGTTTGGGCATCAGGTTGAGCGTGAGGTCCTTCAGAGGCAATGAACTTCTCTGCAGCTGCAACTGTAGCTTGTTGAGAAAGATCCTCGATTTTGGCCTCTCCAAAAACAATGTATGTGTCAACATTTGGATTTTTATACACATCGGGATTATTGATAACAAAGAGAATATTTTTGGATTTTCTAATTGTGACTCTGTTAACACCTTGCACCTAAGAAATATATTATGTTAGATATTCAACATTGAATTGGAGAAATAAAGGTAGTTTGAAATTAAAATGCATCATACAGGTTTTAATCCCAATTTGCTCATCAATTTTCTGGCTTTCTTTTCTCCACGGGATTGTTTAGCCTTCGATACCATATCAATTCCGGCAATTGGGTTAGCGATACCATCAACTCCGGGTGCACCTGAGGGTATATCAATAATTCAGTATATAGCACGTAAAGATTTATATTCGTTTAAGAAAACAGACCAGCATCTTCCAATTCTGGAATAGTATCATCTGAATCGCTATCGGAATCGGCCGCATCATTTTTCTTTTCTGGTTCTGTAGCCGATGCAGTAGGCTGTTCGATTTCTGTGAGTTCCGGCATTTTGTATTATTTCTGAAACAAAAACATTTATTATTGAATGTAATAAGAAAAAATTATAATTCAACATCAGTATGAAACTAAATAATATAAAATTTATCTTATCAAACAATGCATAATAAGTAAAATCTTTAAGTGATAAATCAATATTATGAAAAATTGAAGGTGATGGATTGAAAAAACTCAAATTTCACTGAACATTAAGTTGATTAAGATTTTACTTAAGTCACTACACTGGATTATTTTTTTAGAGCAACTAACAATGATTCCTAAGTAAGGTAATAACCATTTTCAGCCCCGAAAACGACAGTTTGTGAAGAAATGAAAAATAAAAATTGGCCATCAAATATCAAAATACTATAATTAAATCGATTTTTCATAAAAACTTCACTTCTATGTTGGATATTGTGTCAAATAAAAAATCGATTAAGATATATTTGAAATCTGTTTGTGGGTCTATTTACCCATTTTCCTTTGGAAGTTAAGGGTTTTTATGTTATAAATAGTTCAGAGATATTCTAAATTGTAGAGGTATATAAAATTTGTCAAATCGTAGCAGTTGTGCAAATTAACTTTAGTTCAATTTTACCCTATCGAGGTGTTATTGTGGTCAATCCGTCAATAATTACGAAAAATGTTTTACCAAAAATTTAATAATTTAAACTCAATACCTGTGTAAGACGAAAAAAATAGCAAATCACTACAATAATCATTTATGAAGCATAAGTACAAACAATACATTTCAAAGTGTTGCCGGTAAACTAATTGTATGACGATTAAGAAGAGGTTATACTCAATTGGAATAAATAAACAGGAAAGAAGATTTAGATTTAACAAAGATTCAGGAAAGATTAAAATGAGAGATTCTAGAAATCGATTAAAAAAATTCCATCACTTACTCGATTCGAATCGGTTTCGATTGAAACGGATGAAATATTGAAACAGAAGAATCCGCCGATCGCGAGAGAAGGAGAGGAATCGCACACCGTTCAGGTTAGCCAACATGTACACGAAGTAAATACAAAAGTCATTTTCTAAATTTTTAATTTTTAACGACTTTATTTCAAAATTTTGAATAAGTCGGAAAAAGTGAAGAGAGTTGGCTAGGGTGAGATACTTGAATCATTCAAATTTCGGAGCTTTGAGCGATTTCATCCCCCTTTTGTTTTTTGCTTCTTTTACACCTTCAATTATCGCGACTCACGTTCGGTTTTTTGTGAATACAAGCGTGGAACGCTCATCATGTGTTCAGAGAAACACACCAGTTTGAGAAATTCTGAGACGTCATAAAAAAAAGAAAGAGAAGCAACCATTCAATTTTTGTGTACGAGTGAGAAAGCCAGATAGAGAAAGGGAAGGAGAAGGGTACGTAACCATGCGTTAACGCTGTCGTATTCACACACAAAGAATTGAATTGTTGTTCATCTTTTTCTTTTATGACGTCTGAGAAGTTTTCAGACCGATATGTTTCTGCCTTTATTCCCAACATTTTTGACGTTCTTCAGTTGGTAACATTTAGTCTTGGGCGAAAATTGTCTTTGACATTTGTTTCCGAAATTATAACAACTGCTGTGTACACATAAAAAAAATATTTCTTAAATGTTTTTTTATTATTATTTTTAATCAAAAATAATTTAAACTGTGCTAAAATAAATATGATAATTATTTATTTTTATTCATGTATGCATACAAAACTATGATATTGACAAAAAGAGAAGCATATTTTTGAAAGGCTACAAATAAAATGCAATGCCACGATGGAAGTGGTAGGAATAAGTGCGAGAGCGATTAGTTGCTTCGAGACGTTTCGAATCTGATTTGATTCCGTTCGAATCTCGGGGTAGTGTATTCGAATCGTCGTCCATCGTTTCTGCAGAATGTCTTTCCCAGGAACGGTGGCGTTCGACGAGTTCGGGAGACCGTTCATCATCATCAGGGACCAGGAGTCCCAAAAGAGAATCACCGGCAACGATGCCGTCAAGGTGAAAACAGAAAAGCGTACATAACCTAACTTCTACCTCTAAACCTCCGATTTATGCACGTACACATGTACTTAGTTTCAAATTAGCGTATTTCTCCGAGAATAAGATAATGAGAGCTTCCGTAATTACAATGGTCATGTCCGCAAAATGAGACCTAACCCAAAAATGACGCCCACTATGATTTAAAATGCCCATTACACAAGATTTGAATTGACTAATCTACTAATGTGAAACCTGGTACAGTTTTCGAGTGTAAACTCAATATAAAGCCTGCTTCTATTTTCTGGGAGCATAGTTTGTTACTATACATAAACAGCAAGATTTTTAATGATGCTCTAGTTCTATTTCATCATTGTGCAAGTTAATTTGAAATCTTTCTGTTGTAGAGGAGTGGGAGTGGATCGATACAATTTTTAGCTATTATACTAAAAATTAATTTGAATGAAAAGTATTTCCTCGAAAACAATGATTCTTCGTTCATAATGCAACCAATTTGGGTGATATTGTAAAATGTACTAGTGTAAAAAGTGATTTGAAGAAAAAATGCAATATCATGGGAATGATTGTTATAGAGGTTAAATACCTAAAAATAATGGACTTAAGGTGCTTTAAACCATGTTTTGTTACAATTATAATATTTTTTAGGATCATTCAACATACCGTTTATTCCCAAATAGAGAGAGTGGGGATAGTTGATAATTGGTCTTGTTTAAGCCTCTGGCTTTCGTATAGAAAATATCATTTTGATAAAATACTGTCAAAACACTCAATTTTATTAGCTTCACATGGTATCAGCACCACTTGAAATATTGATAAATGAAAATTTGATTTTATAATGAGTATCGTGTGTATATGTATCAATATATATGATACAGAACTATTTTATGTACTTAATATCGATAAAAAAGCTCACTTATCCCCTTTGTGAAATTCAGTTATATATGATACAGAACCATTTTCCATACTTCACTCAATTTTGATAAAAGAGGTCACTTGTACCTTTTATACTATTCAGTCATCTTATAATGTTTTCTTTTAAAATCATTTTTATTTATAAATCTTGCTCCTCAATCCATCCTCACTACATTAAAATTCTATGTTTCCACAAATATAAGATATATCATAATTTGAAAGGGATTCTCTTGATATAAGATATGTCCCAAAAATATGATCTAATGAAATGTTAATTTTATTATTGTGTGTCCACAAAGATAAAATTGATTCATATATGATGACTGAAAAAGACGAGGTTGCAATGATTTCTAGAAATGTGTGCTCTATGTTGGGCATGTACTTACATGTATTAAGAGGAAGTCAAGTGATTTGATGATATATCTCGGCACATGTTCCGAATTCGTTTATATCCTTTTGCCATCAAATATATGAGTGTACATAAATCAGTGTTAAAACTAGCTCTTAATGTTTTATGTCTGTTTTCAGGGCAACATTATGGCAGCTCGTCAAATTGCGGCTACATTACGCACATCACTAGGTCCGAGAGGACTCGATAAATTGTTAGTATCTCCTGATGGAGATGTTACCGTTACTAATGATGGTGCCACTATGCTGAAGCTGATGGATACCGGCCATGAAGTTGCCAAACTCCTTGCTCAGCTGGCTCAGAGTCAAGATGATGAGATTGGAGATGGTACTACTGGTGTAGTCATTTTTGCCGGTATATAACGAATCATTTTGAAGTATTTTACGGTATTTCAAACCTAATTGGATTTGTTATTTTCAGCTGCTCTTTTGGATCAGGCGTGCAATTTAATAGATCAGGGAGTGCATCCAATTCAAATAGCCGATTACTATGAGGAAGCGAGCCGCGTAGCTTTGACTCATTTAGACAAAATTGCATCGAATTTCCCATGGGACAAAGTCAATCATGAAATTCTCATAGAAACTGCTATGACTACTTTGGCCAGTAAATTCGTTAACAAGTGTCACAGACAAATGGCTGAATTGGCTGTAAATGTAAGTTCATTTGCATTTGTAACCAATTTTTCAATTATTAGATTGCAGCTCTTGTTTTGGTGAATTTATCTATAATGAATTGTACCAATCAGCTGCTATTTTGCAATTGAATAACTAATTATTAATTCATATAAGATATGTATTATTGTTAGAATTTTAATTTTAATGATATTCATTTATAGGCAGTTCTCGCAGTCGCCGATTTAGAGAAAAGAGACGTCAACTTCGAATTGATTAAGGTTCAAGGTAAAGTTGGTGGAAAGTTAGAAGACTCTATGGTTGTTAAAGGAGTTGTAATGGATAAAACTTGGAGTCATCCTCAGATGCCTAAAGTTTTGAAAGATGCTAAAATCGCAATATTGACTTGTCCGTTTGAACCACCCAAGCCCAAGACCAAGCATAAGCTCACCGTTAGCTCAGTTGAAGATTATAAAGCTTTGAGGCAATATGAACAGGATAAATTCAAAGAAATGGTACAGCAAGTCAAAGATGCTGGTGCTAATGTTGCTTTGTGTCAATGGGGATTCGATGACGAGGCTAATCATTTACTTCTCACCGAGGAATTGCCAGCTGTTCGCTGGGTGAGTGGTCAAGATATTGAGCTCATAGCCATCGCTACTGGTGGCAGAATTGTGCCTAGATTCGAAGAATTATCTGCCGATAAGCTAGGCAAAGCTGGCACTATTAGAGAGCTAACTTTTGGAACTACAAATGATCAGATGTTGTCCATTGAAGACTGTCCTAAAAGCAAAATCGTCACAATTCTTGTTCGTGCCGGAACAAAGATGGCTGTTGAAGAAGCCAAACGATCTATTCATGATGCTCTTTGTGTAGTTCGAAGCTTGATTCGGGTAAATTATATTAAAATATATTACAGGTTTTGAAATCTAAAGTATGTTATATTTATTTGAATATTTTTGATTAGGATTCTCGTGTGGTTTGGGGAGGAGGTGCATCTGAAATCTCATGTTCGTTAGCCATTGCTAAAGAATCTTTTCAGCTAGATGGAATCAAAAGGCACGCCTTCCGTTATTTCTCTGATGCTCTCGAATCAATTCCCTTAGCTTTAGCTGAAAATAGGTATAAAATTGTTATATTGAGTTTTCATTTTGAAGTAGCCTAAATAACATATTTACTGATTTTAGTGGTCTTCCACCAATAGAAGTTCTTTCTGACCTGAAAAGTAGGCAACTTGAAGAGTCAAATCCAGCCTTAGGAGTCGATTGTATGAATACAGGTAATTTAATGTTTCAAACTATTTACATGTTTGAATTTTTGATCGCTTATATTTATTCTTTGTTTTAAGGTTCGAACGATATGAGCGCCGTTTCAGTATTTGAATCATTGAACAGCAAGAAACAGCAAATAGCTTTAGCTACACAGTTGGTGAAGATGATTTTGAAAATCGACGATATAAGAACACCAAATGATTCACAGATGTAATTCTTATCAATAACCCAATATATTTTTGTGACATTTCAATTAATGTTTTACTCAATTTTCGTACTTGTCTCAATAAGGCTTTAACAATCTGCTAACTGCATTTAATAATTTTTTGCAAGTATTATATTTAAAAACTTTAATTTTTAAACACTTATTTTTGCAATCTCAACAGGTGCTTGTTGAGGATCTTATTCACTTTATAGCTTTAAAACAATAGATAATATTGTACTTTTGTATAATAAATAAAATAAAAAATATTAAAGTTATTACTAATAAAACCTTCTTTTTATATTTCATCAAATATTCCAAAATGTATACAAAGGATCATAATGAAAACCATTTTCAAGAAAAAAAAATGTATATTTTCTTAACCATCAAAGATTTAGTTGATGGATAATACAGTGAAGCGAATAAAAAAAAAATAGACAGCCACAACGCAATTCTTATGCTATGGAACTGGCATTTGAGGCTATTCTGGGCCAAAGGTCAGCGCATTCCTTAGCAACGGGTCCGGTGATGGCAGATCCTTTCATCTCACCCTTGTTATTCACTATGACCCCAGCGTTGTCTTCGAAGTATATAAACACTCCGTCACGCCTTCTAAAAGGCTTCCGCTGCCTGATGATTACCGCAGGCATGACCTAATAACAAAAAATGAAGCAAATTGTTGAAATGCTCACAAGCATTTTTTTTTAATTTATGTTAATGGTTAATAGTCAGAAACTATTGATTTCAAACTGATGATTGAAAGATCAGGTTTCACAGCCAATCCTTCAACTGTTAATTAGTAGTAAATATTCTATATATAGCTTCTAATTACTTTAAGAAAAAAAAAAAAAAACCATCACTATGGTCAAGTAGTTCAATTAAGAATTTATGATCACATTGATTATTTTAAATACGGATGAAAATTAAAACACCTTTTTTCTTAGCTCTGGCTTTCCTTTTTTGACGGTGGCCATGACCATGTCACCAGAACCGGCAGCCGGTAATCTGTTCAAACGCCCTTTGATTCCATGGACAGCAATTACGTACAGATTTTTGGCACCTAAAATATAATTTTTTAAATAAAATGGTGTTATAAGTGAAGATATCATATTTTAATTAAAATAATATAGATGGATACCAGTGTTATCGGCGCAGTTAATAACAGCACCCACAGGTAAACCAAGTGATATACGGAATTTAGCTCCGGCGGCTCCTCCACGTCCTAAAAAAGGCAAAAATAGTTTTAGATTTTAAATAGAAATCAAATATTCAATTTTAGTTTAGATTTGTGACTAACAATAAGATGTGGAATGATTTTAGTGTATGTGATTGTAGAAAACATCATGAAACTCTCCCTAATACAGGAATGTTTTAAACACTTATTAAGATTCATCATTTAAACAGACTATATGAAAACAAAATAACTAAAGAGGATAAAGTGACATTTTTGTTGAAATTGAATACAGATATTGTTTCTATACATTATTTACCCCACAATACATAGTATTGCTATAGTACTTCATACTGTGAGGTTCTACAGTATATGACGATTGAATTTCACAAGGGGCACAAGTGACCTTTTTTAATTGAAATTGAGTTAAGTACAGAAAATGGTTTTGTAGACGATACAGAACTATTTTCTGTACTTTACTTGATTTCGATATTTACTCATTTAAGAATCGATTTGATAAGATTTAAATGTGTTTGTGACATTTCACATTTTGGAAAAATGGACGTTTCTTTGTAGTTTCATCAACATTATAAAATCAACTTGGGCATGTTTTTTTTTTAAAACTGTATCAAATGAATCATATTTATTTAATTAATAATAATAGTCCTAATAATAATTTTACGCACTAATGTTTGATTTTCATTATAAACGAAAATTAGTTTATTTTATCACTTAATAAACTTTAACACTTCAATTGTAATGAACACATTAAAGTATAGTTTAAATAATGGAAAAAAAATTAAACTGTTAAACTGTTTCAATCAAAACGACTTTCAACATAAAATAACTTCCCACAAAACTGTCCTAACTACTTCCATCTTTCAGTTCTAGTTTGACAGTTCACAGAACGAGATAACCTTATATTACCAGACGAGTTTGAAGAATACATCAACATCGATACGTATAAAACAATGAAATTATCAAATCGCTCACATAATTTGTTCATCGGTTGAATCTAAAATTGAAGAATCGCCGAAGAGACATGGATTACACGAGTGCGAGTCGGCCATTCTGCCATTATGCCATTCTGCCGGGAACGAAAACGACAATCGTCGCAGATTCGAGGCCATATTGAATCGCATCTTTGCGTTTCGTAACGCGCATCACATAATGGAAACGAAGATTCGGACATGTTTTGTGCGGTAAGAATCGAGGAAAACGTGATGTTTTCGGATTCGTATCTAACTAACCTCGTTTGGACATGGTGGCTGTTCCCGTTCACGGACAAAATGACAGATGCAGTGTCGCCACACTGACCGACTCTCGATTTTAAGACCGCTTCTGTTCTGACCATACCATTTGATTATTTGTCATTTTTTATCTACCTTTTCCAATAGAATTTAGTGCGTTTTGGCACCGTTTTTTCGAAATACGATTTTATAAAATGGAACAAGGCAAAAACAAAAAGAGAGATCAAGTATCCCCAGTCTTCCGTACTAATTGTAAGTAGTAGATATTTTGTTTGTTGGCAGCCATCGCGAGAAGCGAAATTGAAGTTGTCATCGTTTACCGGGTTAGAGATGTCCGAGTTGTTCAGAAGTGGAAACGGAAACGGAAACGGGGAGATGTGGGGGCGCAGTCCTTGGAGCGGAGGCTGCGGTTCTCTGTGGGCGTTTCCGGGTCGCGCCGCCGCCCCTCAGCGATCCTCGACGCTGCAGGATTACAGGAACCACTCGCAGTAAGTGTCGATTCATCCCCTAACTAACGTATCCATCATATTATACGTACTCATTTTACACTTCGATTTGAACAATATCCATTTCAAGTTCGACGTTTTCATTTTATGGTTTCGAATAATGATCCGAAACTTTCCAAATTGTCCTAAAGCAGTGATTCAATTTTTGAAATATGGAAACATCGCAATAGAAAATGTTCGATTCGAAATGAAAATTATTCAAGCGGAAACTGATTTTTATATCAAAATACACTACAACTTCGATAATTTGAAACTTAATTAAAATTTTAGAGCTCCCATCACCACTGCCACTTCCGTGATAGCCGTGAAATTCGACGGAGGCGTTATAATGGCAGCAGACGTGCTCGGATCTTACGGATCTTTGGCTCGCTTTAGGAACTGTCCTCGTTTGGTCAAACTGAACGGTAACATTATCATCGGAGCCAGCGGAGACTATGCAGACTTCCAATATCTCAAAGAAATCATGGAAAGAAAAATGTACGAAACCCAAAATAACAATAGGATATTTGAAAATTAATTCTGTGATTAAATATAGAATGACAATACTAAACTAAGAACAACTTTCCATTTTTTCTATTTAACCACTGGTAAAATTGTACATCTATAAATTTATCAATAAGTTGGAAATTGGGTTGACTTAAGAGATTTTTCAATTTAAAAAGTATGTTTCTCATCCATGTTAATCATATTAATTACTTTATCGCAGAATCAATTTTGAAGTACCCCACTGTTATTTTTGAATATTGGTTTAGAACTTACAAATATTTTTTTTAGAACTGATGAAGAATGTCTTGACGATGGAATGCATCTCAAACCTCGCTCTCTTCACTGTTGGTTGACAAGAGTTTTATACAATAGACGCAGCAAATTTGACCCTTTATGGAATACTTACGTTGTAACAGGAATGCAGGTTCGAAAATTTTCCATAAATCAAATTATAAGACCAAATCTTTCAATCTTATATTACTACTACTTAGCAACATGTTAACAATTTTATCGGCCTTACAAGTTCATTATACATAATTGTATGTTATTCATTCTTTTAAGCTAATATTACTTTATAGGATGGTGTTCCATTTTTGGGAGCTGTCGATAAGCTCGGTACAGCTTATGAAGACGATTATATAGCAACAGGTTTCGGTGATTATTTAGCGAAACCTCTCTTTAGAGAATATTTCGATAATAAAAAAGTATTAACTGAAGAATCTGCCAGGTATATTTTATTTATTTATCTTTATGTGTAAAATATGGATGCTAATTTTTTTTCCTCAACAGAGAATTGATTAATAAATGTATGGAAGTACTGTATTACCGCGACGCTCGCTCATTCAATAAATATGAAATATCTGTAATCACAAAGGATGGTGCTAGAATCGAAGGACCATTCACATTAGAAGGTGATTGGAAAATCGCCGATTCAGTTAAAGGATATGTCTAATTGATATTTTGTTCTTGGGATAATATACATGTGTTTGCTGGCTGATTTTTTACATTAAATTAGATTTGTGGTGATTTTATCCAGGTAGTTAAGGAGTGGTATTTTGAGATTCGACTTTTTTCAATATATTTTCAATCTCCTACTACTGAACTGTATTCATCACTAATCCAATTTCAAATATAAACTGCCTATAAAAATGTGTATAATCTATTTTTTTTCCTAATCTTAATTTTATAATAAAATATTTCATCAGTTTGAGTTTTTACTTTTTAATGACTAGATTTTCATATGTGTAAAATTTTTGGGGTTACACATGTTTTATACAAATAAATTATTACCAATTATTTTGTACATGCCATTATACAAATTTTATTAACATATAGGATTTGAAGCAGAAAACGTTCACACAAAAAGGATGGGCATCATAAAAACTCAGATAGTTAAAAAAAAGAATTTAATTACAATGATATACAATTATGTACATTCATATAAATTCAAGTTTTAACAATGTTGGAATTTCCTTTATAAGTTCATATTATTTAATAAAGATCAAACACACAAGAACCATTACATGTGTTGCTAATGTGTGTAAGTATTATATTTGTGTGTATATATAATATACAAATTTTGCACTGACGTGCGCCTAAATCATAATCATACAATTACATGACGACTGTCAAGAGAATGAGATTGTGATTTGTCATTTTTTCATTTGAAACAAACATTCAAATAAAAAAAAAAAAACATGGAAATAACGGGGTGAACGAATAACAAAGCATTAAAGTGTAATTAAACCAATCGTTTTTTTCCAAGTTGAAACATTCAAATTTAAAATCAAAAATTATAAAAGCGAAAGTTTCTCATTTTCACTTTTCCAAACATTTCTGCCAATCACTTCCCTAAGCGATCACTTAAGAAATACAAATTATTTAGACTTGATTAACAAAACAAATAGTTTATTGACAATTTTTGTTATTAACTACTAACTGTAAGCCCCACGATGCGAAGTCAGGTTTTTTCTACGTGGACTTTATTTAAAACGGGGCAAACTCCGTACTGTTGCATTGATACGCACAGAGTTTGTCTAACTCTAAATGGCTTTCACATGGAAAAAACCCAATCTCAAACTCATGGTTCTACAATACCACTTTCACTTGATTTACAAGAAAAAAAAAATAGTGTCAAATAATTCTTTTACTGACATAAACCTCAGTTCATGTGTATAAATAATTAAAACCTATCGGTAGTACATACATAAAAATTTCAATTTTGCGTCACATTTATATAAATACAGATTTTTTTGCTAACTAATTAAGTATACTTAATGTTTATTGATAAATTACTTAAAACAAAAGGATCTTAAATGCATTTGAGTGCATTTAATTAAAATAGAAAAGAATTTTAACATAAATAAAACCTTAATTACAATAACAACTAAAATTGGGAAGCAATTGGCAATTGGAAAAATCTATTGTTAGAAAAATAAAACTAAGGCCCTAGATACACATAATACGAAATAGCACGAAAGTATGTCATTAGTTAGTAACTGCTACTTAAAGGCATTGTGAACATTGCCAGTATCAAGTATGCTCAAAACTAATTCTTTGTTTTCAACAAGAACATACTTCAAGCATGATCATAGGTATGCTTTTTCGTATGCATGTTATATCAGAACCTTTAAACGAGGAAATAAAACAGAGTGAGAGGAATACACGTTGAGGAAAAGACAAAAAAGCACCAGTTTTTTTGTGTGAGAACACGGAGTATACAGTGTTTGGGCTGCAGAAAATGCATTAACAACGAGAGGCACACTAAGCGTACGGTGGGCTTCTATCAGTACAACAATGACAAATTCTGCAAACAACAATAACGATTCAACCTCTCACTGTCATATAAAGCATTCGAACGAGCCTCCAATTTCATCTTGTTGATGATCAAAGCTTGCGGGTATGAGCGTAATGAGTACAAAACACAATATGTATGTTGCAGTGAAATTGTGACATCACTGAACATTACAAGCAATATTATTCCATAAAAATCCCAGAATATGCCTATTTCTATCTTGGAAAATGAGACGCTGGTTTTAAAAGATTGTTTTTAATACCATGATTTAAAACCTTTTCACATTGAATTAACATATGAAAATCCAAATTCATAATAGTTTGTAAAAAGAAAAGTAATTTTATCCTTCTACCTGCTTTTTTCGCAATAACTCACAAAACTTCTCCTGATACCAAAGGGTTAATATCTATTTTTAAAATAAAGTGATTATAATACACTTTTTACAAAGTTTTTATTTCAGGTTCAAAACTAGATAAAAATATATTTTAGGCGGGCACAAAATTGTGATATCTAAAAAAGTCTAATGCAATTTTTTAGATAAAAAGTTATTATCTGTGTTAAAATGCATACATAAGATAGTGAAGTCATGATTTCACTGTAATATACACATAAATACAATATGTATATACCTATAGCGTATTTTTTCAAACTTATGTCAATATTTTGTGTTTTTCATATGCTCGTCCCAGTGCCAAGTCTGAATTGGAAATTATGATCGCAAACAGTACCTTATATTAATAATAATTAAAACAAATATCTAAATTATTCATGTTAATATAGTATTATAGGATTTCCATCGTTAAGTTCACATCATTTTCGTCAATTCGGCACCCAACGTATGTCAAAATCACTATTAAGTAAATATCACACGCATAGAGAAATTTTTCTATTTTTTTTTTATGAATCAAATCAATAATTTTATAAAATGTCCACATATAAATAGAGACAAGCATTGACAATCTTGCCGTCAATGTCAGTCGGACACCGATTTTCCAGCAATTCATTCAAACACTCTCAAGAATAGTCACTTATACATGAGTCAAACAGTAATAAATAAAACTCATTTAGCTAAAATAAAATAGTATAAAATACAAAATTTCACAATATAGCTCATATAATAGAAAAATAATGGTAGAATAGAAGTAATATTTCGAGAGTGTCCGGTGAAGCGAGATGTTTATTTTATAGTGCATCTTCTAGCAGCAAATTGGATATCAGCGATTATGGTACGATATCAATTTTTCATTTATAGCTTCCACTCTGTCCATTACCCATCACCATATCGTAGCTTGTCTGCAAATGATAAACCAGAAAGTTTCAGTCAAAGACTAAAATTCTGGTTCGAGACATCGCTGAAGTATCAAGGTGACTTATCGAAATACTGCATACACACGATCTTGTTACTTTTTAACTTGCGACACTATGAAATAGTTTAATTTGTACAAAATGTGTATATTGAGTTACGCACACAAAATAGCAAAATTTAATTCTGACAAAGCATAAGGACATACAAGGAATGAAAATATGTATATATATCCAGACTATTGAAGATCAAAAAAATTAGCTTATGCACCAATGCAGAAGAACAAAGCAGAGCAACATTTAACAGTCCTGACCGCTGGATTTTGAGAATATCTTTTGCACAAGAGTATCACAAAAACACTACCTTTCGTTTGAGAAATTACTATTATGATTACTAGTATAATCTGTATAATGAATAATATAAATGATATGAAAAGAATGTATTATTTCAAACGAGATATCTTTGACAACAATTAAAACAGTTAGTATAACTTATTTTTTGTACAAAAAAAACCCAAACCGATTTGATAAATTGTCCAAAGGATTCGAAAATATGTTATAATATATGAATATACAAAGGCTTGGTGTGAGTAAGGTTATGTTCTAAACCACATCCAAAAATTTAATAAAAACACTTTCGTTCACTTTCAAATGCAAATGTAGTATTTTTTTTTGCTAAATGAAAAATACTGCCATAGTCTGTGTTCAATTAGCAAGAGACGTGTATGAATATAACCATCGGTAATTTTATGCACACTTATTAATATGGCAGTTATATTATATAAGTCACCTTTAATATTAGCAATGTACCCAAACCAGATAGTGAAAATTAGCGAGAATGATTCAGTTTTTACAGTAGAATTGACATTATGAATATGTAATGAATTACATGCGTGCTGTGAATGCAGCAAACACGATTATCTACACTGTTGAAGTTTCGATTTTGAAGTAAATGTGTTATTCATGTTAGCTGTACTCATGAACATGCACTTGTATTAATGATTGTTAAATTGGTTATCGTGATTTTTCTACAGTAATTGTAATACTGTAATTCTACTGTAAAAATATTTATATATATACAAATAAATACACTTAAAAATCACACATAAAACACAAATAATGAGATAAGGATGTAATATGAGCTGCAAAGTAAAAGGCAATATTACAAAGAATAAATCTTTCGATCGTTGATTTCGTCAGCTTATTTATCAATTTTACAAATGAGAAGAGATATCAAATCAATAAGCTACAATATAACAATTGAAAGACCAGCTCTGGAAAAAAAAAGTTTCACACTATATGAGAATCATATCAAAACTTGTACTTTTAATCTGAGGAGTGGGCAAGTCAGTATACTGAGGTCCCTAAAGTCAACATCAAACCCGAACTGGGTGATACACCAAGTCTTAAGTCATCAGAAAAAAATATAAAAAATAACTAGGGTATATTAAGATTTATAGATATTAAAAAAAAGAGAAAATATACACCCCTTAATGTTTTTTTATTCCTGTTACTACTGATGTTTATTTTTCAGTATTTTTTAATCATGTAATTCTGAATACTTCTTTAGCTCTATTAAAAAAAATAAAGTAAACGGCTCCAACTTGAGAGAAAATGTCACTTTTTGCTGAATCTAATATTCAAAGTTAATTCATGAGCTCAGTTTCAACTGACATAAGGATACTGAAGAAAAAGTATCGAGTGGGTTTTGGTAAGTTACATGAAAAATTGGTGCATTTAATAAGATTCCAAAACGGTATACATTTGCTAATTAATTTTTCAAATTGGAGACGGTAATTTTTTCCTCAATGAAAGGCAGTTTTGAACTAATTTTTCTTACTAATCTTAACTGTATCAATTGGTATTTTTGACTGAAACAGAAGATAATATAAACAATTTACATAGGTTTTGATGTGCTAATTTCAAGTTTCAGCTTTTTCAACTAGTATCTTTATGGCTAAATGCTATATTGAATAAATGGCATCTAAAAGCAGTTTTACGGTAATATTTCCTCACAAACTAATTTTACGACGAAAATGCTTGAATACAAAATTAAACTAGAGATTTTTTTTAACAATTCATGTTATTACCTTTTTTCGTAAAGTTCAATAGTTTCGACGTACGAGTCTTAAAAAGTGCACTCGTACTCGGACTTTACGATACGAATGGTATATATTTACGTACAGACATAAATTTTTATTTATATTTTTCTGTTAACTCTTAAGACTTGGTGTGTATCACCCGGTTACGGCTTGACGTCGACTTTCGGGACGACCTGTATAAATATGAAGCAAGACATGAATTTCAACAAAATCAACGATTCAACTACAATTCTCAATGTAAGTATGAAAAAAAAACCTTCATTCCTCTAAGCAGGGATTCTCAAACTATGTTCTGTGGATCAAAAATAGGTGTTTTGCGAAGCCTAAATAGATATATCGCAAAAACTTAGAGCAAATTTAGAAAATTGAACATATTCTACTTCATGGTGAAAGATGAGTGGGTTAAAATTCTATATTTTTTATTTTTATTTATACTATTATGAATAATTCAATCTGAAAAATAAGCCATGTGTTCTGTCAAATTTTTCAGATGTTCCGTTGCTGAAAAGGTTTAGGAAGCCCTGCTTTAAAGTTAAATGCATATTCAATAGTGGTCCAATTTGAAATCATTAAGTGAAAGCATGCTTAGGTAGTGTTCTGAAAAAAAAATAACCGTATGTGTGAAAAAAAAATTCATTCTAGAGACATTCTATTATACCAGCTCTAATTATGCCAATCTGTGGATATGTAATGTGTGTATATAAAGTTTATAGTGAACCTTAGAAAAGTAAGCTGGAAATCTTTCATTTCAATCATAACAAATGAATTGAATAAAAACAGGCAGTCCTCCGACTACAAATTATCGAAAATTCACACGAATTACAAAAAACAGAGGCACATGTACATACAAATATAACACGTCTGTTTCTGTTTTTTATCATATTTGTTAATTTTTGACAGTTCATAGTTTGACAATCAAGTGTAATACAAAGCAAGAGGAACAACTTATCTTTCTAGACCAGTGATTATCAAACTTATTTCTTTCACCGCCCCCTTTAAAAATAAATTATTTCTCAGCGCCCCCCCCCCCCTCTCACATTTTTACAAAATCCGGGCCCAGGTACGTTCATGGAATTGGGCTTTCCCCAAAAAAAAAACAGTTAAAATGATAAAATATATGCCCCTCCCAACATATTTTTATTATATGTATATGAAAAAAAAAAAAAAATTGCGCCGCAGGCGAAAATTTTTTTCATAATTTTTGAAAATCTTAAAATATCTCTTCAGAAAATGAAATTTTTGTTATGTGGATGTTTATTATATTCACCACTTTTAAGCCGTCTAACATATTAAACCCCTATGCAAAATTGACATCTAAAAAGTCCGAAATGAAAATACATATTTAAATTATTAAACTTAGAAAATGATTCTTTTATCCTTAACGGATGTAAAAATCTTAGCTGACAAGTTTTTTCAAATTCATATTTAATTTATTAAATTAAAACACAATGCGCCGCAGGCGAAAATTTTTAGACATTATCCGCAAAAACTTGCGTACGGTGTGCGGGCTATCCTACTAAATCTATGTTAAGTATTTTAAGTTTTTATAACATCATACAGGGTAGAAATATAAACTTATTATTCATTATTGGGTAATATGTAGATGGGTTTTAATTTTAGTGAAATTTAAAAAATACTATATAAAGTAAATGAAATCACAAATTTCAAAACGCCCCCCTCCCTAGCCCCCGCCAACGCCCACCATTTTTGTCTGGGCGCCTCAACGCCCCCCTCGAGGTCTAAAACTCCCCCTGGGGGGCACTAACGCCCACTTTGAGAAACACTGTTCTAGACAGTAAAGTTTTGAATCACTAAAAAATTAAGTCAATAAATCGTTAACCCAAATATAAAGATAAAAATGAATGTGATATTAGTGAATTTATGAAGAAAAAACTTTTTCGAACACAAGTTTGTTCTTGTGAATATATTTAGGAAAGTGATATCCTCATGTGCTAAGAATTTGATTGCAAAATTTAAACCATGATCTACCTATGTTATATAAAAATTAGTTTCTGGTGATGTAATAAATAAAATTTCTTATTAGTAAACAAAAAAAAATGAGCCACTTGTTTGTAAGTTAATTTACAAGAAAAATTTAAGTGATTAAAAGCAAACAAAACGTGAACCTTTCAGAACTCGTACTGATCAACATAAGAATATTTTTTTATTTAGGGTTGATCTTTTCACCTCTGGTTTGAGAATAAAACAAATTTAAACTACAAACGGTCTCTCCAACAATTCATACATCCATCTCTTTCACCCAAATTTGGACAGCTCATGGTTGAAGAGACCGCATGTAGTTTAAATTTGTTTTATTTTCAAACCTAAGGCGAAAAGACCGGCCCTTAGTGATTTTCAAAATTTAGTAATTAGTCGAATCAGAACTATTTCTAAATGGTTCGCACTGTGGTTATGTTCTCTGACCTGTTAAGATTCTGTTCATATGTAAACTATTCACCAACATCCACCATGTCACTTTAAAAATGTTTGAACAGTTGCTTATTCCTTTCACTATCAGTTTACTAAAATAAATAAAATCTCAATGCACTGCATACATATAAATATATATGTAAAAATTTAAGCAAGGGGGCGATATTAAGCAACACAAATCACTATCCTAGGAAGAATTTACAGGTAACGGTAAAATCTAGTAAAGCAGTGATCTCATTTTAAATTTCTAATTATTATAAAGCTGATTGAAATCTCATCATAAATGTGATTTTGTATAGCAGTTTTATTATTCCAATCAAACGTCCGTTGGTTACGAAAAAAAATTCATGTCTCATACAGAAATAGAGCTGATACACATTCCAAGTACAAGCATTGTTTATATATGCTGAACCTCCATTGAATGCACATTTGCTCGATATTTCAGTTTGTCAATGGTTTCTAGGCAATAAATAAGCAGTCTCATCAAAATTTTAAATAAGAACATTCCTAAAATAATTATTTTCCTATTATACATATTAAATGTGATTAAAGTAATGGTAAATTAAAATTAAGTTTCACTTCACTAAAGAATTATGGCGAAAAGAAAGTTTTCAACATGCTACCATGCATCAATTATTATTAACAGTATAAAAATAAATTATATTAAGCCGTTCATGATGTCCATAAATTATCATGAGCACAAGAAAGTGTCAAAAATCTAAAAAAAAAAAAATCATGCTGCATCACTAAAGAAATTGATACTAACTAACAATAAGAATTACAACCCAGTTGTTCTAAATATACTAATGCAGAGGCAATTTTTCACAAAATCGAATGATATAACATTTTATGTAAAAAAGCTTTCAGTGTCGAAAACTTGGAACAGACATAATTGTTCTAATCCTATGAAATTATTTAACACACGCATTTTTAAGTAAACATCTATTTGGGCTGTGATTCTTTCACTAAAAATGATGTAAAACGTCTAATTAAATATGAAATAAAACATAATGAATTGAACTATTTAAGGTGGCGGTGGAGGCGGTGGTGGAGGAGGAAGAGGAGGGAGTGGAGGCACCGTTGGAGCGGGAGGAGGATGTGAATAGACATTTTGTTGAGGATAAAAATAAGGTGGCGGTGGATGATGTTGATACAAAAGGGGTGGAGGTTGATTGTGATGATACATCATCATGTGTGGGGGATACGAATTAATATATCCGGCTGATGATCCATGAAGTAATTCCTGACTGACCTTATGATGGGGATGAGCCTGCTGAGACATCCGTGCGATTTTATGCGCCTGCCCGCCTTCCATGACCATGCCAGCAGGAGATGGCCTTTTCTTGGAGCTATCGACATACTCTTTCGGTATCTTGATTTTGAGAGCAGACGATAACGATGGTAATTGTTGCTGTTGCTGTATAGGGACAGGTGGTTCTGTTCTCAGTCTCTCTTTTGGAATTTTGATTTTCAGCTTGGTAGGATTCGGTGGAGTGGTGTTGGCTATTGCATCACGTGGTATTGTAATTTTGATTGGTTTCGTGCTAGATTGTATTGAATTTTGAGGTGGAGGAGCAGTGATTGCAGGTATTGGAGGAGCTGTACTGGATTCTGAATCTCGTTTCTTATCTTTATCCTTTTTATGTTTACGTCTTTCTTGTTTGTGTCTATCTTTATGTTTGTGTTTGTCTTTTTTCTTTTTCTTATCAGCCCTATGAGGAAGAGATTCTTTCAAAAGTGACGAAATTATAGTCGGATCTGTTTCCACAACACTCGGAATTTGAGGTGGAGGTGGAGGTTGAGGCTGTATGTCTATCGAAGGAGGTTCTTCAATTTTCATTGCAGATGGAGGTTCTATTTCAACAGGCGGATGAGTTATTAAAGGTGGGGATGAAGAAAAAGGTGATAGCAATGCTGCAGGCATTGTTATCAATTCTTTAGACGGTATAGGAGCGGGTGGATGTCTGGGCGCAGATGGTTTACGTTGGGGTTCTGGTGAAAATAATGAAGATGGAGGAGGACTTGGTTGTTGAATGGGAATTGGTACATTTTGCTGAATTGTTTGAGCTAAAGGTTGATGTGATTGATGTTGAGGTTGTTGTGCTTGCTGAACCATTTGTTGAGGAGGTACATGAGGATGAATACGGGACATATGTGAAAGTGACGGTTGCGGTGGATGATGGCTTCTTGATTTTTGTTCAGGGATAGGTTGCATGGACTGGGATGACGATGACTGTGGCGGATGTACCGATGAAGAACTTCTATGCGGAGGACGAGAAGACGAAGAAGATTGTGACGGATGAGGTCTCATAGAAACCACTTCTTTACTACTCCTATGATTTGGAGGCCAACGATTCTGAGATGGAGGTATATTTTGTGGACGTTGACTACTGGAGGAACTCTGCCTATGTTGAGAGCTTCCAGGCACATCTTGAGGTCTCGGTACCATATTTGAAGGAGGCATATTAGGCGGTCTTCTTCTATCTTGCTGCTGTCTTTCTTTATATTCTCTATAGTCCATTTTACTAGAAACTGGAATCATTTGGCTAGAATTCGATGACATGGACGGACCAAACAAACTCTGTCGCTTTTCAGCTTCTGTTGAAAATAAAAACGAAAATTCTTATTAAAAAAAGAAAATTCATAATAGTGAAATTAGAAGTTGATATGAAAATGTCATATTCTTCATACCTGCTTTTTCCATATCTTCCATGGAAATTTTTCTAGGTTCTTTGTCCTATATTATATAAACAGATGTTATTTTCAATGTATTGAAAATTAAAATAAATTATGTAAATAAATAGGAGATTCTTACGTTTTGTATATTAGAATGTGAAGATCCTGCTTGTTGAGGAGAATTAGTACCTAATGAAACAATGTAAAATCATTTGAATGTCAAAAACATTGACACATAGATGAAATTTGAAAGAATTTACCTTGTGAATTTGATATTGACATAATTTTTTTCTTAAGGCGGGCTGTAGGACAACGATCGAAAATGCGCAAAAACTCTGAAGTCAAATGCTCGAGAAGTTCGCTTGTGACCGTTCGATCGATGTAACAAAACCAATGTTTCCCCTCATTGGATTGCGGAATCTATATTCGATTAAATTATTAAAGAAAGTCTATTTTTCATACATAATTTTAATACTTTCCTTTCTACTTAAATATTTCATATGACAATAAAATTTGTTAATAAAAATGTGTGAAACCCATAAAAAAACGAAGACGCATCACAAAATATAAGATGTGAAGGAAGTGGAAGAGAACAAATACAAACATGATAGGATATTCGTGGACAAATTATGAAAAATGGACGTTTGACACATTTTTCTATGATCGGTAACAGCGATAACAAGAAAATAAAAGCAAAGATATACATTACTTATTTATTATGGAAAAGTGCCCAGGCCGTACGTAAGAATATGTAAAAATGCCTTAATGGATTATCGCGCGGTATAGATGATGATAATCTCACCGCCCAATTACTCCATTTGGAGGCGAGGTGAATGCAGAAACACGCCACCACCGTGGGTCTGTACTGCAAACACATAGTCGTGAGATGCAGGCTGTTGGAAGCCATAAAATACGACGTCTGCGCAAGGTCCTTAGTGGCTGGAAAATCTTCTAATAGTTAAAAATTATCATCGGGTCTTATTTTGCATATTCAGATGTAAAACAATTACCTCTGATGAGGTTGCAGGTGCGAACCACGTGCGTGTGAGGATGGTCGATGGCCACGTCGAATCCTAACGTTTGCAGAAGCACGTTTTCGTTGAAAACTAGATCTTGCGCCTGTGAAAATTTAGAACGAGAATAATATTCAGTTCGACTACTGTGAATCGTTTAATTTTTAAGTCAGAAGAGACCAAAAAAATAATCGAAAGTTTACTTAAAACGCTATTTTGAATAAATCGAAGGTGAAAAAAGTATCAATTGTTTTCGTAAAGAAAATAAGGCGACGAACCTGTTCTATGTAACGTGAAGATTGCGTATCCAAAGAAGTCTGACTGTCTCCTCGGTGCAGGCAGATGTGCGACACTTTTATGACGTGTTCCAGCTTCCGCGGCTGCTCTTCGACCTGCAATGGAAAAATTGACCGTGACGAATCTCAAATTTTGACGGTAACGGTGAAGAGACGGATTGCGATGCAGACCTTGGCCGCGAGGAACAGTGCCGCCGCCGCCATCGAGTTTCGATGGAACTGGGTGAACGAGTGGAAGGCGTAAAATCGATGCATGTACACGATGGCCGTGTTGATGCAGAGTTGCGACCTGAGAGCGGAGGTTAAGGAAATATTGAAGGGGACAAATGCGTTAACGCGGAATCGACCTCGCATAACTGAAACCGTCGACGCGCGGTAAAACGAAACGTCGGATGACAACTTCGAAGAATCGGTCGGGTGGAATTTCACAGATCGACGTGGAATTTGACGGTTCTCGTCGCCGACGCCCGATAGAAAATCGGGATCGAGCTCGCTTCGAAACGTGTAATTTTTTGACGCGGCAAGTCGGAAACGCGCGTTCGTCTCGGTTCGACGAAATATAGTACGTATAAAGGATACACTTGGAGGCGCTGCCCCATGTCCTGGATGAGCGAGGCGGCCCTCTGCCTGAAAGCGAGCTCCTTGTCCGCGTCGAGGCCGCACTGACGGCTCGGCGAGTTGGCGAGCTGCTCCCTGCTGAAGTACCACTTGTCGGAGCCTCCGGTGTTGGTTGCGTTTGCTGAGCTCCCCGCACTGCCCGCACCCGCGCCCCCGCGTGACGACCCCTGGCTCGAATTGGAGCCGGAGCCCGAGGGACACGCGAGGGGCGTCGACGCCGAGTCGGGGGCTCCGGCGGCCGCCATTCCGCGCGGACGCGAGCCCCCGCCGCCCGCACCGCAGCCCCGGCGCCCGAGGCTCCGCGCGCTCGACACCGACACCGACACGGACACGGACACGGACGCGCGCACGCACACACGGAGACGACGCGCGCGATCTCCGGGCCGCAACGCCGCGATCGCCGCCCATTCGCCGCTCCCGTTTTGGCGCGTTTTTTCATAAACAACTTTACAATACTCACCAATGCATCAAATTTTCAATTTTCGTAACATAATTTTTAATAAAAAATACGTATTAAAATTTTTGTAAAGTGAAATGACAGAGCAAAGAAGAAAATAAATTAAAAAATACGATTAGAATGTGCCGCCGCGTTCGATAACCCGCACGGTCGACAGCGGGCTCGCGAATCCTCGACGCGACGCATTCGCGAACGGCACGGCGTCGTCGCCGCGGCCGCGTCCAGTCGTCGCGTGCGGAGGGCGGTTTTCGAACGATCCCGTTTTTGGCGCGCTTTTCGGCGAAATTCGCAATTCGAAACGTTTCCGGCGTCGAACGCCCTTCGACGTTTCCGCGCTCGTCGCCGAACTCGAATTCGCGAAGGGCGTTTCGCCGAAAAGGTAAGCCGAATCTTAGATACTCGAGATCGAACATGTCTTTCGTTCGATTCTAAATCGTTCATATGTTCAAATTGTATTATAATTTCCTAATTAGATGCGGTGTATTTAGAGATATTACCATATTTGATTCGATAACCTTCATCGTGCCGATCACATTAAATTTCATCGCTCCATGGATCGATTGTACAAAAATTTAAACTAGGAATTGAGTTGTACATTATTGATAACAATCTGAATATTTCTCTCATACTGCTACCCCCTAACTTATTTATTTGATTTGATGCAACGTAACATAACCTAAACTTAACTTAATTCACCTAAACCTATTATCAAATTTGTAGCCTTATGATTTAGAGGATAGCAATAATAAACAAATACCACAATCTGCGAGCATGAATAAGTTGCATTAAAAATCTTTATTTTTTTACTTAAAATTGATTTTTTATGATCTTCGTTAAAAATAATTTGCAAGCATTAATGCGAGAGTATCAATTTTCCCATTTAAATTCAAGTCCCATATATTTACCCGCATACTGAGTTACTATTTCAACATAAATAATACTATTTATTCCCCAATTGATACGATTCATATTTTTGCACTTCAGTTTCTGAAAGAATATTGAGATTTAAGACCGAGCATATCTTCTATGGCACCTTCGAAAATGGCACCGGACGATCCTCGATCTATTTCCGCTTCGAAGCCACAAAAGAGTGAAAAAGACACGCTTAGAGAACAAGTAAATATATGACCGTATTTTCTTCACTTTTTATTCAATATTAAAGTTAAATGTAATTTTTTTTTTCAAAACTTCCAGCTTCACGAAGAAATCGAGAAAAGATCCAAAGTCTGCGGCCACAAAAAGTACGCTTGCCACCTTCCGAGACTTCCCGGTTGGTCGAGATGTCATTTGCATATCCTAGATGAGCCCAACGCTCCGTATCGCCGTTGTAAACATGTCGGAACCCACCGTTGTCCATTACCGGCACCCATAACCAACAGCAAGAAAGATTCTGGGTATTTTTCATCGACAACCAGTTGTGTAATTTTGATTAAATATTATAGAATATCTTATTTCATTTTAGGCTTTGTTATGAGCACGCTAGAAGTGCGCTGATTCTACGCATGAAAGAATTGTCGAAGCCAGCGCCAAAACCTGGACCGGAGGCTCTTTTGCTTTCTCTACAACATCATGTCATGTACGTTATATTTTCAATTAACAAAATTAATTATGTTATCTATGTACACAAATTGAATTTTATGAATTTCAGACCGGAGCGTGTTAGAACTGAATCGTGTACCTCTCAAGTTTCAGTTGTAAGCGATCCTTCGGATGTCAACGAATCTCAATCGTATTCCGCTCCCGACCCTTTTAGTAATTTTATATTTTCTAATCGTATTACACATATCTTATCACATTTACTGAAATATTATTTTTAACAGAACAAATCGACGCAGCTGAAATCAACGCCTCAGTAGGACCTTCAATATTAGAGTGCTGGAGTTCTTCATCGGATAGTGAAGATGCCGATGAACCACGACGCAATACAGGTATTGAAGAAGATTCTTCTGGTGCCGAAGATACTCCATTAGATAGCGATCCTTTACGGTGAAGAGCTTAGTAAAAAATGTATGTTCTTTTATTTCATTGGTGATTATTTTATCAAATGTGATATTTTTAGATTTGCTGGCATTTATACTGCGGAAGAAGTCGTTAGAGAGATGGGATCTTCGCTGAAACGACTTCAAGCATTATACCTTGGTCAATTAAAAGTATTAACGAGAAGGCTGAAAGAATCTCGACGTAATTATCTTTATTCATTAAAAACAGAAAAGGAATCTTATTGTGAGTTAATTTCAATTTATTTCATAAAAAAATGTCTTTCAGTTAATTAAACTAGAATATATTTTACAGGTAATATTCATAATCAAGGTGCTAGTAACGAGACAGAACGTCAGCAACTAGCTATTTTGAAAGCAACATCGTCTTATCGCAAAAGACATGGGACTGATGCTATTCTTCAAAGAAAATTGTATGAAAAGAGATCTAAGGTAGTTTTATCGCAATTTTAATGTCTTACAAAAAAAAATTAATATTTACTGTAAAGTATAATTCTTAATGCAGGTAACTGATAGTGCTCTATCAACCAAAACTTCAAAAGGAAAATGCTGTTTTGCCGAGGGTGGTGTAAAATGTATTCGAATGGCTATCCCAGCGGGTCGTCATTGTTTAAAACATATTTTGAACGATAGACAGCAGGTTTTATTCAGACCGTGTGGAGTTAATAAAGCTGGAATAGTTTGTCAAGAACCAACACCAGCTTTACACCCTACAGCCACATGTGCTTTTCATGCAGATTTACTCCCATACCAAACTTACACAATGAAGGTAAATAATATATAAACATAGTCATCATAAAATTAAATTCAATAAACGTTTTTTATTCGTCATTTTAGAAGTTTGAATCTGATTCTGAAGACGAAGGAACCGAATCATCTGCTAAAGATTCACCGCATCCTAGTAAAGTTCTCGAAACTTGACAGTGTCCCTCGGAAGTGCGATGGGTCATCAAACCACAAATTTCCAAGTGCCATGTTACCATGATTTAATTGTATTGAGGCTTCAAAGTGAAATTCATTAATGCTGAATAGTGTTCTTTTGTCGCTCGAGTGTATAGTTCGATTACAGGACTTGATGGATGATGATAATAATAAGACATTTTGTGACTTTAAAATATATATCTTTATTTTTTCAATATATGAGTGTTTATGTAAATAGAGTGTTTAAAGTATATATTATAAAT
The DNA here is from genome assembly GCA_024721215.1 of Cheumatopsyche charites. Taxonomy (NCBI): domain Eukaryota; kingdom Metazoa; phylum Arthropoda; class Insecta; order Trichoptera; family Hydropsychidae; genus Cheumatopsyche; species Cheumatopsyche charites. Next base: position 8,873,976 of record CM045580.1, read on the forward strand.
ATAGTACAAAAGTATAAAAAATATCTTATTTTAATATATTGAATGTAAAATCTTACACAATGTGCAAGTTTAATATTTTCACACAAGAACTAATCTAACGAGTAACAATATGGCTTAAAATTAACAATGAACTAGATTTTCATTTGGTAAAAATCTTATGTTGATTGCTCTAAGAGCTATGTATTTGTATATAAAATAATCTTTTATAAGATAATCAGTCTGTATAATAATGCTACATCTAAAATATTAAATGAATCACAACTTTTATTCAATATTCATTAAGGTTAATAATATGTCATGGCTATTTACAAATTTATTATAATAAAGATTTGTCTGATATCTTAAAAGGTTATTTTTAATCACAAGAAAAAATTTTGAGGAAGATCTGAAATACTGACAGTGAGATAAATGATTGATCGATGAAGTATACCTATATAACATTAAAAAAAAAATAAACAACTAAAACCGTTCACAATCGGATTCAAATATGTACATCGTCAGAAAATCAAAAAGATATTCAGAAATCAAGCACCAAATTTTCACATATGAAAATGGGAAAATTAAATCACTTACAAAATGGAACGTTAACATTGTGAATCACCCAAAACCCTAATGAATGTTTGGGCACTGTGAGTATGTTGGGACTCGTCAGTTTCTTCGGAAGTATGCTCGGAAGATCATTTTCATATTTCAATTCTAAACCGTTCAACAGTACGCTCTGCGATAATCTATTGGTGGATGTTAAGATATATTCTTCGTTGGTAATATTGTCACTGAAAGCAGTCCCTTCTAAACGGAAATGAACCGTGGATTTAGATAAGTTTATACCAAAAATTGTGATGCTGTTGCCTTTGGTGCGAATATATTTAGCGCTACAGTGACAATAGAAGCGTTGCATCTTCCTTTTCTGCTTAGATGTTTCTATTTTGCATGAAAGAACTTCTCTGCCAACTAGTCGTTTATAAAGAAGGCTTATCCACCAGTCTGGCAAAGGATTCAGATCTTTTGAAATGAGAGAATAGTTTCCTCCGTACAAACTCTGTCTTACGACAACAGATATATCATTTTGGGCAGCTAATCCTAATTTGTCCAGCCACAGTGGAGATCCTGCAAAGCTATTAGACAGTTTAGGAGCTCCACCTCCATAAGCGCTGCTAGTTTCCGTTAACCACATAGGAGTATCGCCTCTGATATTGTCTATATTCTCACGCATCGTATCAATTTGACTTTTTAACAATTCAAATGTATCTGGGGACCAAAAATCATCTAATGTTGCTTCTCGACCATTCAAATAATACTGATGCCAACCGATCGCATTTAAATAATCGGAAACGTTCGTACTGAACTCAGTTACATTATCGACTCGTGTCAATCCTAAAAGAAAGCTTTTCATATATTCGACGCATTCAGGACGTTTCGGTTGAGGTCTCGTAGTGTCGGGTCCTACAAGTTTTGAACCCGGAGAATATTCATCGATCAAATCTTTCAAAGATATATAATCCTGAGCCATCTGTTCGGGTGAAACTGTAATATTGAATACGTGTCTGAATGAATTCGGTTCGTTGCCCAATTGCCAATCTATATTCTTATATATATCGTGCTTTCTAGCGAAGTCTAATATGCTCAAAGCATTAGTAAAATCCCATTCAGTCTGATTCCTCAAAAGCGCGTTCAAATCGAACAACAACCGAGAGTCAGTTTTTACACAAAAATCGTTAATTTTGAGCAAATCGTCGCCGCTCATTATAAAATAAGGAAGAAACTTTCCTTCACATACCGTATCGCTCTGAGCGCAATCTTTGATTCTGTAGTACAGCTCTTCGGGTATGACGGTCTGAACGGAGTCTTCCAAGAAGATCAGCCGATCGGACAGGGTGCCTCCGAGTCTCAAGTAAGCTGGACCGAGCAACGAGGTGAGGTTCTGAAACCTCCTGAAGGTGAGAGGCACGTTGTCGACGCTCACGGCTATCTGAACGGTGTCCAATCCGAAGCTGAGGTACCTCTCGTCGGTGATGTGGAGAGGAGTCGTTTGGAGGTCGACGGTGATGGTGTTCCAGTGCAACGCGTGGATGAAGCACTGGGCCACCAGGTGGACGAACACTGCGATGGCGAAGATCGAGGTGTACGCCACCACCAGCGTGTCGCGCCTAAACAGACGAGAGCAAAAACTCATTTCGGAGATAGTCTACGTACGCCCATCATGTTTGACAGTTAATAACAGTCGACTGAAGGCCGAAACGAGCCAATTGCTATCCATATTCTTTTTTAACGCTTTTTTGAGTAATCATATTTCAGAAAAGATAGCTTCAAAGTAAACCTTATTAAATTCTGAGTGTATCGATACCATTTTTTTTTAATATGATTTTCCAAAAGGAAGTTAAAGACGAAAAAAAAAATCTTCCAGAGGAATCATATCATGTCATTCATATTTCCCTTTTCCATAAAAAAAAAACTGTTTTCAACAATCTATAGGGAAGGGTGATTAGGATGCAGAAATATTAAATGCGTTATAGGTAGGTACCTATTATTTGCGAGTCTCAGGGATCACCAGATCTTTAAGTGATTTTTCCATCGAATTTTCTTAACTATTCAATCAGCTTTCATTAAAATTGAGATATGCATTTGCGAGCGCTTTCTCGAGAGCTTTGCGAAAACAAAATAGATTATTTTCAATAAAGTTTTCCGATGTTGATCATAAATGAAAAGACTTGAGTAGCCTTCATCGGGAAGACAGGCTCGTCGATTGCTTATTATTTCTTGAGCATTATTTATTTCATTCAGAATTCACTGATATTTGTGAATATGTATTCATATCATATAATTTATTACGCATTTCTTATTTTTAATACCGGTGAATATACAAATTAAAGAAAAACTCGCATCTTTTAAATCAAATACTTAAGGATTAAGACCGTTCAAGAACTAAACGCGGTCGAATGCATACGAGCTAACATAACCGTTAAGTTGTTATGTGAAGAAGGGGCCCAAACGAGAACGGGAGGGCCATTTAGACGAAGGATTATATTATTTTAAGACTTAACGCTCTCGTAGTCCACACCTAGAGGAATTTAATTAAATATTCGAAGCGTTACATTACCGAGCTAGAGGCATAAACGTCGTAATAAACAACGTCTCGGTTACGCGAAACAGAACATTACGCGACGCCATTGAAATGATCTATGGACATCAAAAAATACTGAAAAAAAAAAGAATTTTAAACAGTTTAAAAGCTATTTCATGAATGATTAAATATCATTGAGGTCTTCATGTAACTCAATTTGACTCAACTCGGACATAAAATTGCTGCTAATCAATAAAACTAGCTCACTTGAAATGCGTAAAGAGTTGAAATTTTCTATGCATTAATTATAATTAAGTAATATTTTATAATCATTGGTAATTTCTAGAATGATTGCTATCGCTTTCACGTCCATATTTCAGATATATAACCAGATTAACAGTCGATAGAAATAAATCGGAGCTCGAGGAAACTCAATTTTCGCTTCGGATTGAAATGTAAGCATGAGTGAGCATCTTCGGCGCACTTTGCCGGACACCGGAGCGATTTTTCCCGGAAAAAATCGGACAAAATCGGACCCGGAGGTTTTCCGATTTTTTTCCGGAAAAAAATCGGAAAACCTCCGGGTATCGGGTGGGTTGTTCGAGACGACGAGATTTATCGTCGCGCAACTCGTAAAGTGAAAACTTTCCGCAAAGTGTCGTAAAATGGGTTTCCGTTATTGATGCGGAGCTTTACGACCTTTTTTACTACTAATTGGCGCAGTCGTCTCTCGCTTTCAGGTGAGACGTCCTTGCATTTTTCATGTTTTGTCCGTTTGTGTTACGGATGACGATGAAACGAAAAGAGATAGCCTTGAGCTTTTAGTTACCTTGGTGAAAAAAAAAATAATTAAAAGATATTCTTTGAAAATCAACTTATCTCGTTAAAACATAAAGTTTTCATAAAAAATATGCAGTTATAAAAAAATCTCTACTACTCAAAATATAATTTCGTTGATTCGAGCAATTATAAACAGTTGTATGAAATTCTAGTTTAGCTCAACTTCCTTTTCAATTTTATAAAAATCGTAGCTTAATTGAAAAAGTTGATTTATATAAAATGTAAAAGAAACCATAATCTAATTCAGTTTCATTCGATTTTCAGCTCACAAACCAACAGGATAATTGAAATGTACTGATTGAAAATCGTGCACTGTTTCATTGAAACACGAGTAAAATTACGATTTTACATGAAATATGCATTTTATGTGATTCGCTATGTTATATTACAATAAAATCATTAGTAGGTATACATAGAACATAATTACCCGTTAAAAACAATTTCAATTATGGCCCATTAGTATTAACGACAAGCAAATCGACCAATATAAAAGCGATTGAATTCAAGAATCAAGAAAAAAACCAAAAAGATATCTTTAATTCGAAATCGTATAAGTGTTATCGCCCAAGGCATAGGTCCATTTTCAAAGACACTTATTGTTATCTTACGAAAACATTTCCAAGATAGGTCGACCTACTAACGAAACCATTCTATCTACATATAAAAATAATGACTTGTACACGAATAGACATGATATATAATACATATCACTTATATCAAAAAATTCTTTGATATTCTTAAAGAAAATATTGAAGTTTCATTTTCCATCACCGAAATATGTTTCCATGGATATCAATCCGACGTTTCAACAGCTAATAATAAGAAGAAAAAAATCGGAACAGGAAAATCCCCCATACATAAAACAAACGCTTCGAACATCAATCAGAACGGTTCGGCGGTAAATTCGAAAGAACGGAAAGTTTATGTGTGCGTCCGGAATTACATCGTTCCTAGGTTATCCTTAATTTGATTTTATTGCACATCGGATCAATTACAGAATTTTCCTCTCCTCGTTCTCGGTGGAAACTTCGGCTCGGAAAATTGGAAAAGTTGAGTAGCATTACCACCGTTCAATAAATAAATCTCGATATGACGCGTTCGACTTAAGCGAAGGGCACCGTTAGCCCTTAATATGAGTTATGTTCTGGCGATTTTCCTATATTTACATGTTTGTGATGGATTTCGGTCGAGTTAAGTGTGATTTAGTATCGGTGTTTTAATCTTTAGTCGGTGGTTTGTATGAAGATTTGATTGATTTTGAATTGGTGATGGAAAAACGAGCGCTTTTAAGAATAAATTGTTACAGAAATTTTGGTCTGATAAATAATTAAAAGGTGGATTACTGACCTAGTTGATATTCGGGTTTCAATGTGTTACTGGATTAATGAAAAATTCAATTAATTAATGTTGGATCTAATAAAATAAATTTGTAGTGCATTTGACTGATGAATAATCTGATATAAATAATTGAATAGTTCGACTAATAAAATGTTGTTTTATTTGAAATTGGATTAACAGATAATTAACCTAATAAGTTTTTGATTTAATGAAAATTAGATCGATTGATGATAGTTGAAATGAATGACCTAATTTAAAATGAATTTAATTAAAAAATGTCTGAGAGACGTTTGACTAATGGATATTTATCCACTATGAAACTATTAAGCTTAATGCATTTTTATTTGAATGAACAGTTGATTTAACTAGATCAACTGTTTATATAAATAAAATGAAAATCAACTCATAATAAAAAAATATATCTAACTAATTCATTGAGTTTTCGATTAAATAAAAACTCCATTGGCAGAAAATTAATCAAATAGAAAAATGAGCCTTCACCTAATGGATATTCAATCAACCCGCACTTTAATATCAATAAAATACGCATTAAAATAATTAAAAAAACTCACCGTTATTATTACTCAACTAGAGATCTACCCGTTGAATATTTCAGAGCGTTACATGGACACACAGACACACACACATACAAACACAGATTAGCGCTATTATACAGTTAGATTCAGACATTCACACAACAAAAAACCTTAAAACGAACTTCACAGGGCGCGAGACAAAAGGGCATTTTTCGAAAGCAGTAACGAGCCCCCGACTTCCACCCCATTTCAATTTGGCGACCCCGGATAAAAATCGCGGGAAAAAACCCGTTCGCGGCCTCGTGGATTGAAAATATTCATATATTTATAGAGGGAGATAGAGACGAGGAAAACGTCGAGGGTGTCGCCGAGGGCGTTAAACACTCCCTGCGAGGGCACAAAGGGAAAACAGACACTTTGTTGTGCCGTGTGTGAAAAACCCCGGGTGTATATTAGCTGGAAAAGCGAATTGGATGGTTGGAAAATTTTCACGACTGGAATCAAGGGTATGCTTCGAAAGGACGATGGGCAAATGTTGTATTTATGGCGGGTGTGGGTACTCATCTTTGTGGATTGGTTGATTCATTATGATCTTGGAGTATGGTGATGATCGTTTTCAATACTGGAATCAATGGAGTTCTTGATTAATTGATGTATAAAATTTGGTCATTTAATATTACATAACGAGGGAAGCCCACCATCCCGCCTTTTAACTGCACCCCAACTCTATGTCAGCTTGTTAGGTCGGCCTAGTTGGGTATCAGCAAAACTAGGCGAAACTACGGGCGCTACATTTACGTTAACAGGGAACTCTATATTAAATTATTTTTAAAAACTATCGCGAAGGACAGCTGTATAGTATAAAAATGAAATAATTTAATCGATTTTTTATGAAAACTTCATATTTGCGTTGTATTTTAAATCAGTGAAAAAATATTAGGCTTCTAATTGAGGTATATTTGAAATCTGCTAATGGATGGGAATATTTATATATTTTCACTCATCCTCATTTAAATAATATTTGCTATGGGTTACGTATAGCTAAAGCTTCAACGTGATATAAGTCCCGTAGATTGTAAAATGTTAATTTTTAAAATAACCTTCCTAGATGTGCACACAATAGCTAGGAAAAGTATAAGCCGTTAAGGAGTGTATGAAGAATATGTATATCTACATACATTCATAGATTGTTTTTTGATTTTGATAATATGTTGTTTCGGAAACGTTTTAAACACTCGAACAGAGTAACGCTTGATTCAACCGTACTAGTTAATTTATTCGGATCGAAACTCTTGAGTAAATACTTCATATTAGCATTCATTTATTTATCTTCAAACATAGATCAGAACTAGGCAACCTATGATTAAATAGTTTCGAATTATTCGTTTGCGTTCTGCAAATAAGTAGCAATTTATTTTGCAAATATGTTATAGGTCAGTATTATAGTGGATTGTACTTTTTACGGTGTTTTATAAAATACATAGTTTCTATTGATGAAAGTAATGATTAATTGAAGAACGTTTCATTAATACGTTTGTATACATATACGAGTAGATATACATAAACGACTCGAATAGTTTTCTTAATACATTTTGACTCGCATCCAAAAAGGTTGGCGAGATCTGATCTAGACCGTGAGAAAATCAAGAGTGCCAACCCTGAATAGGTAGCATGAATATGCAATTTTCATTCTGAAGTTCAAACGAAACAGTTTCGCCAACATTGGGTGAAAGCATTTAAATGTTTTCGCGGTTATCGCGATAAGCTAATGCACGCAGAAGGAAGCCTTCGCTCGTTATTTTCTTTTTTGTTCATACATACATTTTTTTCAGAACCGATAAGACTTTTTTTCACAAAACGTTAAATAACTTTCTTCTCGAAAAGACTCAACAGATTCATCGAAAAAAAAAACAACATCGACAAAAATCAAACTCCTTTAAAGTGGAAAACGGATGATTCCCTTCTGTGAAATTTTCACTTTGCGAATTGTTTTCGCGTTTTCTGACAAATGCGTATTTCCATCCCTCGAATCAAAGATTTACAAAAGTAGTGTCACAGAATGGACGAACAAATCTCAGGGTGGCAGTTTTGCGTCGAAATGTGACCCGAGGGTCAAACCGGGCATCACTTATTCAAATCGGTCTGCATGTTCTGGTCGTTAAACGCGCTGTTTAAATTCTTTGTCGCATACATTTATGACGACGAATTAAAGCGAGGCGTTAAATAACGAATTAACGACTGCTTGCAATTAAGCGGTGTAAATATTGCACTAATTGCGCGCTTGAATATTACGATGAAATTGCTCGTGTTTTTTTTTTGATTAATTGCGTTTCATATTCGTACCAATTCAATTTTTAATTACTTATGTATATATGACGACTGAAAAGGTCAAGGGATACGAGTGACTTTGCGGTGAAAAGTTGAACATGTATTAGGAGGAGGTTGAGTGATTCGATGATATATCTCGGCACACGTTCCGAATTCATTTATATCTTTTTGCCACCAAATAAATGAACGTGCATAGAAGAGATTCCTGTGCATAACTCAATTTTGGCGAAAATGACACTAATACCCCTCGGCCTTTTCGATCGTCATATACGATCCTCCACTGTAAAAAGAAAATCTTAACATCAGCCCAAATTTGGTTTCTTTTTCAGACAGTTCGAAATCCAAATTACCCATGGGCATTTTCAGTATTATATAAATTCAGCTCGGATAGGGTTGCTCGCTATTAGAGCGCAAGTGGGGGGTGAATCAAGTATAACTAGCAACAAAATTAAATTTCAGACAAACAGAAATTCCAGTATGAAACATTTTTAATTCCGAGCCCGGTGTAAATTCGAAACAAACCACCTCAAAAAGTCATTTATTACAGATCCCCGATAAAAACGCCAGCGTTCATTATACCCAATCACAATGTGAAAAGTTTTAATTACGCCCACATCTCCATTTCGAGGTTATGCGCTCGGCCATTTTCGTCCATAACCTCAAAAGCGGACCGATTTGCGAACTAGCGACGACGGAGACATTAGCCGAAGTTCTCGGACACGTCGTCAAGATAACGACGGGCAACAGTAACGGCGAGTTGTCGTTCGCCTTAATTGTTCGTCGGCCGTCAGGTGATCTTCGCGGACGTTAAGGCTTCGACGGTGATTACGCGAGTCTGCGAATTTTGGCGGGAAACGAAATTTTCGGGCGGGAAGCGTCCCTTATCTTAATGGCTGCCCCTTTGGAGATTGCGACGATCGGTCTAGTTTCGAATTTGCACGGTGCGTGGGTAGTTTTGGTGTTTGACTTGTTGTATAGCAATTTGAATGGAAAAATTATACTACACTAGTAGTGCCACAGTTCGGAATTGATAAATTGTGTAAATAATATTATTCGGAATTTTATAAAACTTCGTATTGCCATCTATGTGTGAAATAAAAAATATCCCATATATACGTTAAAAGTTGCAATTTCGTAATTACGACGCGTAGCTCGGAGTGTAAGGCGGTGGGCCAATAAACTGAACGCGCGGGTTTGAGGCACGGACGACTGAAAATTTCGAGCATCGTTAGCGTATTTATAATATAGATATTAACGTGTAGGTCTTTGAATATGTGTGCGTGTCCAAGTAACGCTCAGAAACTGCATTGATATATTCAACTGGTTGATAGATAGTTATTAATAATAATTAAAAAAGTAATAATTTTCTTTTGTTTTCTGTTCATACTGCATAGAAGGTTCTTTTTTATTTCAATATCTTTATTAAGTTTTGATGGTGATTATAATGATTATTATGCATGGATAGTATGTTAACATGTTTGGATGATTAATTTCGAAATGTACATATTGTTCAATTATTTCAAAATAAATAACAAAATGATTTGTCTTTTAGATGCAGTTGAATTTCTCAACCATAGACAAATTAGGACTGTTTTATAAATGACCATCTTTTGAAATGAAAAATTATGTATTCGATATAACGACTGAAAAGTCCAAGGGGTACAAGTGAAATTTTCGCCGAAATTGAGTTACGCATAGGAATCGCTTCCATGCACGCTCATTTATTTGGTGGCAAAAGGATATAAACGTATTCGGAACGTGTGCCTCAATATATCATCAAATCACTCGACCTCCTCCTAATACATGTTCAACTTTGAGTGCGCTTTTCTCGAAATCACCCCAAAGTCACTCGTACCCCTTGCTCTTTTCAGTCGTCATATGAATTTTTTTTTTAATTCAAAACCTGTATAAACCGACATCTTATACATGTATTGATTTAAAACATTCGGCTTAATGAACACGCCGAACAATAAATACATCTCTCGCCAAACTTCGCACAAAGCGCCTCCGAGCGACGCTGGCGTCCATTTTGTCTTCGGCGAAACAATAACAATAAAATGGCGCCGTTAAAGCATCGGAAAGTCATAATTCTGAAAATTCAAAAGCGACGAAACGACCGCTCGCCGAGAGGACAACAAACGTCAAAAGTTCGCGGAAAATTTTAACGGCCGTCGATTAACGGCGGGGACGCTAATTGCGACCGACTCGGGACATTAACGGCGAATTTGCGATCATCGGTTGATGATTCGGCGAAAATGGACAAATCTACCCTTACGTATACGTATATGTGTCCGTCTCTGGGGGTATTCTTTTGTTTGCGGCTTATCGATCGTCGTGATTTTTCTGCGCTTCGGCGAATCTTTGTGCGAAAGTTTGGTGTGATATTATCGAGGAATTCAGTTTGAATTGATTTCGTTTGAGATTTATGAATCAATATATTTAAAAACAGTCAGTATAGTAAAAGGTCAAGGGGTACAAGCGATATTTTTGCTGAAATTGAGTTATGTATAGGAATCGTTTCTATGTAAACTCATTTATTTGGTGGTAAAAGGATATAAACGAATTCAGAACGTGTGCTTTAATATATCATCAAAACACTCAACCTCCTCCAAATACATGTAGGTACATGTTCAATTTTGAACGCAACATTGAAAAAATATTGTAACTCAGTTTTTATTAATTGTTAGTTGATGGAGTTTGTTGCTTCTACTAAAGCAATTAGAATATTTCCTTTCGTAATATTTTATGAAAACTGAGTCAAACTCAATAAAACTAAAGCAATCAAGTCTTAAAAGGCACTAATTGACTTTTATTCTATAACCGTATAACTCAATGAACATTTTAAAAATTATTATAAAATTGCATCAAACTGTTTGAAAACATTTTTAAAATACTTAATTTGAATTGAAAAGCTTTTTACTCACACATTATCAAGTATACTGAAAATAAAATAACATTTAAACACCAAAATGTTTTCAAATTCGATCCGATCGTACTCTGAAGTAATCCCGCGATACCGAAACTCAAAGTCGTACAGAAACAAATCCCAGTAGATTAAGCTTGCATAAAATCGAATGTCCTTTTACCGAGTGGCATTGTCACAAAATATAATGGGGATATTAGTACACGTGTATGCAAGGATACGTTTCGAAGCAATATTAACGTTTAATATCGCACGTTTCGATTGTATCGCTTGGAAGAAAATCCACTCAAATTTCGGAATTTTCTTCGTCTCCCTCGAGTTATAAAGTCCTGAAATTTTCGAGAAAATCTAAGAATATTATAGCCAAATATGCGGGAGCACTCAAAAATAAATAAATTAATATATTTTCCGGCTTTTATATGCGTAGTGAGGTGTGGGATGCGTGCAGGGGTAGGTAAAAAATAATTTCGCAAATTGAGGTATGAAAGATTCGTGCTATGAATAAGCGAGTCCTTATTGATGTTTTCCGTTCGCGAAAAACGCAGACGTTTCGCGCGTAAATTCTCCAAGTAACCAACGTACTTGGAAACGTAATTTATATATGATTTTTTTCATTCGTTCGTGCGAAATAATATTACGGCTTCGGATGAAATAATATCGTTCTTCTAAATCGAATGGATCTATTGAATGAAAATGAAATAACTTATTCGTATGTGTAACTAAATCAACCCAAGTCTCCCGTTCGTTTTAACAAAAATTTATTTAAGCCCATCAGACCCTAGTAATTAGAGCTGTTAGAGCAAACAACCTTACGCACGTTTTGCGCCATTTCAAACACGCTACATAACAGTACTACCAACATAAAAGGTATTAAGTATTTTAAAATGTATCAACAGTGTTTTTTTCACATTAAACAATCACAAACAAATAAAAGCGACGCTATAATTTCCTAGATTTAATGAGTTAATAAAACGTATATAACATTCGACTAGTCAATTAAGACATTATGTAAAATGTTGGTTATAAATGATTGAGTGAAAAAGCTAAGGAGTACAAGTGACATTTTCGCCAAAATTGATTTATGCACAGGAATAGCTTCTATGCACGCTCAATTATTTGGTGGAAAAAGGATATAAACGAATTAGGAACGTGTGCCGAGATTTATCATCGAATCAGTCGACCTCCTTCTAATACATGTAAGTACATGCACAACTTTAAGTGCGTTTTACTCGAAATCACCGTGAAGTCACTTGTACTCCTCGCCCTTTTCAGTCGTCAAATAAATCGGGAAGTTTTTATATTGTATATGATGAATAATTTATTAATATTTTCACCATAATTTGGGGCAGCTCATTGAAAGTTCGTCGAGTCAATTAGACCAGCCACCCCAGTGTGTTGCCACCTGCGTCTAGACACATCCGAGCAGAGTATGGAAACACTTCCTCAGAGGAGTTTTCGTTCTCAGAGGGATTCTCGGGCACGAATCAAATTACTCGCATTCCGAAGTCAGGCGTTTATGCTCACAGGAATTCGAGGCGAGTCCCGCTCTCATACATCACTCAATAAGACGAATGGGATGTTCATTAGCATCACTTCGGGCGGTTGGCAGCCCTGTCCGACGCGCGGCCCAACGGATGGCACCCCTGAGGCGCCAATTATTATTGAAGCCGTTTGAATTGCAATAATGCGTGCGTGCGTGCGGATACGATCGGATTTGTATTCGAATATGTACTAGAAAATATTTACAGTCAGTGCTCTGACTGTAAACTGTCAAATCTGAATGATAAAAACATAGCCAGCCGATAGCGCAGCGGTATAAAGCGTTTGTGCATGTCGTGTCGATTCAGCATACTCGGGAATGCGTGAGTTTCGAGTCCTATCTTGGCGAATGTCAAAATGTCGTTTTTCTTAATTGATAAAAATTGATATGGAGACACGGTCGCTTCTTTCGAATGTTTGTATTCATTTGATTCGAAAAAAGTGTTAATTTAATGCTTTACGAAACGGCTCTGCAAATGATCACATCACCTACACCTTTCATATGTTCGATTAATTCGAACTATTTAGTGACACCTATGTATGTGTGCACTTCTCTACTCTTAGGAGTCTCGTCTTCCACTATATATGAAGTGAATGATACTAACAATTCGGGGTTATCTGTGTCACTTGTGACCGAATAAAATACACGGTGTGTATATAAAAAAATTGGGTAGAAATTACCTGTTCAAATAAATAAATAAATGTATATGTACTGTAGTAAGTTTTTTTCTGTTTGATAATTCGATATTGTAAGACTAACTGTATCGTATTGTGGTTATGCCTTATTATTATATACTCACTGATTTTGTTTTGAAAAAGTATGTAGAGCAATTCGAGTCGAATCAATCTAAAATTTGACGCACGTTCGTTTTGAGTAGGGAACGAAATTGATACGATGTACATCGCATTTTTTCACTTTTATGCTCAAATCGCGAACATAGCTCGGATACGATATGAAAGCTTTCGTGCAATATCAGACTTTTATTGCAACATCGAATGATGAATGCGGAACTGAGGAAGGGCGAAACGTTTGCGAATTTTTCCCGCGAAAGAATGCAATATTTGTTCTTGTCAGAATCGAATTTTTCAACATCCACGCTTTGCTCTCACTCGCCAAATCTTTGTGTACACATATGAGAAATTTTCGGTATTTTGCATCCGCACTTTTGATATTTCCCCCTTTCGTTCGTTCGATCGGATCGTATGCGTTCAATGGAAAAATATTACATCTCTCAGATTACATCATCACATTCAGAAACAAAATCTATATTATAAATACGCTAACGATGCTCGAAATTTTCAACCACAACCATGCCTCGACTCGGGCGTTCAATTTATTAGCCCGCGCCTTACACTCCGAACCAAACGTCGTAATTACGATATTGCGCCGCTTAATGTATATAAGGCGTAAAATCTCTTTTTATTTCACACATAGATGGCAATAAACACATCCGTGGCAATACGAAATTTGATTAATTCCGAACAATTTTGATACACATTCGCCTACTGCTAGTACCTGGATGAAACAATCATCTACCCTCATAAGCGTCATTCGAATCAAAATCCTCTTACGCTCGGCAAACGTAAAAACCTCACCCCCTATATTAAGGGGTTGTAAGACGAAAATGAAGAAGAGGAAGAACTCTAGAAGATCTTAGCGAAATACAGGGCCGGAGTGGGTATTTCTTAGGTATTTTGGGCCCAGGTAGGTATTCGGCACACACGCTCGACGATAAATTAGGGGCTTTCGGTCGGACACCTGCTCGCATTCCGCAGCACGTCTCGTTTCGTTAGCGACGTTTAATTAAACCCGTTAATTATTTCTAACTATCCGTTTTAACTGTTTTTAATAACGGATTTCGAGGTGCGCTGAAAAATGGCGCGTGACGGAGCTGCAGCGCGTTCGAGAATTCCGCTTAATAAATTTTTGTATTTTTTTTTTAAATATATATGACGACTGAAAAAGCAATAAGATACAAGTGATATTTTTGCCAAAATTGAGTTATGTACAGAAATTGCTTCAATGTACGCTCATATATTTGGTGGCAAAAGGATATAAACGAACTTGGAACGTGTTCCGAGATATATCATCAAATCACTTGACTTCTTCTTAATACATATTCAACTTTGTGCGCTATTTTCTCGAAATCACTTCGAAGTCACTTGTACCTCTTCGCCTTTTCAGTCGTCATACATACATAGTATTGTATTGAAAATTTTATATTTTATCATTTGAACATGTAAAGGCTGATTGTAAAATTTATTTTTTGTATTTTGATTCAGGATTCATTGATAGATTTTGGTCTTGTTCTGGAAAATTCATGATAAATGGTCAATATGAGTGTGTTGGATCGAAAATTTGTTAGAATGCATAATATATGTAAGTCATTCTTTACAATTTCACCTAATATAATATTCTTTTCTTTTCTATTCTAAAATAGCATTAGAGCTTAGTTTGTGGACTATTTTCATATACGATAATATTTTACTGCTATGTATTCCATTCTTTAATACTTAGGAACAAGCTTAAATATTACAGAAATGTATTTTAAGCAATTAAATAATACTGAAATACAATAAAAATGCTCAATAGAAACAAATAAATAATTCTGAATTAACTTTTATCTCACATTTCCGCTATAGATAAAGTTCAGTATGAAATACATATTATTACAATTGTTCATGGTTTTTCTTATCAGCTCAAAATCTGAAATAAAATCGTAAAATTTTAAACAGTGCTCAACACATAAAATTATTTCAAAAAACAACATCAGCAAGCAATATGTAGTAAATACAAACTTTCACAGATAACTAAAAGTTTCATTCGTGTTTTTGCTTTCAGCGCCGAACATTAACTGCGAATGCACTATATTAACAGTGAAACCTACGTTCGCAAAGCGCTGAGAGCAGTTTTCGAAAAGTGCAAAATCTAATTATCACTTCTGTAACAATCCAAGTCGTCGGTTTCGAAGACTGCACCGAAACAATACTGAAGTTTGAAAATTCGGGAAAAATTCCCGAAAAAATAAAAATAACGTCCGAAACACTCAACTCAAATTAGCATAAGGGAGTAGAAATTGGGGATTATTCGCCACGCTCAAATAGGCCTCGTCGCTAAAATAGGCTTAAATAAATATCGGGAGGGTTGAACGTTGCTGATTTATGGCGGGAAAATCGAGAGTCACCACTGGCGGAATTAAGCCGCCCTCGAAAACAGAAAAAAGCCAAAGAAAATATAATAAAAATAAGGAAAATAACACCGGCGAAACGTCAAAAGATTTACGGTTTGGACATTGTCCAAAAAACGCGCCAAAATTGAAGACGTTTCGTGCGCAGCCTTTGCTTACGTAAAGTGGGGTTTTTTCCATGAGAATTTTCATGTTGCTCTAATTTCGACTCTAGAAAGTTTTTCAATATTATATTTAGAAATACTTTTTTATATGAACGATTTGACCAAAAATATTAACAAGAAAGATAATCAATAGTGTAATGATATATGTACCTTAAATTACTACAATGATGAAGTATACTTTCTTTCGTTCCGAGATATTTAATGCTTTGTATTTGTATTGATTTTCATAATAAATGGCACATATATTTTTATAAATATTGTCTCGAGCTTAGAACTGAATTCAAATTCTATTGAAATAAGACGATTCAAATGTTTATTCCATTCATGACATTTACAAAACATAAGAAGCATTTATTCCTAGAAAAACATTCTATTGATCGTATTTGAATCTATTGTGACCAGATTTTTATAGCTATAAAGATAGGAGTCTATCTTATTAAAAAGAGGTTTAGAACAATTTTAAATGAATTTTTATTGACAATATTCCAAAACTCACATTCGAAAAAAATCTAACCTAAGTACAAGGGACTAAGCCGAGGCGTGTTACGAATGAATTCTTCATTCAAATTTCGCATTCAAATAATATTAATAAAAAAATCTATATCGATTTTCTTTTTTTAGAGATAGGGAACCCTAAGCAAGGCTAGGTCTTAAGTCATAAGCTATCATCGCCTCGGGTTGTATTTTCATTGAAGACATACAGCCTTATTGTGTCAATATTCGCATGTCTCGCAATACGCACTGTAAATAATGCGATATTGTTTTTCCCCTATATATGTTTATGTCGCCGCGATTTGACGACAAGAACATCTGTATTTATTCATTTCTTGTCCCTTTTTTATGTGTGTTTATTTCTGCGAATGATAAATTGGGAGTATTGAGGTTTTTTTTTGATATCTCAAAGGCTTCCGGGCTGTGACATGTGGATTTGCATCCCTTTGATGTATGGAGAAAATTATGATTGGAGAGATATTTTTTTTATTAATTCATAGAATCTGAAAAAATGAATACTTAAAATAAATATTTATACATATCTGTTTGAGTTTGAGATTTAAAATAAATTCAAAAATTTCTTTAAATACAAAATAAACAGCATTTCAAGATCACTGATATGAATAAATAGGGATAGGTAATAGTTAGGTAATATTTAATATTCTAAAACTATTCGATTCGTATTCTGTAAATATCTAATTTTACTTACCATAAATATTCTTAGAAGAATTAGGTAAATATTGTTCTTAATCAAAGAAAGACGGATACAAAATTATTCATTAACATTCTCTGTAAACAATTACAAAATATACGAATTATTTGCTGACAATGTTTTCCCTCGGATATTCAGCTTTTCATTTATTAAATCCATGGATTTATCTACTTTTTACTTAGGTATATATTTACATGGGAATAAATTGAATCGTTTGTTTGGACATTACGATACGTTTCATCGAAAATACAGGTATTTGAAGATACATAATACATATGTATGTGGAGTGACTAAATGTGGGATTTTATTGTCACTGATAAAGCGACTTGTATTATTCAAATCGCGGACTATATTTAAAGGATTAATTAACCCTTTATTATTTGAGATTTTCCTAGAAATTTCTTCTATGATATCCATAAATGATTATATGAAAAATCTGTTTGTCATTCGTTCTACCATTTCGTTGCTTTCGTTCTATGCACGCTCATAATATGCAATATAAGGATGATTAATCAACAAAACGTAAAAAAAGTACATCAACGATGCTTAATATGTGCGTTCAACGATAAAGCGCAAGATTCTAGCTTATATTCGGTCGATTTTCTTGGAAAAAAAGCAAAACCTTTCAGGAAACAATTACCGAGACGATTTTCCATCGTCCGAGATTTTTGCTTGGAACTGACCACGACCTAGAAGTATTGAATTTAATTTTGTCCAGATATAAATTATGCGGTCGGGTCGCTCTCTGGACATACTCGGGACAAAGGGACCACGATTGATGATATCTTATATTACTATATTTATGTATTACTATATATTTTTCATAGTGGTTTCAGTTCGAAGAGAGGCTTTCGCTTAATGCGACTTGTTCAAGTTTTTCGAAAGCGAGGGTCGAGTGGAACTTCGCAGTCGAATTCCGCAAAACGAATGACATAATTGCGCTCTTAACTTGCTTATTATTGAAGAAAAAAATGGTCTAAGTATTAAAAATGTTGTGCAGTTTTAATCATAAATATTTTTTTCCGAAAATGAATTAACCTACAGAATATTTTTCTTCAAATAATTTACAAGATTCGAATTAGATAAATTGCTATCTTAACGGACATAATAAATTCACCGTATCGAACACTTTTATTGCATATAAGACTTGCAGTTTTATGGTTGGACGTAAAACGAGATGCTGGCAGTAAATTACCGCAGATGCATTCGATCTCATGAAACTTAACATTAAACAAAAATTGTGCCCATTGAACAGTATTGAGCAGATCTAGACAACCTTTTTTCGAGTGCAGATCAACATCGAAAAAAACTAACTGTTAAGATAACCATTTAAGCCAGTGTAGTCAGCATTTTCATTGACATAAAATAATTAACCGATTGGGAATTGGGAATTGGAAACCGACGGGATTCAAGTTGTCAAGGTCTGGATTATGTAATATAACAATATAGAGTATTTGTGCTAGTATAAATATGAAAATAAGAAAGTAACTTAGTATATAGTGTATTTTTATCATTTACGAGTTTCACTAAATATTTGAACTATAAACTTCAGGTGTGAACCTCTTATATGACATTTTCGAGAAAATGCATTTTCCGACCGAAGAAAAGCGACGTTTTTCTACTTTTCCTCGACAATCGTCAACGGCGGTGAAACGTATTGTGTTAAGTGCTTTTCTGCAACACAACATTAAAAATACAAACAGCATAAAAATGCTCTATTTCGAAACGGTGAACAAGAACAATGTGAAATATATCGCTTTTTCACGATACGGAGAATCCATCAAGATTTATTTGCGTATTCTTCCGGAAAATTCGTTCGGAAATGTATTATACCTACAGTATTGGCAGAGAAGCTGGGCTAATTCGGGATTTTTTTCTAGAAATGGATATTGATGTAGATATACATACTTTTTTTTATCCATGTGTTAGCTGTAAACATGTTTTTCATGTACCAATTAATATATTTTTTTCTCACGTGCCACAAGTTGGTGGATATAATAAAAAAATATTTTAATGTTGCTCAAAGCTTTTTTATATCCCTTGATAGTAATATTTTTTTATAATCGCATCGATTACAAAGTGATATCGCTTACACAAGTTGGTTTGAAAAAAACATTTAGGATTACAGTGTTCGTTAAAAGATTGCACAGACACTCTCCAACGAGTGAATGCAAAATATGATTTCGCGAAAATCCATTAAAATTTTTCTGCAACGATTTCAAAATAAACAACATTCAAACTCGATATAAACGCAAACGAATTTCCCCGCCACAGATTTTAATTAAAACTGAACTTTTATTATGGAATTGAGTGGAAGTGCACAGTAAGTACGTATAATACGAATGCACACTACTTTTCATTGAAAAGTTTTGCTCAATACGATAAATCTTATGACGAATAATTTAATTGACATAATTTTTATTATATGTATACACATATTATAAAATAAATCTATTGTTGGTAGTGAATTGGGACGAAATCGTAAAGCCCGACTAACCATACTATTTGTAGGAAAAGAGTCTCTCGACAATAATTTCTTTTTAGCGAGGAAATCAATTAGAGTGGGAAGAGTCTTTTTAGGGGTTGTTCTGTCTCCAATGAAATTTTTCATTGAAAAATACACAATGGTTTTCGATCGAGGTTCGAGTTCTTTTGTTGAAGAAAATCCCCCTTTATTCAGATGACGACCGGTTAAAGTTGAAAGTTGAATCTCACAATGAGAAAACGCCATGAATTATCATTCTTTCATAAACGCGCCCATTTATTTGTTGCAAAAATATCTCATAATATAATAATTTCATATAATTAATACAAAATCCTTGAAAATTCCGAAAAGTTCAATGGAAAAATCTAAATACGAACATAACATTTTTTTGTGTCGTTAAATCCTGTAACGACAAGATTACTGTTAGAACGGAAAAAATCTTATAGTGATGAAAATCCTTCTGTCATTGATGCTTGAATTATATTTTATTGAAAATTTAATAGACTGATATTATATTTTACACAAATATGTATGAATTTAAATAGATATATTCTAGAATATTGTAGATACTGTAACAAAGTATAAAACGGGGTTCGTGTCTGGAAGTTTTCCGATTTTCGCGAAAATTTTCCGCTTTGTAAATTCTTTAGATTTTTTCCTCGGAGTTAAACGAGTAATTTTTATATTGCTTCCAAAAGTCGCGGTCGGCTGCTTGGCGATAATATTTATGAAGTCTCTTGTTCTTCTTTTTTACTCCACTGTGTTCCAAATATACGAGACAGATTTTCCCATTTTCCGAGAAAGCGTTTCCACCGCGTGCATAATGTCAAATAAAGGTAAAACAATAAAATGGGAACACGTGTCGCTTTACATGCTAGAATAATGTCAAAGGGCGAACTAGACGAAAATACACGTTGCAACAATAAGGTTTTTTTCATTTCAGCTGAAACGAACTATGGAAACTTTCGACTAACCGAACTGAATAACTAGCTAACAAAAGAGTCGAAAAAGGATCGAAATGTCAAATGTTGAATTTTACATAATATATGACGACTGAAAAGGTCAAGGGGTACAAGTGATATTGCGGTGATTTCGAGAAAAGCGTGTTCAAAGTTGACCATGTGCCTACATGTATAATATTAAGAGAAGGTCAACTGATTTGATGATATATAGAATTCGTTTATATCATTTTGCCACCAAATAAATGAGTGAGCATAGAAGCGATTCCTATGTATAGCTCAATTTCAGCGAAAATGTCACTTGTACCCCTTGGCCTTTTCAATCGTTATATGGTAATATTGATAAATTATTTTCGAAAAAAGTAACAAATTGATAATTTGTGTATTTCATATGGAAAGTGTATAAATTATATGTTTTCACATTGAATTTTTTCTAAGAAATATGTAGGTCATTTTGAATTTTCGCAAATTGGATCAAGACTCTTGAGCATGCTGAAGGACTGCGATCATTTAAAAGCACAAAACAGCCACAGATACACCAAATCCTCGATATAAGTAAGTCATAAATGTCACAATGAATTAAATGTTCAAAAATAACATAAGAAACTTATTAAAAAAATCCAGTCGAAATTTAAAAAAAAAACATTAGTTTGATCTGAATTTTCACTTAAATGAAAAGTTCGTAGGAAATTCTCACTAAAAAATATCATGTGATTCGGAGTCTAGGTGTACCTGTGTATACTCGGATTTTCCATCTACACACAAACTGGACTCCTTTGAAGCCTTTATAGTTATTTTCGAATTATTTATCCTTTCAAAAGAAACGAGGGTTTGAATTATGACGGCTCGACTTACGAATACTCTCCTGGCGACCAATTAAACCACAATATGTACATACACAGCTTGGAAATTTCGAAAAATAATATCTATACAAAACGTATGACCTTTTCAAAGTGTTTATTGATATTGAAATAGCTTAGGATTAATTACGTGTAATTCTAAGAATCATTTTTATATCAGAAAGTCAAATTATTCTACGTATAGGCACGAATTCATATTAAACAATGAAATATTTCAAAAAACAATTTATTTTCGTATTGATTTGATTGGTTTTTGCACCGTAAAAAAATAATGATCAGAGTATAAATATTTTAAAGCGAAAAGTAAATATTGAATCACCAATGTACATATGCAGTTAATTATTGCATTGCTATTCGATCCTGAATGCTTTGAGCAATTTACAGTTCTTTGAATTCTATAGTTCGTCAAAGGTTCAATATCGAACAGAAAAATTAAGTGGAAAGAACATTTTCAAATTTCATTCAATTACAATCAACGGTTACTGTAAAAACGTGTTTTATTTCAATACTAACAAATAAAACTGTACAATTTCTTCACAAGCGAACATTGAAATATAATGAAATCGACTTTCCTGTCAGGTAGACGTGGAATTATGTCGAAAATTGCCACGTCAATCGGGTTCACGTTAAAACCGAAATAGCCATAGAAAATTAAATGGCACGATTCAAAAATAACCGCGAAACTCCAGTGCCGCATTCGAAACAGAATCGGAAACGGAATTGGTTTTTCCGAGGCGGGAAAACGCGATCGGAAAATTCGAATCGACGTACCGGCAACACGTAGTTTCCGGTTTGCCTGTTTCTATCGAATCCGTGTTAGAATTGTAAAACGTTAAACATTTTCGAAGTTGCGGTTTCAGAATGCTTTATAGTCCAATATTGCTGAACTATTGTGTATACGTATGTACTTGGATATTTACAAATATGACATCTGAAAAGGCTATGGGATACAAGTGACCGGTCATTTCGAGAAAATAGTGCTCAATGTTGAACATGTACCTGCATGTATTGTATTAGGAGGAGGTCGAGTAATTTGATGATATATCTCGGTACACGTTCAAAATTCGTTTATATCCTTTTGCCACCAAATATATGAGCGTATATTGAAACTATTCCAGTACATAACTCAATTTCGGCAAAAATGTCACTTGCACCCCATGGTCTTTTCAATTGTCATGTGGTATAAACCATGTGTCACTTGCCATCAACTGTTAATTTGCACAAATTTTATGCCAGTAACCACCAATATTAAAACACATAAATGTAAATGAATTTCATTTTTTAGATAAGTTCGTATGAATTATATTTGACGACTGAAAAGGCCAAGGGGTACTAGTGACATTTTTGGCGAAATCGAGTTAAATACAGGAATCGCTTCTATGTACTCTCATATATTTGGTGGCGAAAAGATATAATCGAATTTGGAACGTGTACCGAGATATAGCATTAAACTACTCGATCTCCTCTTAATACATGTAAAATTCTAGCAAATTATAAAATGAAAGCATATTATGTATTATGTAAAAGAAAAAGTATATATATACATATGTGTACATATGATTTTGTATGAAAAAAGATCAACTACTGACACATATTTCTCAACTACAGCATCCATTGAAATACGATGCGGAAAACATATTTTCATTTGCTTTCATACATACTATGCTTTCCCGAACACAATTCGTGTTTATTTGCTGATGTCATAAATTTCAGCATCACACACACACAAATCCTGGTGGCCTTTTCGGTTCACCACCAGGATCATCCAGCTCGAAGGTCGATCCTGTGGAAAAGCGGAGAAAAGTGTGCATAAAACTTTAAGCAGTAGAAAGGAAAATCTATACTGAAGAAAAACCAACTTTCTTTCAGAAAATGGAACTCGACACGCGCCCATGGGACTTTGAATCTCCGAGGCGACATTAAAAGCTATAAAATAGCATTTTTTTCAGTATCATCGGGAATTTTAAGAATGTGTGGAAAAAATTAAAGCGTTCAAAGGTTAGTACATGTGTGTATTATACAAGTATGTAGGTTAACTCAGTAATTCTTAGGATATGTGTATGGGATTGCTGAAAGTTTTAGTTAGTTTCGTTGTTTTTTTTTTGAATTAAAATATGTTTCGGGTTGTTGTTTCGGAAAAAAATATAGAGCCGTTTGTCTTTGAAAAGAATGGTTGCTACGTTGCGTATTTGGCAGCGTTTGCTGTAATAAAATCGTGTTCTATCGTTGAAACAATTCGATTTTAATCAAATAAAATTTTGTCTAGAAAGAATCTACACAATAATTTTCAAATAAAATCTTAGAATGTAAAGATTCTAAGACATTTCAATGAAAGTAACATGTCAGATTATTTTAATTTTATAAATAAATCAGTAAGCGACATCAGTAGTTTAATTTATTTAAAAAAAAAACACAACCATTGTACATACATTGCATGTATTTGACTCTCGAATGTCGGTTCAAGTGTAAACGGACTTTCGGACACGGCACTAAAATTCATTTAACAAAATCACTGCGTTGTAGAGCGTTCGAAAATCTCCTTTATTATTATCAAGTCTTCTTGCTCTAGGAGGCTTGATGAGTCCATTAGTGCTCGAGGGGGTCTCTTTTAAAAATGTCAATTTCGTAATTTAATTACGCAGAAAATGCTCCAGCGGCGCTAAGCCCGCTTGAAATATCACTGCCAGCTCTAGCGGAAAAATAAAGGTATTACATTATTATATATTTACTTATCTAGACAATGAAGAGTTGAAATAACAACTCGCGTTAAACTCAATTAGTCGAAAAGTTAACTGGGGGCCGCGCAGTTTCGTATACCGAAACGTAGGCGTCAATGACTTAACTATCTACACTCGCAATATTATTACACAATACTTAAATGTGTATTACACAATTGACAGATCGTTCTTTGTGATTACATATGACGACTGAAAAGGCCAAGGGGCGCAAGTGACTTTGACAAGGTGATTTCGAGAAAAGCGCGCTCAAAGTTACACATGTACTTATATGTATTACGAGGAAGTCAAGTGATTTGATGATATATCTCAGTACACGATTCAAATTCGCTTAAATCCTTTTACCACCAAATATATGAGCGTACATAGAAATGATTCCTGTACATAAATCAATTTCGGCAGAAATGTCATTTGTACCCCTTGGCCTTTTCAATATATGATTTAAATTTTCATAAGTTAGAAATTCATTTTTTACAACTTCGATGTTATAAAATTAAGCATGGATTTTTCGACAGACATATTATTACAAATTCAACATTTTTATCAGAAGTTTTAGATTTAGAGATAAGAATTTCCTGTATTAACGATAATTGAAATGTAAAACTAAATATTGAATCGATAGTGCAGTGGCATAGGTATATGTTTGTGCATATAGTGTCTGGCTTAGTATTGTCGTTGTGACGTCGAGTGACAATCATGTGTCGACTTGTTCGATTTTTGCGTTCTATTGTTATTCAAATCAAATCGGTGAATCATAAAACGAATAATTAATTTAATGTTTATCAGTCTATTGATTTTTATTTTGATAATTATAACTAGCATACCTTGCAACATTGTGACATTTTTATTAGATTCGATTTCTTTATACTTTAATTATTGTGACTATTTTCTCACTAAGGTGATCTAAATTTATTATTTTACAATTATACATAACAATACAAAACATATCGCTTCTATATGACGACTGAAAAGGCCAAAGGGTATAAGTGACATTGCGGTGATTTCGCGAGAAACGCGTTCAAAGTTGACCATGTACCTACATGTATTAGGAAGAGGTCGAGTGATTTGATGATATATTGAGGCACACGTTCTGAATTCCTTTTCATCATTTTACCACCAATTAAATGAGCGTGCGTAGAAGTGATTCCTGAGCATATATCAATATCGGCAAAAATGTCACTTGTACACCTAGGCTTTTCCGATCGTCGTATAGATATAGATACATTCAACTATTAAAAACCGTGCATTGAATCAGAACTAGATAAGATCGAATCAACTTTCAATTAATTTTACTCAAAGATAACACACATCAGACAACAATCTTGAACGTCATACCATCGACACAACAATCCAGCACCGAAAACTACCCTTAAGAAAGCCCCCATTCGCATCGCAGATTGCGTCTCCGAAACTAGGAATTACGACCGAAGCCCACGCACAAGACACCGCCACCCCGAAGCCTCATCCCCTGGACGTATTCAGACGCATTCAGACACATCCACGTCCACGTCCACATCCACATCCACGTCCACATCCACGTCCACATCCACGTCCACGTCCACATCCAGAAAGGGGGCCGAGGGGCGAAAGGGGGATGCTGTGTGCGCGCGGCAGTCCACGGCGGGTGACCGCGCGCGACGCACGCCGCTTCGACGCTCTCCCGACTTCGGACCTCTCCACGATCGTACAGGTGCGTTTTTTGCTAATTATTTTAATGCAAAATGATGCCAAATATCATTAAGATTGTTTGTGTGAAAACGGTTTTGTTGTGAGTTGAGTGTGAGAGGTGTGAGGTTGTTTTTTCGCGTTGCATCTATTTGACGTTTCGCTTGTTTTTCGTTACTGTCGGCGCGCTGCTACTGTGCGCAGTCTGGTTGTGTTTGTTGTTTGGTTTTTTGATGCTGATTGGTTTGATTGTTCTTGAATTGAGTATGAAATTATTGCAAATTTCGAGGAATCGAAGTATAGGAATTTCTCGTACCTTTATATTATTCATCGGTGTTCGAAATTATATAAGCAAAGAAAATACAGATAAATTTGAAGAATTTGCTGTGAATAATAAAATGATCTTGAACGTGAATATCAGCAATGTTTGCAGAGAAAATAACAGTGTTCGTCTTTCTTATAAATGTCACGTAACAGTCATTTTTCATTATGTAGATTCAAATTAAAACTGCTTTGTTTGAGTCTAAATTATAGTACTTATTAAATTATAGATTTCTTTTTATAATATAATATTTGTTATATTCGATTATTTTTGTAGCTATGTATATTATGAAAAGGTTTCATTAATTTTATTATGCAATTGTCTAAGAAAATAGTCATATAGCACCTCATTCGTGAAAATTTAATTTAGGCAGAGTAGCGATGGATTAAGTCTTTATTTTTAGTGTGTGCGAAGAGAATAAATTTGCTACGCTGAAATTGTTCTCATTTATTACGGCGGATTAAGACGCATCTCGGTTATTACAAGATTTATTTACGAAAAAAATATATTTTACTTAAAATAATATTAAATTTAAATAAAAAAAATCTTCAAATTATAATCAACATAAGATATTCACTCAGGAAATTCTACATATAATATACATACATACTATTATAGTTTTTGTTTATTTTGATTCTTTGAACATAAAGACTAGTTCACTGAATACGTTCACGCATAGTACACTTAGGGATGAAAATTAGGGGTGGTTTTTGTGCTCGTTTTCCGCAATATTACCCTCGATCTGTCTTGGTTGTCTTTGAATAAACTCACCAACGCTTTGAGAATCATTCGAATATTTTATTATATTTGATGAATCGCAGGTTCGATATATTTTATTTATTATATGTACGTATGTGCCCATTCACGCAGATAATGTATGTAAGAACTTCTGAAATAATGTTCGATATTTGACTTCCAAAAATGTAAATTCGAGAAAACGTTTTGAGAGAAAACAAAATATTCAATGATTCTATAGACCGATCGGTTCTGCTGAAAAGATTTGAATACGTTTTTATTAGAATAACAAATATTTATTTAATTTCGAAATTGTGAAAAATTGAATTTACATTGAGTGTGGTTGATTCAAGTTGGGATAATACCTTATTTTAAAACACAAAAGATTTTTTTTGTACGTATTAGTTCATTTCACGAATATAAATCGCTGTATTAATAGAATATAACTCTCGATAGTCCTTATCGAGTTTCGTTCGTGATGTAAATTATACTTTGGCCAGTGAAAGTTTGAATGATGTGATAATTTGCCGAAGGAGAGTGGAGAACATTGTTTTCGACAAATTCTTTATTTTTTCCCTCATGATGTTTTTCTCTGTCGAGTTATTATGCGCATTCTTCATGTTTTCAGTGGAAAAGTGATTTCGGCAAATTCTTTCCGCTTTCAACAGTATAACCCTCGAAATTGCGTTCGGAAAAAATAAACCGAATTAAATTTAAAAAAAGTTATTCAGAGCCATCCAAATTTTCATATTTTTTCATACTGCATTGTATTCCCTATATTATGACTTTGGAATAAGTCGTTTTAAATTTAGAAAATATATGAATGAGTATAAATAGACATCGAAACCCAACGTACTCACGAGGAAATCAAATATGCCACTATACGAATTTTCCTCAATCTGGAGATAGATAAAAGAAAAAAGGGGTAAAATTGTCGAATGAGACGTCACAGTCTGAGTAAAAAAAATCAACGCTTTGTCGGAAAATTCGCGAGAAAAACTCTTCCCAGAAAGTTGGCAGACTTTTCTTCGCAGCAACAAAGTTCGCTGATCAAATAATCTCCCCGGGAGTCATGAAAATCTGGACCGAATTCTGTTGCGAATTTTCCGACGGGAAAATCCGACTAATATTTTTTCCGGTGACGAGGACCTGTTTTTTTCCGGCAGATTGGAATATGTGTGTTGTGGTCGGTTTTGTAGGTAGGTATTCTAGGTGGGCACTTGTTTTTTCTCGGCACGCACAAAAGCAGTGGAAACTTCGGTAAGGAAAAGCGTTTGGAAATTTTCCGAAACTTCGTTGCGTATTATTGCTGATTGAGAAAATTGTGGTTAAGTCGATTTAGGTCGAATTGCGTTGTTTGGTTCGTTTGCTTCGTTTTGGTTGAAAATAATTCGATAGTTAATCAAAAATTTAAATAAATGTATGGATCTATACCAATACATCGACTTCCTATAATGAAATGTTTGTTTTCACTTTTTATAAAAACGCTATTAAAATAAGTAAATGCATCCATTAAAATTTTCAGTTTTAATTAAAAAAAAAATGATTATATGAAGAAAAAATAGGTCAAAGGGATCGTCTGATATGGCAGTAGTTTTTTTTTTCATAAAAATGCCTCCTATAACGGAACCATATATAAAGAGAAACTTACATATCTTAATGTTAAACATGGAAAATCTCTGATATATTTGAAAGCAAATCACATTTTAAAATACCCAATGTCTATATATTCATTTTTGATTGTTTCGAATGCTGTTTAGTAATATAAAAAAATAACTGATGGAATGTTAAGCTATATTGAAATTGAATAATATTTAGATGAGTCACTAAAAATATCTGATCTGAATAACACCACATAAAGTTTTTGACTAAATACATATAAAAAATATATTTCAATTAAATAAAAGAGTACGAAACTTCGAAATTCATGGAAACAAACGTCGGTTATTCAATAATCGTGTCACGTAGACGGTATTTTATTTCTATAATAGGACGAACCCCCAAAATGCGGGAAACGGTCCATGCAGATTACTTTCATCTTCCACGTTATATTACGTATCCAAAATATAACCTTCCGCATTATTATATATAATATTATAAAATATATTGTGCATAAAACGAACGGGTAAGCGAATCGTGCTCGAATTTCTAGCATCACTATATCCAACTGGCCGAACGAAATTGCTCAAATATAAACGACGCCAGTTGCACAAAACGTAATTACACTTTGATCATAGATTTGCTTGATATGTTTCGTTGGTTAAATGTGTCGAATAATATAAATTATCAAAGCATAAATTGGACTGGATGAAAACTCCTTCAATTACACATCAAGCGAAAACTTTTCCGCATTACTCAATTTTCAAAACACACTCAAACAGTTCGTCTTAAAACCAGCGGAATTATGTACGTCGAAGGAAAATTTCACAGTGAAATTACGTATGAAATGGTTGGAAAATCTTATCTGTCTTGAGGGTGTTTTTCACCCCTTCTCTCGTTGAATTTTCTCCAACACCATTATTCAAATCGCATAATATGTAAATGTAATTAATTTTATACGATTATGCTCGGGTCGACGTTCGTTTAAACTGTGACGGTTAAAGTGCGGTTTGTTTGTTCTCTTCCGGAATTTTCCGTTTTTGCGTTTTCCCAGTTTTTCTTTTCGTTTTGTTTTCACAGGAAGCGTACAGGGTGCGTCAGACGCATCTGGCGACTTTTGCTATACGAGGAAAATTAGCATACGTTAAAAAAAAATACACACTAGAAAAATCCTTTGAATACCAAATCGACGATTAGACCTTCACGTTTTCATTAAAACACATGTTGAAAATTAAACATTTGGTCAGTGTTTTTTTAACATAATTTTGAATAAATTAAAATTTTCATTTATTTGATTATATTGCATAGATATATAAAATATTCATATTATCTTTCGTTCGTTAGTTTAATTTTACTCTCGAATGCGAGCAATTTTATTCTTCCATATTCCTAGAGTTGAAATTGTCATATTATATAATCATATTTTTTCAAATAGATTAACTTATCACTTCATTGAATACTTTCTTTGTGTATTAATTATGAATTTATGAAAAAAAAAATACACTTAATGAACCTATTCCTCTTTCAAAGTAAGAAAAACATTTTCTTTCGTATAAACATCAACTTTTTATCATTTCATCTAATACAATAAATCGTAGATCATGCATAAACGTTGCACCATCAACATTCAACATTTATTTCATCCATCTCGTCAAATTTCTCAGACATCTCAGCAAACAAGAGATCACACAATGTGACACATCACATCATATTTACATAATGCTACAAAGCCATTTTTGTTCAGACGCAAATCGCATCAGACTCGCGACATAATCGAATAACGCGAACGCGAACTTCCCCCAAATTTCCCTCATTCACGCATTGTAACATAACACTTAATATCGAAGCCTATTTTTATTTTAAAATTTCGTTAAATTCGCTTAATTGAAATTTCAAACGGCCGCACACGATATTTGCTTGTGGAAAGTGCTGTGAGAGTGCGCTTTCAATGTGTACAGAGTGGGTTCTGGATTTTCCCTTCAGCCCTAACGTTCCCTGAGGGCTAATTCGACTAGGCAAGCAAAAAATTCGAATTTGCACTCACTTGTACCTTGATCGTTCGTGATTCTCGCCAAATTATCTTTTTTTACCCGCCGGAGATGGTCCAGTGATTCACGATAATCTATTTATCTTTCTAGCGCTTTTTTGTATTATATAACGAAATATCTATATATTAATAGCTTAATTATAGAACAACATACGTAGATAAATCATTATTTAATATTATACATGAAATTATTTTTTTGATATCGAAATGAATCGATTTATATTCGCATATTACTGATTGCATTATCTATTATCTGATAAATCATACAATTTACTTATAATTACCGGTAAATTGGAATCGTTAATGTGTATTTTGAAAATTCGATGAAAATCAAATGTGAAATAAGTTTTTAAAACATTTTTAAAATTCAGTGTTACCATATTGAGTTAAATTTAAACTCCTATTCAAAAATAACTGAGACAGTCTTATATTTATTTTTTATTAAAAAAATGAACTAGATCTCATTTTCAGTATAAATTTCGTACTTGTGTTGATATAAATTTATCAATATGTTGATTGGACTTATTTTTAGATTAATCTTAAGTCCTTTTTTTTAATATTTTGTTTATATTTTTTATGAATATCAATTTATTTCAATAACGTTTGTAAAGTACTTATCTTTCGAACTTATTTTGGCATATTTAATTCTCAAAACGAATAGAATATAAATATCGAAAAATTGTATAATATGAATATTATTAAATTAGATAAATTTTGTCAAAAAAATTAAACAAAAGAATACAATCTATAAAAATGAAATTCGATCAAGCGAAGCGGAAATCTCAAATGTTCACTTATAAAACGGTACGGAAACAAACAAAGCAAAAGGCCTGTTCACGCAAAACTTTAGCGAAAAGCGCAAAAGATGCAAAATATTCTAAAAATAAAGACAGCCTCGAAAAATCCAATCTAGAAAAAAACATTAACTTTCGATACGTCGATTAGCGGAATTCTGTTTGAACTGAATTCCCATCGAACTTTCGTCTTTCCAGGGCCGGAGCGGGAAAGGGTCCGTTGTTTGTACATGCTAATTACCATGACCGAAGCACTTTACGGTGCGAAAGCCCGGACCTGGCTTTTTGTCGGGATTTCGCGCCAAAATTTGAATTTTTTGCGCCCGGGGTCAGGTTAGGATTTCGGTCGGGTTTTTTTCCTATTCTATGTAACTATACGTATAATATAATGTTAGTATGTGTGTGTTTTTTTAGGTATTTGTTCGTGTGAAGGGTTAATTAGAGCTCGTTTATTATTTAGGTTTTCGCTTATAGCGAGTTTTCTTTTTACAATGCGAAGTCGTATTATGGAGTTTTGTTTGTTTTCGATGTAATAGTTTTACGTTATAGGAAATAATTCAAGATATTTTTTTATTATGTAT
Source organism: Cheumatopsyche charites (assembly GCA_024721215.1). Classification (NCBI taxonomy): domain Eukaryota; kingdom Metazoa; phylum Arthropoda; class Insecta; order Trichoptera; family Hydropsychidae; genus Cheumatopsyche; species Cheumatopsyche charites. The sequence goes on from CM045580.1 coordinate 8,905,879, forward strand.
AACAGTTTGAATGAAATAGACTCAATTTGTATGTTTGTTAAAATCATTGATTAAATCGAATCATTTTTGATATATTTATGGATTTAAAATGAATTGTTTTGAAACGAAAATCTCATTGTTAAAATTAAATCTCAATTCCCGCACATTCTTAAATATTTTCGGTCTTGAAAATCCAAATTAAGTTGCTTAAACATTATGTAAACGAGTTTATATTTAAATCATTATTTTTATTTTATCATAACTATTTTATTAATAATTTTAAATACAGTTTAAACTCGTTTACATGATTTTTAATCAACTTAATTCTGACGGAATTCGATTCAGACCGAAAATATTTAAGATTGTGCGGGAATAAAGATTTACTTTTCAGTGTTTATTTTATTACGAAAATCATACTAAAGAACATATACGAATTTAAAGTCATTTTTTATTATATTGAAACGCAACGGATTATAATATAAACTCGTTTATTATGAATTTCGTTCAATCGAAATATACATACATATTTATATGTAAGGCATAAAACTCTTGTTCTCGATTTTATTAATTTTATTATCCTTACCACAGAGGGCAACGAAAATAAACAAAGATCTAATAAATTCTGAAATAATTAAATTCTTTCCTCCCTTCTGTAAAAAAAGCATTTTTTTTTCAGCTGAAAACATTTTCTCAACCCCCGAGACCATTATTCGGCCGCACTATGTTCCCCTATTCAGAGACCCTCCATTTCGGGGATGAAATCTTCTTAGAGATCCTCCGGCCAAATTGTTTCGTCCCAAAATTAATAAAATAATAAAAATAACGATGAAAATTTGTTGAAAAAATAAAACCATATTTTTTAATGAATCTTCGAGATTCTAGATATGACATTCATTTGAAAAATTTATAGAGGGTCGTAAAAATATTTGATGTTTTCACATACGTTTAGTTTATAGAAAATATTCAATTGAGCATCAAAAATCGAGAGTTAATTATAAAATTGGTTTAATATTTTGTATTTAAATAATATTTGTAAGCAATTGACTGAAAAGTGGTATACTTATCTATGTATATTGAAAATCATCAGACGCAAAGCTATATGCAACATATAATATGGGTATTAAATTGTATTAATATGGGTTGATTTAAATTAAATTTGTATGATGAAAATTAATATAAATTATGTGAAAGTACTATAAATATGCAGAATAATAGACAAAAAGACACACATTTTAAAGAGATTATAGTGACTGCAATAATCAGTCAGCATCCTCGCTCTGGCATTGAAAAGACTTCAAAGGGAAGATTATTTTTGAATTCTGTTGCAAAGTCGAATTATTACATTCGCAACGATGTTAAAGTATAAATTTATTGATGAGAGGTTTCGCCATTTAATTTGAAGCACAACGACGATAAGAAGATTACGAGGTCGAGCGTTAAAATCGCCATTATTGATTCCAGCCTCACAAAGTTCATATCAATTATGAGTCTTCTCATTTTTTATTCAGAAATCTGATTCTAAGGGTTCCTCGCAATATTTGAGTGATTAAAATATAAGTTTCAAAGGCTCGAATTATTTTCAATTTGAGGGCGATATTATGTTATATGTAAATGCACGTAAGTTATTAGTATGTGTAGTAAAATATATACTTTTTCTTTGAATGAATAATGATATAATATTTTTAAGTCTACAAAGTTAGCTTTTGAAGGGATCTTAAAGTATAATATGTGAAATATAATATTTCGTGAATCAATTAGAAAAAATTCTGAATCGAAAGCTTATACTATCTCAGTGTTTTTTTATGTAAATAAATCGGATTTTTCTTTACATTTGCATATTAAGTAAAATTTTTTATTCATTTTCATAAAAGAACTAGACTTAAGTCTCGTTATATCCTATAGACGAACTGAAGAATAGAGGTTCGTGAACAAAGCGAAAACGAAAATTGAAAAAATATTATTATACGATATATTGAAAGATGGCAATATTTCCACGAAAGTGTTCGAATTCATTGGATCTGGTGGAAAAGTGGGAAATTCTAGTCCACACTCGAAGGCTTTAATCATCGACGAGAGATGTTCGAGATACGTGTAATTGAGACCGAGCTATCGACACGTCGACATCTCTAGGGATCCCCAGTTGGGCCAATTTCCCCAAAGTGAACTTTGACGAATGTACAGGGTGCCGCATTAGTGAAAGATCTGAAGAGACGATACAGCATTTCATCTCTGAAGGTCTATCCTTTTACTTTTTTAACCCTGGAGTTAGTTAATTTCACTAAAAGTCGGTTTTTTCACTGCTTTAGTTGACTAACCATAGAATACCAATCAATATTTCAACTGTGATTACTTTTTCGGGTTTAATGTTTTCGTAAAATTTTTGAATTTTTTCATGAAAATATCATGTTTTTATTGATATTGGCACTCAACCAATTCTTTCGATTATTTAATAAATTTAATTGAAGGCAATTTAATGCTTTACGAAATGGTTCTTCAAGTGAATCACTTCTTTTGCGTAAGTCAATAGATTTTAGTGACATATTTGTTTCACTTACTGTCCTAACGATTTATTTTTCACTTAAGTGTATCTTTTATTGGCATTTTTATGAGTTAAGTTAGAATTCCCTTTTTTTCTGATGTATTAGCTTTAGACTTTCGATCAATTCTTCGTTTAGGTGATCTTTTGATATAAAGCATTTCTATACACAATTCAAATAATCTACTCGTAGTTGTTAAAAAAGTGACAAAGCTCAAAATTTTACACAAATAACTCATTTAAACATTGATTCAATTGAAAAAAAAATACACATCTCTATCTTCTAGGTTTTATCACAGACTTGCGACCCACCTTGTACGACTGAGCACGTTTTCCGGATGGTCGCGTCCGTGATTCAATAATATCTTATAAATTGACGTGGGTTTCGATGGTGATTCCTTCGTTTTTCATATTTCTGATATGTTCAGAACGTAGGGTGAAAATTTCAGCTGGTTTCGGTTGTGTTTGTTGGTTTTTTGTTGAGTTTGTGTTGAAGTTCAGGCTGGAGAGTTCGAGCGTAGTTTTCGTTGGTTCTAGGCGTGTTTAGTTATTCAACATTTCGAATTTTGTATAATTTGCACTTGGTAAATGCTAATTTTGTGTATGACGTATCATGAAAACATCCCACCCTTATAGCTGTTTCGATTCTATCAGTCGTGACGTGAAATTTTCCATATAAAGCCACGTTCGATTATTCGTTTCGAAAATAGCGTGTTGAATATTCATAGCGTTCTTATTTTTATATGTGTCGAGTGTGTTTGCATTTTATTTTTTTATTATTAATTATGGAGCTTATTAAATTCGCTATTTGATTTTCTCAAGGTTTCGATATAAACTGTAATAAGGGTCTGAAAGTAATGTTCGTCGAGTAATCGGCTTACTTCAATCAATTATGGGTTCGTTAATTTTAGAAAACCGGTTTATTTTATCATAGAGATTATTATTACGGTAAATTGCCGGATTCTTGATTTTCAAATAAATTATATTACATTATATAATAATTGAGTCAGCTTCAAATTGATGTAATATTTTAATCTTAATATTTATAGTTGAAGATTGAAAAATATTTTCTCTTCAACCATTTAGGTCAGATCGAATAAATCTCAACAAATATTCATCCCTATCCGTATTACATATTGGCAAAACAATATCATCCGAATAATAATCAACCCCGAATACTTTTCTTATTACAAGCCCACGTCGACAACCCACATTAACGCTACTTTATCACAACCCCTTCACAATATACAAGCAGTTCCGATACGATAACCATAAACTCTGGATAGAACGACAAAAATACTACCCTTAGACACAATATTGAACCGCAACATAACAACCTTTCGAGGTAGGTCCCGTTAATTCCCTGCCCTAGGGGCAAACTGAAGCCCTGTTCTCATTAGAGCCGAACATTGAGTATTTCACGACTCTTTAGATACTAGAAATTAACCCGTTGAATATGTCAACGCAGTTTTGGAGAGTTATATGGATACACAGACACACAGAATAGTGCTATTATATAGTTAGATAATGATTTTTAAAAGGGAAACTAGCCTACTCACTCACGTAGATTTTTCATAATAAAAAAACGTATATTTTCGGGGATTTAAAGAGTTTAATTATACTGTTGCATTAGTCGTACAGTACTTTAATAAGATAAAGCGAATAAGATGGCTTGTATTGTAATTTAAGGCATGTCTTACATATGACGACTGAAAAGGCCATGGGGTACAAGTGACTTTCAGGTGATTTCGAGAAAATCACGCTCAAAGTTGAGTGTGTACCAATATGTATTAGGAGGAGATCGAGTGATTTGAAGATATATCTCGAAACACGTTCTAAGTTCGTTTATATCCTTTTGTCACCAAATATATGGGTGTACATAGAAGCGATTCTTGAACATAACTTAGTTTCGGAAAATATGTCACTTGTACCCCTCGGCCTTATCAGTACACATATCTGTCTTAATAATTCATTATCGTGGTGATCAGATGTGGTTAATTCACATTAGAATACTGAATTCATTAAAATTGCTTCTGAAATAAATGATTTGATAAATTTCGTTATTTCACTGAATTTATCCTTATATCATTCAGGAAATATCTATTTATATTTCACGCAGAAAACTTATGACTATATCAAATACTTCGATATTCAAATCACATTTTTGTCAAAAAGTGTTTGATAACGATTAGCTCTGAACGCTTTATATGTCCCTTTAATTATTTTTTAAGTAATTATTTCACATGCCTCCTTTACTTTCGACATCAAAATACACAGAAGCCTACAAAAATATCAAAATCTACCAAAAATATCCAAACCATACTTCTCATTCCTATTAACACCTAAAATCAAACCAAATCCCCAAAAACAATCAATCACACATCTTCAAAGAAAGTCTTATCCTATCACCCTAAAATCGGCCCAAACGTGCACTTACTAAACCCAAAGGCTCCCACACACAACGTCCAGTGAATTTAGTGGACCTAAACTCGACAGTCAATCGTATGACAAATGTACAACACGTGCCACAAATTATGCCAGATTTATATTCCGGATATGACCGCCGTAATAACAATCGACCCGCGTATTACGAGGCCGACCTTTCTTCGGGGTCCGATCGATACGAGGTACGCTTTCGGCTGGAAATTGTCAGAATTTCGGAAAACTATGGCCGAAATGCGCCTCAGGTACGCGAGATAATGGAAATTGTTATATTCGGGGTGATCTTGAAAAAATATCGAGGTTTTTTTTTCGAAAGAGCGCTTTTGTGAAAGGTCGAGGGTTTATTTTTTCAGTATAGATTGGTTTTGAGATGTTTGTGTGAAGATTAATTTGACTGCGTGTTTTGTTTGGAAAACTGAAAATATTTTTCTTTTTAAATTTGATTCTATGTACTTTGTATTGATATTTATCAAATTATTAGAAAGTTCGGTGTAAAAGCAGAAAATGAGTAGGAAGGTGCTCAGTTACACTAGATAAAATTGTAGTGTCGTTTTAGAAGTCTTACTGAGAGAAACAATATTTGCTATTGCCGCTAGTTTCAAATTAGAATGTTTATGAAGATGAACAAATATTTATTTAGTCATTTTCTATGTAACAAATGAGTACTTATTGAATGAGTAGTATGATTAATATGAGACAATAAACATGAATCGAGACTATGGTTATGGTAGAATTTTTTTTTATATCAAAAGTTTTATCTAATAATATATGATGACTGAAAAAGCCAAGGATACAAATGAAATTTTTGCCGAAATTGAGCTATGCACAGGAATCCTTTCTATGTGCGCTCATGTATTTGGTGGCAAAAGGATATAAGCGAACTTCGAACGTGTACCAAGCTACATCATCTAATCACTCAATATCTTCCTAATACATGTAGGTACATGCTCAAATTTGATTGCACTTTTATCGAAATTATTGTGAAGTCACTTGTACTCCTTGCCCTTTTCAGTCATTATATTAATTATGTCTATTGGAACAGGTCCATATATTTTTGCCCATTATTTTTTATGCAGGTGAGAGTGAAGCTGTTTTTGTGGAACAAATAATTAATACGACCCGTTTGATTAGATAAAGTAAGATTTTGATTTTTTTAGGTTAGGTCGGATTGATTAACGTTTTAAATGAAATTAGATCAGGTAATTTTAATTATCTAAATTTTGATTCAATTTCATCTACAAATACATTTTTCTTAGATTTTTTCATTATCAAATTAAGACTGAGATCAATTTGAGAAAAGTTTGAATAACGGCATGTAAGAAACGGACGAGTGGCTAATATTTCAAAGCAGACACACGTGGATTAAAATTGTGCGGAGTGATATCCTCGTTTGAACCGCGTCCCCAACACCTGTTGCCAAGCGTAACATCCATTACGGAACGGAGACAAATAACTTTACACGTCGTTTATCTTTTCGTTATTAGATTGAGCCGTGACTTGGGTTTTTAGCCATGGGAAAGATTGATGGTCCCATCGAAACGGGACCAATCCGAAGAAGGGCGTTTTGTCCCTCCGCACCATGCGATCCCAACTTTTGGACCCTGAAATGGTTTTCGAGAGGAATTTATGTAGCGAATTGAATACGTGGAAGAAAATATTTGAGCTTATATTCTGGAACGTGATTCTGAAATAGATTATAAATAAAATTTTGTGTGAATTCGAGTGTAGAAGTGCAGGCGGACCTCGGCTTTCGCACATTTGACTTTCGCACAATTCGCTATTTTGCACATTTTCGAAAAATATATATTTTTTCAAATAGATTTTGAGCACACTGAACCACTCATATTCTTATTTTTTTTGATAAAGTTGATTTATCTTAAGTCATTTGTAATATTTTCAGCAAATTATTAAATGAAATTCCATTTAAAATGCAAACAAATTCTTTGTTCGATATTTTTGTCCATTGAATAAAAAAATCACCGAGCGCTTTCGATATCAACTGACATAATCAATAGCTATAAAGAAAATACATGACGTATTGTGCTGAAACATTGTTTTTAAAAAGGAAATATGCACCAATTTAATAAAAAAAAGAATTTCAAGGATATCTTTACGGGAGTTTTTTAAATTAACAATTCCGGATACTTTTTTTATACATATAATATAACTCGACTTTAGCACACATTTTCAGAACCAATTATGTGCGTAAGTCGAGGTCTGCCTGTATTTCAAACTGGCATAAAGAAAATAGAATAATTCGAAATTTATTCAGTCGTGTATTGTTTTAAGATAGAAAAGATTGAGAATCACTTTTTGCACAGAAAGTGAATTCAATCCAACTAACGTATAGTGGTATTTCTATCGTTAGTAGTGATAAATGATGGTCGAAAACAAATCGACTCTAAAGCGAAAATTGCTACGAAACTTATGTTTTTGTTACCATATCATTATTCAAGTTAAACGATTCGTTCAATGTCATTATTTGAATTCAATTTGTTTACCTTTGACGTTGATTTTAATTAAAAAATCATTAATAATATTCATTCAATTCATAAAAACGAAATTTGTAAAAATAATAAATATTCAATTAAACTTTTTTGTCATTCTCTATTGAGTCTGAGATATTGTTATCACTATAAAGGCAACATGTTATAAATTGTGTCTAAACTGGGAAAACTGCCACTCACCCTTGGTTATTACAAATTTCATCGCGATCCATCTTATTGTGATGATCATAAAGGGTCTTCTGGGTGGCAGTAGGGAACAACAAAGACTTCGGGCCTTTAAAACGACGAAAAAGCCATCAAAATGCAGAGTCGAGATGAGAAATTTAGTAATTAGTTGATGATAAATCAGCGTCGAGAGTCGAGGTTGAATAACTCTGAGTTAAATGAAGATTTCGTTTTGTATTTGAGTTTAAATGGTTTTCCTTAGGTAAGGTTGTGTTTAATCGAGCTTATGAGACTTAAACATGCCGATGGATTTATCGATGAGAATATTAAATATCCATTATCTGTTTATAAAGATCAATATTTCGAAACAATTTTAACCGAACGTCGGCAATATTCCGCAGTATTTGCAGCAAAATTTCAATTTACAGATTAAGAAATAACTTCGGAATCGACGCAAAATTAAATTTCAGCAAATTCGGCTCGATTTCAAACCATTGTTGAAATACGAATCCAATCCATTATATATACAGGTACATTACTTTGTTATGATAATCGAACCTAGTACGAATTACGCAACGTAGACAAAATTGTAAAACCTTTTAACCGTTCAAACAAACTACGAAATATTTACGCATAAACCGACTAGAATTGCTAATGAATGAAATCAAACGATTAAAGTATGTTACAAATTAACGAAGATGAAAAAATTGTATTCGTAATTAAAATTTGAATTTCAGAGATTTCGCAGACTGAAATTGTGTCTGCCTCGTAATAAATTAAGGTTATAACATAATAATTCAGTGCTTTGAAAATGCAAGAGCGAAATGGCCTCCGGGCCGTGAAAATTTCCCGAAACTTGGTCCGGCATCTGCATCTCGGGAAGAGCACTTAATGAATGACTTAAATTTTGCATTCGGTTAAGCAATTTGTGTGACTTTGCAGTATAATTTGACGTGAGTGTGTTATACTGCTCCAGTAAGTTGTACGTATTTCGATTATAAGATGAATATTTCAGGAAATTCGAAGCCTTTAGAGCGGTGCGATTCGTTTCAAATTAAGCTTAAATGATCATTTTCGTGAAATTTATATAGAATTTTTTTTTTTACTTATGATATCTAACTATATAATAGCGCTAATCTGTGTGTTCATGTTAAGCTCCGAAACTGCATTGGTATATTCAATGGGTTGATCGATAGTTCTATTATATTGCTTGTTTGAAGCATATCGATGGGCTCTTATATTAAAGAGCACCGATGTGAAGCGGCATATTAATGACATTGATCCTACATAAGGATTTAACGATAAACAGAGGCAATATAGTCTCAAAATTATACAGCCACACGCCTATAGATAGACTAGAAATTTCATATATGTATGAAATGTGTTTTTTATTCTAACAGTGTTGTAAGTCTACTAATTGCAAAAAATATGTTATTTGGTATCATAAAATATTTTCAATTTCACTTTATTTTGAAAAATTTAAAGAATTTAAGTATGATGTCAATTGTTTCCTATACAAAACACGAAAGACCTACTTTTCACTAATTTTATCTAAATTATATATCAGTTAGCATTTTTATTTTGTAGTTCTTTTGTAGTTCAGCGCTGAGTTCACTTCTTTGAATCGCTTCTATGTACGCTCATATATTTGGTGGCAAAAGGATATAAACGAACTTGAAACGTGTACCAAGATTTATCATCAAATCACTCGACCTCCTCCTAAAACACATAAATACATGCTCAACTTTGAATGCGCTTTTATCAAAATCACCGCGAAGTCACTTGTACCCCTTAGCATTTCCAGTCGTCACATCTTAGTTAAGTTCAATAAAAGTATCGACCTTGAATCCACAACTCCGAAACTGAACTTACACAGAAAAACCTTCATTCGAACAACACACGATCGATCGAATTATGCAAATCGTCCTTCAAGCATCGAATATGCCACAACACACGTGTTTCACGATTCTGACAAATATGCACGAAACATATAAAAAAAGACGAAGCCTCGAAGGGCCCTCGGGTGAAATATATGCGACACGTGCACATTTGAGAAGCGCTGGATACTGGTACAGGTGCGCGTCCAAAGGGGACGGATTTGTCGCATAAATCTGCATCAGAAACATGTCGAGTGGAGGCTCCAGTGTTTGCACAATTTCGTGTTGTTTGCTTTTCACGACATGACACTTCGAAACGAACGGATCGTTTGACATTCGCATCGATTTTGAACTCGAACGATTTCAGAAATGACTAGCAGTAGGCGCGTGTGTATCAAAATTGTTCGGAATTAATCAAATTTCGTATTGCCACGGATGTGTTTATTGCCATCTATGTGTGAAATAAAAAAAGATTTTACGCCTTATATGCATAAAGCGGTGCAGTTTCGTAATTACGACGCGTAGTTCGGAGTGTAAGGCGCGGGCTGATAAATTGAACGCCCGGGTTCGAGGCACGGCTGTGGTTGAAAATTTCGAGCATCGTTAGCGATTTTTTTTTACGATTTTAGTCTAACGGGATCGGATACTGTGTGAGGTCACTTTCTTTACCCAATTGATATAAGATAGTCAGAAGACGAGATTTCGCATATGACGACTGAAAAGGCCAAGGGGTATTAGTGACTTCGCGGTGATTTCGAGAAAAGAAAGCTCAAAGTTGCTCATGTATTAGGAGGAGGTTGAGTGATTTGATGATACATCTTGGCACACGTTAAAATTCGTTTACATATATCCTTTTGCTACTAAATAAATGAGCGTACATAGAAGCGATTCTTGTGCATAACTCAATTTCGGCAAAAATGTCACATGTACCCCTTGGTCTTTTCGGTCGTCATATATGTTGACTGAAAAGGCCAAGGGGTGCATGTCACTTCGCGGCGATTTCGAGATAAGCTGAGCATGTGCCTACTTGTATTGGGAGGAGGTCGAGTGATTTGATGATATACATATCTCGGTGCACGTTCCGAGTTAGTTTATATCATTTTGCCACCAAATATATGAGCGTATAATTGTATGTGTGTGAGCATTTGGTTATATATTTTAAATAGCTGTATTGTGTGAAATAACTAATCGGATAATGTTTCGATGTTCATGAGTTGTAACATGAAAACTCTCCAGTGAAATAGAACGAGCTTAAATTTCACTCTAAACTAGGTCAGTTTTTAAATCCGACAGACGGTACGTATTGATTTATTTTAAATCCAGCTTAAGTCAATATTCCAAAAATATCATATGTTACATTGCATTGATTTATAATACTTATATTTAAATCTTACTTCCAGTCTTTATATTAGATCAGACAGTTTTTCAATCGTTAGTTAGCAACCTTTGATAAAAACTGTTATAGCTACCAATTTTGTAAAAAACTCATATTTGACAATTAAACAACTTTTAAAAATAATAAATTATTTTCCTAATATAACTTAAGCAATTGTTGACCTATGCAATTAGAGTTGGTGTGCAATTAAAAGGCAGGATGATAGGCTTCCTTTGTAATGTTGACCTATGCAGCTTTTTATTTACATCGTAGGTATAAAAAAATCAGTTTTTGCTAATGATGATCTAAATTATGAAATTTCGTCGGATTGTGAACCTACTAATATAAGATTCTGATTCAAATCTCATTAAAGTATTCCTTGAAATGTAATATGAAATTATACTTATCGAGCTTAAGTGAACTTGCACATGACATAAGTTTCAACGGGAATTCGATTCGAGGAATTTTTCAATGAACTTCCCTATATTCGGAAATAATTTACACCCTTGTCAACCATGGAAGGTAATCGAAGGCTCGTCTCAGGAGCCCTTATCGTTCGACGCTAAGGGCCTTATCACATTATTTCCCCTATAAAATCCAATCAATCTGGAAAGCTTTGAACGATTTTTGCAGGATTTTCTCGAATTTTTATATCGAAATCGTTTTCGTCTTCAGGACAGATTTCCACTGTCATAAAAACGAAGTGTGTTTGAGATGAAATATTGAAAAAATTAAGAATTTGTTTGCTTTTGCCATTTATTATTTTTGTTTATTTTAAAAATGAAACTGCATTTAAATTTTTAATTGAAAATCTTAAGTACAAAAGAAAATATGCACTCATATGAAAAAAAAGTCATTTTCATGTAAATCGTTACATTTAAATATTTGATTAATTGTGCTATGAATAAAACCATTAAGACGATTTCTCTAATGAAATAAACAAAATTGATTTCAAATTTAACTGTGATAATATCAAAAATTAAAACGGCCCCCTTAAAAAATAATAAAACAAATTAACATAAAACCTTTTGATCCTATACAAATTATTAAGTCAGTTCAAAGGGCTTCATCGAGTTAATCTTTTTTTTATTATCTTTCAATTACATCTAGGCATACGTTTGACGCGGGGATAAAAACCGGGAATTAATTAAATGAAACTGGAATTAATTAAAAGTCGGTCGCGGCACGTTCAATGCTATTTTCATTTTCATGTAAATTGATATGATTGTTTCGCATTTTTTTTCTGAATACGCGTGTGTGTTTTCATGGAAATTTTCACAAACGGAACGACGTAACACTGTTAAATTAACTGGGAAAATCTCTTTTGCCACGCTTGATCCGATACGACGAAAATCCTTCGTTAAGAGTTTCAACAAAGGCGTATTGAATAAAATCGGTTATTTTGAACCTTTTTGAGTTTTGTGTCTTTTTTAATAAAAGAAATATTGAGAATCGTTGTCATGATTGTAACAATTTCTTGTTGCTTTTTTGTATTCTTTTCCTATACACAGCAAAAAAACATAGTCTGCGGTGATCCGATCTCTTTTAACGTTCTTATTTCACCCATGACTTTGACTCAATTTAACCTTATACCTATCTTAACTCAATGTATATCTTAAACTGATTTTTCATGTGGAAAAAATTAACCTATTCTTTTCAACCTTTTACTATATTGACACATATTTCTCAATGTTGGATTGTATCAGTGCTAAGTGCAATTAACAATTAGTGTGTCAAATAAGAATTAGCCCTTTCGACTTGCAATAGTATCGTTTATATTGAAGAATGAAAATATGTATTTAAATGTAATACTTTATCTATAAAACAGATTTAGGCAATGCTTTTTAAATTGTATGTTTCAATAATATCTCATATCATTAATTGAATGAATTCTAGTATCAAAATACCAAATGATAAACATGTATATTTCTGATTTGAATCACATAGTAACAACTAAATATATCTTATAATATTTGATGTAGGTATACGTTATAAGTGTAATAAAGCAATACGTTGCGGGACGTTTTCGCTTTATATGTGAAATCGGAATTTTCCGAGCGGGAAAATTCGTAGTAATATAATATTTTCCATGAAAAATGATATATGTGCGGCGACATGTGCTCGGCACTAGCTTAAACTTTTAAAGCCTTTTCGACATTCTAATAAAATGTTTCTCAATAATGCAATATCACGATTTAATATACAAAATGTGCGAATGGTACGCTTTTCAGACTTATTTTCGTTCATATTTCATACAATAAGTCCGTTATGTATGGAAGTGGTACGAGTGTGACTTAAAGTGATCAAAAAGTTTCCGTTCGTTTGCACTAACTGCTGCGAGTCAAAGTTCACAAGTTTTAATGATGCACATTCCTCTTGATGAGTTTTCTCTATTAAATGCAAATTTTAAAGAAAATATGCTCAAATGAGCGTATTTTAAACTACTCGTAAAGTACATAATGAGTAGAGCTTCGATTTAATATTTATTTAAAATGATTACATAATGAAATAATTTGAATCCAAATAGAACATTAATTTTGATATCAAATGGTAATTCTAAATAAATTATTTGTTGAAATAATTATATTTCTAGGAAATATTGGATTTCATATTGAAAATGTTTCAGAGCTATGTGTAAGTTGGGTGAGTGAAATTTGATGCAAAATCGCTATTCTGTATTATAAATACGTAAAATATTTCAATAGTTAACATCACAAAATTGTATAACTAATAATTTCAGATGTTATTTTACATTTTAATAAATAAATATTAATTCATATTTTGCTATTAAACTATAAAAAAATTGCTTTAAAATATTTTCAATGTTTTTTTTTTTTTGATTTCAGGTAACGAACATACATATTACTGAAATTCGTTATGTTCAGCTAACCCTGCAAAGTCTTTAAATCCATTCACGTAAGTTTTTCAAAAACACATTAACACGAATTCAAATTTACTCAACTCGAATACATTTCGTTAACAATCGTCAGCGCAAATATGATATTTTTTTCACAGAAAAATTCTCACAGAAAAAAATATTTATCAACCGAAATGCGAAAATACTCTTCCAACTCAAAAACATTTCGCGAGGCAACCTTTTGTAGGCACTAAGAGGACTTTTTCATATATAAAAGTATTTATTTCGATAAGCATATCGATACATCAAAAGGTGGCGAATATGTATGGGCGTCGCGTTTCTGCACAGAACCGTGGCCCTTTGTGTTCGCCCCATAGCCATTCACGAGCCCCCAGGAGCCCTAGGCCCCCCCGGAGCCCTAGGGCCCCCAGGGTGCCACGGGGAGCCCCCGGGACCCGCGAGAAGCCTCCGAGCTCCCCATAGTGCTCTGAATTCTCCAAAGGCGCGATTTTACTATACGATTTAAGAATACTAGTTCGAATAGTGTGTTTGAAGTGGAAACAAATATGGAGCTCCAAATACATTTTTCATCAATTAAAAATGGTTAGATTATGTATTCTTAATAATATTTTGGGCTGATCTTGTCACTAACTTCAATTATAACTTAGCTAGTTTTTTTTTCTATTGAGTTTGATAGTTATCAATTTAGAATTTAGATTGAATTACCCTAAAAAAAAAGCTAGTTAAGTTTAAGTTTTGTTTAGGTTTAGATAAAAAGTTCGGTCTATAGTAATGTGTCATACAAAGGAGAAATAATCATTAACAATAAAATATGAGAAAACCAATATCAATTGTTTGGCATCTTCTCAAAAGGGTCACAAATATAGTGTATTATGATTTATGATGAACATATTTGAATTTGTACTAACTGTTAGTATTATTATACAAGTACATTATATAGAACAAGAAATATAATATATTAAATCTAAAATGTGATAATTATAATCGATTGGTTATCAATACATAAAAAGAAAATTACTTATTACCTAAAAAGTATCATGTGTTTTTAATTTTAAATTCTAGCGTATTTCTACTCGTCCAAAAAACATCACTCACATTCGATTTTCACCCTTGCCATTATTTTTTCTTCAAAATTTTAATAACAAAGTATATGCTAATATATTTTTTTATTCGTATCATAAAAACGTGTCTATGGATCCATGTAGGCTTCGAAGGTTGCTTTGAATGTTCACGTCGCCGACACGCAACTCTTTCCCGCGTAAATCACCGTTGGCTTCTATTAAATCACACCCCCGGCTTCTATTAAATCCCGCCCTTGGCTTCTATTAAATAACCTAATGGTGGCACATGTTCTCTAACGCCTGTCCCTTGCTATGTTATCGAAATAAATAACGGAGCCGAAGCATATTTTTCATGGTGAAAAATCGCCACTGAAGAATTTCCATCGTCTCTCAAAGTATGATGATACCCCTCGTTTATGCTCTTGCACTTGAATGTCGTATGTTTGTGTTGCATTTTATTCCGTTTTGGAAAAATATAGAATGAAAATTTGCTTGATTATTTATTTATATTGAAATTGTAGATATTGTATGAGGAATTTTTCGAAACATCGTAAAGATTCGAAATGAAAAAATATTTATGGTGAAAAAAATAGTAAAAACATGTTTATGATATCAAAATAAATCAGTAAATATCAATAAGTTACATGATTTTTTTATTACTTAAGATATAGTGAGACAGTAAATTATTTCAAATAACCATTATCTAAGGCCTAATATTCTTTGATTTGAAGTTAAGCTTAGTTACTAAGCTACTATGTTCATTTTTTCGTTGTCTAATTAAGCTTTTTTAGTATGTACACAGCTGCTATTCGAACAGTACAATCATTTTATCTATTGAATTTATATCCGATTACTTATACATATAAAAATAATAAATATAGATATATAAAAAAGTCAAAATTCTCCTGCCAAACCCTGCACATAGAAGTCGATATGAATAGAACGTCCAATCCATACGTTGGCACGAACAATGAACGCCTTTGTCGTCTTTCCTCGAAAAATAAAAGAGGCCACAGATGCTCTGCGGAATTGGAACCTTCGAAAAATCCATCCGAGGAGAAAAAAGAGCACAAACTCAGTTTTCGAAAGCCGAAAGACTTTCGAGCCGTAATTAATCGGAAAAATCGGCATTTTCCCAAGTTTCCGGATAGAGAGAGTGCGGGCGGATATATCCTGTTGCTATCAAATCAACAAGTTCGCTAACTAAACTCTAGAAGGCGAATTTATCGAGTCGAGTCGATGTCGACAACGGGTAGTGTGTATTATGTGTGTTGTCAACGTGTCAAAGTCAAAAGACAACGTTGTATATTGTCAATTAGCGAAGTATTCTGGCGCTGAAGCATATTTAATTACTATCTCCGAAGTGATGTTATTCGATCTCTTAGTGCTTTGACTCCGCGCCGATACAAAGATTCGATATGTGATATTTGATGAAAGTGCTTTCAGGTGGCTAACGGATGTATTGATAATATTGTATGTGTATATAACTAGCGATCAATTCGTTGAATATATCGACGCAGTTTTAGAGCGTTACATGGACACATAGAATAGCGCTATTTTACAATTAGATGGTTGCATTTGAAACGTTTTTAAACAATGCTATTTTAGTTCATGTCTTACGCTTATCAAAAAAATATTTATTTAATTTATTTTAAATTAAATGAAACATATAAATATATTAAATTTACATAGACTAGCAGTAGGCGCATGTGTATCAAAATTGTTCGGAATTGATCAAATTTCGCATTGCCACGAATGTGTTTATTGCCATCTATGTGTGAAATAAATAAATAACGAAAAAAATATCCCATACATACGTTAAAAGTTGCAGTTTCGTAATTACGATGCGTAGCTCGGAGCTAAGGCGACGGGCTAATAAACTGAACGCCCGGGTTCGAAGCACGGCTGTGGCTGAAAATTTCGAGCATCGTTAGCGTATTTATAATATAGATTATATTGAATATTAACAAAATAAAATCTTTGTATTATGTAATACGATGAATATTATTCTCTTTAAAGTATGCGTGTATTTTAATAAAATTAATTTCTCATATAAAAACGCCTATCTTTAAAGTAAATAATATTTTTTTTTATTTAACACAAAACATTTTACGCATATATTTTATGAATATGCAAACATTTGTCGATGCAGCCAACAGAACATGTGTCGTGTTTGGACATTGAACTATTGAATTGAAACGAATATCAAATAATAACGTTGGCTGCATTGACAAAAGTTTCCATATTCCATACGCAACTGAAATTTTCATTCATAATACGAACTCCGCATAACGAAAAACTATAAAATTCAAAAAATCCTCACAAAACAAAAATCAAATAAAAGACCATAAACGAAACGAAACATTTTCAAACTCTCAGCGAAAACGTCGAGCGTATTAAAAAAAAAAACTCCTACGAACGAAAGAAAAAAAAAAAACAATATACTGTTAACCATAAAACGCGAAAAAGCACCGTTTCTTTTTTCATTCAGGGGTTGAAACTTCACATATGCCGAGCACGAAAAAAAAAAGGGCGGGAACGCAACGTGTAAATTTAAGTGGGCCACTATCTGAGAGACCTGTTGGGGCGGAAATAAAAAATGTTCGCCGCAGGCCGACGTGAAATATCGGCCTCGGGGCCCCCGGGGGCTCCGGGATATTTCTGGGGGCCCTCGGGGGCTCCGGGGTATTTCTGGGGGCCCTCGGGGCTCCGGCAACTCGCCCTAATTCGATTCGAGTCGACGGACTGAGGGTTTCAGCTTCGTAATGAAATTTCGTTGTGTTTCGAGTGTGTATTTTTAAATCGACTCGTTTGGAATCCAGATTCTTTTACATCAAAATAATTTTTATATTTAACGATTTCGATGAATATAGTATAGATGTATAGATGTGAAGATGGGAAATGTAATTTTCGATAGTTTTTTAGCTGTAGCAGATCAAAGTTTGACTTGTTACGAATACGGAGCAACTATTTCGTGTATACTCAGGAAATTTGTGAGGTAAGCTACTTATGTTATACACGTGATTCTATTTTCGGTGATAAATCGAATTATTGATAGGAAAAGCTAATTCTATTTCAGCGCATAGCTGAAATGTGTCTTTGCTATGACACGTGTCATATTGTTTGAATTAATAAATTTTATATCCCCATTATATCAAGTTTGATTATTTTTATTTCGAATTTTATAATGAAAATACTTCGTTAATTTATATTTTCGTTCGTTATTCGATATATTTAATAGTTCGAAAATTCATTAAATTTTCAATGTTGCATAGGTTTCATTAGATTCGAGACTGCGACGTTAACCGACAGATTAATTATGTAACTAATATTCGAATTACGTTATTAATATTTGATGTACTGAGATCATAAATTTGCATAAGCCTGTCATAACATGAATGCTATTGCTCTTGCGTACTTAATCCATATTAAGCAACTACATTATCTAACAATAATCAGATCGAAAATGAATCCATTAACACGGTAAATATATTCAATATCTATCCAACTTCATATATAATAATTATTTTTCTTCCAAAATTTTTCATACATATGTAAAATTCGAGATTAAATTTCAACACAGAATCCACGTTCAATGCAAAATCTGCATATATTTCAACAATCTTGAATCTGAAACACAAAACACGACATTTCAGGCTGCATTTGACATCTTTCAAGCCAAGCGAGTTGCAAACTCTGGAAACAGGCAAAGTTTCAGAATCGAAACTGCAACTGTGATGCATTTCCTGAAAGACGGGATATCATCACCACCTCGAAACGATCACCTGGGAATCGAGACGCAACTTTGCACAAAGGTCCCCCCATTGAGGATTCCCGGGAAATCCCGGGAAGCGTCGGGAAAGCAGCGGGAAACTTCCCTGTGCGGTCTATCCCGCGTGGATTGAAAAAGTTTTCGAATCCAATTTGTTCGAGGCAAGTTTTTCATAAATAAATTTTCATACTGTCCGTGTTGTGTGCGAGGATCGCATCCATCACGTGCGTCGAAATGTATGGACGCTTGTATGGAAAAGGGAGAGTATTATTTTACGGAAGTGTTATTTTTTTCTATTAAATTATTTAGGAAAGAAATGTTCTTTTTATTATCTAACTATATAATAGCGCTTTTCTGTCAATGTGTTCATGTTTCGACGACTTCCAAACGAATCGAACGTGGTGTACAAAGTCGAATGTACGAACGCAACCGAATTCGGCCGAACTTGAACGAATTTCGAATTGAACGTTGAAATTCGTAGCCAGTTAACGTTTGCAAAATAAATTACACGTTAAGGATCGAATTATTTTTTAATAATATTTTTTTAAATGAAAAATAATATGTCGGTAATTAGTCAGAGATGACTATCAAAAAATACAGCTTTTATTTAACCACACATGCGTTGATATATTCAACGGGCTGATCGCTAGTAATAAATATTGTTTGCAACATAATATTTTCCCCTTTTGAATATTATAGGTATGGAAAAGCATATTTTTCCGGCACGTTTTCGTCGATCTTTTTCTGATATTCGTGGAAAAGTTTTCCCGAAACGTTTGCGGTTCATGATTCGGTTTTTGTGAAAGCTCGTTTTTGTGCTCTTTGATTTTGTTCGATTTCAAATATTACACAACATATACTAGCAGTATTTTGTGTTGTGGATTTGTTCTATTTCGTTGTTTCCTTGCGGTTTTTCCTTGATCGTATTCATGATGTTTTATCGTCGTTTGAATGGTTTAATTTTATGAGTTTATTCCGAATAACGTCTTTGATGCTCATGATTAATCAGATTTTTTTTATTAATGATTAATTAAAAAATATTTGAAAGCACATGAAATATTTATAGAACCGCTGTTACAATTAATTAGTCGATGATCAGTATTTAGATCGAAAAAATATATATTACGAGATGTTCAATTACTTTTCTGTATGTTATATTGTATCTATCAGTGGAAATATGGAAAACTGAAGGCATATTACTTATTAATAAAGTTTGAATTACAATATTTGAGATTTAAATATAAAATTTTACAATGTAAAATTTCACTTTATTCAACTTGCATTAAAATATTTTACGAAAACTTATAAATCAAATGAACGAAGTTTCTGAAAGCAACGTAAACTAATAATAAAAGCTTAAGTAAATTCGCATAAGCTTTATACATATTTAAACTTTCTTCGCAGATAGAATATTTTTGTATGACTTTGAATCTGATCTAATTTTTTCATTAAAGTACCAATTCTCTCAGAATAAATTCACAAAAGTATTAAGTGAATAAACTATTTTTTTCATTATTACTGCGCAAACAATAAAACACAAAATGTGAGAGTGAAAACATGCGCTATCGAACATCGATAAAAATAAATTGAATTTTTTATCGAGCACTAAAATCGAATCGATACACGTACTTAACCAGAATCGCTCCTACGTGCAATTGAAAAATTATTTTTCCCCAAACCGTAGTTTGGAAAATACTTATCGTGCGTATATTCGGCGGAGCGAAACTTCGGTGTTGTCTGCGTGGTCGTAGAGAAGTTTGAGAAACGCCGATATTCCGTTAAACGGAAAACTTATCGTTTCCTAATCGTTGTCGTCGATGCGGAAATATTTCTATCGTCGAGCAACGGAAACTATCGACAAATACCTAGATATATACAGACAGTACATATAATACATAAATTGAAATACTGATAGATATTTGTTAAAATTCGTATTTTATTATGTTTTGAAATCTAAGACTGTAAGAAAATTTCATGGTTTTTCATAATTTTTTATGATTTCAGGGCCTAGCTTTTCAAATGAACAAAGTGAATTTGAGCATATGTATATGGCTAATTAAAAAAATATCATAAATTGATTTGATCTTTATAACTGATGACTGAAAAGGTCAAGGGGTACAAGTTAATTTGCAGTAATTTCGAGAAAAGTGGGTTCAAAGTATTAGGTGGAGGTCGACTGATTTGATGATATATCTTGGCACATGTTCCGAATTCGTTTATATCCTTTTGCCATCAAATAAATAGAAGCAATTCCTGTGCATAATTAAATTTCAGCAAAAATGTCATTTGTACCCCTTCGCCTTTTTAGTCGTCAATTGTAATACCGTGAAAGTGCTGTAAATGAGAATGGCATTGTGATGAAGCACAAAGCATTTGACAAAAGTTTGAAACCGTTTAATATTTGTATATCGGATGGCTTCGAGCTTTAATCAAAAGTTTCATCATGATATCTTTTACAGAATTTTATGGTACTTATTTATGAAATATTGTATCGATTCAAATATTAAACTATCATATAATAAAGCCCATCTATCCCGAATCACTTAACCCATAACTAACCATGATTAACCACGCAGACCCGCACTCTAACTACTTAACTTAGCCTTCATAATACAAGCATGAATATTTCGAACCGTATACTGAACCATCTGAAACTTTCACAAGTCACTTCACCTTCAGCAAAATCGCACAATTTACATACATATACCGTTGTGGAATACTGAGCAAATACGTGTATTATACATATTTGGGCCTAAATCACACTATGAGGCCAAGTCACCTGAACTGGGCCTCAATTCGCATAAAGGAGAGTTCATACTCAAGTTGAACTATTGTTGTATTGCTTTACATAACGTTAACTAAATTCTTGGAATATCTATGGTTTAATTACAATATATTCGGATTGTGTTGTTCGATAAATGTAGTAATTATACTCAAGTTGAAACTCAGGTTCTGTTATATTATATGTATTTTATAAATTTGGAGTCATTCAGTTTTTTTTTCATTAGTAAAATTGACAAATTATTATTGGTGTATTATAATATAATACAAGACAAAAATTTTAACAATCAATAATGTCTAAACGCCAACGTATTTACGTCATAACATCAATGTTTCAACATGTATTTGAATTTATATCATACATAATTAAGTATTTTTACGCAGCTCAATCAAACAGTCGATATTCCAAGAATTCTCAAGAAAGAACATATTTGTATTGATTCAATAATGCTTTGTCTATATCAATATCCAGGTAAAATTGTCGGAAAAATCATTGTATAAACGTCTCTAAGGGGCTTCTCTATCGATTTTTGATTGTGAAAGCAACCTTAAAATATTTTCTTTATGTTGTGTAGTAAAGTTGACTTTAATTAACGTCTTGGCATGGTTTGTGGTTTACGTTTGTTTTACTGTTCAGTTTTAATTTGATAATTATTTGGCAACGTTTTGAAAATTTGTGTGGTTACATTTTTTCTGAAAAGTTGAATTTGAAATATAAGATATTCTTTTGGATAGTTTATTCGAATTGGGGTTGAAGAGTTTATTCATAAAGCATATTCAAACATAATTTAAAACGTTTCAATCACATTTTAAACGAGTGTTTTATGAAGTTTCGAATTCAAAAGCTGATCTGTATTCATATCACAAAATTCAAAAGTTCCCGCACAAAGTTCGACGCGTCAAAACAGTGAGTTTGACCGTTTTGCAAAACGCTCTTCATCAAATTCAAAACGCAACAATAACCTCAAATATACACAAAACGAATATATAAACGTGACCTGAAACAGAACATTTATGCATTAATACATTCATATGATTTCCGAACGAAATAATGAACATGTCACTTTCGAAATTCACTCGGATTTTGTGTTCATAGATTTAAAATATGTTCAAACTTTGGAATGAAATAGTTTTGTTTCAAGAATTTTTCAAAATTAAGATTTTTTGGTGTAAATTGACAGACCAGTATATCTCAATATGTGCATATTACATTTTATTTTGAAAATACTAAAAAAAAATAACGTGGTGCTTTTAATATGTGAAAGGGTCGAACGAAACGTGTCCGCTTTATGTGACGGGTGACCTGAAATTTTTCGCATGCGCATTAATATTACAATATTTCGCATAAAACTCAAATATAATAATAAAGCAAACACACCCCCCAATACGGAATGTAATATACGATTTTTTCATAGCCGCATCGATATAAAATACGTTTAATAAAATGTTTTATTGGGGGGCGTTCCGCCCTTATAAATATTGTGGCGACATAAAAATACGGGGCATACTTAAAGCAATATATTGCTCATAAGATCGAGCTTTTCCCGTTCCAAAGTCGGAGGTTTTTTTTTTCGGAAAAAGGTGAAAATTACTTACGTGAGCCGAATAGGATTTTCCTCTCGGAAGCGAGTCTGTATGGACCCCGGTTCGTATTTAAGCGGCGGATTGAAAAAATATATAAATAGGCTTCGAATCGGATGTATATATTTTAAGGGTTGGATATATATTTTAGGGGTAGGATATATATTTTAAGGGTTTCAATCGAATGTTACGTTTTAATACGTATTCAAGGCACACCGCGTTGCTGCGTAAACTCTGCGGTTATTCTGTGAGTGGTTTTTTCAGGGTTATAGTGATTTTCGATGTCGTTTGTGCTTTGATTTTTAGTTTCGATGTTTCATTGTGAGGATTTTTCATTAATTTTAGATGAGTGATGGTTTTTCTTTACGTCGATTTTAATTTGAAAAGTTTTAGTTGGATATGAAATAAATCTAAGAGTCTACTTATTACAATGTTGTATTATATCTACATATATGTATATTATACAATTTGAGTCTTTGTTGAATAGAACGTCGACGTCTTTACGACATAGATAATATCAAATTATCTCTCATATACTTCGTCTTATTAAATTTCATATAAAACG
The DNA here is from genome assembly GCA_024721215.1 of Cheumatopsyche charites. Classification (NCBI taxonomy): domain Eukaryota; kingdom Metazoa; phylum Arthropoda; class Insecta; order Trichoptera; family Hydropsychidae; genus Cheumatopsyche; species Cheumatopsyche charites. The sequence continues at coordinate 8,929,398 of CM045580.1, forward strand.
ACCGTCGATCATAAACCGTGTGCGTTAATTAGAAAATTATACACAACACTATCACTTTTCATGTCTCAGTTGGGAAATCCATGCAATTAATGATAAATTCATAAAAATCTTTTTACTTTACTGCGGAAACTTTAATAATATTTTTATTTTATTTTGATATATTTCCGCATTAAGTCTCATTCGGACTAAATCAGCTTTTAATTTATTTTGTTTCTTGGTTGTTTTTTCTCTATTTAGATCTTGTGAAGATGGCTTAATAGTGGTTTTAGTATTCAAGAAGAGTCCATTTTAGTTACACACCTGAAACCTGAAACATTATTTCGCGCTTAGCCCAGATCATGTACACGGTTTCACTTCCAAGAAAGTATACCTCGATATCATATATGGAACGCATAATATAAAACGACATAATGCAAAGGAAGCTGTGCCAATTTTGTATTCCTAATATTATATTATATTAGAGATTTTTTTTTTAATTTTATACTAGTACTTTCCCATATGTATTTTCATACATTTAACCAACGAATGAATGCTGAAACAGAAATCGATCAAATTTATGAATTTTAGCTAGAAATTTTGATTGGTTTTATGTACTTAGCTTTTTTTTCGTAAATTTAGTGGATATTAATTTCATATTTTATGTAAATAATCAATCAACTGTTTAGAATAATGAGACATAAAAGTGAGATTATGGAGTTGGGATGGAATCACACACGTATATATTTTTTCAGGAATCTGAGTCTTTTATTTTCCACTTGTCTCACTATTTTCAAATTTATTTAAATTGCAAAACTAAAACTGCGACAGAGTGAGTCATCTTGATCACAATGAAATCAATAGAGCATACTTCTTGGAGATCCCATTGTACCTATTGCGACCAAGACGCCTCGCCCAGTATTTGCTGCTACCCATCGCGCTCACGGAAACGCAACCACACCTAATAAGAAAAAATAGGTAAAAAAACTTTTTAAGTTAAACGGTTTTATGTTAAACATACATTGCAATGTTTAAGATAAATGTACTAAAAACCAAAAAATAATAAAATAGATACAGTCGTAGGAATTATAAACATATGCATAGACTAGACTAAAATTAAACCGTGGGGCAAGTCAATTGTCTACAAATTATCGACTTAATGTGCGATAGAAGAATCGTTTAATTCGTCGTTAAATTCGACGTGCCCCACGGTTTAATTTTAGTCTAGTCTATGCATATGTTTATAATTCCTACGACTGTATCTATTTTATTATTTTTTGGTTTTTAGTACATTTATCTTAAACATTGCAATGTATGTTTAACATAAAACCGTTTAACTTAAAAAGTTTTTTTACCTATTTTTTTTTATTTTCTAGTTTTTAGTTTTTTATAGTATATTGTATTCTGCTTATTGAGTCCTTTCATTTGATACGCATGTTGATTGGATTGATAAAACCTACGTTATCCGCCATTTTGTAGCGGCCGCCATCTTGGATTTCAATTTTTTATACTATATTGTATTCTGCTTGTTGAGCCCTTTCATTTGATACCCATATTTATGGAATTAATAAAACATAAATGATCCGCCATTTTGTAGCGGCGGCCATCTTGAATTTATAATGATAATGAATAAACATAATTGTATTGTCACCAAAATCCAAAGTGTATACAAAATTTCAGATTAATCGGTTGACAGGAAGTGGGTGAAATTTGAATTACTAAATTTGATCCAAGAAAGAAAGAATAAAGAAAACAAACGGGCTGAGCTAATTAAAACCGTTTAAAAATATCACATCCACAACTAACCGAGTCTCCCCAAAAGCAATATAGCCGAATATGGAGTGATCCCGAAACGGGACCGTCCCGGGATTATCCGCGAGTGCGCTCACCATTCAATTGGACCCTTTCCCGGGACATATTGAGCGCGTCCGTCCCGCTAAGCCCACATAATCCCAAAAAGGGATTTGCGCTACTGATTAGGACCTAGGGCTTTCGCGGACTCTCGCTAATAGACCACTTGTTAGACGATTTCGAGCGTTTGTTTCGAAATATGAACCTTTTTCGTCGTCCGCGACACTCCCCCTCGTTAAATTTTGATGTTTTTCACCGGGACAGGGTTTCCGTGCCGTAATGTCCCAGGCTTACTGTAGTGGGATTTCGTTGGGCGCTTTCGGTATTTGATTGTATGTTTTGAAGGTTTACGTTGGTAATTTTGCTAAATAACCCGGAATTTGTGATTTCATGTAATATTATATTCGGCCTTTCTCCTGGATCTGAGTTTTTGTGTAGTGTCTATTGTCGAATTCAATGCAATTTCATGATGAAAAATGAAAAATATTTTTTTTTGAATTAAATCAGATTCGATCGTATAGATCTGTTTCAAACATAAAAGTTCAATATCTGCAACATTTGAATTCTATTTCAAAGATTTTTATCTTAAGGATGTCTCTTGAAATTATCTGCCGTCACCAAAATTTAAGTTGTATCACGTATATTAAAAGTATCAATCGATTAATCCTCACTTTTTTTTTTATCAAAGATACTTTATTCTGTATGAGTTGAATCTGCTTTTTTTGTGTGGTTCGAATTTAGTATTCGCACAAATATACCAATATCCAACTTTTGACGTATCTATTCATTCTTACGATCAAACGGACCGTATCATTGTCCATTTTGCCGCCTCTTTTATTGACCGTTTAACCGTCCATCTATTATTCGACGCGCTCGTCATTCCCACGACTTTCCCGCCATTTTTCCCCTATAATTTCCCGATCAGCCCCGAAAAAGTTTCCCCGCATTTCACCGTAGCAATTTTCCGGGCCGTTCTCATATTTTCCCTGTATCCATAACGAAGGGAAAATCGACCAGCGATGGCGAATTCACTATCGGTATATGAATCAAAATATTTTATTAAATCAAAACTTTTGAATTCGAAACGTAATTTTGAAACGTATTGAATCAATAAGAGATTTAGACAATATAAAAATGTTTTTTAAATCGATGTGAATGAAATAAAAATGAGTTGTTAATGAAAAAAAAAGGTTTAGATCTACTGACCTATGGTGACGCTTAATGGACGAGTGACGCTTTACGACCGTTTTTGGAGACCGCCATGAATCAGTCGTCGTATACCCGAACGATAAATAAAACATAATCTCGATACCATACGTTTGAGAAGCTGCGACACAAAGCGCTTTCGAGGGTCACCACTGATGTATGGGGATGACGCCTCGTTCGATACCCTTTGGGTTGTAGAGATATCACACTTTTATGAGGTTGATTTAATTGTGTATGTGCTATATTACCGATATCTAAACACTCTTTGAGGATATAAAATAAATAAATAAATATTCGATAGAATCTTACATAACGTTAGATACTAGAATATCACGTGGATGGGTAGCACTAGCGTTTTGTTCTTAAGTTTTCTCATTTTCAGTGGTTTATCTTATCATTCTTAAACATTATAGTACTAATCTAGTTGATTGTAGGTATTATGTAACGAAATGTTCGAAGTTATTAAGCTCACAGTACACTGATGAACAGAATGGAATGGATTAGGGACAGTGGACAGTGAGCTTTATGATTTGAGAATAGGATGGTCATTTTTAAGAGACTTGGTCAGATTTTAATTGATTCTAATTAGTAATTTTCTATTGTTTTTCCTTCTTCAAAGTCTAATAGGAATAGATTTTGGTTATGGTCACTTTTATTTTTTCTGTCTAGTTAAATTTTGTTGGGTTTTTGGTTAACTTAAGTTAAATGAAGTTATTAAATATAAAAATGAAATTAACTACAAACGAGAACATCAGATCCTAACCAAGCTAGTTTAATTAATGGCCAGATAAATCCCAAATCATCATCGCTTCAAGCACTTACCTTAATGCATACAATACCTTACATAAACTAAAATAAAAAAAAAAATACTTTAGGAAGTAAATTTAATTTTCACAATCACTTAATCATCCCAAAATACAATAAACACTTACTAAAAAAAAACTTTCACAACAATAATTTCGAATAAAATAAAAACCCAAACAACCCAAAAGACGCATCTAAACAAGCAGCACATCTGAGAAAATAATTACCGTATATACGTATCCAAAGTGCGAACGACGCCCAAATTGGATTATAATTATGATTAATAACCACTCCACCCCCGAAAAGCCTTCATCTTTAGTCATCAGTCCTTCGTCGCAGGGTCGCTTTTGCCACCAAAACGTTGGCAAAACAACCGAAACGAGGGTCGTATTAATCGCGGCGATTAAGCCCCTGGGGCCGTCACTGGTGATTTTAATCAGGATCGTTCGCAGATTGATTCCGATGACGAATCAATTTCGGCCATTTTGTGTGGGTCACGTGTGCGCTTTGATCGCCGGTGATTGATCGTTGAATCGAGTGTTGGCCGATTTGAGTGTTTTCCGATTTGGCGAAATTTCGGTTTTAATTGGAAATTTTCAGGTCTCGTTTATTTATTTTTTATTATACAATAGCTTTGTCTTGATACGATTGAAATTGTTTTATTTAAATTAATTATTTGACTTCACATTTGTGCGTCTGAAGTTTCTCTGTGTATTCAATTTTGTTATTATTTTTATCGAAAACAATACGGCAATGGGTTCAAAACAATATTGATTCATACAAACCTTATAAGAGAGCAATTGAATTTCAAAAAGAACTCGGTAACTTTTTAAAGTGGAACTTGTGTATTTGTTTTCGGTATGGGTGGCTTCGAGTTCCATCTTGACTAGAGTCACATGTCGTTTTCTAAATTAGTTTCTTTCAAATGTTTATAATTGGGAACTCGTACCTGTTAATAATAAAATAAAAATGCTTATATGTTTGAAAAGGCCAAAAGGTACAAGTGACTAGTCAGTGATTTCGATAAAAGCACTCGAAGTTCGCGCAATATGACTTCTGCTCCAAGGTTTCGGTTCGATATCGATATTATTCGATATTCGGTTGGAAAGTTTTTTTATGGTCATCTATCTTATTAAATGACGATTAAAAGGGGGTACAAGTGATTTTGAGAAAAGCGGGCTTCAAGTTGAGCATATACCTACTATCATAAGAAGAAGGTCAGTGATTTAATAATATATCTCAGTACACGTTCCAAATTTATTTATATCCTTTTGCCACCAAATATATGAACGTATATTGAAGCGATTCCTGTACATAATTCGATTTCGGCAAAAATATCACTTGCTTCCCTTAGTCTTTTCAGTTATCATATAAATATGTGAAATTTCGGACTCAGGCTTTCTTATAATAATTGGGTACTCGTACCTGTTGTTAAATTATAAAATAAATAAATAAAAGAATTGCTCATATAATATGACGACTGAAAAGGCCAAGAGGTATAAGTGACATTTTTGCCGAAATTGAGTTATGAACAGGAATCTATTATATATTTGGTGGCAAAATGATATAAACGAACTCAAAACGTGCACCGAGAAGCATCAAATCACACGACCTTCTTCAAATGAATGTTCAACTTCAAACACACTTTTCTCAAAATCACTTGTACCCCTTTTAATCATCATATAATAAGATCAACGACCGTAAAAAAAAAACTTTCCAACTGAACATCGAAAAATATCGATATCGAACCGAAGCCTCGGAGCAGAAGCCGTATTGCGCGAACCGTTAAATCGGTTATCGATGTCATCCGGAGGCCGAAAGTGGAGAGTGTGGTCCGTATCAATTTCGCCATTTAATTTCGCATGAAATCTACGACCGAGGCCAAGGGGGTTGATTTATGGTCGGAAGGGTCGGACGTGGGTCGCAGTTGGCCCCCGAGACGATCTCTCGAAAATCTGTCGAAGTCTCGGGAAATAGGCGATTCGTGTCCGAATCGCCTCTAGAGCGCTACACGTGCGATTGCGATTTTTCATATTGCGTGTGAAGTGAGATTTAATAGAATCTTGTGGCGTGTTCATACTCGGGTCGGACGAAATGCCGGCGGCTTTCGGCGGCAAACTATAATTTATTGTATTAAAAAAAAATCTCGATACATAGTATGTTGCATTAATTGCATATTATATATGACTAGTAGTGCCACAGTTCGGAATTAATCAAATGTGTAAATAATATTATTCGGAATTTTATAAAAGTTCGTATTGCCGTCTATGTGTGAAATAAAAAAATATACCATATATACGTTAAAAGTTGCAATTTCGTAATTACGACGCGTAGCTCGGAGCTAAGGCGACGGGCTAATAAACTGAACGCCCGGGTTCGAGGCACAGCTGTGGCTGAAAATTTCGAGCATCGTTAGCGTATTTATAAATATAGATTATCGAAATGGTACCAGTGACATTTTCGCTGAAATTGAGTTATGCACAGAAATCGCAACTATACACGCTCATTTATTTGGTGGCAAAAGGATGTTAACGAATTTGAAACGTGTGCCGAGATATATCATCTAATCACTCGACCTCCTCCTAATGCATGTAGTCAACTTCGAATGCACTTTTCTCGAAATCACCGTGAAGTCACTAGTAAATATTATATTTATATACCTAGACATAATATATAAATGAAGATTAGATATTAAGCGGTCATAATTTCACTCGCTTTTACAAATCCGTATCGTTTTCACATCTATATTATAAATACGCTAACGATGCTCGAAATTTTCAACCACAGCCGTGCCTCGAGAACTCGGGCGTTCAATTTATTAGTTCGCGCCTTACACTCCGAACTACGCGTCGTAATCACGAAACTGCACCGCTTAATGTATATAAGGCGTAATTTTTTTTTTATTTTACACATAGATGGCAATAAACACATCCGTGGCAATACGAATTTGATTAATTCCGAACTATTTTGATACACATGCGCCTACTGCTAGTCGATTATAAACCTATTAAGTACTAAAATATCAGTAATTTCAACTGCTGTTTTTAGAGTACACTTCGAGCCGGTATTTCATTATTTTGAAGTGTTTACTGTGATCACGTGTCGTTCGCCATTCGAGATTCATTTGCAGCTTTCAACTCGTTCACTGTATCATGCGTGTGGATATACATACATATATTTTATACATGTTTAGGTACGAGAGTGCGTAACAAACTGTCTACCGCGGGAAATGTATTTATTTTGTATTCAATGACATGCGAAGTACTCGCTGCGAACTGTGGCGAGAAATACTGAAAAGTTTCAGGACTCGATTTATTTTTAAATATATAATGAAACTAATTAGAAAATTGAAAAATTATATAAACGAATTTGGAATGTGGGCCGAAATATATCATCAAATCACTCGACCTCCTCCTAATGCAAGTAGACACATTATCAACTTTGAATGCACTTTTCTCGAAATCAACTCGAAATCACTTGTACTCCTTACCCTTTTCAGTCGTCATAAGTAATCTCGAAAGATAAGAGATTATCATTCTTTCCGCACCATCACAACACAGCTGACTAGATTAACGAAACGCTTTAAATTCAACACGATTTCCAAGATACGACGGATAAAAAAAGTCCCCGAACTGAATGAGACACACCGTCCCATTGAGAGCTCTATAGAAATAGAGACGTCGAAACCCTTTTTTTATATGCGAAAGCACTTGTATTCCATTTTATTTTTTCGTCGAATCGCGCAACCGTTATTTAAGCATATTCGCGTCATTTTCTTTCTGCTGATGCGACGCCGAGAAGACGGTCCATCCCTTTTCATACCCTACATTTATACACATTCATATATTTTCATACATATATTTTAAATATGGACTGTTCCCAAGGACATTTTGAAATTTTCGACACTCTTGTAATAATTGTTTAGACGCTTTTCGTTTCTTTTTTTCAGTGTGGGAACGTAAATTGGGTAGTGATATTGATTAAAAATAAGCTTTTCAGTGACAAGAATCGAAAATCGGAAAATTGTCTTGTTTTCAAATGAATGATAAATGTATAATTCTATTCGGGAGATGTTTTAAATATAGGTTCACTATATTTAAACTAAGTTTTGTTCCGGAAAATTCTAGATTATTGATCAATGTATCAGTGATGCAGAAATATTTTATTTAGAGTGGATTTATTTTTATCAATGAGATCACAATTTTACTAATTTGAACAATGAATACGAATTCTAATTCTATAATGATGACTGAATTTCACAAAAGACACAAGTGATCTTTTTTATCGATCTTGAGTAAGTACATAAAATGATTCTATATACGATACAGAACCATTTTCTTGCCACTTGTGCCCTTTGTGAAATTTAATCGTCATATAAATTTGACACGAGTCTTAACTAATTAAAAAGTCATTTTTTTATAAAAAAAACTTGTCTAACAATCTGAATATTCAATATATGCACTAGTAGTATTAAACCAAGCACTATACATCAGAAATGAACACTTATATTGCTTTATGATGAAAAATTCGACGTAAAAATTAATTTCGTAAAGACTCGGCATTTTATATATCTATTCAAAAGATACATTTATTCGTATATTATACCTATACATGGAAATGATTTTATTATGTCATTTTTTATGTACTCTCTTCCCTTAGCGCGATAAGCGGCTTTTGTGCGAGAGCGTAATGAATATTGCTCCGTATTGTCTGCTAATCGATCCTTTTTGTCGAATGATATTCCTGCTTTTTTTTTCACGTTTATTTTTTTATATGTGTATATTTTTAGGCGAAAAAGTGCTTTGTGATGTCTACGGATGGAATTTTGCGACGTCTTCGCGAACAGTTTTATTGTTGAGCTAAGAATGTGCTCTGTACGCTTTATGTGCTCTCTGTGAATTTGCAGAGTTATTCAGAGGATGTTATTCGAACAAACTTATGTTGTTTTGTGGAATGAAAATTGATTTAATTCTATTTCGTATTTCATGAATATCTAGGTACCAATCGTACTGCATTTATGATGACCCAAAATGGCAAGGAGTATAAATTACTTTGTATCAATTGAGTGCAGAATTTGTTTTTGAATTTTTAATTTTGTTTTAGATAGAATATTAACAGTTTTTATACACATGAATTTTCATGTTATAAGTCTTTCATAACGGAAAAATCGAGTTTTTAGGAAAAAATGGAGATTTGTTACGAAGGGATGAAGTGCGTGTATACGCTCGTTCCATTTTCACGATAAGAACAATTTGCATTTTTATTACGGATGATTTTTATGCTTTTTTGTCTGTTTTAACGTTATTTTCATTTTCATTTCGCGCATTATGGCTTGTCGTGCTTTTTCGAATGAAAAGTTTACAATTTTCCTTGAAAAGGGTTGAAATAATCGAAGAGAAACAATACAAATTATTTCGTCCGAAGTTTGTTCGTTCGAAGAGGAAGGACTTTTCATTCATTTTCTATAAAATAAATCGAAAATTTTATCGAATAATCTTGTTAAATAAATAAAGACGTTTTTTTTACTTATGTTTTTCACGCGAAGAGACGAAATGAAACTTTTCGTTTACACCTAATTAATATTCCTAAACAAATCTCAACGGTCAGATAAGAGCTTTCCGCAAATACATCGGTCAAAGTTTATCTGTTAATTTAGCAAAGAAAAAAATAATAATCGAAAAAAATGCCATTGTTTTCCAATTTACGATTTAATAAAGTAATCCAATTTTCCTCTGGTGGAAAAACGCTGCGGATACAATAAGCGAGGGTTACGAGAGTGAAAATTAAAAGCTAGCCCTATCACAATCAAAATCAAATTAAAATAAATAAATATGCCTATCACAGTAGAATCACCATTATCTGAAATTTTATATTTCGTAAAACAAATTGAAAAAATGTATAATACTTGTATTAATAAGATGCAACGAGAAAGTTTCATTAAAATTGAAAAGACATCCATATTGATTATATTTTCTCCTTAATTATTTTAATCGAATATGTAACTCCTTAAATCTAATTGTAATAGAATCAAAATATAAATGCTAAGTTGATTCATAATTATGCATTATTTGATAAATATGTAACATTTCGATAATTTAAATCATTCAGTATTGATTTTTCAGTCCTTATATTTGGGGATCGACTACACATAAATGTATATAGAAGATAAAACGCAATAATATTGCCGTCGGCTCGTTATGTTCAATTTGCATACTTTGAAAAAAAATCATAAAATCGGACCGAGCCGAGGATTGAATTTGAATTCTCTGGCAATGAAGCTCATTAATAATGTAGGAGGGTTGAAAAAATATAAATACAAAAAAAATCGGAAGGCAACAACCCTCCACGGTACCATTATCGAAGGGTAATTAAATCCGAAAAAAGGATGGGAAGTCGGCTAAATATCGCGATAAAGGCAATTAACTAACAACTTTGGGATAAGGACGCTGAAAACTGAAGGGGGCTGTTAATTCGCGGTAAAGTTACCCCCAGATAAAGATAGACTCACACCCTTGGGAGAGAGTTTGGATAATACAGAGGTTTTCAAAATATCAGAGAGCCCTTGACTCATGAAATATATTTAAATCTTAAATATTTATGAGAAGAGAATTTGTTAATTAAATCTCACGCTATTAAAATGTTGATCTGATTTTTTTTCATTTGAGAGTAATCTTGGTTTTTTCCTATAATAATAATTTATCACACCAATGTAAAGTTAATTATTTAATTCGAGTTATTGACTATTGATCGAGTTTAATACATACTGAGAAAATTCTTCTTTTAAAATACTATAGACGATCGAAAAGGCCAAGGGGTACAAGTGACATTTTTGCCAAAATTGAGTTATGCACAATGAGTCATTTATTTGGTGGCAAAAGGATATAAACGAATAGAGAACGTGTACCGAGATATATCATCAAATCAGACGACTTCCTCCTAATACATATAGGAAGATGGTCAGCTTTGAACGCGCTTTTCTCGAAATCACCGCAAAATAACTTGTACCCTTTGGACTTTTCAGTAGTTTAATATCCATAAACTGCCCTTTTATAATAATATTGACTCACATGAAGGTAAATGCATTAAAATTAAAAAAAAGAGACCTTAAAATTTTATTTATCCACACAAAATAAGCGAAAAGTTGCAAATTTCCTCTTGAAAGCGAAGTTGGAAAAACACAGTCGCTCGCGAGGAGAAATGACTCTTGGTGTTTTTCTTCGAAACTCTAAAATAATACACGTCTCCCTTGTTCCCTCCACGTCAGACGACTTTTCGGGAAAATTCGGAAAATTCCGGAACGACGATTCCGAATTTTCCGGCTCGGTTCGCCGGCATACTTTGCCGCTTAATTTGGTCGTCAATCAGCGTTTGCGGCTCGCTTCGGCTCTTTGACACTTCGCCTTGAAATTTTCCGAAGAAAAGCGACGTTGACCGGCGTGGAAATTCGATAGCATCCCACTGTTGTCTTTTGGCTTACAATAATATATATATGTATGTATATTCTTGTCTGCAAGACGTGATTGATTGTTGTGTCCGGAAAATTTTCAAGATTTCGACTCTAGCTTTAAGGCGTGAGAAATCCGGTGATTCGCTCTGTGCTATTTGTTCATTAAAGTTTTTGATTCTATTCGGAAATTGTTTAATCAAAGAATTTTCAGTACTTATATCGTATAAATACCTAGTAAAATATTAAATATGTATATTTTCTTATAAAATTCTGATCATTATATATGATTGAATATTAATTAGTTTTCAATCGATAAATTTATTTAAATGTGAATTAAATAAATTGAGTTTTTTTATGAGAGTAAAACACGATTTGATTAATTTAGAAATGAGTTTGAAAATAAAATTATAGGTTAAAAAAAATATACCAATTTGATGACTGAAAAGGCCAAGGGGTACAAGTGACATTTTTGCCGTTATGTACAGGAATTGCTTCTTTGTCATATATTTGGTGGCAAAAGGATATAAGCAAATTTGAATCGTGTGCTTACGTTAGATATATCATCAAATCACTCGATCTCCTCTTAATACATGTAGGTATGTTACATGTTTTACTTTGAGGCGCTTTTATCAAAATTACCGCGGAGTCACTTGTACCCCTTGGCCTTTTCAGTCGTCATATATAAATGATAAATTATATTCAGGTAAAAAAATAAATAATTGTATTCAACTATGTTTTAGTCTAGTAATACTATGTATACTCATTGTCGCTGAAGTTTTTAATTGAAATATTTAATTAAATTTTTCATTTTGATTTATTTTACAAATACAAATAGATGAAAACGAACAGAAGAAGAAGACATTTTTTTTTCTAGAACAATTTAATTTCGAACACGAATTCATATCAATCGTTAACCGACCGATCCGAACGCCATTCGTCGACAAATCGCAAGAAATTGAATCTCGCGCGAATAAAATCTCACAAAATCCCAAAATCTCGCCGAAAGCACACACACACACATTCACATATAGGAAAAGACATGAAACGTTGTAAAAATTCAAATTCAGCACATGCAGAAAGATTTGCGAGCCGCGGACATTCTGCGTAAGGGCGCTGGAAGGCGAGCAATCACTCCCGCGGGCTCTCGCTCATGATAAATTCAGACGATGTTCCCCTTTGTGATCTCGGCCGTGTTACACGTGATACGACCCACGAAAAATAATTTTCAGACCCCCACTTTGGCTCCCCTTTGACTCCCTTTTGACTCCCCTTTGACTCCCCCTTTGCTCGCGCTTCGCCACCGCAGCTTCCCATTTTCGCGTCTCGCTTCCCGTTTTTGCCACCTTCGTGCTTTTCGAGCACTCAGATTGTAGGGTGACCTTTTTTTATTCATTTTCGAAGATATGATAAAAAATTTAATAGTTTACTCTTAAAAATATATTAAATCTTTGCTCTCTATAGAATTTTCCGATGAGTTTCCATAATTTCTGTGATTTTTTTTTAGTTAATTTTTTTTTTGGTAAGATAATGAAAATCAAACAATAAACTATTTCGAAAGTTATTTTAATTGAATTTTTATATTTTTTACATATCTTGATGATGGTAGTTATATCTATCAAAATATGTATTATAAGATACTTAAGTCACCTTGACGATTAACGGATACGAAAAAAACGTTCGACCAACAGCTTGCTTTTGTTTATTAATTTGAAAATATTTAATAATAAATTTAAATTTTCAAAGTACGCACGTTCAAAAAAATACTTAACGTTGCCATAGAGACAATTTTCTGTTATTTCTCATTGCATGACTCGATAACGTATCAACGAAAATTTTACAAGAGGAACAATATTCTCCAGCATCAGATTCGATCTACGGAATCCTCAAAATAACTGAATCAGGTTAAACTGAGTGAGTAAATATATATATATATATATATATCATGATTGCAGATTAATTAAGATTTCATATGGCATCATTCATCTTCCGAATATCGTTTCAACATCACATAAAAAGTTCATCATCATAAGCTTCCGAACAAAACCAGACAGTTACGAATCGCTAGTACATATACTCGTACATATTTTCTTAAATCGATGTCTGGAAAGTTTCTAAAAAAAATTGAAAACTTCCACCAGAAGTTCTCAAACCGTTCAAAAAAATAAAAATTAGTAAAGAAAAATATATGCAATCACCCTACCGATCGTCGAGTTTCCCGCCCGTTCTCGGCGCTTTTCCGACGTTTTCCCGCCATTTGCGTGCGTTTTCCCGCCACTTTTCCCGTTCCCGCGCTTTTCCCGTCCCCCGTCCCCCACCTCAGGGCGAGTACATCAAATTTTTGACATTTATAACGCGAAGATGGAAATTTAAATTGTAGTTGGGCGCGGGAAAAGCGCCAGAGGCTAATCCGACATCGGGCCGGGTGAAAGTGAGAGCGTGAAATATAGCTCGCACGTTGCCGGGGTGTGTTTTACAACCTAAAAACTGTATAAATGCCTAGGGTTCTCAATCTTTTTACTGTTTCGAAGCTTTCGAGGCTTCTTAAATGAATATAGGATCTTTTTTGCTGTTTCGAAGACTTCTAAAATGAATACGGAGTCCTTTTAGTGTGACGCCCGATTAGGATGTTTCTCGAGAGTAATTATTGCGATTGAATATTTTGATGAATGGATTGATTGAAATAAATTTGATTGAGTATTTGAGATTAAGTTATAAATACGGTTACTGATTTTTTCATTATTTTTGTGTTTGAAAATTGTTTGATTGATCAAACCGAATGTTTCAAATTCGAGTGATGCACGTAAGTTTAGTCTTGTATCGATATTTTTGGTTAATATTGGTATCAAAACATTTTTTTTTTATCATTACCTAAATAAATAAAATTTGTTTTCAATATTAATTATATTGAATTAGGTTAATTCTTTGAAATTTTATATAAAAATCTGATGATTTTATATTATTTTATAATTCAAATGTGATTGATTTAATAATAACTATTCGTATAATTACACTATTCAACGGATCAACCATTACTAATGTATCTATTGACAAACATCCCATGTAAACACCTACAAACTTGAATGAATTACTAACATATAAAGATATATATTTCACTATGAAATTCGAACATTTGCGTTAAGCTCTGTTCACATTTGACTCGAACATGAAACACACTCCAATTATATTTCACGTAAATACAAATTAGATAAACCAACATTCTCCTGAATACAATTTTACATAAATATAAAAATAATATTCACTTTCATCGAATCATATTTGGTACCGTTATGAAAAAATCTCTTCCTACTCGAAAATTGGCTCAAGTGTGAACGAAACCCGATCCATTCGATAGATAATGGCGGTTCGATGATTAATTCACGAACGTCGCAGCCACTTTGCGACCCCTGAATGCGTATATTAAATATATGAGAGGGTACAAGGGTACGCAAAGGGGATATTGTTAATTATTAGCGATCGCGCACTTTGTACGGGTTAGCGATAGACACACGGTGTTCGCTAATTAACCGAAACGCAGGTCGACTTTTGCGAACGTGTTCCGAATGAATGGAATCGTATTTGACGACTGAAAAGGCCGAGGGGTACAAGTGACTTTGCTGATGATTTCGGGAAAAGCGCGTTCAAAGTTGAGCTAAATGTATTAGGAGGAGGTCGAGTGGTTTGATGATATATTGAGGCACACTTTCTGAATTTGTTTATATCCTTTTGCCACCAAATAAATGAGCGTGCATAGAAGCAATATATAACTCAATTTCGGCAAAAATGTAACTTGTACCCCTTGATCTTTTCGATCGTCGTTTAGATTTTAACCTCTTATTACAATTTTTTTATTTTGAGTTAAATATTTCAAAAATTGAATCTAAATAAGAATAATTCAGTTGACGGTGTGTTTTCATTTTGTTATACTTGAATAAAAAAATATTCGATTTTATATTAAAATTATTTAATGTGAAGTGGAAAACTAGAATAAAATTCAAACGAATATAAGATTTGTCGTTAACATAAATTATATTCATAATTTTAATTTAATACGATGAACGATAATTTATATAAGTGCGTAAAAAATGAACGAAGATAAGAGTGAATTACTCACGAACTATCTTTTTGAATTAAAAAAAGGGTATTCGTGTCCTTAGAGGTCATTAGTCGTATTTGTCTTAAAAAATAATTAATCTTGTCATGAATTTATACAAACGTAGAAAAAGCTTGATAAATCGTTAAAATATGCATTTGAATAATACAATTTATATAAGTTTATCTTTTTGTAAATTTCAGGTGCCTCATCATGGGACACAGGACAAGTATCCTGATAACATGCATGACAGCACTGTTCCTGATAAGTCACTCTAAATGCGAAGGTAAGATTGAATATTCGAATATTGTAATGAAAGGGATATCAATTAAACTTAGAAACCATCTACATTTCGAATACCCATAGAAGAATACTTTTCAAATAATATAAGTACAATTTTGTACATGCATAGTCAGTTACACATATCTCACATAATTTTCATTTTATATCCAACTTAATAACAAAGCAACTATAAATTTTAATAAGAAAAAACATCTGTCGTTATAAAAAAAATTGAGTATCAATGTATGGATAGATCAAATTGAGTATCAATTAGTTCGAATCACTTATTATTAGTGTTAATTGACACACTCACACACCTAAATATAAGACTGGTACCACCCTCTGTAATGATAAATTCTGAGTTCTATTTGCACATTCGCTATTTCGAGCACTCCTCGTCGGTACTTAAATCAATATTTGAGGCTAAAACTCCTACAAGAGGCTTAAGAAAACTCTGCAGTGTGTTGTGGTCGCATAATACGCGCGTTGGAAGCAAAACGGCATTTTAATCCGATTTATTAACTCGGGATATTTGACTTTTTCCACTCGAATCAGTCTCGAATTTTGTTAGTTGTGTACGAGAAACTTGTATCAATGGCACTGAAAAGTTTAATTCAGTTAACTGCGTGAAAGTTACGTTCACATTTGAACTGAACTTTGAATATCGGCAATTTGTAATAATCCAAAATCTGTAATAACTCTCATTAAATTTTTACTAATTATAAGATCATAAACAAATTGGCATATTTCAACTTAATATAGATATTCAATACGGCATAATATATGTATTTACAAATACAAGTTCTCAAAATAGTCAATATTAATACTAAATTTGAATTATGTAGTCGTACAGTTTATACTATACTCCTGCTAAAGATAAAGTTGATTTTTCAAACTAATATCAATGACGTTAATGTTTATATTAAAGAAAATAGAAGCGTTCAAGTTTATAAAGTTTCAATACGTTTTATCTTTACAATGTATTAACTTAAGAAGTGCACATATAAACTTCATATCTTGTCGAACTTTGATGTTATATGTATTATATTACGTGTGAAATGAAAATTCTTCTGTAGAACAACTTGAATGAAATTTAACTAATTAGTGCATAGTACAAAACATGAGCCTTTAAGAACTTATCGTAACTATTTCACTATCATTTTCCGAAAATAAAATGAGATTTAAGTTTCAAAGCACTTGCTATATACATTGTTTTCTAAGTGTGAAATATATTTTCTGAACAACTATGATAAGTACCATTATATGACAAAAAATATTTGGCCACTGGATTATTATCTAGTGGATTTATTAATCATTAGTTTCAGAGATCATTTTAATCAATTCTGTACTCTAATGTGAACTGACCACATCCTTAGCTTATTATGAACAAAATTTGTGCGTATATATTTTCGAAAAAAATAAATAATGAAAGAAATTTTGAAAAATGTATTTAGTATGTTCAGTAACTTTTTCGGCTTCTTGCCTAGTAGTTAATTACATTTAGCTCCAATCGTAAGCGACTCATACATTCATCATACATAACAACAAACTCTAATTAATTAAAAGCACTTCCACGTATGAATATAAAATAAGCTTTTTTCGCACAACATAAAATAGTCCGACTGTGAAAGTATCATAATAGAAAAATCAACCCTTGCCTATCCATGCGTGTTTCACCCTAGAAGTCCCTACTTTGCATCGCATCACTCACCCAGTTGAGCACCCCTGACACGTGAACTTATTATAAAGCAGGTAGCACACTCGCTAAGATATGCCGGGGCACACGCACACCGCGTGCGACCCCTTCGATAAGCTAAAACGCGAAAATAATTTCAACCCCTGAAAAATGAACATAAATAAAGCCGGACGCACACCATGCTAAATTCACGTGATTTACACCAAATCGTACATTGTGCATGATACTTTTCATTTTACGTTTGAAATGCATTTTTTTTTATATATCGTATATAAGACAATTTTTCTAGTTTTATTTAGGAATTTTGGATTTTGAAATAAACAATTGCGTTGCTCTGTAAATAAAGATTATTTTATTTTAAAGTTTTACATGAACAATGTTACATTTTTAGTTTTTACTTATTAAACTAATCTTACCTGTAAATAAAGAAACGACATTAAAAGTCTATTTCTTAAATTAACAATTCCTTCTCAACAAAATGTGCAATGTCACGGTCAGCAGATATTTACCGACTGACTATGAATCATTGATCAATGAATTGTCAACTGCCAACAGCGCCACCACTCGTGGCGTGATATTAAGGAACTAATACTGCGGTCCAGAACTCAAAGCGTAGAGAGCTGTAGAATTTAAATTGAAGAAACATAAATGTTTCTTTACACGTATAATAATTTGAAATGTTATATCAAATCGGAGTGTATATAAAAATATACAAATCAAGTTAAATGTAGCCGATTCGTGGAACAGAGTGTAGTAATTTATTCGCTTTAGGGGACGGGTCATTTAGGACCATTTCGCGATCGTAAACCATACCATTTTGAGGATTTACCGTACATGATATAAGTGGGTACTCCATATGTGAATATAATCGAACATGTAGATGAAGTCGTATGAGGGTTGTAGAATCAAAAGTGGCAATTTCCATAATTCACTATTATCTCTATTATAATTTCTGCTATGTATGTGATTCTATCTTTTTACTATGAGTTCAAATTGTACAAAATTTTATTGAAGTTGATAATTCGTAAAATTTTATATAAAGTTCTCAATTTTTTCAATGGTTTTAAATATTCTTCATATTGTTTTCTATGCAATTAATAAATGTTATTTTTTTGATATTAGAACCTAATTATGATGAACTTGTAAATAAAGCAAAAAGTCGAAAAAAACGATAGAACGTGTTTGATGTGTTTTTCGGTATTCCATTAATTCTGTTCATTATTCCATATTTCAGAAATTATACACATTCAAATTTTGTTAACATTAAATTACGAATGTGGTCAATTCACATAAAAGTACAGAATTCATCAAAATATCTTCTGAAATAAATGATTTATTATCTGATGACAAACGAATTTTGTCATTCAATGGCATTTATCTTTATGATTCAGGAAAAATGTCTCACACATATAATACAAAAAAAAGAGTTAAAGTGGAAATAATCATGCAAAACTCTTATCGGCCCAAATTTAAGGCCCGTTCTTTTCACTGCATTATTTAACTAACCATAGAGTTACAGTCACTTTTCAAACTACGAAAAGTCGAAAATCCACCTCAGTTCCGTGGATTTTCTACAGATCATAATTGACGATCAAAAAGGCCACGGGGCACAAGTGATATTTTTGCCGAAATTGAATTATGCACAGGAATCGCTTCTATGCACGCTCATAAATATAAACGAATTCAGAACGTGTGCCTCAATATATCATCAAATCACTCGACCTCCTCCTAATACATGTAGCTCAACTTTGAACGCGCATTTCTCAAAAATCACTTAAACCCTTTGACCATTTCAGTCGTCAATTGTACGACCGACTACGACTCTATGCGTAGCCGAAACTAAAACAACGAAAATAAATGAATTAAATAGAGAATTTCGATTCTAAACCCTTCATATATTCATACCGATGTACGAGTACGTATAGTGCGGTGTACGTATGATACATAAATAAACATTAGACCCGGCGGCACGTGAACAGTTTATTTTGGCCCGCGCCAAGATCGTTTCCATTATTCAGGGGGCAAAGGGGTTGATACAGGGGGGAGGGGTGGGGGGGTCAGGGGGCGAAAGGGCACGAGGGGCTCCTGGAGCCGGCCCTGCTTTCGGTGAATATTCAATTAATTCATGGCCGATGATGGATTCGACGAATTATGCATGGTTGTTTGTGCGCCTATTTTCCGTGCGCGGTGAAGTTTCGTCTGTATGTTCAAAAATTTATCGAGACTTGAATTGTGTTAAAAAATATATATCTATTGGTGCAATTGTGATGAAGAATAATATGTGATGACTGAAAAGGTTGAGGGGTACGAGTGACTTTGAGGTGATTTCGAGAAAAGCGCGCTCGAAGTTGATCATGTATCGAAATGTATTAGGAGGACGTCGAGTGGTTTGATGATTTATCTCAGTAAACGTTCCAATTTCGTTTGTATCCTTTTGCCGCCAAATAATTGAGCGTGCATAGAGGCAATTCCTATACGTAACTCAATTTCGGCAAAAATATCACTTATACTCCTTGGCTTTTTCAATTGTCATGTATGATTGAAGCAAAAAATATTTTTTGAACAAGGTGGTTTTTATATAATTTTATATTTTTATTTTTGAAAAAAATTAACAGATTAATATCAAAATACAAAATTCAGATTTTAGATAAAAATGAGAATTTCCCTTTTTTACTTTTATGCAAATGAAAGAATATCGAAACACAATAGAAAAAAGTGCTTGAATTTTTCTTCGCTAGAATGATTTGCGAATATATTGTGTATCAATATTTAACACAAAGACTATGATTGAATGCATTTTTTACGGAAAAGTCAATGAAATACAGCTAGGGAAATCATAATAGAAATATTATCCTTTTCAAGTCCAGAGAATTTTCCTAACTCATATGCGAGTAAAAAAAACAATACACTCGATACTGACAATGAGTTAAAAGAGTTAAAAGCGTTTCGTACGAAAAGTCACATTTCATCAACGGTTTTATACGATATTCAAGTGTATCAATATTCTCTCACGTGTCGACTTGGTGATTGATTAAAATTAACCCTAATCCGAAATCGCGATGCTTTGGCGCCAAATCAAGCAATCGAGAACGTTGATTTATGTAAACCCCCATAACATGTGCACACTCCTATCCGACGATTGAAAAGGCCAAGAGGTACAAGTAATTTGGAAGAAAAACACGCTTAATTTTGAGTATGTACCTACTCATACAAGTATTAGAATGAGGTCGAATGATTTGATGATGTATCTCGACATACGTTCCAAGTTCGTTTATATCATTTTGCCACTAAATATATGAGCATACATTGAAGCTGTATCTGTAAATAGCTCAATTTAGACAAAAATGCCACTTGTACCCTTTGACTTTTTCAGTCATCGTATACAATATACCATATGTGCGTGTCAAACAATTGATAGCTATCGGATGTAGGATTACAACGCCGGTTAATTCGATTGCAGTACAAATCGAAGGATTAACGCGATCTCGAGTCTGTAACACAGGATTCAATTATAGTCTGATATTGAACGTGTGTCGGTTAATTGCTGCATGTATTTGTATTGCATATAACGAATGTGTAACATAGGTTGGGATTTATGTTCAATTTCGTAAATTCAGTAGATGACTCTATGATGCGTTATACAAATATCATATATAGATGTATATGTTCAGGGCCTTAATAACATATTTATTCATTAATATTATTTTAATGAAAATATTCGACTTGATGTAATTATTCAGACGTAATATATTTACTGAGAAAACGCACGAAAAATTCGCAAATTTACAAACTGTATATAATAAATGAAATAAATCGAATTAGGAAAACTCGCTCGGAAAACGTTGGAGCGGAAAACGAGCCGTCGAAATCGGAAAATGCGATTATGAAAGCGAGAGGAAAAATCATTTCAATGGGGCCAGGAAAACGAAAGGTCAATGTTAATATTTTCACGGAACATTCTCAAAATGATGATGAAAAAAGCTTTTCTCAATGAATCACTTCGAAGTTGATCAATATTATTCAACAATTGACAGCATCTGTTTGAATTATAAAGTATAGTTTTGAATTTTGATCATTCAAACTAATCAAAAATACTTATCGAATATAAAATGAAATATTTGAATTTTCAATTCTTTCGATTGATATTGTTCGAAGAATCCAATTGAAATCAAAAACACTCAAGTACATTCTGTAAATATAAAACTTCACAAAGGTCTGAAAACTTTTCAGCAGATTTGATTGCTTTTCAGTTTTAATATTGCATCTGTTCGAATCTGACGCTTTTCGAAATATTTTCGAACACGAAATTAAATTTCAATACACAGCCACGTGACTGGACTCGAATATTAATCCGAGCATAAAACGCGAAATTATTATCATTTCGTAAGAATCGTAATTTCGTTTTGGCACAAAGCGAAAAGTGTAAACTTCAAATTCAATCACCGAATAAAACCGATTAACCCTCTGCTTCGTTTTTCTTTTTTTCCCCGGCGAAATTGAATTTTCGTCTCCGCGTTGTTTTAAAGGATGGCCGAGCGAAAAAATTCGCGATGAACAGAAAAAAATATGGAGAAATGAAGGAAAAAAGAAGGAAAAGAACCTCCTGAATAAATCTTGAAGGGATTTCGTCCGAGATATTAAACATCTTCATTCCGTTACCGGTCCCCTTGTGCGATTTGAGTACTATAAATATTGTATCAAGGATATATAGGGTGGTTTTTTTTTCGTTCTCATCTCGAAAGACAGGGGTGAAGCCACCTGCACAATTATGGTATAATCCATTTAGTGCTCGTTTGCCGTTATTGCGCGAAATTTTTCGTCGCTTTATATCATTCAAATATAAACATACCATAGAAAGAATGGAAAGTTTCTCGAATGAAAATTATCATATTTAATTGGGCTACTAAGTAATTCATTTAAAATTTCACGTACGATTAATTTATTACCATAATCAATTCATATGAGTTATTTTGTTGTTCGTAAAATTACATAAAATTTAAATGATCGAATTTCCATCAATTATAAGTCGAACAAATTGAAATTATATTATTTTTTTATTATATCTGATACAAATTTTCATAAAAAAATTAAAAATTTTACATTTACAAAATACATTTAATATTTAAAATGTTCTAAAAACAATTGAACCTCAGTACTCAATTAGTTGTATACTAATCTTTCATGATTATTTTTCAAAATATAGATTCGTAAAGCAATTTTTTAATCACTAGAAAAACATATGACGATTGAATTGGCCAAGGGGTACAAGTGACATTTTTACCGAAATTGAGTTATGCACAGGAATCGCTTTTATTCGCGCTCATTCATTTGGTGGCAAAAAGATATAAACGAATTCAGAACGTGTGCCTCAATATATCATCAAATCATTCGACCTCCTCCTAATACATATAGGTACATGCTCAACTTTTAACGCGCTTTTCTCAAAATCACTTGTACCCTTTGGTCTTTTTAGTCGTCATATAATATCTTTACGATTAAATTTCGACAATAAGCAATCATAACAATGAGGTTTCGATCAAAAATTAGCATGTTCGAATTGAACTCGGTTTGTTTCGACCCACCCTGTACAATGGATACATGTAGATGTTCGTTCGTCTTCGCACCTGAACATTTACATACAAATGCTTTTTAATCTGGGGGCAAAGGGGGGCTTTAAACCGAGGGGTCGCGGCCCGAATCGGGGTCGCGAATTATTCATATTTTTCCTGCCGTTGAGATTTTGCGCCGGAAGCTCGAATAAATCGGGAATGAAGATTAATTATATGCAAAAAGTTGTCAATTTTTTTTATGCTTCAAAAATTATTTTAGTAAATTATTGAATATTTTAGACTGTTACAAATGAATTAGTTTTCCGTATTACTTCAATGTTGAATTTTAAAATTTTTTTTTTCAAAATTGAAGAATATTGAATTTTCAATTTGATTTAATTTAGAAAACTATTATTTAAAAGTATTAAACAAAATAATAAGTAATTGAGAATCGATGGTTTTCAACTGATCGACAGGTACCTTCTGCTTTTTCGGATATTTCTTATTTTTTCATCTTCCTGAAAATTTGCATAATAAAAATGAGCGGATCAGAAACAGAAAGCGATTTTTTTCATGTTCTATATTTTCTGCTGAAAGAAGAAAACAAGGAAATATGTATTCAAAACGGCTAAAGTTTCGACCGTTTGATATTCGAAATGTATTCTTTTTCTTGAACTTTTTGAGATAAAAAACAAGCAATAAACTTTCAAAGACGATAAACTCAATCTTAATAATATCATTTAATTTATTTCGATAATATTTTCTTACTGAAATAAAATGAGTTTGGTACTTTCATACTGTGAGAACAATTAAAAGCTACACATCTTCTAATATAAAAAATAAGGAAACAAATTATTTGATCAAATTTTAGTCCAATCACATAGAATGAATTCTCACTACTTTCTTTTTTTGACCAATTTGAAAAGTTATTCAAACTAGAATATAAAATTATAATTCGAGAAAAATCGAACTTTCAATTGATATACTTAAGTAAAATGGATAGAAAATTTATATATTCAAACAAAATTAGCAGATAACACTCTAAACAATAATTTATCGATTAAATTTAAACGTTTTCAGCCCAATCGACACGTAATAAATACGCTTTTGAATAATGAATAGATTTTGCGTGTATCGGCTTTATCGTTTAGAGCCTATCGCCGGAAAAGCTTTTTCCGGTTCGATGGACCCCAGTCGGAAAATCGGAAAACTGGATAATAAAACGGATCGAGTTTTGGCGGGAAAACTTCTTGTCGCGCACATTTGAATTGCTAACTGATAAAACGGCTGAATTGCACTTATGTTTTATTAGATTTCAATTAATATAATCGTTAAAAGTTAAAATATTTTAAGGTATTTATAGTGTGATGATATTTCGATTTTTTTTTTGTATATGAACTGAGCATTGCTTGAAAAAATCTTATTTCGAGGAGGTCCTTCGTTTAAATATGCGCTTTGAAAATAACAAAGAAATAATTTGGAATTCTGCGGAATCAATTCGAGAGTAAATTGTGTATTAAAAAGCGTATTTCGCGTCTGAAAGGAGAATTTTAAAGGTGGAAGGCTTTTCAGTGCGCGGGAAAAAAATGTTGATTCTTCCGAGGAGGCTTTGTAGCCATGAATATTTCCATGTACACGAATTTAAATTTATTTTCCTTTTTTTTTCATTTTCGCATTCTGCGCTCTCAAAGCGGCAAAAGAACAAGAACCATTAGCCAGAAAAATAAGATATTTCGAATTTTTTCCCGCGCGAAAAAATATTTAATAAATGATACTATTTTGCATATAAATGAGTTTGGTTGTTCAATAAGATAAAAAATGTTCTTGTTTATGTTTCGATATATTTTCTGTGGAAAAAATATATTTCAACAGAAGAGTTTGGTATTTTTATAATATATGTAGATATATTATTTTCGTATGTGTATTTAAAAAAAAAAGGTTTTCACACAAAAGTTGTCGAGAAAAAGTGGAAAATAATTTTCGTTATTTCGCTCTGATGAAATATTCTGAATACCTTTAAAAATATTCAACTTTTAGTTTTTTTCAATTTGAAAATACAGGTTTACGTATCTACACTTAAAGTATATTTATTCCATAATGTTTTATAATTTTCAACTATTTCATTTATATTATATTTTTTATTATTATTATTGGAATAATTGAAAATTTTATTATTCCGTTAACACATACACATTAATCAATCTTTTTCTCTAATATTTTATTCAAACTAATTAACAAAACTATTGGTTATAATATTTATTATTCCGAACTGAAATGAATAAGAAAATTACACAAACGAAAACGAATAACTAGAAAATAGAAAAAGGTCGACAATAAATCAACTATGCTGCGTAAAAATGCTTTTTGTGGCAAACAAAGTATCTATTAATTATGGCGATAAGAAAAATAGGCAAGACAATTAATTCATAGTATCATGCCAACAGATTGAGAACATACTTAAGAGAAGAAATATAGAAGTACAGTACTATCCGGGTTTATATCGAACTCATTATACGCGATTTTCATAATTATATTTAAATCTTATTTACACGTATTTATAGACATTTCATTCATATTAGGTAAACTAGCAGTAGGCGCATGTGTATCAAAATTGTTCGAAATTAATCAAATTTCGTATTGCCACGGATGTGTTTATTGCCATCTGTGTGTGAAATAAAAAAATATTTTACGCCTTATATACATTAAGCGGTGCAGATTCGTAATTACGACGCGTAGTTAGGAGTGTACGGCGCGGGCTAATAAATTGAACGCCCGGGTTTGAGGCACGGCTGTGGCTGAAAATTTCGAGCATCGTTAGCGTATTTATAATATAGATGTACGTATTTTAACACTATACATTGCATTGTATTTAGTTCGAACAACTTAAGATCTATATACTTTCTCAAAATCCATTAAAGCCTCAATAAAAAATAAGTCAATACATATGGGTACCTCAGACAAATTTAATATTATTTTCTTCTAATACAGAAACGAATACACAACCATAAATCCCACATTATCCCACACACGACAAAATAACTCGGAAGCGTATTTCTCTCACTCGGCGAACTTTCTTTTGTATCGTCTCATGGCCGGAATAAGATTAATTGTGGCCGCGTGTGCGAGCGCAGATAAAGCGGTATCCGAGTGTACTGTTTCGCACAGAAATCGCATAATGGCCACATATTTGGAGCAGAATCGCGACAATGGCGACGCAAAGGTCTCCTCTCTCACTTGCTCACTCACTCACTTAAGAGTGAGAGATTCGCTGGATTGTTGTCGTTGTTCGTGTTTGTATTACACTATTGTGTGATGGATGTCGGACTTGATATGTGTATTGTATTCGGAGAGAATTGTATTTGTATTGTATGGATTTTTAGTTGAGTGTTATTGTATTGGTTAATTGAGTTCATGTCAATTTGGGCTGTTTGTGTTATATTTTTATTTGGAAGTTAATAGATGAGTTTTAAAAATAGATGCCGATTTGTTATTCGAGTCATGTATGAATTGAGTGAATCTATATGATGACTGAAATGACAATGGGTACAAGTGACTTCACGATGATTTCAAGAAAAGTTGATCATGTATTAAGAAGAAGTCGAGTAATTTGATGATATATCTCGGTACACGTTCCAGGTTCGTTTATATCCTTTTGCCACCAAATATTATATGTATATGAGCATACATAGATGCCAATAATAATTATGTACATAACTCAATTTCGTCAAAAATGTCACATGTACCCCTTGGCTTTTTCAGTTGTCATATGTATTGACAGATATGTACTACCATACCCTAGTGAGTTTTTTGCATATTTTTAATATTTTGATTCAATTCAATTATTTAAAAATACAATGTTTCTCAAATTTTTTTCAAATTTTATTTATGCAAATAATATAAATACTCAAGAAAAGTGTCGATATATTAAAAGTATCTTATAAAAAACAACTTTCTTTTACGACTCGATTGATATTTTATTTTCTCAGGAGCACACACGAAGCAATATATTTTATCTGAATCGTCCTTCACGTATTTTATTGCACCATCCTTAAATAAAAAGGATCGAACATTCTTTTATGAATAATTCCTCAACTTTATTGATCCAATAAAAAATAATACAATACACCACAAGTCGAATTTATCGACACCGAAAAAATACGCCCATTATTATATAACCCAGTCATATAAATAAGAGGGGGGCATAAATTTATTCATCTTTTATTTATACTTTATTTATATCGGCAACCCTAAAAGAGCCACTAATGTCGCACCCGTTAACCCTTCGGCGGCCATAAACGCACTCTCCATCGGCAATAAAACGCAATTTTGATTAGTTCAAACGTGAAAAAAGGCGGGAAAAAATATCAAGGATCGTTCTTTTTCGAAGTCGGCAGATTTTCAATGTGGGTCTGAAGAGGTGAGTTTTATCGATGGTTGGTTTAAATTTATTGCAAAAATATAAGGTATGATTTAGGATTTTTTATTATCATATAATTTTTATTGTGTTAGAATTAAAATTATCGTTTAAGTTAGTTTTAGTCGTAAAAAATATTTTTGCTAGAAACATTAAAAATATTTTTTTGAATTTAAATGGAAATGAAAATGGAAAATGTATGTATGCTGCATTTTACGTTCTAACTTAATTAATTTTGATTCAAGTTGATGCAATAAAAGATTTGTAGCTAGGTATTGGCACAAGTTTATTAAGTTGTACAAATATAAATATAAGATAACCTCATATATGCTCATTTATTACATAAAAATGTGTTAAAGCACATCTAATACATGGTTGCACTAACATTTTTTACTTAAAAAAAGTTTTTCAATCAACTGAAAATCTTCCTATAACTATTCAAGACTTTATCATCGTTAGCTTATAAAAGACTATAACTATTTATAATTTACTTGAAAACTTCCCATTGAATCCATTCACAAATCAGCCGAGACTCTATTCAAACTTGACAAACGCAGTCCATTTACAATGTGAGAAACACCCGAACTCACAACGAACTACAGCCAGTCCTCCGACTGCGAACTTCCAAAAATCAACAAAACAAAGACGGACGCATACACTGTAGAATATACGTCTCCGTCCCACGGATATTTTATAAGTTCGCAATTGCAGAACCGACTGTAGAGCACCTTAGCAATACGCAAAACAAACTTCGACCAGAACCGAGGTCTCGCGGCCAAAACCCGAACTTCAAAAGCGAAGCTCGACCTTGGCCCCAGTTTGTGCAGGAGAGACGGCCATGATCCGCTTCGTTTTAAATTCGCACCCGCCGATTTTGAGTTAATTAAGCCGCCTTTGTGAACGCGCCTTTGGATTGAGTAATTCAATTCCGTTCGCGGAATTGCCTACTCGTTATGGGGAACGGGGAATTTCCCCGATTGCCGCCATTCCAGGTCTAGGGTGGATATTTCGATTGTTTCGACCTGCGCGCCAATTTTCAAATCGAATCGCAAAGGCGGGAAACGCGAATGGCTTTCGCTTACGAGAATGGCGCCTTTGCCGTTTTCGAGTTTGCGAACGGGGTTTCGTGTTGAGTTGTGATTATGTTGCGTTTGCATATAATTCGAATTTGATATTGTCTTATATGATGATGACTGAAAAGGTCAAGGGGTACAAGTGACTTTGCGGTGATTTCGAGAAAAGCACATTCAAAGTTGAACATTTACCTACATGTATTAGGAGGATGATATATCTCGGCACACGTTCCGAATTCGTTTATACCCTTTTGCCGTCAAATAAATGAGCATACATAGAAGCAATTCCTGTAAATTACTCAATCTTAGTGAAAATATCACTTGTACCCCTTGGCCTTTTCGATCGTCATTTATTTATTTATTTATTTATTTATTTAAAACAGGCAAAGCCCAAACAATAAAGAGAAAAATTGTAATTACATATATAAACACATATAATAATATAAAATGATATATAAACACTTGCATACACATATATACATAGTAAAAGATAAAAGTATTATGTATTAGTATTAGTCATGTATTGTAGATATTCTGGAAATTATATAAGAGTGGTGTTAACACTTAATTATCTGGGATACTTGATCCCCTGCAATTTAAGGAGTGTTAAAAGCGTTACATTATTTCTAATTGGCAGTTGTATTGACAAATCGACACATCAAGTGAATCCAATTAAATTCCTAGTGTATTACTATTGTTTTTTTCAATATATTATTCCTAGAATTAGAAGTGAAAAAGTAAAGGAGAAAGGAGGAGATCAAGCGTTCTATTAGAGTCAAGTGTACCCACTCTTCCCTAATAATTTTCGTATATTATTTTAGTCTGAATGATTAATCTCACTTTTTTTTCTTTTCCTTTAATCATTTTTTAATGAAAAAAATGTGTATTTAATAAAATTCACATTAAAGCAGATTTATTAAATGACCTAATATGCATTGACACATCATTTATCTGAGTCTAGAGAATTTTCGTCGCAACTTATGATTCTGGCATATCACAATAAAAAAATCCAACAGATTTACTTTTCAATAATATATCCAAATGAAAATTAAATCTATCCCATTAACTTTAATTATAATTATGATTAGAACAATCAAATCTATACAAAAGTGATAACCCTGTCTATATCAACCATTCACCGACTTTCAGCGCCGTTTAATACGCCGACATCGTTACCTTTTCCATGATTTTTTCATTGTTTTATCCATTCAAAGGACGACAAAGGACACGAAGACTACGACTGAAAAAAAAACTGTTCATCCACACGTATATTTATCTATCCATTTTCGGATACTGTACGTCTCTTTATCCCGCGCTTCGAGACATAATGGCGCGAACTGTTCAAATTGAAAAGCGAGCGATTCAATATTGACTCTCTTTCGTGTGTTGTTTCTTCTTTTTGCGCACATCGAATTGTATAAAATGAAGTATATAAAGGAAGAATGATGCTTTTGAGCGAGGGCGCCATTTGTTTGCCGGAGGAAGCTGAATTTTATCCGAATTCGCTAGGGTTAGGTTAGGTTTTATGATCGAGTCGCGATTGAATCGATTTTGGTTGTGGAGATATTCGTAAGATCTGAAAGCTCGTTACGAGTTTGAATAGTTTCTAAATTGTAGTTACGAAAATTATTCAAATGGCATAAAATCACTTTGAGCGACTTCGCAACCAAACTGGTTAAAAGTTTTTCTGGCGTTGCACGGACAATGGAATTCCATGAAAGATTTTAAAAACTTTCACAACATCGAGTATACTTGTTTTCAACTTTTAAGGATTTCCTTTTTGGGAAAGGTTGCCTTTTCAACAAGTCTCCACCGGAAAACCCGGAAATAATTAAAAATATATTTATTCACTTTTATAGACGATTTTGTACGACGAAATCTCCACAGATATGCTAATAACCTTACAAGTTGCGAACAACGCGTATATTTTTTCCCCATTCACGGACGAAACGCTACTTATACGTTGCAAAACTAAAGCTATTTGCGAAACTGAGCGGAAATCTCGCTAGAAGTTTCTTTATGTAGAACTCAATTTAATTTGGATAATTGAGGTTCACGCCAGATTCTACGGGTTAATCTAATATCCCCGCCGTAGATATAACGAAACCGAGTTATTTCGTCATACAATCTAAAGTTTAAAAAGCCTAGCTAATTTCGAACAATCCTCGTTTTGACAATGCGCCATATCTCTGTCAAATCAAGCACACACTCGTTTCGAAAACCGTTCCAGCGAAAATTTACACCGGTTCTGTGCAAGCGCTAAGTTTCTCTCAATCAAACTTCCGGAACAAAAGCGCAGATTCTAGGCCCGACTACATATTATATAATACATAGGTACGTATAATACCTACCTATGTGTACTAGGACTTATATTCACGTGTTGGAAAGTTTAGGGCGGCTCTGAAACTTTAAATATTACGTATGCGGGCGGATTCGTGATTCGTTTAATGTAATAATTCCGCCCATCCGAGCTAATGCTAATTTCATTCCGAACGTGTGAAGTGAATGGGAACATTTTCACTGTGCGATTGTTTATTTTTAGTGTGTGATGGGGTTTTCGTGGAAAATCGATTTTAATTCATCAATTATTTTTGTATGTGAAAGAACGAAATCTATGGATTCGAACTAAAAAAATTAACGAATTATATTGATTTCGAGGTTGAATGTGGTCAGAAATATTTTAGTATCATGAGTTAATTATAAACAAAGTCATTTATGTACTAGGAGTCCACTTGTCATAGTTTATTGCTCACTGTACTTTTGTATGAATGTTCTGTTGAATGTTTTAAATCGAATATTTCAAAAATTGATTTAATCCGAATCATTGTTAAATGGGTTATTGAATTTTAGAAACTTTATATTTGAAGGGAAAAATCTGTATTTTAATTATCTATGAATCAACGTTTTGCTGTTTCTGACATAGAACTTTAATTCATTTCATGTTATTTAATTTAATAAAGAAGAATTCAGTGAAAACATTCATTACAGTTACTTACATTTTATTCCCAGAATCGAATTTTAATTTAGAAATCGTGTTAAAACTTTATTAAAAGATCTTATTTATGTCACATACATATAACATAATATAAAATTTTCAATTATAAATCGTTTTCTTTCTATTTATGCTCAATTGGCTGTATACTGATTAAACATATAAAAAAAGAATATTATCAAAGTTTCAAATTAATTACATAAATCACTTACAATATGCTGTATTTATTTAGAAGCACCTCTATTAGTTCTATTCGTGTGTTTCTCAAAGAGAGCAGTTTTCTCGACATACGCGAAACTATCAACAACATGACTTTGGGGCGAATTTAATCAGCGATTTAATTAAATTATCAAAGGATACGTGAGCGTCTAATATCATACAGAAAGAGCGAATCCTCTTAAGAACATGTAGGAACAAATCTTCGAAGTGACATACGTACAAACATAAGCGTATCTTTAAAGGGCAAGCTCAAAAGAGTCGTTTTCAAAGCGCGAATTAACAGACGAAAACCTAATCGATTTCGTAATAAACCGAATCGAATTCTAACGGAAACAATCGGTTGCATTCGAACAAAGGATACAAATCTGGAAGTTCTCAAACTTTTCGAAAATAAATTGATATTTTATGAATTATTAACGTAAATCGTTGAATGATTTTTCAAGCGAAATCGAATTTGATATGAATATAATAAGTTTTTTATTCAGTCGAGATTTTGATGTGTTAGAAAATCGACAGATTGAGAGACTCTGGTGCGAAGAATGTGTGGTGTGTATAAGTGAAATAGCGGAATCGAGAAGAAAAGTCCGGGATGAAATAAATCCAAGTGTATGAAAGGAGAGACGAAATGTGCTAAGAGAATTATCCGCGCGGAATGCGCCCTTATCGACGAAACAAATAAATTGGAAAGATAGAATACAACACTGAAGCACAGTTTCTCAAATTAATTGAGATTTTGATTAAAATAAAATGAAATAAATTTAATTTTATTCATAAAAAAAGTATTTAAAAATGATAATTTTGAACGATATTGAACATGAAGGAATCTATATCATATAAAGAAGCTAAAAAAATACCTCGATATTTTGAAAAGATCATTTTTTACACAAGCCTATTTTTCATTCTATAGAAAAATACCCCTAGTCACTGATACATAAAGCATGTAGATTCGCACTAAACATAAATAAAGCGCCCCTTACACCGTAAAACGAAGCGAGATTTATAAATGCTTTTGAGAAACGTCGAACTAATATATATCGTGTGTATTGTGGTAGCAAAAATATGTTCCCACTGCCATATTTTCACGGTTTTCCACTCTGCTCATCCAAATAGTGAAGAGAGTATGAGAGTATTATACCACACAGATCTAAAAGAAACCCCTAAAGAATCATCTCCATGAAATATTTTTTATTATTATTATCATTTTAAGATTAATATTTGGAAAATCAATTTATGAATCTTAAATTGTCTATAGATCCAATTCATTCATGTCTGTTCCGAGTTCAATTTTTCGAATATCTGAAGAATCTTCGTCGTTCGGCGTTCGCTATAGAGATTTTCCTCGAGGTAGGGCAGAAGAAAATGTGAAATTCCTCATATATTCCATCGCATACTAGAAAGGGGCAAGATATATGCCTTTGCGTATGGAAGGGAAAATATTCCTCGGGAACGAAGATTTCCCTTTTTATGGGGAACGAACGCGCGGTAAATAAATGCCAATCGTAACCTTTATACGTGTGTTTACTCTTAAAGTGAAACTCGGCTCGATCTAAGAAAATTGCTGAAATACTCGTAAATGCCCAAGAATTCGATTAAATAAAATCATTTCATTCGCACAGTCAATTAAACTGAGATGTTCGATAAATTTTGTTCTACAGTCGGAAAATTCAATCAGTCTTAACGTCGTTGCTGTATGATTTGTATGTGTGTTGCAATTTAGCGTTTCGATGAAGTGAAATTGAGAAAAATTGGAAAGAGATACACTCGAAAAGTAAGCTATTGTGTGTTCTTACGTCTGGTCGTGACGTGCACTCGAGGCAATTCCTTTTTTCGATTTTTAGAAGCGATTCGAAAATATGGCCTTTTGTTGAGACGTCTGAGAATCAAACATGTGAAATTTTTGGTGTTCGAATACGTAAAATATAATTTTCCTCTATTGATCTTAATAAGATCGCTGTTTTCTTTTGGTAAAATGATTTTTACCCACGCACTTCGTGTTATATAAACGTGAAATATCGTAAAAATATATTTTTCTATAACGATCCTCAACGTACTTTTTTACTGTATGTAATGTATATCACATAAGACGATTACACCTCAACCTTCTTTCTTTAAATAAAATAATGTATATTGCTCGATTTTATATTGGAAGGTTTGGAAAATTTGAAAAAAAATCATCTTTTTATAGAAAATTTTTTCGACAAATATTTTCGAAGCATTATTTTTAACCTTTGTAGAGCGTATAGCAAAAGGTCAAAATTAAAATTTATCACGCAATTCGTGATCGAGGCGAAAACCCATTTTTATCCATCCAACCTAATTTCACATACAATAACTTATCCGCCTCGCAATGAAGATTTTTGAAAAATGACAAAAACGGAAGTTTCTTCCAACTTTTATTTTTTCAGCTCGAACGTTTCAGCTGATAAATGACTAATTTCGCCCTAATGACAGTTGAGATTTCACTCGAGTCGAACGTCATTTTATTGCTGACATAAATTATATGATGACATCCTAAAAGTTTTCAATCAATTCTAATGGTGTTCGTTTGAGCTTGGATCAAGTGATTTTTCGCTTATCACTATTGATTGTGAGATCATATATTTTACGATTGTAATGATAAAAGTATTTTT
Source organism: Cheumatopsyche charites (assembly GCA_024721215.1). Classification (NCBI taxonomy): domain Eukaryota; kingdom Metazoa; phylum Arthropoda; class Insecta; order Trichoptera; family Hydropsychidae; genus Cheumatopsyche; species Cheumatopsyche charites. The sequence goes on from CM045580.1 coordinate 8,963,627, forward strand.
AGATTAATCTCGTTGAAATGGTTTATTTTCAAATATAAGGAGATGATAGTGCAGTGTGCCTTTGTGCATAGGTGTCAAAATCAATATTTTCAAAAAGCTGAGTTTGAAATCTAGATTGAATTTACATGTCGGATTTTCAAATACAAAATTCAATTTACATATTCTATTTTCAATCGTTTATTTCCTTTTACTTATTTTATTTGATTCGAACTAAAAATTAATCAAACGCTTTACAGTTTTTCAAATGAAAATCTTCCTGTTTATGAATTATATACGATCTCTTTATCTTCAATCATAACGATATACATATGTTTATTTACCCACTTTTAGTACGATTATTTCTATGGAACCTTCAACAGGATTCTTTTCCTTTCTCATTTTTCCATCAAATATAGCTAAAGTCATTACTTAGTGTATCTACTACCATCGACTTTAACCTCAGGCTGATCTGTGGGATTGAAACCTTTTGTTGAATTATTTTTAGTACAAAATTTATAAACGGGTAAAATTTACTATTTAGTATCGAAAATGTTACATTTTGTTAGTTTGACCATATCCACATGACAGGTATTTTACACGCGTTTTGACATGAAAATCAGTGCATGCTACAGGCGATTGATAGCTGTCACACTATCAAAGACCAAAGCTCGATCGCCAATAGCGTTCTCGAAATTCTCTATCCAAACACACGTAAAACACCTGTCATGTGAACGGCGCCTACCTGCATTTATTAAAATTGACTATAAAAATATAGGTCTCGGACAGAAGTCGAACGCCTCATGTACGCAAAAAGAACATGTTTGCTCAAGTACAACGGTGCAAATACAGTTCACGCTCGATAATTCAAACACGGCTGAAAATTTCGAGCATAGTCAGCGTATTTATAGTATCGATCACCCATCAACGACATCAATCGAACAAATTAACCTATTTAGACAAATAAATAAAGCCGTCGCTCGACAGAAATAGGCCGAACTTCGCAGCCGTTTTAATCTCGCAGAAAATCGCCATAAACCACATAAACCCCGACATATTACCGAAGAGTCATAGCGAGCATAAAATCGGCCATTGTCTCAGCGCTTAATATCACTCCGAGATCCGAATCGTGCGTCATCGCGACATTACGCAATAATGGGTATAAATGATCCGAGACGACGAACGATGCTCGGTCGCGAACGGGTTAATGCGCGAACAATAAAACGACGACGTAAGAGGAGTTCAACCCCTTCGCTGCCGACACGGGCAAAAACGCTTTGAGATGCACCCCTGGAATCCTAGAAGGGGTGGATTCCTTCGGAGCGAGTTTAGGGTTGAACGGTTGGTTTGGTCTATTGTGTTTCTGGTAGGTGTTTGATTTTTTTTTGTGATTGTTGTAGTGATTTTTTTCTTTATTTATTTAACGATTGATTAGACCAAGGGGTATAAGTGACATTTAAGTTGAAATTATGTACAGGAATTGCTTCTATGTACACTCATGTGGTGGCAAAAGGATATAAACGAATTTGGAACGTGTACCGATAAACACACATCATCAAATCACTCGACCTCCTCTTAATACGTGCTTAAATTTGAGCGTGCTTTTCTTGAAATCACCTCGGAGGAATTGTACTCCTTGGCCTTTTCAGTAGTCACTTGTGATCTCAATTATCATATCAATAAAACTTGATATGTTTAACTAGGTCAGAACCGTATGATTTTGTGCCTATCTATTCGTTATTTCAATACTAATACAAGTTCAATGAACATATTTAGAAATAAGTATGTATCACTAGATACATATTATTTTATTAAACGTATGTCTCTATTAATAAAATATTATCTGAAAAGCTCTGTGGGTGTTCAAAATGTGTATATTTGGATGCTCTCTACTTTTCATAGATAAATGAAGATATTATTGATTTATTATAAAGGTCATGATTTATTAACTTAAACTTTATATAGTTTTCTCATATCAATGCAAAATTTTACTCAATTAATAGATATTTAAAAATTCAACACTAAAACGACCATTCCAAAATCTTCCAACCCTAAACCGTCCGCATACTTTAAGACTGTATATAGACGGTCTGAAAGCATCTCTGGGGCATTTCGAACGTAGATTATTTGACAAGTTCCTCCCCGTTCGGATATTGTTCGGCTCGCGGCACATTACGCAGATTAAGCGAGTGCGGCGCGCAACGTGTTAAAACCACCCACGCGTAATAATCCCAACGATTATGGACCCCGATACTGTCTATCGGCCTCCTATTATTATTATATATATCATGCACCATGACTATATAACGAGATTTTGATTTTAAATCTCTACTTTCTGTTCAATTAAATTTTTCAGAGTCTGCGATAAAAAATGACATTTTCTATACGAGATTAGATATGATTCACTCTACTACTATTTAGCTGATGATGAATCGAATAGTTCTAATAATTTAATTCTTTAATTTGTTTTTGATGATTTTTGAGTTAAAATATGATCAACAATTGACATTTTTGCCGAAAGTAAGTTATGTACAGGAATCACTTCTATGTATGCTCATATAAATATTAGAATGGCAAAAGGATATAAACGAATTCTGATCGTGTGCCTCAATATATCATCAAATCACTCGACCTCCTACTAATACATGTAGATATTATACATGGTCAACTTTAAGTGAGCTTTTTTCGAAATTACCACAGTCACTTGTACCCCTTGGCCTTTTCAGTTGTCATATATAAAATTCAAATGTTTTTTGTATGCATGAAGTGCGAAAACTTTTGATTCGATTAACGAATCATAACTAAAGGCACGATTATATTTTCTAAGCCGAAGAACGTCAATAAGTGATTCATTTTTCAATGAGTTGCGATTTTTTCATTTTATATTAAAAATAAGTTATTTTCATACAAAAATTCAGGTTTGGGTAGTATTCGAACAAAAAACATTAAATTTTCAACACCACAAACACTCGAGCAACGCCGAGTACTGTTTTTGTAAAGTGAGCCAAATTTCATAAAAAAAGCAAATATTTCTATGTAAATTTAGGCACATATAACATTTGTGTTTCGCAATATTTTCATCTATATTTTTAGATTCATTCTCGATGAGCTTAACCCAATTACCGAAACCTAAAAACATCACCCGATTTCGAACAAAAATACATTCCCAATCGAAAATTTATTTCGAGCCGCTCTAAATCCGGAAATTATTACATCACGAGCGACACAGTAGAAAAATCACCTCCGAAAAAATGATAATGGGCAAAAATAAAAATCGAAAATAACAAAAACCACTCTTTCCGAGCACCTGATGCCGACCACGGGAGTGCCGTTACTGTAAACATCCCCCGATACACAGGAGAGCAAAATGGCCGCGAAAAAAATGGCGGATGAACGGGACACAAAACTGATTTTCCCGCCACGCCGGTAATCGATCACCCCCCCTCCCCCCCCCCCTTACCTCGGCACCTTCCTAAATCATTCGGAATTTCGGGAACGTGACGGGACTCTAAGGGGTGAAAGTGTCCCGGAAACGGAACGCCTCGTCCCACCTTGTGTCCCGGAGGAGTTCCGTCTAATGATGTCCCGAGGACGTGTCCGATATCTGCCCACATTTTCGATCTTTATTATATGGTATGTTTGTAAGTAGTAAAAAAATTATTTTATGGTTTGATTGTTGTGAACTAATGATTATATTTCAAATTTAACTCATTCGTATCGATTTTTCTATGAAAATCAGAATTTGAAAAAATAGTAAAAAAGTGTACATATTTTACATCTCCTCTCGTTTATTAGGCAATGATTTGAAAAAATTCAAAATTAATAAACGAATTTTGACCAAAATAATTTGATATATGTACCTTTATAAATAATAAAAAAGAATCCGTTTTTCGATATGACTCTCCAATCTTATTTTATCTTAAAAAACTGTCAACACCTTAACAAAATGTGATTCGATTTCATCACGAAAATAATATTGAAAAAAATCATTCGACAAATTGAATGCATTTGTTAATTAATTTGAATTTGAAATGAATATACACGTTCAAAAAATACTTAACGTTGCTATGGAGATAATTTTCTGTTATTCATTGTCGCGTGACTTGATAACGTGATAATAAAAATTTTCCAAGAAGGTCAGCATCAGCTTCGATCCACCAAATCCTGAAATTAACTGAATCGGATTGTACCAAGTGAGTACACAATTCAAAAATCTCAATATATGTATCTATCACTTCAGCATCTCATAACACGTCCATCATCACAAACTCCAAAGCAACGTCACTATTTCTTACAAATTCGATAATTTTCATTATCAAAATCCTTCTGATCGAATTTATCAACGTATCTTCTGATTTGCCACCTGCTTTCGTTTCAATCCACTCCCACATTTCCTCATTCCGATCCCTTCCCCTACTATCTCCTACTCTCATTCCCTATCCTTCCACCTCAACCATGTTCCTCCAACTCCATCCCCATTTCCAACCCCATCCTTCCAATTTCCACCCCCAATCGTCCCACTGTCCTAGTGTGGGCAATCAATTTTCTCGGTCGCCATGTCACAGCTTCATTATCGTCCGCTTGTTGTGCTCGTCCGATTTTCGTTTTCGATTTGCAAGGATTAGACGAGGTACAATGAAATCATCGTAGTAAGCGATTCGGTACGTTTTCTATAGCTTTTTTTCCCCCTCGTACGTGTATGGCGGTAATCGTTAGCGTTTCGGTTGTCGAATTATACGTACCAAATGGTCGTTCGATGAGAACGGAGATATTCAGTCGAGGGATTTATCGGAAATATTTTCTAGGATACATTCATTAAACGTAGCCTTGGGTATGAAAATCGACAAAATATCCAGAAAAAAACTATTATCATGAGCAAACGGACATTTTGTCAGATTTTCGTTTGATTAATAGCCGTTTTCATCCTTGTGCAAAGCACCCCTTAGACAACAACGTCACCCCTTACACATATCTACACGTGTGAGGATTTCGCACGTCTCACGTGGGATTCCTTCACTAACCACACAATTCAGTTGTTCTCAAAATTTGTATCATATATGATACTTTGATAGATTTTTGTCTCGTAATATCAATTTTCATTGAAAATCAGTCGATAGTCTAATTATTTCTAATGTAGATATACGCGATATGAATTTTCATTTTTATATCTCACTAAAATTTATCATGTGTCGTTTGAGATTCGATGAATCTTTGCACAAACTATTATATATATGAAAATAAGGTGTTATCCAAAGGACAGTCTCTAAAATCCTATATAGAATAATATATAATAAAGTGTACTAATATTTGTCGTGTGAGCGACAAGAAGGATTTCCAACGTTTGAATAATGACCGTCGAAATGTCCTTCTACCACATTATCTTTCACATTAATCAAAGTTTTCAATTTCGACTTTCAATATTTGAATATTCAAATAATATCATAAGAATTATGTTTTTATGTCGTTTAAATTTCGATCAAATTGAATTATGATTCGATTAAATTGCTACGTTTTAAATACAAGTCGAATAAAGTTTTTCAAAGTTATCGAGAATTCGTCAAGCGTGGATATTGAATTCATATTTGAAATGTGAGATCATATGCAATTAAAACTTTTTCAATTTCGCGTTACATCTATGAATTTAATTTCTATTTTAGAATTCTGAGAAATATCTAGTGCTTGAAGTTTGAAATAATACAATTATTTTCTCCGTCTATCCGAAAAAAACATTGATCTATCAAAGTCAATGTGACCTCCTCTAGTTGTATGAAAAAAAATTAAATATCTCACGAGTGAAACTTTAGTCTTCCGAAGAAGACAAACGATCGATTTTCAAAGCGAAGCGAAAAAGTTTTCCACGTACAATCTAACGGTGAAATTTAAAAGAGGCTCTTTCCCACTCGTTCACGGTGTGAAAACTCCATGGGAAAGCATTGAAATTTTCATGGCGAGGAAAAAGCGTGTTCGCGTGCTCGGCTGCGAAACTTCGACTTCCACTTACGCTCTTACATTATGTACGAATAAATGTTTGAATATAAAGAGTCGGTTTGTATTTTGTTCGTATATTTACAGTGTTTTATAAAATGTATGTTATTTCAGCTATAATATTTGATTATATTCATGTGCTCGAATTGAAATGCTCGGTTTAATCCAAGCTAATCTATAGAAATTGTCTATATAGACAATGTTCGAAATCAGCTATGCAATCAGTGAATAGGGTTAATGAATATGGAGAAAATAAATTACTCTTTCATTCAAATGTGAAATTACCAGTTGCTCATGATACGAGTATCGATTGTACATATGATGACTGAAAAGGCCAAGAAGTACAAGTGACATTTTTAATGAAATTAAGTTATGTACAGGAATTGCTTCTGTGTACGCTTATATATTTGGTGGCAAAAGGATATAAACAAACTCGGAAGTGGACTGAAATATATTAACAAATCACTCGTACCCCTTGGCCTTTTCAATCGTCTTATGTAAGTTTGTCGTTATATTATATGTAGGATTGACCAGTTCCATGAATATATAACTAGAGCAGTGAAAGATCGACTCTCGGTAATATATCGTTTCGTTAAATTCAATTATTAAACTACATACCATAAATTCACATTACATAAAGGTAATCTGAAGGTGCATTTGAAATGTTACCAACATTTGTTGAAGATTAAGGTCCCACCAGAGGTGGGAATCAAAAAATTGTCTATAGACTCATTAGAGTGTTCCCCTCCACGGAAATCTTTAGTAAAAGGCGAAAGATTTATTCGTTTTGAAGGGAAACCAGAGTAACTTTAATGTAGAATATTCTGAAACTTATAAATATTTGTATCTTATACAGTTGTATAGTTTTAGATGCTATAGCGCCACCTGTTGGATATTTTAAAATTAATTGAATTATTTTTTCATATAATGTTAAAAAATAATTAAATAATTAAAATAATAATTTAAAATATTTACTATAATATATTTTATTTTTTTAAATTAATATATTATATTATATATTTCAATATAAATATCTTGAACTTTGGGTAAATTTTGAGTTCAAAATGCAAAAGTTTGACATCCCTAGAGAAATTTTGGAATGAGAAGATTTTATTGTTGAGTTGTTTGAACTTTCATTTCATCAGCACATAAAATGAAATTAGGTGTTGTGGCTTAAATTTTCATTAGCGAAAAAATTTCAGCTTATCACGTGATAAATTCGATTATAATCTGATTTATAATAACATTGCTATAACAAATATTTGATCAAACAAGTGCAACATCTTATATAAAAAAATCATATAAATCCAGCAAACTTGACCATAGTTAAATTAATTAATTGAAGCCGCATAAACGCCAAAAGCACAAATTGCAACGCGCCCCACCAAAATATCTGCCACTGATAGTTGCGGTTTATGCATCGCCGTACAATTTAGGAACAGACCACCGACAAACACCGTTACGCGCATGCCATGAATATAATAATTGACGACCGAAAAGGCCAAGGGGTGCAAGCGACTTCGAGAAAAGCGCATTCAAAATTGACCATGTATTAAGAGGAGGTCGACCGATTTGATGACACATCTCGGCACACGTTCCGAATTCGTTTATATCCTTTCGCCACCGAATAAATGAGCGTGCATAGAGGCATAACTCAATTTCACTTGTCCCCGTTGGTCTTTTCGATTGTTAATTAATTTCTGTCAATTGTTGCAGTTTTGCCATCGATGAGGGAACCCGAAGCCGCACCCGTTCGAGTCGCAATAGGCGAGGACGCTCTATTGGCCTGCGTAGTAAAAGGGGCGAACAACAAAGCAGTGCTTTGGAAGAAAGATCCTGTACCAGGTCAGGATAATTTCGGGATCATTGCAGCTGCTGGGTCGAGGACGACTACTGATCCGAGGGTTTCAGTTTTGCACGATTCTGGTGAGTTTTATATATTTTTTTAAGAAAAACTTCTATAGTAGCTTTCATGGATCGGTTGATACATCAACTAAGTTGTACTGAGAAAAATCATAAACTAAGTACATTATGCCCCTGGAAAGCTGTCCTTCGCGATAGCTTTTATAATGATTTAATGCAGAGTTTACTGTTAACGTAAATGTGGCGCCCGTAGTTTTGTCTAGTTTTGCTGGTACTCAACTAGGTCGGCCTAACAAGATGACATAGAGTTGGAGTGCAGTTAAAGGCGGGATGGTGGGCTTCTTTCGTAATGTGTACACTTCGTTATCGTATATTTAATATTTTTTAATCAATCATCCCATTTTAGTCAAATATCTACAAAATGTTATATTTTCCGAAATTAATATGAGTTTTTAATTCCGAAACGTATAGAAATTTTACGTACACACAGTAGTAGAGTTTTTTATCGTTTTCACAAAATCGAAATATTGACGTTATTTGTTGAGATATATCAATTAATTATTTTTACATATTGTAGATAAAAAAAATGATTTTGTGAAAACTATAAAATACTCTAATGATACGACCACTACTGTAGGTGACTTTTGCTCATTTCATTGTAAACATTCGTTTCAATACTAATATCTGACACATTAGAACTTCACTCTGCGATACATAAATATGCATTAAATCCATGTGGACGAGTATCAAAACGCAAACGGAAATAGAAAGTTCGTCAGAAAGGTTCTTTCCGTCATTCATGAGTTCGTGAAAGGACTAAAATACACTACACGAGGACGATGCTTTTCAAAATCATAACGAGTTATATGGGGAGACTTGGTTGATTTTATGTGTCGCAATATAAATTGTGATGTTTAATATGCAAATGAATCGAATTTTTAAATAAGTGTACTGAATCATTTACGCATAGGTAAATGTGAATTCTGAATTATTAATTTAAACAATGCATTAATTGTTTTTTACTAGATTAAACGATCAAATACAATTGTATACTTCAAAAAATACTAAAGACTCAAAATTAATAAAAAAGTAAATAATCAGATATTAATTAAAATATTAAGAATATCAGAGATTTATGTAGATTTTCCCTTTTTACATTTACTAAAATGAATGTGTTTGTGTGTGAATGAATATTAAGTTGAACTGGAATCAAATACAGAATATCTACGTGACTTTCAACCCAATGTACATATGAATTAGTATACAAAACGTTCCTCTATCTAGGTTTCGTTTGAGAATTTCTCTGCTAAAAGGTCTAAATTTGTTGGAGCCAAATGTGAAAATGCTCATTCATAGTTTAGTAGCTGCTCTGAAATGGTTCCGTAGGCGAAATTCAAAAGAGCTTTGGCGGGTTTTTTGAATAAACAAATACGATTTTGTATTTAAACTGAAGCGGCTTCGGTCTTAAGCTGATTAAGTTGAAATGCATGATCGAGTCTGAGTTGTTGAATATTTGAATATGCTTCGAATTAAAATTTTAATTACGCTCGTTTAGAAAATGTACGCCTTTTGCAATCATCAAATATTTAATTGCGCTTCATCTCTTGTATACAAAACGTTAAGCATAAGCGACTGTATGACGACTATTAAATTCATCATTAAATGCAAAATATGTATTTTTAAACGAACAAGTACAATGCTGACTTTGTACAAGTTTTTCACCCTTTAGTCAGACTCTTGAACAGTTTTATAATTAAATTCTTGCCCTCGACACTAAGGGAGAGTTTCAAAAGCGTTTTGTGTACCCAAAATGGTGGCAGCTGGTCGTCGTGAAAGAAAACTGTCAAGTGGTAACCCACAAAAAGGCGAAAAGTAAACCTACGAATGTATACAGATTCATCCCCCACATATGTGAGCAAACTTTAAATAGTTGCGATTCGTAATAAAATGTATCACTTGGTTATAATTGAAAATGGTTGGTATTTTTATAATAACCTTGTAATATTCCATACAAAATAACCAATGTCGATAATATGTAATTAGACTAGTTTCAGCTATCAATTTCGATTCGTTAGATTTTCGATATTTTCATTCGAATCGACTGAAATAACAATTCGCTTTTTTCATACAAATCAATCATTCTTGAAATCCATATTCGTATCATAGTCATGTATGACAGACAGGTTCAATTTAGACTCTCGGCTCGAATCTAATATAAACGCGGTTAGTGCATTGTGCAATCAATCGAATCGCGAATCGTATCCAATCTGATTGACGTTTGTGAAACGTGCAGATTTGAATTTCCGAATGGTCCATTGTTTGCCTTTTCACCTGTGACATTGACACAGGTTGTCAGTTTGTGTCCTTGTGTTAAAATTCCGTGATTTCAATCTATTATACTAGAGAATCTATAATTTGTCTTTGTTTATGCATTCGTTCGTTTGTCATGTAGAGGAGTTTTTCTAAATATGAAAGATGCGCCAAATATGGAACACCGCTATATTTTTTACTTACAGTTTTCTAATTTTGCATAAAATTAGTCACTTATAGTATTATTGTTAGATTTCAAAAACAAAAACAACAATATCGACATTGAGTCTAAAAGTATTGAGGATTGATATTTTATTAGGTTTATTTTTAACAATATCAGCTACAACATTGAAATGTGATATTTTTTCAGGATATGTTATGAAATAAATGCTTGATGATTTGTTGGATCAAATACACATTAATTTTAAATGAAATTCAGTATTCCATATTTGCTATTTTTCAACTATTTCTTATTTCAAAACACCACCGTTCCATATTTGAGACACGTACGAAAAAATAATTTTTCAGCTATCGTCGTTTTTTTTTCAAATTTGAGAGATTATTTCTTCATTTTACTGTAATCAACACATAACTAAGTATATTTGGTCTCAATATATTTCTTAAGAACGTTAGTTATTGATGTAAAATATACGCTTGAAGCTTAGATGTTTCCATATTTAGAACAATTTCTCTATAGCGTCTCATCTAGTACTGAAACTTCAAATAATGCGAATTTTCTCTGAAAAAAAAAAACCTCATCCAAACAAACATTCTCTAGGAAAGAATTCCGATCGATCAGATAAAAACTGAACGCTTTCCCATCCACAATACAAACCTTATCCCGTTCTTTTCAAAGCACAACGCAACATCCCCAAAGTGCAACGACTTCTTTTCCCTCGATCCCCTACCATTGTCCGCTCTTCGGAATTTTTGCTAGAGCCTGGTCGTAAATCAAACCCGGAAAATGTATGGGATCTAGAAGCATAAAGGAGGCCTATCCATAAGTCAAATTAATTGGTCGGCTCTGACTGGGATTGCGCTTCGCAGGAAACGGAAACACTCCTCGTCAACGCGATAACGGCCCTTTGGCTTCTACGGTTGAGGGTTTTTATGGCTGCGATGCGATTGTTTCGGGATTTTGTTGGATTTGATAATGTTTTGTGGTCGCTGAAGACGCCTAGGTTTGATTAATGCATGGCTTAATGTGAGTGAAGTTAGTCGAATTGATTAATATCAATTCTTATTGTGTGAAATGTTCATAGATTTAATGTTTGTGTTTATCGTTGAGATATTGAAATTTATCGGTGAATTGATGAATCAATAGTGTTACGTTTAGTTTTGAGTGAATTGTTCTATCGAATATATTTGTGAAATTTATCTATTCAAAATCAACGTTGTTGTATGCGCACGGATCGTGATATGGTTTCTATGAAGAGTATAGTGAATGATCATATTCAATGAAACAGTCGTTGCATATTCAAATTTGAATTCGATTTATTTGTATAAATTCAGTACACAAACAACTTAATATCTATAATTTTGAGCAAGACCACATCATAACAACCAGTTTCTTATAAATTCGATAATTTTTCTATATATTCAATTCAAACAATTTCAATTAAATTAAATTCAAAAACATCGTACGAAGCACACAGACAAACATATAAGTAGACAATCATTCAAACAAATCCCTTCCTTTTGAGCAGCCTTTGTACAAGAATTTTCAAATATCCTGTAATTATTATCAGGTGCTGAAAGCAAGCATTCAAACAGCCAAGAAGACATATGGGTTTTAGCGATAAAGGCTGTAAAGCACTCAGACTCAGGAGTTTACGTGTGTGAGCTCAACACTGATCCCGTTGTGCGCAGTTTTCACAGATTAGAAGGTAACTCAAGCATAATTGAATGCGGCATAATTCCCCTAATGCCCCATTTACACTCGAGCCGAACAATGAACATATCAATTCTGACGTCAGTACACTAAACAGAAAGGCGTTTATTTGTTTGAAGTCTAAGTTCGTAGATCTGCTCGAGTGGAAATCGAGTTCGGTTTGTTAAATATGTATATTTAATCTTTCAAGTCGTGTCTGAGGGGGCCAACTCGGTTAAAAACAAGACCCTCAAGGATGTATACTCGGAGTACATCAGGGATCCTTCGTCCAGGATCCTTTACAATTACACGGACTGCTGTGAGTCTTACAACGTTTCCGAGTCCTGTTTCGGGTTTTGCAATGTTCAGTCGATTTTAGACGGTAGCATTGGACAGGATCCCGAAAATTGCGAACAGGACTTTCCAATCATCAGAAAGTGAGTTTTATTTTGAATATTAGTACATACTTTTGATGAAATTGTTGTGTTGATTTATTTTTTCTTTTTTAAGATGTATGACAGACGGTAGAAATCATGTGCCGTGTTGCATACAAGAAAAAATTCCAGACGTTTGCCAAGACATATGCAGAGGAGAATATACGCCGATTACAGATGAAATCAAAACTCATGTATCGTGTTCAGCGTATATGGAACAAACTCTAGCATGCATACTAGGAGGAATAGGTAAAAAATTCAATATTTTTTTTAATAAAATGGTAAAAAAATAATGATAACTTGAATGATATATTTTAGAATTGCTTCCCGGTCCACCTCAGAGTATAGAAGTAGAACCTCTAACTGAAAAATCATTAAAAATCGCATGGTCTCCACCAGCCGTTAACTATGCCACTGTTACGGAATACATAGTGAACGTGACCCAGCTGAACAGCTTCGACTATCCAGACATGGGAGCCTCCGAAAACTACGTGATCTCACCTGTCCCCGAAAACATGGAAGTGCGATCTTCCCAAGTAAGAGTTTCGGCCAGCAAAAGGTTCACGGTCCTGAACAATCTGTCGCCGTTCACGATGTACGAAATCACGGCGACTTCCGTGAACGTGCACGGAACAAGTGTCCCCAGCGACGCCGTCAGGTATTTTTTTATCGTTTTTCCGTTAAAAATCTATTAACGTTTCAAACTGTGCGTTATTTTCAGATCGTTAACTTTGACTCCGGGCATTTTGAAGCCGTTAAAAGTGGCCGAACCGCCTCGGCTTCCAGACACGAGACAATGTTGCATAGACAGGGGCATTACCAATACGACTTGTATGAACATTTTCTGCGATGCCAGCAACGCCGGTAGAGCCAAGGTGACATTATGTTATTACTGTGTATTTTCTTAATGTTCTCGTTGTTGTTGTTGTTGGTCTATTGTTCTCGAAGGAGTGCGGATGGGAATGTATGGAAGTCATCTCCGCCTGCAGACGCGAGTGGATTTGAGTTTAATATAACTTTTTTTTATTTTATTAACGAGGGTAAATCTTTTATAGACATAAGACCGATGATAGTGTGGGTGTCTTCGAAGTATGCTCACTAAAAATCTATCCTTAGACTAATAGTTAAGCATTGTTCAAAGGTGACAATCTTTCAGGTTCAACGTACACTAGAACCCATTAACTCTACAGTTTTCTTCTACGCCTTGAATTTAATATTATTTGTAGCGATCTTAAAGATAGGTGATATTCATTTTCAATTAAAGAAAATCGTTGAATTTGTGAAATAAATATCAATCAAAATCAGATAGATTGTATACCACAACTGAAAAGGCCATGGGTGTACAAGTGATATCAAGAAGAGCGCGTTCGAAGTTGATCTGAAAAGTGATTTGATAATATATCTAGGAATACGTTCCAAATTCGTTTATATTCTTTTGCCGCCAAATATATTAGTGTATATAGAAGCGATTCCTGTACATAATTCAATTTCGGTAAAAATGTCGCTTGTACCCCTTGGTCTTTTTAGTCGTCATATGAAATCACTTGTCGTATGTAATTTTATATTTCACCGTCATAGTGAAATATCATTATATTGTCAATTGAGATGCATTCAAAATCTGCTCATGAGTACGAAATAATTTTCACCAAATCTCCTTCACACAATAATTTAATTTCAAGAGACATACATACATACATACAATTAATTCAGAATATTCCTCAAACGAAATTCGAGCAAAGTCAGCACTTTGCGATTAATCTTGTCCGTACATACATACATACATACATACATACAAACATACATCCAGCTAACAATTAGGCGAATGCATCGTACATAGAAAACGGCACCACGCACACACGTGTCGAGTGCACAATGCGAAAATGCACCCACGTGGATAACGTTGGATTGTACCGTACATAGATACATTTATTTTTAGGGCGGCGACCTGGTGCAGTGCGCCTCGAAAGCCTCCGATGCCTTCTCGTGTCTGGCTAATGGCCACGACCACACTCCTTGCTGCAGGAGCAGGGGACTTCCGAAGCCATGTCAGGATCTCTGCAGTGGAAATGTCACCACCCTTCGTTACACCCATCTCAGGTGAGGATGAGACACGTTCGGAGCTGATCGTGGATATCTTGAAAAAAATGTGATTTAGGGTCTTTTTACTGCTCTTGTCGACTGATCGGAGGGAATCGTCGATGATCCGTGGAACTTAAACAGATTTTTTTTTATTTATTTATTTAAACAGGTAATTTCTACCCGATTTTTTATATACACACCGTGTATTTTAATCGGTCGCAAGTGACACAGATAACCCTGAATAGTTAGTATCATTCACTTTATATGTATAGTGAAGACGAGAATCTTAAGAGTAGAGAAGTGCACACATAGGTGTCACTAAATAGTTCGAATTAATCGAACGTATGAAAGGTGTAGGTGATGTGATCATTTGCGGAGCCGTTTCGTAAAGCGTTAAATTAACACTTTTTTCGAATCAAATGAATCCAAACATTCGAAAGAAACGACCGTGTCTCCATATCAATTTTTATCAATTAAGAAAAACGACATTTTGACACTCGCCAAGATAGGACTCAGATAGATAGTTCATAAGTTCATATTCATATCTTTGATATTTATCTCATTTTTGTCTATAAGATAGTCACGATTGGCTCTCATGAACTATGAATTGCTCGAATTCAATCTTGAGACAATTTAAGCTGCTTTCGTGCAAATCTAGACGTTTCAAATTGATTGTTTTACATAGACTGACAAGCAGTGTATAATTGAAAGCTTATTGTCTCCACTCCTCCTTACTCCTCCTTACTACTAATTGTACTATTATTTATCTTCCATATTTCGATACTACATAAGATATTTCATATTTTAGAGCAAAATCGTCAAAAAATACTCTCTAACGAACATACAGACTAATGCATATAACACGAACGATGCAGCCGCAGATTCAATTTTAAACGAAACACCCATCCCACTCTATCATTTTTCAAATAACCCAACCACAAAACAGCATCGTAGCGAATCAAAAAAAACGAATATTCGAAAAAAATAACGAACTGAAACGACGTGGCGGGAAAAAACCGAAGCTCAGCACAAAAACCGCGAATATTCGAGCCATGTCCGTACGAGACCAATTAAAATTTCAGCGTCAAATTGTCAGTTAAAAAGCAATTTCGGATGTCTACTATCATTTTGTATCATGAAAACGATGTCCCCGAGGACCGAGAGGACCATAACCAACTCTCATCCATCAACGCTTGTCCCGACCCCTGCTGGGAATCGAAATCGCACACAAAATCGTTTTCTGGTGGAAAAATTATATTTGAATCGTTCGGAGCTAAACTAGACTAACTCAGCCGGTCGATAGTGCAGCGGTATAAAGCGTTTGTGCATGCCGTGGCGATTCAGCATACTTGGGATGCGTGAGTTCGAGTCCTATCTTGGCGAGAGTCACGTGTCGTTTTTCTTAATAATATGGAGACTCGGTCGTTTCTTTCGAATGTTTGATTCATTTGAATCGAAAAAAGTGTTAATTTAACACTTTATAAAACGCCTCTGCTAATGATGATCACCCACACCTTTCATATGATTCGATTAAATTTGAACTATTTAGTGACACCTATGTGCACTAATTGACTCTTCGGAGTATTTTGCCTAATGGCGAATTGTGTATTGTGTATAATTGGGTAGAAATTACCTATATAATAAAAAAAAACATAAAACAAGAAGTCGAGAAATATTATCAAACATGTTTGATGCGTTTTTCAAAATTAACTCTTTACATTATGCAATTTTTACCGTGCGAATTTTGTTTATAACAAGCTATGGATGTGGTCTTTTCATATTAGAGCATTGTATTGATTAAAATGGCTTTTGAAACAAACGATTGTTAAATGATCCGGTGGTCAATTAATGGTATTTATATTATTATTCAGGGAAGATATTTCACACATTGAAAGTAATGACCATATCAAATGTTTTGATATTAAATCTCATTTTTGTCAAGAAATGGAGTTAATCTCATTTAATTTTGAACAGTTCTTATCAAACAATGGTCTGTATGCGCTGCGTGTGCATTTTTTTCATTTTTTTGTTCTACAACAGGTATTGTTACCCAATTACAAAGCATTTGCAAAACACTAGTCATAGATAGATATTCATAGTCACACAAATGTTTACAATGTATTTCGACAGAAACGAATGAAAAAATAAGATTAAAATATACTTTCTTTAAAATGGAGTCGTTGCTATTCAAGAATCACATAAAATTTCGATCAAAAAAATTCAATTCCATTTTCAGTGTGCGAGTTCGTCCTTGTCGCATGTAAAGTACTTTTGTCTGTAACTGCGTGTGTTTCAGCTGAAGCTTTATAATGTTCGGCTATTTCCGCTTTTGTAAGGATGCTGTTTCATTGTGTCGTTGTTTACACGGATTCGTTGTGCACAAAGAGTTTTATTCATACTATGTACATATAAAATTAAAATGTGTAATACGAATTTATTGCATTTTAAAACGATGGGATTTATAATTCTTATTCAACATATGTAGGTATAGGCGATTCGTAATTCTGATTTTAAAATTAGTCTGAACTATGAAAAGTAATTTCGCAATATTACTATCAGTCGTTCTTCTATATTCATCTGTATGTATTTTCATTTTCTAATTAAATTTCTTATTTACTCAGATCACACATACTATTATACTTCTTCTACGAACCAGATTGTTTGTCTTTGTAATTAATTTGATTCGTATTTACATTTACCTAGATTATACGAAACACACAAAGTCTCGAAATTCATAAACACAACGTGAAACCGTCACGTTGAAAAATTGAATTTATCATACTATTTTCAACCGTATTTCAATAGATTGAATGAGATTTCGTTGGGTGTAGATATAATAGCAATATTGGCTATTTTCAGATGCTTGGATTTCATGTCGGATTACATAAATTGCCTGCTACAAGGGTACGGTGTCCTAGCTGGACCTCCTTCGAAGGTACACGTGACAAATGTCGCTCCATATTTCGCAATATTGCACTGGTCCTCTCCGACCACCTTGGGAGACACGGTACAATATTACAATCTACATTACAGAAAGATAACCAGCGACGACAACCAATATTCCATCATCAAAAAGGTATTATATCTTGAAATTGTGGTTAGTTATGTGTATACACACAGTCTGAATTCGTACATACTTTTGAAAGTACGGATAGAGTACGAACACCGTGTAAACCCAACTTTAATTTTAAGTAATGAAATATTGATTATTTTCAGGTTCATCCTCCTTACATATTACAAAATTTAGATTCGAACACAGGTTATGAAATTTATGTGAGTTCGGTGAATGCTCATGGAATTGGACAACCTTCTTCGAGACTCATTTTCAAGACTCAGAGCAAAGTGAGTTTTTTTTTTTTGTGTGAAAATTATATTGTAAAAATTTTGATTTTGACTATCTTGTGTTTAGCTGTACCAAGAAGAAGTTAAGAAGTCGTTAACATACAACGTTAGTGCATGCTGTGTCGCAGTTTCTTTATCCGAAGTGTGTATGCCGTTGTGTTCGTACGAAGCGAAGATGTCAGACTTAAAGTCTTTAGCAAATATTTGCAGCCAAGAGTTTCATAAGCTGATACGATGTGGAGTAGGTGGTGAGTTTTCCGTTAAATTTAAAATTTCTATGAAAATCGCTTTGGCAGAAAATTTGAAATGAAAAATCACAATATTTCACTTGCGTCAGTATCAAAGCAACAACAATGACAATCTCGTTTCAAACGAAACGTCAAAGCTATGCGAAATGTAGATTTATCCAATATTGAAATAGCTCGAGGCTCTCCAGTGAACCTCTTTGAACATATACAGCAATATTCGTATGTGTATTTATTCTTTAAAACATCAAAGGACGAAACCACGGTCGTTGCTGCGAAAGACGAGGAGTGCCCGAAGCCTGTTTGCCTCTGTGCAACGGAGTCATCTTGGATTCAGCGCTCAACATAACCAAAAACTGCATCTCTTACGTGGGCAACATCGTTCAATGCTTTGAAGAAGGTAAACGATTCGATATACGCTTGCATTCGAGCCGATAGTTCGGTCCTAGTGTGTACAAGACGTTCGATGTGGAAAATTACTGAAAACTACCGACTTTTCAGGGACTGGACTGTTGCCAGCTCCGGTGGAAGAACTATTTGCAGTTTGCTTGAATGGAACTAGTGTTAGGCTGAAATGGGTTCCTCCTAGGAACGGGCCGAGACCTCAATATTATATGACTCATTATAAAAGGATCACCAATGAAAGTTTGTACGAATTGCCTTTGCATTTAGATAAGGTTGGTTTTGCATCATTTTATTTATCGATCGATTCATTTTTTTTATTCAATTTCGATTGAAATTTCAGCAAATCAATTCGACGTCGTTTACCGTTGAATTGGATAGAATGGAAGATGCTAGTTTGTACACAATGTTCGTCACGTCTCACAATCTTCAAGGATCGTCGTTACCCTCAAGCGTTTTGATTATCAACTGTACGAAAGAGAGTAAGTTTGTTTCGAATGTTTTATGTGAATTATGTTTCTGGTTTATTTGAATTATTTTTTGATGATTTAGGAACAAACGAGGATATATTCGGAGTGACTTCAGCTCCTCACTCGTTGGCAGTTTCTGGTCATTCAGCCACGTGGATCACGCTGAGTTGGCAGCCACCGATCTTCAGCCATCCCACGGATCTCATTTCCTACAAGTTTGTTAAAGTATTAATACTTGTACAAAATGCGCTTCAAATTTCGCTAATTCAATTCTTGTTTCGAAAAAGATTCTTTTTCCTCGAATAAAATTCGACTAACGTAACACCTGTTCAATCTGAAATACGTAAAAAAAATCGAGTACCTACCGTTTTTCTCGCTTCGTCCCTTCGATGAAAATCAACGACAAGATAATTTCCGAAAATAGATCACAGCCACTTTCGTTCAATTTGCTTACCTTTCTCAACCCTCCTTTTCTACTCGAAGCAAACATTTCTCACTCCATAGTCCTGAGTAAATATAAACATTTTCCTCGATTTTTATTTTATTTTGCCTCCATCCATCGAAACTACCCTTGCGTATCACTAATGCAGCATACGCATACGAGAATACAATGCGAGCAGAATTTCGAATGTTCACAATTGATCCTTTCATAAGTAATCGCGATTGATTTCACTTTTTTTATATAAATTAGATTTCAATGTCAAAGTATTTAGTATATTTGATGACAGAAAAGGTCAAGGGGTGCAAGTGATTTCGTAATGACGTAAATGTCGATGCGTTTGATGTAGTCGTAACTTTTTATGTGTTAAAAATATTTACTGAATAATGAAGATAATTCCCATTTGATGACTGATAAGGCCAAGGGGTACAAGTGACTTCGTAATGATTTCGAGAAAAGCACGTTTAAAGTTGACCACGTGCCTACATGTATTAGGAAGAGGTCGACTAATTTGATGATATATCTCGGCACACGTTCCGAATTTGTTTATATTATATAATTTTGCCACCAAATAAATGAGTTTGTATAGAAGCAATTCCTGTGCATAACTCAATTTCGGCAAAAATGTCACTTGTACCCTTTGGACTTTTCTATTGTCATTTATTATTTTCCATGTGTGAAATATCTTTACTGAATGATAGTAATAAATATGATTAAATAATTTGGGCATCTGATAGTAAATCATTTATTTCAAAAGCCCTTATGATAAATTTTGACTTTAATATGAATCGATTTATTATGAACAAAGTATGCTTATTGATTCGAAAAAGTTGAGTATTGAAGGAAATTAAGTGAATTTTAAAAAATGCATCAGACACATTCAATCGTTTCTCAACTTCTAGTTTAATGAAGTTAGTCACACTTAGTTCTGAATATCTCAATCAACCTTCAATACTTTAACATCTAAATTTGATTGAATTCAAATTTAACCTTTCATAAAATTCAAAGTATCATAATACAATCGACATTCCTTCTCGCATCGAACGCTCGAATGCCAACGCACCCCTACAAACTCCACCCCCGTCAAAAGAGTAAAGTGAGTCGAAAATGGCGAGATCCTCATCGGAATCGATCGGGAAAACAACGAGTCGTGTTCATCGTCTGTTTGCCAGGTTCCACTTCAAGGCTGCCGACGACGAGGAGTACGCCACGGTCCTGACGAGCGTCACCAGCCACACCATGGACAAGCTGGTGCCGAACAAGCAGTATGTGACGTACGTGACAGCTCACATACCCCAGGGGAGTAGTCAGCCTTCGGAGACTCTTGTCGTGTGGACGGATCCCGCTTATCCGGCTTTTGTTGAGGTAGGTTTTTAGGTTTTTGAATTTTTCGTGTGAATATAAAATATGGGATTTTTCGGAAAAATGTTGAGAATCTATGGACTGATTTCAGCAGATGAAATTTTTGTGTATCTTTTAAAAGGTCTTTCCAAAAGCGACGATATTTACTATGACTGCGAATCTCAGTTTTTCGTGTGGATATAAAATATGGAATTTTTTGGAAAAATGTTGAGAATCTATGGGCTGATTTCAGTAGATGAAATTTTTGTGTATCTTTTAAAAGGTCTTTCCGAAAGCGACGATATTTACTATGACTGCGAATCTCAGTTTTCCGTGTGTTTGTAGATATTCAAACATCTTTAATATACAGTTGTCGTTTTATATTTAAAGAAACTAGCAGTAGGTGCATGTGTATCAAAATTGTTCGGAATTAATCGAATTTCGTGTTGCCACGGATGTGTATATTGCCATCTATGTGTGAAATAAAAAAATATTTTACGCCTTATATACATTAAGCGGTGCAGTTTCGTAATTACGACGCGTAGTTCGGAGTGTAAGGCGCGGGCGCGGGCTAATAAATTGAACGCCCGGGTTCTCGAGGCACGGCTGTGGCTGAAAATTTCGAGCACCGTCAGCGTATTTATAATATAGATGAGAAATAATTAAATGAATAGTATGAAAAAATGAAAATTTTGATTGGGACTTGCGCCATAACAGACGTTTTTTTACATAAAAAGTATTTTTTTTATTTATAACAATTTTAATATTTTTACTCATTGTCTTTTCTGGAAAATGATCTCACTAGCATTTTTTTAAAGCTACAAGTGAAAACAAGCAAATGTATCCTATGTTACTTGAATCATATGCATACGAAATGTGACTGTATTCTCATCGTTATACGACTTAAATTTGTTTGTTGTCCTTTGTTATGGTACTAAAAAAAAAAACTAGTAAAAACTTTGTCGTATTCCTTTGTATTCTGATATCGAGTAACTCAACTTTTTAGAATGATTTTAAAAAGCTTGGATTACAAAGGGTTAAACCTTCAAACATGGAAAATGTTGAGCTTGATTAGATATTTGCGAACACTTGAAGAAATTCGTAACAACAATGTCACATTTATCAATTGGATGTAATTCTTTGTGTTTTCATTGTTATATTACTGCTACGAAATATATTTTGCTGAAAGGTGTCGAGGGTTTACTTAGGTTAAAATAATACGTACAATGAACCTAGATACAAACATTGCGTATTTTAGTGTCAAAGGAATCCTTAGTTGTGCTTAGTACTTATCACTCGTTAGCTCGAAGAACTTAGTTTAATCAAACCGTTAGAATCTCGGCAATCTTGTAAACCGAATCAATTGTAACACTTGCATATTTTTATGTTTAATTCGGTTGATTTAAAATCTGATTTATATCGTGCACGTATATAATATGTTATAGCTTCAAAATTATTCCAGAAAATACACTGATTTACATTTTACAGCCACCCACAGTGCATCCAGTTAATCTGATCATGGAAGGATCAAGCATGACCATTTTATGCATCGCAATGGGAACACCTATGCCCACCATATCTCTATATATTTCAGGTAAATTAAATTCAAAATCAAATGATAATTTTCATTCTTAATACATCGTCATTTCGACGATTTTAGGACGACTCATCAGGCAGGAAATAACCAGGCACATGGTCACCAAAATACACAATGTGACTAGGGAAATGGATCAGATTTCCTGTTACGCTGATAACGGATATGGAACTCCAATGCAAGCTTCAAAGAAAATCACAATTTCTCGTAAGTAATGTATTTTCATATGAAAATAACCTTTAGAAATCTGGAAAAGTTAACAATAGGAAAAAAAGTTTCAAGCTAACTATTTTCATAGCAACCACTATTGAGTATATTTATTGATCGTCATATTACAAAAATGAATACTATTTAAATAGCATAGCGTAAATGACGACTGAAAGACTAAGGGGTTCAAGTGATTTAAAAAAAGCGCCTTCAAAGTTGAGAATGTCCCTATATTTATTAGGAGGAGGTCGAGCAATTTGATGATATATCTCCGTACACGTTCCAAGTTCATTTATATCCTTTTGCCACCAAATATATGTCGAAAAATATGGCAAAAATGTCACTTGTCCCCTTGGTCTTTTCAGTCGTCAAATAGCATCGTTTTCGTTGAAAATTCGTGAAATATTCGCACTTCGGATTCAAACCGCGCGCAGTTCGCGCGCTTTTAACACATTGCAGGCCGGAGACACTTTAACACGTTAAAATGCGTAATCCCGACCGAGTTATATGTATTATGTATTTTGCATCGTATACGTACCTGTGTCAAGATTGCAAATGTACGAAGCGGATCGCTTTGTGCTGCTTCCATGGCGAAGTTCTCTCGTATTCCCTTGGTGGTGATTCTATTAACTTGTTTCAAATTATGCGCATAATTTGACGGCACATACATAAAGCATATACGCTTTTGAGTCCCTCGACGCCTATTTATGACACGCTTCCTGAAATTTTTTTTAGAAAAAGATGAAATTTTGCATTTGTCATAGCACAGTTTGAGATGAACTTAATGCTTACGAAGCGAAGTTTGTGAATAATCTAAGTTTCATCATTCTAGATCGAATTGTTGATAGAAGATATTTGGAAGTTCAATTGCAGATGTTTTTGCAAGATTTACATCGGTTTGTTTTGAAGTCAAATGAATATATAACGAGTCATAGTACTTATGATAAGTTCACATGACGTTCGTTTAATTCGCGTACTCTGAAAAAAAATCTGAAGTCTAAAAGTCTTTGAACTGATTCAGTAATAAGTTGCAAATGACTATTTTTGAAAAAGAGCAAAATAGAGAGTTAAATCAATTAATAAAGCACTTGAAATAGAATATAATAAAATATGGATACGAACGAAACATGCCAATGTGAGCATAGTCTAATTTTACATTTCTATCGAACTAAATGTAGTCAATTCTTCAATTGAAAACAGCCAAATTAGGCATGGGATAGACACATACTATACATCTCTCTCTGTCCGGCTTATTTTAGACAGTTCATATAGTTAAGAGACCTACTATACTGATTTATGGAACATTTTCCAAGCCAAAATATATCTCATTGGACAACTATGTTATAGCCATTTAATTATGACGTTATTTTCAGACGTTCCCAAAATAAAAGCTAGCGGAATGACAATGGCAGTATTGGGTGGTGCTGCAGTTTTCGAGTGCAACGTGACTGCAGTTCCTCAACCACAAATGGCTTTTTGGAGGGACCCTTTGGGTAGGGTCCCGGTGATCCAAGGGCCCAAATATGACATCAGCATAGAGCCTGACAATGAGGTGAGGGTATTAAAAAAGTAAATATATTTGGTCGAAGTTGCTTTGTGTGTACTGCTCTTTGTTTTTCGTGTGATTTATGGATACGTTCGCTGTGACGTATTCTCGGATACGTACGAAAATTAACGGAAAAATATTGTTTTCCGTTATTTTCGTGCTCGCGATTTTTCCGTTTCTATTTATTTTTTTATTGTCGGATAAAAAGTAATTGAGGTGAATTTTCCACAAAAGAAAAACAAAGAGGGAAAAAATCGCGAAGGTCGAAGTTATAAATATGTGCCCCACATGCGAGAGCCGCACAAAGGCAATTCGGGAATACGCTCTAAATACGAAAAAGTCGAAACAATTCAACAAATATTTAACGTTTTAACAAATTTAATTTTCGCCGATATATTCCGCGAGGCTTTCGTACGTTTTTCATCATTAACGAATGTTTAATTAATCACGATAACCTTGAGTCTCGACGTATTACTTCATAATTCAACTCAAGGATGAAAATAAACCTTGAACGAAAGATAATTATTTTATACACGTAAACCTGTTACAGTGGAATTCCGACAAAAAAAGCTAAATGATTCTAACAAACCTGAACCTAGATCAACCAAATCGTAATAATTTTATAAATTGAACGGATAAATTCGATTTAGATGAACTGTCCTAAATTTAGAAACACCTAAGCTTTAAGCGGGTATTTTCCACAAATTAATAATAATTAACATTCTTAAGAAATAGATTGAGGCCAAATATACTTAGTTATGTGTTGATTATAGCAGAAGAAAGAATCAATTTCTTAAATTTGAAAAAAAACGACGATTACTGAAAAAATATTTTTTTCGTCATTTTTCATATGTGTCTCAAATATGGAACGGTGGTGTTTCAAAATACGAAATAATCAAAGGGTGACAAATATGGAATACTGAATTTCATTTCAAATTAATGCGTTTTCGGTACAAAAAATCGCCAGGCAGTAATCTCATAATATATCCTAAAAAAATGTTATATTTCAATGCTATAGCTGATATTGTTAAAAAAAACCTAGTAAATTTCAATCCATAATTGTTCCATAATTGGCGCATGTTTCATATTTAGGACAAATCCTCTACTTTGTAAATACGCTTCGACAGACGTACTCTTCCTTGTTACGGATTAAATACACACGTACATCGGTATTCCACCGTATATTTTCACGAATTCCACTCGATACTCGGGTTTCTTTTTCGCAAAACTAAAAAAAAAGACATCAAACACTCGAATCAATCGAGTAAACAAAACCCCGGCACAGCATCCCATTGATTTATATGCTGTGCGTTCTCAGGAAAAGAGCAAATACGCGATGAAGCTGGTGATACACGAAGTGAGCGAACTAGACGAGGGCGACTACTTCTGCCACGCGGAAAACGCCTTTGGGTCAGTGGTGCAGACGGTCGCTGTTCGCATACACAACGCAGCGTCGTCCCACAACGTTACTCAGTGCTGCATCGAACAAAACGTGACTTCTGGATGCATGGAGGCTTGCAATTTCTATTTGGATATAGACTCCGTTATTGAAAAGCCTGATTGCATCGCTGATTTCGACAAATTGATGAAATGCGCCGCCGATGGGTCTGGTGAGTCGTGGAAAATTATTTGGGTGTAGGTTGTTTGATTGGTGAAACTTATAATGGTTTCGATGTTATTTTCAAAAGACCATAGAAGCTGCTGTGCGGCATGGGGTGTGCCAAGGAGGTGCTTGGATTGGTGTAGAGGTGAACCTCTTTTGAGTGCAAGATTATGCGTGCTTTCTCATACCAAACAAATCGCTGGTTGCTTCCATGAGGGTAGAGACAAGCTTCCAGGTCCTCCTCAGAACGTGAGGGTTGTCGCTCTTGACGATCGCTCAGTTAAAATCAAGTGAGTGTCCTAAATATCAACCAATGTTCACCTTTTTAATCTCTCTCGAATATACACAATACTAAGCCTAATAAAATTTCCTTTACCTTAAGATGGGACAGACCGATGAAAAATCCGCATACAGTTGAAATATACAGAATATTTTGGAGACCTATAGGTGTGAGGTCCCCTGAAAAATTGGACACCAAAGAAATGAGTATTCGTATCGCAACTTTAAAGGAAGGTGTCACTTACGAGTGCGTTATTAAAGCTGGAAATCATTTTGGTAATTGTTACAAAATATATTAATCGTATTTTTTAAAGTTTCTGGGTACTTAACGTGTAATTTTTAGGTACTTCTGCTTTGACTGAGCCTGTACAGTTCACTGTTGGCGAAAAGTATGTAGTCACTGCTGCTTCGATGAACGATGGCCTTTCACATAAAAAGCTTCTGATCGGTTTCATTTTGCTCTGTATCATTGCGATAACATTGGCTATTGTAGTCGTTTTGTTCTTGAGGAATAGAAAAGTGAGATGTTTTTTTTAATATTTTTCATTAAAAACGTTGATCATATGAATAAACATGTTTTTAATGCAGATTTTCGGAATCAAGTCGCTGAGCGGAGTAGCTTTTGAAAATCCGAGCTATTTGAAGGAAATCAACACAGAAACGATACAAAATGTGAGTAAATTTGTTTACATTTTCCATACTATTCTCATTTTATACTTCGATCATAAAAAAAATCATTGCAGCTGGAATTAATAGTTGTTGCCTTGAAAATTCTAATTTTTAACTAGAAAAGTCTTGATTCAGTAGTGTAGTTCTAGCGGGGTACATTTTGTTTAGCAAATAACCGTATTGAAATAACAGTAACCTGTGCAACGCATAATATAATACTACTCGTATTCTACTTATACATAATAATACAGTATCCAGTTTCAATTTCAGTGTTAATTTTGATTTTTCATGTCCGTTCGTATTTGCACGCTGTTCTTTCAACATGGTTACGTTCAAAACAATAGACTCCGCCAACACTGCATGATATATGACGACAAAATAGACCAAAGGGCTAAAGTCACAATATTGTCAAAATTGAGTTGAAAACAAAAATTGTTCATATTTTCGGTGAGATTTGAGAACCTGTGCTGAGATATATTATCAAATCACTAGCTCCCTTTCCAATACATATACTCGGGCGCATTTTTCATGTCACGTCACTTGTACCCTTTTGCCTACATCGTCGTCATATCTTTTGTAAATAATTTCACGTAAATTCGAACATAGGGAGCAGTAGCAGAGCAGTCAAACGGCATTGTGAAAAGTTTGCCCTCGGTCTCCGGAGGGACTATTCTTCGTCAGGAGATGCTGCAAGTGCAGCAAGAGGTCAATCCTTCTTTGTACGAGGAACTCAAACTAGGACAGGACGGTGCTGGCTTCAAGAGGCTCAAACTTTTGTCGAGGACCAGCAACAACGTCGTCGGAGAGGAGTCTTCCTCCAGGAGTTCCCAGGAGAGGCAGCTCTTCGAAGACGCGCCGAGAAAGGAGACTTATTAAAGTCATGTATGTATGCAGGTACTTAAGATGGAATTTGTCGATATGTTCAAAGTTCACTCGGAATATTCAGCGTTGGAGAGATCTGTTATATTTAATAATCAATTTGATGAATTTAATTAATTTGAATTAAAATTTGAAAACTTAGAATGATTTGCAATGTTTCTAATGAACTTTTTTATACATTGTATGAGTTAAAAATGGATGTAGGTAACTTCAAATGAGCATCACGTGCAAAAATACTACAAACTGTGGATATAAATTATTTTTTCAGCACTCATTTTGAGTTGAATTAATTTTAAGTAGATGAAAATAAATTTAATAGATAGTTTCGAAATGAGTGCTATAAGAATATTGATTGCAAAATATTTTGAATTCTGTTTAAAAAAATGTTATAAAATATCTGTTCTGATACAGTGCATAAAGTACTCAACTTTACTTTGTGAAAAATATTGTTTTAAACGTCAAAGTACTTGGTATTGTCATAACTTTGAATATGAAGTATATTTTATGAAAAACAAAGATAAATATCTAACGCTGAATGAAGAAAAATATATATGTTGGACCACCACATAATAAATAATTTATTTCAGAGCCTATTTTAATCAATTCTATATTCTAATGTGAACTGCCCACAGCCACAGTTTATTATTAACGAAATTAATGTTTAAACTGCGAATATCGAATAAATGACTTAATTTGAAAAAAAATAAGAGAATTTCAAAAAAGCATTAAACATGTTTCATAATTTTTCTCGACTTTTTGTTTTATTGAGTTATTTAGTTTTTCCAATGAACGGCTTATACATTACGATTTAAATCTAAAATATTTAAAGTGAAAGAATTAAGATGCTTCCCAATTCCGAATAATGAAAAAAATCACCACAAACATTTTAAAAGAATCAATTTTAGATGAAGCAACCCTCTTCATCACTGTGGGCTAAAAGTTCAGAAACCCAATTAATTCCAATCAAAATACATAATCGTCGTCCCCGTTTACCCGCGAAATTTGAATTTATTTTATTCTACGGAATTGGATCGTGATTAAGTTTTCCGACTGAATATTGGCATTCATTGAGAAGATAATCGACAAATTTAATCAAAAAATAACTCGCTTAATTGAAAACAATTCAACAAAACAAAGGGAAAAATATATGAATTCAATGAAAATGAATTCGTTTTAACAAAATTCGATTCTAAGTGATTAAATTCGCGTAACTCTACTTCGTATGATTTGAGGATTCACTGCACTTATGGAACGATGAATGTTTCTGGGCTTCCACCAGATCGATGATCTACGTATAGCGAAAAAAATTGAAATCTTCTTATACATATTTATTATAGATCTATAAATTATATAAATTATAATTTTAATTATAATTGTAATTCTTATTGTACAGTTATGATATTTTTTTACATTTCTCGTTGTGTACGAATCAAAATGATATTTTGAATTAGAAAATATACATCAAATATAAATGTTTCTGACAAAAAAATGTATCCCATTGTTTAATTTACTCACATTGAAAATATACATTTTGATTCATACCGAACGATCAAAAGTCTGATAATAGTCTGAATATTTAAAAAGTAAGATATTATAATAATTGTAAATATTTCCAATCGTGTTCGGTTTGTGATTTGAATATCTAAAGAAAATAACAATAATACATTTTTTAATTTTTTCGACAGTTAATATTTGATATTTTTCTTTTGAAAAACTTTGTTATAAGAAAATCTCTTGAGTATAATCGTAGATATAATTGTATAATACTCACTATGTAAATATTGATTGAAAATATATGATGTTTGTACGTTGAATATGTATGTATTAACCGACGAGGGATGTTATGAATATGTATTTAGATTTTTTTTTCAATTTGTACATAGTTAATATAAAAATAATGTAGTGGTCGTTTAAAAAATGTAATAATATTCAAAAATGTTTAAAATATAAATATTTTTAAATAAAAAAATGTTTAATGAACTTACAAATATTTTTTTACAAAGAAAATTTACCTGTTAGAATCTATTGGGATATTTTCGGAAAATGCACTAGAATACATTTGAACAAGCTATTGTCATGCAGGTTTTTAACTATTCAATATAATATATTATGAACAAAACATACAGGAAAAGTTTCAGCAGCAGTTTGGAGCTTACAGCTTCGGCGTGGAGTTGAGCGAAAGTTTAGCGTGAATTTTATACACCGAAACTTGAACTTTTGTTGGATATATTATATAATAATGTGTAATATGAGCTTTATCGTTTATGGAATTTTGTATAAGTAATATGAAAATTTGTATATCAGCATATGAAAAATCGATATTTTACAACATTGTGTCTAATTATAATCATATACAGATGAATTGATTTTAAAGACGACTGGGGCACATGTGAGTTAAATTTATATGAAGATCGATGATGGTAATACCCTTAAGAAAAATTCAGTGTTATCCTTAGACATAAAAGCCAATATACCCAACAGAATTTACTTATTTTTAAACCTCAAAACAGATTCATTCGCTGAAATTGTAACGAGATCAGGTATTGAACAGGAACTGGAAATAATATACCACAATTCACAATAGTCTTAAAATCTAAATAGTCTTGGGTGACAGAAGCTAGTATTTTATATAGACAGATATTTCACATACGTAAGTTTTTTGATTAATAACAATCCTTCGATGAATACAAACAGTCGAGAGACAACTTCGATAATATGCGGTCAGAGTTTGCGGCTGGTAATTGCAGTTGCACTACAAGATTGAAAATGCACTTCGACTGTTGACTTTGCGCCACATTAGCCTCAAAACGTTTCCTCTTTCCTCGGGGACAAAATCCGGATTCTCCTCTTATTGACTCGGACTCGAAATGCTTTCACAGAATCCACGATTTGAATCCACCGAGAGGGTTGATTGTCGCTCTTCTGGGTGTTTTCAGCTCAAAGGCTCGGATGGCGTTTTATTTTATACTCGATATTGAAACGAATCTGCTGTATTGAGAGTTTTTGATTTGATTTTTTTTCGAGTTAATTATTTTACTTTTTGGAAAATTCTATGATGAAAATCTTTTGTCTTTATAATAATTTGTTTTCGTACAAGGTTACTTAATTTCTTATTATCTTGGCATCGAATGATATTTTTCGTAAACAAACAAAGAATGTAGCGTTTCCTCTCACTTAAAGATATTTTTGTATTATATACCAAGCTTATTTATTTAACAAGGTCACTTTAATGAAAATCCTCAGAATAAGCTTTATTTGTTCAACAAAGCAAATTAATACATAAACATCGACTAAAGAAAATGTCTTAAACAGATCAAATACGATATTAAGCTTTCGAAAAAAAAATCTTATCTGAATATCCTATTTATTTTCTTACTGTGATTGCAGCCGCTGTGTACTATCAGCTTGCCGTTATTAAAGATCGTTATTAGAAAAGTTTTGCTATATAATCTTTCGCTATCGTACAGTTTCATCCCCTTCCTAGAAGTTGAATATTGAAAACTTTCAGGATCTGCAAACCGATATCTACTTGCTCGTGTTAATAATAAAACGCTGCAAGCCACAACCAGCAACCCTCATGAGAAAGAATTCGAGGAATTTCTAATTGTGTTTATTATCTTCTAAGAATTTAAAGATTTTCAACTGAAAACTTTCGCCTTATTTAAAAATTCATCTATCAATTTTGTTTTCAGTAACACTTTCTACGATATACATACTAACTGTAAGATATTATTAAATCTACGAATCAACTTTCATAAAAAAATTATATTTTATTCATTTTTAAACGTTTACACATAAAAAATTACCTCGATCCCTTTCAGTAGTGCATGCATCTTCGTTTAAGAACCTCTATATATTCTGAAGCTTTTCTAGGTGTTTTAAGGGGATGATAAAAATGCTCAGGTGAATAGATGGCATTACAGCATCGTGTATAGGGGTTGTTTCTTATGTCAGACAATATTTCACGTTGTTTATTTTTGGCATTCGTAAGACATGAGTGCTTTGAACTCGAGAAGAATTGAACGAAAAATATCCCGAATTTTTTTTGATAATCGAATAAGAATTTTTCGGTAAATGATACTAGATTATAATCGGTCAACTGTAATTGGGCTCGACCACTAACAACGATCGACCGTCAAAACTTTGCCGAACTGTTAAACTTTTGGTGTGACCAAAGAGGAACGGTCAAAGACATTAATCAAAATATAGTAGGGATTCTGTCCCTAATAAGCAGATAATACGACGTTTAGGGGAGCGAAATTCCGAAGGATCAATGCGAATCGGATACGTTTGACTTTATTGGTGGGAATCGGTAGTATTTCGACTGAGTGATTACTTAGGAGTGTTGCGAAGTAGTCGAGTTAAGTGGCATGATTTGTTTTTATTGCTTCTCGATTTCTATCATTTCAGCATTGACTGGATCTTCGTTAATTAATGGAGACAAGTTCCTAATTAGCAACAAAAATGTTTCAAAAAATACATATGTATTATATTGATACCAATATGGAGGTCATTTAGTGTCAAAGATAAAATACTTCTGGAATAATATATGAGTTTGATTCCCTGTATGATTTGAAACAATTTAAACACTTTTTATCTTAAATTTCGAATCGAAAGAAAATGGCAAGATTTATTTATTTGTCCAATTTTAAGTTAAATGTCCGAAATTATATCCAAGATATCAACATTATGAAGTTGTAGCCGTTTACTTTACCCTAGAAGCCAAGAAATACGATCAATTCTGATTCTAAAATCAAATCATCATTCAAATTCGAGATCATTTATGATAAGAAAATGATAGTTATTACCTTGAATCTAACTAATTAAAAGCGTACTTGAATTAAAATCAGACAATCGAGCTTCAAAATTGCAACTCACCAAACTTTAAAACGAGCCCATCCAACCGAACAAAACCTAACATACACAAACACACACCATTTGCCGACTGAAAAGGCCAAGAGGTACGAGTGAGTTTTCTGCCAAAATTGAGTTACGTATGTATCGTTATCATAAATATTCATCTGAAAACTATATAATAAAAAAAAATATAGACTAAAAACGCGCGCAGTAACATTTGGCAATGAGTGCAATATTTTACCATTTTATAAATTTTGAGATCCTCTTTCTAACCTAACCATATCTCATATTATTGAACGACTGAAGAAGCCGAGAGGTATAAGTGCCATTTTTGCTAAAATTGAGTTATGTACAGGATTTTTTTTTATATACGCTCATATTATTGGTGGCAAAAGGATATAAACGAATACAGAACGTGTGCCTCAATATATCATCAAATCACTCGACCTCCTCCTAATATACATGTAGGTACATGCTCAACTTTGAGTGGACTTTTCTCGAAATTACCACAAACTCACTTGTACCCTTGGCCTTTTCAGTCGTCCCTTAAACAGTGTCTAACCGAACGCGCAACTCGAGTTAAAACTCGCTTCGCCGAAAACACCACAAACGCGGGCCAATTAAAAGCGAAATTTTACGCGAAGGGGTCAACGGGGCAAATTTTTCCCTTTGGACCCTTTGGGACCCTCGAATCGCACATCAAAGGGTCCCGATTACCTCGTAGGTGAAAACTATCCCTTTCGGCATCCGATGCGGTCGATCCGTCGAATTCGCGCGAAATTAACGGCGCCGAAGGGGTTAATTTTCCGACTGCGCCGTGCGTAAATACATACTACGCAGTGCAAACTTTAGAATGTGTGCTTTAGCCGTGGGGTGCTTTTCGATTTCCGCAAACTTGACTATTTTTCGTGTTTGGCTATGTTTATGTGTGTTTTTGTACAAAGTTGCGGTTTTAACTTTGAGCGCTTCTAGTGAGCAATTTCAAAGGGAGTGGGATTTTTATTGCACTGCGTTTCGTTTGATGCTTTACTATTCGACGGGTTAAATTGTAAAATTTGTGTGAGCTCGTTACGTTTTTGATCAAAAATAATTTTAAGTATCTGATTTATTCATGCAAAGTATGTAAAAAGAGAATTTTTTCGAAATGTTCCGTTCTGATTTCGCTTTGACACTAAAGTAGGTACGTTCCTCGCCAATTAATTCCGCATTCTGAATGTTTTTTAAATCATTCAATTGAATAAAGTGTTTTAGTCGATATGTATCATAAAAATAGATAGATGCATACAAAACATTTTTGGATATCATGAAATTTCAATTTATGTTAATAAAATTTAAATAAAATCTTTCACTGGAAGCTATTATTATAAAATGATATGTTTAATTACACTCATTTAATTCTTTAGTCACTTCGTTATCAAAAAAATGACAAAATATTTTTAATTTTATACAAGCTTAATATAAAAATATTTGTGTTGAAATCGAAACGTCAACTGTCCAATTCAATTACAAAAAGACACAGACAAATTTGATTTTTTTTTTCTAAAAATTTCATCAAATTTCTCACGATTAATCGACCGTAAAACCGCCATTAATGAAAGCCGTCAATTTTGAATTAATCATTTTTTTCACGCACACAAAAGAACCGGCCCATTAAACTTGAACGACCTCATATAAGACCGTCCTTAAGCGCTTAACGACGACAGTTTTTATCACGACCGACCCTCCAGCACAGGGAAGCGTCTAACCCTTCACCGACGTTTCAACCGAATTACTCCGCAGACGTAGGGGAGAGTTGAGGCTCTATGGGGGGTGAAAAAAAGAAAAACGAAAGGAAAAAAAAAACTACCCGGTAATTTATTTCGCGAAAATTCGGAAAATTCCAACGCGTCGGCTCGTTTGACCCCACTATCCGACATTCAACCCTTTTCAAACGTCCTCTTCGCACGGTGACAATTCCGCTTTTTGAAAAATGTCCGGTCGCGCCGCTGATTAATTAGAGCCCCGGCCTCAACGTGTTAACGGCGCGCGCTCAACTATCGCCGGACTATCTCTCTATTGTTTCAAGTGTCCTGATGTTAATGTGTTTTTTTTTTAGTATCCCTTTGTGTGCTTGATATAAAAAATAGCTTTAAAAAAAATATGGAATTTTTTTATTTAAATTTAAAATATGTATTTAATTGTATTTATTTTTTACTCTTATAAAATGGTGAATACAATTGACGCCAGAAAAGACCAAGGGATACAAGTGAAATGATACAAATGTATAGAAATCATTTATATATATGCTCATTTATTTGGTGGCAAAAGGATATAAACGAACTTGGAATGTGTACCGAGATATATCATCAAATCACTCGACCTCCTCCTAATACATGTATGTCAACTTTGAGCGCTCTTTTCTCGAAATCACTTGTACCCTTTGGCCTTTTCAGTAATCAATTAGCAATCCTAGTAGATTTTCATTGCGACATGCTGATGTTGCAAACAAATGGGACACGTTGAAATAAAAGCCATTAGATACATTATTTGCGTATGTCATCCTTTATGGGTCAGCTAAAAGAAAATATTCAAATAATAAATAATTAATGTCGTAATTTTTGTACATAAATGATCTCAACTTACTTTCAATAACGATATGATTTCTTATCTGAACGGAAATTCATATTCAATTAATTTTTTTGGCCATTATAATACAGATAACACTGGTAGATTATGATTATGCACTAACGACAATTACATTCATAAAATAAAAGAATATCCAATATATAACGACTGAAAAGACCAAATAGTACAAGTGACACAATTATATACAAAATCACTTATATATACGCTCGCATATTTGGTGGCAAAAGGATATAAACAAACTTGGAACATGTCCCGAGATATATCACCAAATCCTCGACCCACTCCTAATACATGCTCAACATTGAGTGTGCTTTTCTTGAAGTCACTTGGTACTCTTTTCAGTCGTCATATAAGAAACATGTATACATGAATGTATCCATCTTTGCATATCTATGTATCCTCAAATCACTCGACCTCCTAATAGATACTCAATTTTGAATATCTATTTCTCCTAAACACCTTAAAGTCATTTTTACACTTTGGCTTTCACAATCTTGACATATTATATAAATACACAATATTACAACAAAATAGCCGACTTTCGCAGAAGCCGAAGCGAGCCATAATAGGCGAGTGATATAGGGGCGCCTTCACAAAAACTCCCTACACGTGTGCACACGTGTATACATACGTATGTACATCTGAAGGTATTTATCGCTCACCTAGGCGGGCATTCTTATTCGGCGCTGAATAAGGGCTTCCGACGAACGAAATTAATTGAAATTCCACAGGGAAACTCGAGGGGGTGAGGGGGGGGAAGGCTCTGTCTCGTCTCGTCTGCCTCTAAACACGTGTGTATCAGGTTGGGTTTTAGCGAAAGTCGCCATCTTGAATATGGGGGGTTGAACGTGTGTTGATTGATTTGGGAAAAAAAAATTTTTTTTGGCTTAGAAATAAAATGAAATACACCCAACTCTCGTTTTACACGGTGGATAGAGACCAGCAAAAACCGCGTAAAAAAACCATGTAAGAAAAAAGACATTTTTTATTGCGCGATATTCATTAAATAGTTTAAACAAACCGCGTTAATCCAAATAAATCGTGTAAAAAAAATATTTTTTTTTCATTTTTTCAAACCGTGTTAAAAAAAATTCGTGTAATTGAATTCATATTTTGGTCAGAATGAAAATATTTAATGATGACTGAATAGGTCAAGGGGTATAAGTGCCATTTTCGCCGAAATTGAGTAATGTACGACAATCGCTTCTTTGTACGCTCATACATTCGGTGTCAAAAGGATATAAACGAATTCGGAACGTGTGGCTTAATATTATATATCATCAAATCAGTCAACCTCCTCCTAATACATGCAGGTACATGATCAACTTTGAACGCGCTTTTCTCGAAATCACCGCAAAGTCACTTGGACTCCTTGACCTTTTCAGTTATCATATAAGTGATATGTGGATGTGTGAGTCTTTAATTATAACGATGGATTAAGTTTATCTTCTTTCGACTGAAAATATATTTGACGACTGAAAAGGCCAAGGGGTACAAGTGACTTTGCGGTGATTTCGAGAAAAGTGCGTTCAAAGTTGACCGTGTACCTACATGTATTAGGAGGAGGTTGACTGATTTGATGATATATTAAGGAACACGTTTCGAATTCGTTTATATCCTTTTGACACCGAATATATGAGCGTACAAAGAAGCGATTCTCGTACATTACTCAATTTCGGCGAAAATGTTACTTGTACCCCTTGGCCTTTTCGATCGTCATTTAATCTTTTATATTTCAGTGTATTAGATTGGCAACTAAATATGGTAAATATATTATACTAAAATGATTCATTTGATTCCGATTTTCAACTCGTTTTCGAATATTGAAAAAAAAAACGAATTTCGGTTGAAGCTCTTTTCAAATACGAGAAGGCATACATAACATAAGCTAGTGCTCTAATATGGAAATAAGTTAGTATAACATATTTCCGTTCCCAGCTGTAAAGATAGAAATGAGAGTAAAGCGTGACCTTCTGACCGAACCCTTCTTATTCAAATTTCACCTCTTTCATTTTTTCAATCAACTTTACTTCCGAAGAATGAATTTTCGATACCTCCACCGAATAACATAATAAGCTTCGACGCAAATATACTTTTATAAAAAAAAAAAAAACACATTTAATTTATAATATTAATCTGATTACATTGAACACCGATGTCAATTTTTTTCAAAATAACCCTCGAACGACACTTCAAAAAAAAATATCCTCATATAACATACGTGATAAAATTGCACACCCAGCATCTTGAGCATCCAGTTCTTCGTTTGGAGTACAATTTTGGCGGCAAAACCAAAGGATCTCTCTCATCAGAATGGAGTGGGCCAAAATTGAAGTAGATCGCTATTCCCCAGATTACCAAACACAATTTTCCTCACGTGAGCGAGGGCCGAGTGGCAATTTATTGCCGACAATAAATCTTCGGCAACAATTGGCACCGGCCTCGGCATACAAACAAGGCTTTATTGCATTTTTGCCACCGAAAGATCGATCCGGATGACTTATCATCCCGGAATCAATCGGGAATTAATGGCTGAATCGAGCGATAAGGGCGTATTGAATATATTGAAATATCGACGAAGTTATGTGCCTAAGTACATACATACATTGATTGGCCTATAGTCCAAGCCTCTGGGGGTTTTATCTGTGAAAGTTTCAGGAAAAATATGATTCTTATAGATTTTGATGCTCTCTTTTCGAATTTCAATTTTGCTTCCTTGTATCTTTGCAGCTCGAGCCACGAACCCAATGAGTCATGACGCAAATATAGTCAAAACACTGTTTTTAGACGCCTTTTTTTTTCAATATGGTGGCTTGAGCTGCAAAGATACAAGGAAGCAAAATTGAAATTCGGAAAGAGCACTGCTGTACAGAAGAGATGTAGAACGATTGTTAAATTAATTTGACACTATACAACTCTCGACCCAAGTACAACATTGCACTAACTATTCCATACGCATCATGAGTGTGTTTAATGGCGTTCGTGCAAATCTAATTTAGCTTTTCAAGCACATCACGCTCTAATCTAAAACCGGGCAATGTCCAAGCCACAATTTAACCCTTCAAATGCCGCCACCACCATTTTTAAAACACCATCTATATGCTAACGAAGCTACGACAAACGTGTCCCTCAAAAAAATACCTTAATATCAAAAAGTTAAACACCGAAACTTCCAACATTCACAAACATCCTTCACAATCGATTCGAACGTGTCGATTGATTCCGACTTACGCAGGGTCAACTTTACGACATCTTAAACGGTGTCCTTCGTCTAGGGATCGAACCTTCCCTTAACACTGAACCCTTTTGCGGTGGTTTGAGAACCTTTGGGTCCTTCGGTAACTTTTCTGTCGACCTAACTGTGGGAGAATTTCCGCAATTCCGGATAACAATCGCAGGTCGAAATTAATATAAATCGCGTGGGTCGTTCTTGTTTCGAGGTGTTTTCTTGCATTTTTACAGTCGAATGCTGATTTCGAGAGTAATCGATTTTTAAGCTATTTTGATTTTATACGTTAGCTCTTACTGCTTCTGAAATTTGGTCAATTAGAGAGGATTTCGGTAATTAAATGTGTCTGAGCGATAAAGTTTTAGTCGTTTAAATTGGCGAATGATTCAGTTGAGTAGCTTTCGGTCCATTCATCGATTTTAGTTCTTAAAATACTCACT
Organism: Cheumatopsyche charites; assembly: GCA_024721215.1. Classification (NCBI taxonomy): domain Eukaryota; kingdom Metazoa; phylum Arthropoda; class Insecta; order Trichoptera; family Hydropsychidae; genus Cheumatopsyche; species Cheumatopsyche charites. The sequence goes on from CM045580.1 coordinate 9,002,311, forward strand.
CAAGTAGTGTATCGTATTTTAAGTAATTTCAATGAAAATCATATATGTGTGTACATGTTTAATTAACTTTTCTTTTAGCACGTTGCAAACCTAACACAAAGTATCTTGAAATGACAATTTTCCAGATTTTCAATTTTGAAAATTGCTATTTATATTACTTAATACATTCTCATTTGTTTCAAATATACTTACTAAGATACTAGATATTGTCTCAACTGTCTTAAAACCCCATAGAGTTGGGGTAAATTGCAATCAATACGAATTATACCCATTTCGAATATACCTATACACAATCCCGCATCTCACATCCCTACTTCACTGTACCAAAACACCATCACCATCCTTGATAGGACCCTCGAGATTAGGATACATCCGCTAGTTTTGTCCGTTGTTTATTTTATTCGGTGGTTGAACGAGTCCATTTTTGTCCTTTACCTTCCAACCCAACTCCGCGATCCACTGCAGTCGGTCCTCCGACTGCGAACTGTCAAAATAGAGGCGGGGCGAAGGCACACAATACATACATTCGCAAAATTTTGACAGTTCGTTGTCGGAGGACTGACTGTATCCACAAAAGGGGCATCCACGACACGAAACCACCTTGTGTGGTGAAGGTCCTCTCCCTGAGGATCAAATTGGACGAAAGTGGGTCAAACAACAACTTTAAGACGATGCGGTGATGACATTTTTTTCCTCGATGGCGATTCTCAAGCTTTTTTGATCGTGTGTCGTTTTATTGGTGCTTGTTTGCGAAATTAAAAATCAAAATGTCTTTGAAAGTTTTTCTTAAAAATCAATCTGTCCATGCGGATGATTTTGAAATAATCAGTCGTTTTCAAGATATTAATACCGCATATGAATATGCTTCAAAATGCGTTAGTGCTTAACCAATATTAATTCTAGTCAAATTATTGATAAATATATGGTCAAGGCTTCATTATAATTGAAGGAAATGTGGTACTTGTGTACTATATTAACGTAATCGAATCTAAAATAAAAGAATATCTTACTCAACTTAAAACGAAACAAATAAAAGAATTGTAACAACCTAAATTAAAACCAAACCCAACTGAATCTATCGTTACTCATTAGGTAACTTGCCGATCAGATATTTCACAAGTATCAAAATTGTTGATAAATCTTGCAGATGCTCAAACAGTAATCCGATATAAGATAATATTATTTAAAAACATCAATAAATATTGATAAAATGCTCTCATGCACTTCTAGATTAGTAATATTAAAGCATCATATCGACAAATATCATTGGTGCTTTAAATCAAATCAATTGCTCGATTACAGAAAATGGTTCTATTTATGATACAGAACCATTTTCTGGACTAAAATTAATTTCGATAAAAAAATCAACTTGTGCCCTTTGTCAAATTCAGTCATTTGATATCTACTTTTCACTGTAGATCAAATGTCTGGGAACAATATATACCTACAACTCGTTAGAGCTTCTTTAATATTTTTTCACGTTTTCTTATGGATGCGCGCACCACTGTTTAAGATACGCCGTTTGTAAGGAAGGATTTTTTTATCTCGTATTATTTCTACTTTTCGAGAAAACTTTTCATAAACCATTAACGTTGGCAGTATTGTCGGCGCCGAAAGCGCTTCGTGCGCGGGAAAATACAATAATAGAAGAATTCTGATAACGCGGAAAATGTACGCACTAAAGTATAAACGTAATGCGTATTTCAATGTGTAAAGGATCCTTACATTTTATATGATTTTTCTCCGACATACATTAAGATTTAATAATTCAACTTGTAATTTTATGGTGATATGTTTGGAAAATGTATAATCTATCACCTTTCGTCTATCTTTTACAAATACATAAATGTAAAATGCTTATAGTGATGAAAATTTTATACTTCGAAAGCATCCTGATGAATTTTGTAAACTTATACAATATTGTTGCTTTGAAAACTTTTCGAAAGATTAAAATTGGGAAATTTTTAATCTGTCTTTATGTCTATGCAATAATAAAACTCATCATATGCAAAATCAATATAATTACATGATTTTTATTGCAATATTTCTTTAAAACAATTGAAAATTACAATCATGATGTACAATTATTAAATTTATAAAATTAAAAAAAATTAATAAGATATTATAGTTCTGATTCCCATTTTTTAAGTGCATCTGCTTCTAAGCCGATTTCAAGTAAATTGAATTGCTTTCGAGTATCGCGCAATTCTTCAAAATATTCCCAATCATCATTATTTTCATTATAAATTTCAACGGTTTCTAAAAATTCAACAGGTTTATTCGTTTCGCCACCTGGAATTACAAAAAATACATTATAACACTACAAATAATATAGAAATTCGAAATGAAAAAAAAACTGACCAGCAACTAAGAAATTATCCAAATAATTTCCACCGGCACAATAAGCTCTTGCAGTTTTCATAGGTTTAATCTCCCTCCATTGATTCAAATAAGGATTATATCTTTCAGCTGATTTCAGTTGAACATCTTTTTTGCTATAACCACCGGCTACATATATGTATTTACCAACAACAGCCACCTAGAAACGAAATTCGATTTCATCGAATTTACAAACATGTACCTACATACTGAATGAAAAATAAATTTTACATACCGCAGGACCCTTTCGCTTATACATCATCGATTCGCAGTTATTCCAGCGATCAGTGGTAGGATCGTACATTTCCACAGATGATAAAAATCCTTCTATATCTGAATATCCTCCGATAGCGTAAATTTTTCCATCCAAAGTCACTGCTCCGCATGATTTGCGAGAAGATGTCATCGAAGCGACCTCTTTCCAAGATCCATTTGATTGATTCCGTCTATTTTTTTTATATAAATGAAAAATATCAACACATATATATGACGATCGAAAAGGCCAAGAGGCACAAGTGACATTTTTGTCAAAATTGAGTTATGGACAGGAATCGCTTCTATGCACGATTGTGCCTCAATATATCATCGAATCACTCGACCTCCTCCTAATACATGTCGGTACATGGTCAACTATGAACGCGCTTTTGAAAGTCACTTGTACCCCATGGTCTTTCTAGTCATATATACTAATAATAACATTCGTTATACTTACTTTTCAACAGATGAGAAGTAGTCGTTTTCATCGGCTCCTCCGATCACGTATACACTTCCCTCACATATTACTGACGCTGCTTGATATCTCGGATATATCAATCCAGGGAGTGATTTTAATTTATCAGTAAGCAAATCCAAAGATTGGACCTTCGATATTTATTATGAATAAATATTTAAAAACAATCAATTTAGGTAAAAATATTAAAAATCCATACAGTATTCACTATTTTTCCTTTAAACTCTCCTCCGATCAACAATATAGCATTTTCATTTAATAAAACTGATGTGAATTTTCTTCTATCTATATCATCAATTGTATTATCTAACCAAGTTTCATCTTTGATATCCAAAATATTTAAATTTTTCGCTTTCTGAAACCGACCTTATTAATTATTATCTTGTTAAAACGATTATACCTTTAAACAATATGAATATCTAAAGAACTCACACTATAACTAGTCGATCCAATGGCGATCATTGTTTTAGGTTTCTTCAAAGAAATTATGTTTGCTAAAGCAATGGGAATTGCAACAAAATTAAATTCAGTTCGCGAGACATTTAAGGGTTCCATTTCTTTCCACGTGTTGGACTCTCTATCATATAAAACAATCGAATTATCTTCACCCGTATCTTCGACATTACCACCTGTGTTTATTTATTTTTGATGAAATTTTCATTTTTCATGAAGTTTTTTCACAAAATTCGAACACTCACCACCGATTAAGAGTTTTCCATTAAGAACAGCAGCAGCAGACCAATATCTACCCTCATTCATGGATTGAATCATTGTCCATTTGTCGAGCTTCAAGTTGTACATTTCTGCTGTCGATGAATAAATCGAAAAATCGTTCCATCCACCAACAGCATACAAAACGTTATCAACAACGGCTACCTGTGAAAGAGTTTTCCATATACACACATATGACGACTGAAAAGGCCAAGGGGTACAAGTGACATTTTTGCCGAAATTGAGTTATGTACAAGAATCACTACTATGTACGTTCATATATTTGGTGACAAATGAATATAAGCTTAAGAATATAAAAACAATGACTTTAATTGAAAAAATTCTTAATCAGAACTGATTTTATCGAGTTTTCGATTTATTATGAGGTTTGCTAGTGAATGTGGTTTAGATAAAACAGACAAATAGTAAAAAAGAAAAATGCAACTAACTCCAGGAGCTTCTCGTCTCTCATTCATCGGAGCACGCTTCCTCCATTTGTTGGTTTTTGGATTGTAAATTTCCAGTGATGATAAAAATTCGTTATTTTTGGGACCACCAAATCCTCCAACAACATAAATTTCTCCTTGTATGATTTGAGCTCCACAACCATTTCGTGGAATAAACAACGAAGCTACTTCTTTCCATGAATTAGTTATCGTGTCGTATCTATAATTAACAAAATTCAGTTCGTTAAGAGTTAAAAAAATTTATTTATTTTAAAATTCACTTACTTTTCAACATAAGGAATAGGTTTTTCATTATATCCACCAATTACAAACACATCACTATCGAGCAAAACAGCCGATGTTCTAAATCTTGGATATTTCATGGAAGACAAAGTTCGAATTTGTCTCGTTTCCAAATCATAGGATTCGACCTTTATATCAATTTAAAACATCAATAATTATAAATCATAGCAATCTCATAAATTTTGACAATAAAATATACATTTTGAGTATGCTTACAGTATTAGTTATTGTTTCTACTTTTGGAATTTTTCCTCCAAACAATATCAACTTATTATTTAACAACACAGAAGAAAAATATCTTCGCTTGATGTTATATTCGAATACTTCTATCCATTTTTTTTTAGTTGCGTCAAATATTTCCATAACTCTTGGATCCTAAACATTTTAACATGAAAAAATATAATTTACGAAAAAAAATTACCATTTTCTTAGGATTTTAAGAAGTAAGAAAATATATAACATCGAAATTTTGTGAGCCAACTGCCATTAACGTGTAATTCCTACTTGATTTCGAATCACGACTCAATTGAATGCCTTTAATCAATTTTTCATAACATTCTTTGTTTGAACCACATAAGATTAAATCTTTGATCAAAACCTAAAAAAATATCATTAAAATCATCAAAATTTTAACAATTTTTTTTTACTGTCATACATCTTCTGATAGAGACTCGAAGTGAATAAAATCCAACAATCCAGTCATGTATTCATTTCTAGAGACAGAGTCGTAATTTATCCAATCTTTAATAGCATTATAAATAACTAAATCGGATGTCGATGTTACTGAACCAAGCAGTTCCAAAAGTTCGGAATATTTCAAACTCAAAAATCGATTTGTTTTAGAATACTGAAATATTATATTTGCAAATATTTATTATATTTCTAATATTAACATTCATAATACTCGTATATATTATAGTATAGATACCTCTTCCAAATTTTTTGAATCAGATTTGCAAATCGTTGATTTTATTCTTTCTATTCGTCCTATTTCAACAATCTTCCATTTTGTCGTGCAATCAACAGTATAATCATTTTTTTTCGGTATTTCTTTCAACTTTTCATTTATAGTCGCAATTGATAAGATATTTGCCATCGTCCCCAAATCTTCTACGTTATTTTCATTAATTTCTACAAAACGAAAAAGAACTGAAGGTCATAAATCTTATTCAGTTTTATTTAAAAAATCCAATAATATTTCACCTAAATATCCAGTGTAAAAATATTCGATGATATCTGTAATAGATTTTTTGTCGACATTGTCGAATATGACTTCGCTCAGACTGCAGTTTAAAAACATATTTCTAAAGTATTCACTACATGCAGCCAATACATTAGAATGAACTGAAATTCTACACATGGGTACAGATGATTGATCAATATACTATTCCAAAAAAATATTATAATATTTCAAATAATAAGTTCTAAAAATTACCTTTCTCCATTAACAATTACTTCAGCGTCACAAAGTTCATGATTGTTTTTCATAATCCAAAGCTTTTCACACATTTTCTTCGAATCGTCCAAGATGATTTTGAAGTAGTCATTCTCTTGCTTCGAAACCATTTTCCTTTGTTTTCTTGGTGAATTAGATATGTCAATAAAGGACAACTAATTCAAATAGAATGATCTTTGAGAAACGATTTCTCATTTTATATAACTGTATCAAAACTGATAACCAAACCACAAGGAAAGATAATATTATTATATTATTAAACGTGCATAAACATATTTATGGATATGCAAATGGTCTATCTACGTGAACAATATTTCAATAATATAGAAAAAAAGAATGTTACTATATTTTTGAATATTTAAAAACAGTTTTTTTATTTAAAGAATTATATAAGTGGAGCAGTTTCGAAGCAAAGTTTCCTCAAAAGATATGAAACATTTTCTTATGCTTACGTGCATATTCGAATTCAGGTCACCTTTAATTTTTTTTCTTAATTGATAAACATAACATGTGTAAATAGAATAGTGAACCAAAGTATAATAGATTGTGGTAAACACAAGATAGACGAAGATGTGGTTGATCATATAATAATATTTTATTTTTAATGACATAATTTATAATTTATCCCTTATCAAATGCGTATTCATTTGCTTTTTTCTTTCAACTATAATATTATGAATTGCGGTTAAAAACAGGACATATTTCATTCTAAGATTATTCTACGATTGAATAATCGTAAACCTTGAAATCAAGGTATACTCAATTTTTTATAGAATAATCGTATTGACAATACGTACATGTATATTAATCGCAAAAGAATTTATATTAGTTATGAAATTATATAATTTTCAAATCAAAATACATTTTGATGAAGTCAGGAAATCATTTATGAAAAAATACTTTGATCTACATGTATACAAAAAATAATTATCAAATCCTGGTAAACATAAAAGCTGCGTTTCCTTAAAAGCACACATTAATTATGAATGAACGAAAACAATAAAATTCCATTTCGAAGTGAGTACAAAATCCCTTTATCTTTTTTATTATAACGAAAAAAGTTCCTCGAGATAAAGCATCATTAATAAATCCTCATTTAACACTGAAATTAATTTCAATTTTCTCAATAAGACTAATTGGCGTATCGTAAATATATTTAAATCAATCACAAACATTACTTACTTGATAGAGAAATAAAGGTTTTTATGACATGGAAAAATCTTCGAGCATAATTATTCCGAGAAAAATGCACTTAGACCAATTTGGTACTCGGAAAATTCCATAAGAAAACTCTAATTGAGAAAATTGCAGAGAAGCCAACCAAAAAATTGTGTTATGCTTAGTAAAAAAAATGATGAAAAAGTTAAAAGAGTTGGTACCATACTATATAATGATTTCATTTCATAACGAAATTGATTTAATGAAAAAGTAATAATAATGATTTATAATGTTTTTTTAATTAAAAGTTTGAATAAAAGACCCTTTACAATATTTTTCCATTCAAATAGACCATCCACTATTTTGTTTGCAGAAATGCTCAGTACTCAAAATGTCAGCCGCTCTATTCTCAAATTCACAAATACTAAAATTCAACACGAAATCTTCGATATTATCCAAACTGTGATATATTTTTTCGATTTTCTTCCTTTCAAACATCTACATTTATCGATCTTCGACATTTTTTCCATTTGTAAATTCAACCATATGCGTTACACGCGTAATTTGGCGAGAGCCATACATTAACGGCGAAACGCTCACTAATGAATAACGCTAGAAAAGTCTCGTCTAACAAGCTTTTTCTAAAAGCTCTTCATTAACGAAGCTTTCAGAGATATCTCTTTCGTCGAGGAGAAAACTCGCACGCGGAATATGAATTCGCAGATACGCAAAAAACGATGTATAATTTTCCGAGCAATTTTCATAGTAATTAACGCGAATTAATAACGGCGAGAAAATTGGCCGAGTTTAATTGGAAAACTGTACGGAAACTTCGATTGGATCGAAAGAAATGGAAAAGTTTTCTAGAATTTTCAAATATTACAGTGAAATCTTGATTTCGCTCACGTTTCAGTTTGTTTATGTCTGATTTGTTTGTATATCAGTAATCAATACAATAACAATTTTTTATATAATACATATACAGAGTAAATCGAAAGTTTTTTGTATATAATTTGGTAATCAAATAAGATTTTTTTTGACGACTTCAAAGAAAAAATATTACACAAAAATAAATTCAAAATCATAAAAAAGCTTAAACATAATTCATATCGTTTATTCAATATCATTTGAATCGTTATATTTCACAATGTATTCAAGAGTTTATATCCGCTTACCAGATATTCTGTAAAATAAATAAATTATATCTAACGACTGAATTTCTCAAAGGGCATAAATGACCTTTTTTATCAAAATTGAGTCAAGTACAGAAAATGGTTCTGTATTATATCTGTAGGTACTAAAGTTAATATCGATAAAAAAGGTCACTTGAGCCCTATGTGAAATTCAGTCGTCATCTGTACTTTGGAAACGAAGATTGATTCAAGATGAAAATGTTTATTTATATTCCATTATTTTTATTGAATAGGGTATTTTCATAGAATATTTCTAACTTTTGAAATTAATTTGAAAATTAAAATTCCATACCGTTGGAAACTTAATATCAATTATTATTTTGGAATGATTAAATTCTGTGCTCTGAATGAAATCCTTTGTGCTCTACAAAAGCGTACAATACGTGTAACGTGATATTCTTAAATAAGTTTTGATGAAGATTGAATAATCCAAAATATCCATTACAATTTAATTTAGTTCCTCTACGAATTCTATTGAGTCTCGAACATTTTCAACCGACTAAATTATACAAATACATAGCCAAAATATTAAGATATAAAAATTAAACTAATCTTGTACAAGTTTGAATCAACAAATCGAATAAAAATAGATTCCCTTGAAGTTTTTGAAACAAAACAAAAAAATCAACATACTAAATAATAACTTAAATAAATGAAGTTTTTCATGGAAAATTTGATTTTTTTTTAAATAAACAGATGAATTTTTGAATTTAATAATTTTAAATGATTTTGGAATATGTCTGTATTCCATTTTTAGTAAAATTTCCTTAAAATACGAGTAGATTTAACGTCAAAATCGGGGTTGATGTGTAGAGAGAAGAGAGGGGCCAGTCAGTAGACGGCGGGTCGCCAACGCGTCTACACGTGTCGACAATTTCGCGATTTTGCCAAATAAATCCGGTCATTTTTACGATTTTTGAAGATTTTTGGTTTCAATATGAACTGTGGTAGTTTTTGGGAATCACCAATCTAGGCTGGACTAGACTTCGGTACGTAAAATTGAATTTTTATCGCTTTTTTTCAATCATAACCTAAAATTAAGTTGTTCAATTTTGTCGCTGATTCAAATATTTTATTGAAATATCATCATTTTATGTATAAATATTGAAAAGAGTACGATCGATTTATAATCACGTGAAAGAATAATGTGTGATTAACAATTCGTAGTGTTTCCGTTCGCTAATGTCACATGCAATATTCAGCGACACATTATGGTTCGTTTACATGACTAATGAATAGACGTAGGAATTTTATATGAGATAAATTCACCTATTATAAAACAATCGAATAATCATATGAAATTTCGACAGTGATAAACTGAAAAATGCGTTTTTATTCGGTGTACGTACATAATGCACGTGAATGCACCTTCAGCGATACATTCGCGTGACTTTCAGACCCAATTCCTTCACATTACAACGTACTTTATGGTAATTTCCCCCTTTATTCGATTTGTTTCGTAAAAATTCACTTTTTACGACTATAATAGGCGGTCTAAGGAAAAGTTCACCCAACCGCCCGTAGCCCATATATAATTTCTGGAAAACTTTTGTTTCACTTTTGATCCCTTCTGCTAAAAATTCTTCGTAGCATAATTTCAAACTAGCTCCAAACTTGAACGGACCTATTCTTAGACTTTCGTCGAATATTCAAAGAGAGGTCAATTTGAATATAGAATATTTAGACAATCTCTACATTTTATCAAATAAACCGTTTCTTTCCAAATATGAATCTTAATTTTTATCAAACTCACGATAAAAATTAAAATAAAACGAGTACAAAAGTTTCTTATTACTCCTTAATGAGTTATAATTTTCTTTGAAATGGCCCATTTTCTCCAGAACGAAACATTACTACGTATTTTAGAACCGTTTCCATAAGAATGAATGACACGTAAACGTAAATTTAACGCTTTAGGATGACTTCGGTATCACGTATTATTTGAATATGTGAGATATGCCCTATGAAATATCAGATAGATCATCGAATTGAAATCAATAGTAATATAAAGGAGTAAGCTTAATTGAAGTATTTTTTTATTCAACAATTTTCTTCTAATGCCAATTAAATATCGACTCGTGAAACATTTATTTTCAGCATGACCTTATAAATCGGTTCATACAATAGAACGTAATACAAAACACCGCAATTATTTTCGACCTAACAATTTAAGGTCACGAAATGGTATAACCTCAAACTAAATATAGAATGGTGCAAGATTCAAAAAATATCAATCCTACTATTTTTCAAATGAAATTTTCCCAAGTACACGTATAATGCAGCTCATTTTCCACATGATTTTCCTCCAATCTTTTCTTCGATTTTCCGAAGACGAGACTCCATTAAAAGTGGGTGGGATCACCACCCTCTGACAATTCTGATTTATCCTCTATTACGATTGTGGGTCATCGCGTGTCGACCACGAGGGTCGCCTCGTAAGTCAACCGATTCGAATAAAGACGCATTTTAGCCAAAAAAATTTTTGAAAAGATCCATTAAGAAACCGATGAATTTTGTAGACTTTGTAAAATGGACTTCAGATCGAATTATTTTTATTTCAAGTCAAAATATGTTTGATTCCAATTTAAAACAGCATTCATTTCATATTAAATATTTTTCGTTTTGAATTTCTAGTACAGTTATCTATTTTGAGATAAACAATTGAATTAGCTTAGAAAATATTTGAGTTTAAATGAAAATTGAAGTACTGTAATTTTACTTATAGTATGAGTACACACATATATTTTTTTTCTCAAACTATTTAGAGTAATTAAAGCATTTAAGATTTACTACGTTGATTAAATATAATTATAGTTAAATATGGTTTTTACGTACGAATTTAGTAATTCAAAATATGTTTTATTTTCAAGTAAATTTTACTTACTTCAACGTTTTAACTACAGCTATGTTTAATCTTTCTATTTGGTTTTAAGCTGGCCAAAGAGTTATATCGTCTATTAATGAAACACCCTGTATACGATGTGGTATGGTTTGTTTTGGGGTTGCTAGTCGTCTGGACAACCGACCCTTGGCTAGTATTGCGATCAATCGTAAAGGTTTTGCAGCATTATGACGTCACATTTTATAAATTTTGAATTTATTTAAAAGATTTACAGTTGTGAAAGTCATCTGAATTATATTTTATTTAATTTATGTCTAGAATCAGAAAATTAAAGCACGTTGAAGTTAACCAATCTACATAATAGAACGGATTGATGTTGAACACCGATAAACTGACAAGATTGAATAATGACCTTGTTTAATGGATTAGATGGATTTTTCCTAGTTATAAATACCCCCCAATATTTATGGTTAGCGTGAAAGCCTTTTAGTCCCGCGTATTCAAAAGGTGTATTAAAAAATCAATACGTAAGAACTACTTATAGGATTTCATAAAATATTTATAGATAGAATGCGCCAAAAAGGACTGTTCCATCGCGTTTCTAAATCGTGAAAAACGTACAAAACGACCCGTCAGTAATTATTATTGAATACTAGCGATCAACCCGTTGAATATATTAACGTGATTTTGGAGCGTTACATGCATTACACACACATAGAAAAGCGCTATTGTATAGTCGGACGATGAATCAAACTTACTGTGTGCTTATGAAAATCAACAATTTTCGATTCAGTGTGAATATTTTGCTTTCAAACTTTATATTTGTCTTATTTCTAGAGGTTTTTTTTTTCGAATACCCTGTATGCTAAATAATTTCCTTGTAATATAAGTAAATAACGTGTAATGAATTTGCGCAGAATGTGCGGTTTCGCGAGGTCGTACCACTCAGATGGTCCCAGATAATGAACAGTGTACATAGGCAATATTTATTTGTTATATAGGAAACTCGAGAATTAATGTTTGCCTTGTTGAATTGAATATGCCAGACTTATCTATACTCTATAGTTCTAAATATCCAACGAGTAGATTCCCATAACAGTTTCCTCGAAAAATTATGTGAAAAGAATATTCTTTTGAAACAATTGAAATATATAATTGTGGACACTTTATAATGTAAATTGCTTTAGAGTTTATTTGAAAAAATGAACAAGCAATTCTTAATATTTCATTTCACTCTAATATTTGGAGTAATTTTTATAAAAAACGCGACATTTATCAAAATAAAATATACACAATTAATTCCATCAGTGTAACTAATTGTGAGAAGTAAGCGATAAATCACCTTTGATTTACTCTGTCTAAGCAATTATAAATATGTATGTATCGACATTTTTCACACCACACTAATAAAGTAATGATTTACATTAATTTTTTAAACGTTTTATTAAAAAAACAATGTTTCTTTTATACCTTTTGCGATATGCCAAAACATTCCATATAAAACATTATTATTTTGTAAGCTTTGGTCTACGAATCTACGATAGTTGGAGAAATATCGAGAGTTACTTTTTCCATCTTTACAATTTTTTCATATGAGCACTTACACTACATTTTTTAGAGTTTACTCGAAACCAATGAAAATCTTCATTAGATCTAAATTTTCTTACGATTTCCCTGATTTCTATACTATTCATGATATATTTGCGAGTTCGTCTCAACTCCTAACAACCGAGAACTAGTTTGGTGCAAATTTGAAACATAGTGCATCGAGGGTAGAGCAAGTTGTCACATTCTTCCTCTCGTTTATCACAATTCCACGTGATGTGCTAAATTGACTAAATCGTTACAAATGGAGTCTGCCAAACCTGGTCGTCGTGACGTTTGAGCGAACATTCGACGTCGAAATCGAATTACTTGCGACTGCATGATTTATGGGGTGCCATCGTTTTCCCCATCGATGGGGAAAACAGATCCGGATATTCCTAATAGTGTGAGGAAACTAAAGGACTGCATCCATGAGGAACGCCGAATGTCAATAGTTTTCATACATTTTAGTAGAATTGTCCTAAACATGCGCCAAATATGGAAAACCGCGATATTTATTACTTACAGTTTTGATAATCTGCTGATTCTGCATAAAATCATTAATAGTATTATTGTTAGATTTCAAAAAGAAAAACAACAATATCGACATTGAGTCTAAAAATATTAAGGATTGAAATACTAGGTTTTTTTTTTCAAATGTGATATTATTTTAGGATATGTTATGAGATAACTGCTTGGCGATTTGTTGAATCGAAAACACATTACTTTGAAATGAAATTCAGTATTCCACATTTACCACTGTTTGACTATTTCGTATTTTAAAACACCATCGTTTCATATTTGAGACACATATGAAAAATGACGAAATAATAATTTTTCAGTTATCGTCGTTTTTTCAAATTAAAGAGATTATTTCTTCCTTTCACCATAATCAACATATAGCTCAGTCAATTTCTTAAAAGTGTTAATTATCATTAATTCGTGGAAAATACACGCTTAAAGCTTAGATGTTTCCATATTTAGGACAATTCCTAATTCTATTTGTGATGTTTCGATACTCTTCAATGAATCTACATCTATTTAAGGGTAGTTATTTTAAGTATGGGTTTGTAATTCATCGTTTCGTTCGTAGTGCTGAATGAAAGTGGTTCTTTTTAAGGAATCGAACGAAACAGTAAATGGACTTGAGGTTATTTTTCGATTCCTTTTGATTTGGGTTTATGGCAAAAAATATGTGACTGTCTTATGAGATTGATGTTACGTTGTATCGATCGGAACAATCATATTTTTGTCTAATCGTCTGATAAATAATCTAATACACTTTTTAAGTCATACTGTATTTGATTTCACATATGATGACTGAAAATGCCAAGGGGTTCGAGTATCATTTTTGCCGAAATTAAGTTATGTATTCTAATATATTTGGTGACAAAAGGATTTAAACGAATTTGGAACGAGTGCCGAGATACATATATCATCAAATCACTCGACTTCCTCCTAATACACTTAGGAATATGATCAACTTTGAAGGCACATACTAGTAAAATAATGTATCCAATAGACAAAAAAATTAAACTTATTTTAATCAAATATAAATTTAACAAATATTTTCAAAAAAACAAATAATTGTGTATACGTATGCAAATATAATGAATATACAGAGCATTGTCCTGAAAGTTGGCATTCGCATACTATACTATTGCTTTCGTACCTGCGACCTCCGGTTTTAATTTTTAATTCAATTTCAGCAGAAGTCAGACGGAGACCACATCCTTGTTTGAATATTTAATCTATGAGGGGGGTCGGTTGTCGTTTACCGGCCCGGAAGGGTTTTGCGACCCCTCATCACGACTGACGATTATCCGGACCCTAATTGAAATTTTTAGATATAAAATATACCCAGAACGAGGCTCTAGAATTTATATTGGATTAATATTGTCTTTCCGAATATAAGTCATCCTGAAAGCTTTGTGCACACGTCGGGAAATTCGTCTTTTTTCATTTTAATATATGAAAGTTATCGGGCCGTTGAAAGTATCAATGTAAATTTAATTAGAATAATGTTATTAGATTTATACATTGTATTATCTGAGTCTATTTTATGCAATCTTTATAACTGTGTCGAGAAGATTGATGCATGAATATCATTGTGATAGACAAATCAGTTCAATTATTGTTTTAATATTGTCTTTCCAAATATAAGTCATTCTGAAAGCTTTGTGCAAACGTTGGGAAATTCATATTTTTTCATTTTAATATATGAGAGTTATCGGCCCGTTGAAAGTATTAACGCAAACTTGATTAGAATAATGTCGATAGATTTAAACATTGTATTATCTGAGTCTATTTTATACAATCTTCATAACTGTGTCTAAGAGATTGATGTATGAGCGTCATTGTGATAGGCAAATTAGTGCAATTATTGTATAAGATTCCTATGTATGTACGTAGATTACAAGTCATTTTAAAAATTAATTTCTTTAAAAAGTTACTAGCATTTCGTTCTACTTCACAATTTCACATTTGAGAAATCTATAGAAATTTGCATATAATCCGTTCTTCAAATTGATTCACAGATAATGAAATATACTATTGCGTTTTGATCGACTATTGATATTAACTATCGTTATTCAGTTTGAATGATAGATTCATAATTAATCATGTAGATTGGTAGATTCTACTTCTGAATATTAGATTAAATTTGTGTTTTGATTATTTAATTCTTTTTATTTGGATAGCTCTAATATTGTTGGGATAAATTAGGTTAATGGCATTCATATAAAGTATGTATTCGAATGAATAAATCATATTTCCTATGAACGTAAATTTGATCAATTATTCAAGAGAACAATGAGTAAATTTTCAAAAGATCGATAAATCATAAAACTACACCGGAACGCCGCTAGATGGCGCAAAACGAAAATCGGATAATTCATTATAAATTTCTCGCACAATCAATCAAAAAGCTGCGAAAACTGTGAAGAGCGAAAAAAACAAACGAATCGAAATTTGTACTAGATACGAGAAAAAGCGCGCAATTAGCGGAACACTTTCGCATAATTGAAAACGAAATAATTGAAAATTTGGCGGAAAAAAAGTTCGAAGCACTCGACGGACGAGCGTGCGATTGACGCGTTTCGCCGAAGAAGAATCAAAATCCGATTTTAATTAAATTAACCCCGGCGACGAAGGGGTTGAAAGAGAGTGAAATCAGCACTTCGACCAGTGGTTCTCAATTTCTTTTTTCGTTCGAAATATTTCCGAACGAGCTATCGAAGAATCAGTCGTCCGCAAAATAGAACCCGTTTTCCGGGAAAGGGGCGAACGATTCAACCCTAACCCAAACTAAATGATTTTTTTGTTAATGTGCTCTTTTATTTCAAATAAATTTAGATTTTTTTTATATAAAATACTGACGTTAATAATATTTTACTTTCGAATTCGTGTAACGAAGATCAACATCGAATTAAAGTACCCTTAAGTGTTTCAGTACAAATGCTCAATTTGTTAACAAAGTAAACTTGTACTAGAGCTTAAAGGGTAAATTACGTATCTGCTTTTTTTTATTTAATAATTACACGAAAATAGCCTAAAAAACTAGCCGATACTATAGCGGTATATAGAGTTTGTGCATGCTATGTTGGATATCAGTGTCCTCGTGATGCTGAATCTTACCGAATCCTGACTAGTTTTTCACAAATAATATAATGATTTGATAATTACTTTCAAATATTTTATCAATTTGAATCTAAAAAGACGTTGATATTAGCGCTTTACGAAATGGTTCCTAAAAATGTACCGATTAAATTAGATTGATTTCATCATCACTTTTTAGCGATTTCACTTTTACATTTTTACGAACAATTAATTGAGACATTTAGGGTCGATCTTTTCACCACTTTGAATCATCATCTAACTGTATGACGACTGAAAAGGCCAAGGGGTACAAGTGACTTTGCGGTGATTTCGAGAAAAGCGCGTTCAAAGTTGACCATGTACCTTCATGTATTAAGAGGAGGTCGACTAATTTGATGATATATCTCGACACACGTTCCGAATTCATTTATATCCTTTTCCCACCAAATAAATGAGCGTTCATAGAAGCGATTCCTGTGCATAACTCAATTTAAGCAAAAATATAACTCATACCCCTTTAGCCTTTTCGATCATTTGATCTTACATTAGACACTAGATAGCTCAAAAACCACAAACCTCACCTGCACCATCCAAGTCGATTGCGCTACAATAGAACGATCTAAATCGAAACCCAAAACACCTAAAACACCCAAAATCGCCCAAACCACCCAGAACCGCCCAACTCACCCAGAATTACCCTACCCCGAGAACAATTGGGAACTACCGCAAGCTGGGGGTTGAAAAATTCGAAACCCACTTAATCCGGGTTAGGCGCAGAACAAACGGGCCGACCGCAGATTACGTTATTAACTTGCGTATAAGTTAACCGTCCACAAAAGGACTGGTAAAAATTTCTGTTTTTGCTTTGTGCGACCCTCGACCCTTTCGAACGATAATTAACGCGCTTTTGAGGTTCAACTTTTTTTTTCGAGTGTTTTGCACTCGAGCGCTGCTTTCGAGCACCCCAGTGTTGATTTTTTTTTAGTGTTTAAAAACAATTTTATGTACATTGTATGACTAATGAAAAATCCAATAGGTACAAGTAACATTTTTACCGAAATTGAACTATGTACAGGAATCGCTTCTATGTACACTCGTATACTTTGCTATTAACGAACTTGGAACGTTTACTGAAACATTTCATCAAATCACTCGACCTCCTTAATATTATACATAATAGGTACATGCTCAACTTTGAGCGCGTTTTTCTTCACCGTGAAGTCATTTGTATCCCTTGGTCTTTTCAGTCATCGTTAACGATGAGCAAAAATGTATATACCATATTATCTGCTTAGTAGTCATAATTTATATGACGACCCTAGAAGCTAACTGTAGTGACGTTTTTTTTCTAAAATGAATAAAGTGCAAAAATTGTGTCTGGATATGTTCATTATTTGGTAGCAAAAGGATATAAATGATAGGATCGCCACAAAACATTTGGCTATAGGTAATGAATGGATATTTAATTATCAATAATGAATTCATTCATTATATCATCAGTCAATTCTAAATCGAATCATTTATGAAAAAATTGCTTGATAAATTAATTCAGTTGTCAGAGGACCCTGAAAAATGAGAAGAAATTAAATAAAAATTGTAGAAAAACGAGCCAATTTTCATCATAAACATATTAAAAAGTCGGGATGTGGAAAATTCATTCGGGTCGAGCAATAATGCGAAAAGGAAAATCCGTCTTGAGAAAAGTCCCGCAACGAACGAAAACTAATTTTCACGACGAGACCGAGATTTTCATTATAAAAAACGGTATATAGAAAGGAGATTATCGTATGAGATGAGACCAAGATTTTCATATTTCATCCGGACCAATTTATATTCTGTACGAACATCGATGAAAATGATTTGCAAACTCCACATTTTCATATTAGTTGAGAAAATCTCTTTTTTACCAAGTTTCGATCGAATCATATTTTTATTTGAGAATAAATCTTAAAATATATAAATAAAATCCCTTCAAAAAAGACAATATTCTAATATCGTTGAAGTAAAGTTAAATTTGTACTTCATTATAAATGAAGTTAATACTAAGTATTAGTTAATGAATCCTTGAAATTCTCTAATCAGCAGTATACACCAAAATATTTTTTTAAGTATTATTCTCACACTGAAGATTCAGAATACTAAAAATTGAATATTCCTATAAATACACTTATATTAATATGATTTCATTGATTATCTTAAAGAAAATCTTCATAATCACATATCAAATACGAACTCATGAAAAAGCAAGCTAAATTATTATTTTTCTAACCATATCTAACTATCTTCAATATGTAGATCGAAGCACATATCCTTATTGGTCTTTAATAATAAGATTATATTTACATAATTATCTATCTTAACCGAAATTGATTAGATTCTACAAAAATAAACCTTCACTCCATACCCTTTCGTAGAAATGACGTCACAGCATATCCGATCCTATTCAATTAAGCCCTTAAAAAACAAACATTAAATCAAACACTTTCGATAAGAACAAACCCGAAAGTACCCCACAGACGAATCGATAAAACTCGCATTTACATCAGACGTCCGCGCGGGAAAATCTGCATAATTTTCAAATTAATAGAAATCCGAGATTTTCCCGCTTTTCCCCGAATTTCCCGAATCGCGCATTAGCCGGTTATATTAAACCGCGAAATCACAACGGATCCGCCTTCCGACATTCAAAATTCATCATCTGTCGCGTTTCGGCGGGAAAAGTTTGCGAATTCGAATTTTCGCGCGCTTCTCGAGTCGGGTTTTCGAATATTTATTAGAAAATAGAATATCGTCGGCGGTTTGAGAACGAAGGTCGTTCGCAGCGTAATTGTTTATTAGTTGCATGGGTGTTTGATTTGTGAAATCGTCGATATTGTTTGTCGATTGTATCTAGTTTGTTCTGATAATGGAGGCGTTATTGGAAATTTTCCGTTTGCGTTTGCTCTAATTGATTCGATCAGATAGTGAGTTGATGTTTTTTCAATATGCATTTGTTTGTATTTTTTATGTAATTTCTATAGGTATGATTCAATAATTTACTTATTTCAAATATACATATTGTACTATTGAGTTTACTAGTGATCAACCCGTTTAATATATCAACACATGTGTGGTTAGAGGAAATATGTATTTTTTGAATTTATATATATGTTAATTGCTGTATATGTATGGAAGTCATCGAAACTTTAATTGGATAGTTGTTTTGTCACAGTTTGGAGCGTTACATCAAACGGACACACACACATACAGAATAGCGCTATTACATAGTTAGATATTAGAATTTTTAATTATTGATGGAAAATTTTGCATTTTCTCACGTGAATGAAATATTTTTTCCAAGCTTATAAACGTTTCAATAGATATATAATAGTTTAAGTAATGTTCAAAGTATCCAATCATGTCTTCTTCGTATAAATTGAATGATATTGCACCAGGCTCTCGCACGCTAATAAAACGCATCATTTCGTCATTAAGAATGCATTAGATCTATCATACGAAGTTATCGATCGATTTAATAATAAATCGCATTCATCACAAATACATCATTAGTGTGACTAAACACGTAGATAGAATAATCACTTTTTCCATTATGGAAACCGAATTGTTTTTTTACGTAATGATGAAATTCGTGTCGCAAAATTTTCTATAGAAATCAATATGATCACGTACCGATGCCGAATTGTTTAACAATTACAGAGCATTAAAGGTTAAAGTATTGGGTTGAGTCACTTTGAGGCACTTTCGAATTGGATTACAATCGAAATATACTACCTTGTATTTACAATCGTATCGAAATTGTATAAAGTACTATTATATAGTTTTTTGAGTATAACTTTCACGATAATATATGCACATTTTTATTTAATTCTATTTTCGACAAACTGAATGAATAAAAGTATTATATAATTATGTTGTAATTAAAATAACACTCGATTCTATTCTAAGAAATGATCGCGACATCAAATAAACTCAACATTAGCATAGGTATATAAATATATGATAGTGCTAATCTGTAAATATATTGATCTGTAATTATTTTAGCTCATCTAGAAAATATTTCATACAAACTGAAATAATTACGTTGGAAATATAGTATTTATCTTATTCCGCATCACAATTCAATCTTAAACTGAAGCAAAACCATCGTTCATGTTGAGTTGAGGAAATAAAGATTTTTAATAATAAAAATATAATTAGAATAAAAAAATAATTTCCAAAAGCAGCGAAAACAAAAAGACAAATCTTGGGCTTGATCCTTCTTATGTTTTTTGCCTCTTATTCTCTTTAAAAAAAATAATTTAACCCAATATATGTATTTCTAGTGTATTGATAGCATTTTTTTCAAATACGGATTTCCAAAAGAGTCAAAATGGGAGATCAATATTCCAGACAGTTCAAGTATCATCATATTTCCATATAAATAAATAAGTTCAGATGAAAAATTTCAATAATTAAATGCTCATTCAGCACAAAACTGACCTCCTCCTACACCAAATTCCAAGATCGGCCTTCTTTGCACAATCAATAGGAGCATCTTCGCAGCATTCGAGTCTCTTGGAGCAAATTCCTCGACGACGACGACGTCGAATAGTTGAAGTCGAGTTTGTCGGTATCTTCTTGTCCCAGAAGGCTGGTTACGCCATATTATGGTCCCCCGTGCTTTTGTATGTATAATGTCGCATTATCTTCGGTACGGTCTTGAAACAATGGAGAATGTTAATTCTTACCACTCGCGAAGCCTCCGCGTTTATATGTATCGTGTGTTTTTTGAGGGTTGTCGTGTCTTTAGGAATGCTCTGATTCTTGGTTACAGTGAAGTTTCTATTCTGAAACATATTTTTGTACCGAAGTCTCTTATGATGATTGAAAAGGCTAAAGGGTATTAGTAAATTTGCGGTGATTTCGAGAAAAGCGCGTTCAAAGTTAACCATGTATGTACATGTATTAGGAAGAGGTCGACTGATTTGATGATATATCTCGGTACACGTTCCATGTTCGTTTATATCATTTTGCCACCAAATAAATGAGCATGAATAAGAAATACAAATAAGTGACCTTTACGAAAAATACAATTTTTTCCAGACAAATCAATAAATATTGTTCTTTCCAAAATAATCCTGAAATACATAGTTCGGTTTTAAAGAAATTTCATTACCTAGAAGTTGACTAATAAGAATTTTATCACTTTAAAACAATGTGCATTTTTCAATTTATTTGAATTTTTATTAACAAACAGTAGTGTGGTTTGAAAATAAAGATTTTTCATAAAATTTTAATTATTTCGATGAACAATGTAAACAAGCGTAAATTCAGCATCAAAACTCGGTATCGAAAGTATGAAACTCGAACGACGAAACATCGTTTATCGAAACGGAACAAAACGAACTGGCAAATCACTGGAAAACTATACGTAGATATTTATTTTGACGGAAAAACTGCATTTTCCACACTCGTTAACAGTGGGAAATGCTTGTGCGCTTCCGACGCGGAAACGGACGCTTTCCACTTCGTTTTTGATTCTAGTTTTTCCGTTTTTCCGAGAAAAAAGAAAAATATCGTACATATCAAGCTGAAACATTCATATGTTGGTGTATGTGTTTGTATGAAACTATGGAAAAAAATTGTTTTCAAAAGTTTCAATATCGTCGAAATATTATAAAATAATATATTTTTGCATTTCGCGCAGCTTTCTTTTATTCTTTGAGTGCGATTTTCCACTGGTTCAAAAGTCGGGAAAAATTTCAGGGAATTCTCGCATTCCCGCCGGAATTGTTTCACTATACAGGTTTTAAATTGAACGGGAAATATTTGCCGCTGGCGTAAAAATTGCAAATTTAATCGTTTCCGATGGGAAATTTTCCGAACGCCCAACGAATTTTCACAATATCGGAAGTTTTGTTTATTTTCACCCCTTTTCATAAGACTCGAAAAATATTTTCTGATTTTCAAGTGATCGCTATTATTTTGAAATAATTTTCTGGAATTCATATTGATTGAAAAAAAAAAATGAAGGTATTATCAAAAATAATGTACCGTATAAAATTTTTCATGTTTATTTATTTGATAAATTTTATTTCATTGTTAGTTCCGTAATTTTATGATACAGGATGCTGGAATATGTTTCATTTTAATAGCTACACATTTTAGTGCTAATTTATTGGTGTTATATTTTTTTCATCTTCGATAGTTTGTCATAAATATGTACTATAAAATTGATTTATTCATCTAAATTATAACGGGTGAGACGAAAAAACTATTTTTTCATATACATATTATAATATATGTTTGATAGATAAACCTATGTACATTTATATACTTGAGTATATATATTGGTATATAACTTTCTATGAATTTCTCATAATATAATATAACTTAAAACCTTATATGAATTCCTAGAATCACTTTATTGAAAAATACTAAGAAATATTTATAACTGTAATACGTTATTAATATTTTAGAGCAAGTCTTTTCACCCCTGGTTTGAGAATAAATCGATTTTAAACTACACGCGTTTCTTCAACTACCAACTGTCAAAATCTGAGAGAAAGAAATTGATGTATGTATTATTGTACGAACCGTAGTATGTCTGTCTCTTTAAGCGACTATTTTGACAGTTCATATTTGGAATGTAGCTCAAATTCGTTTTATTCTCAAACCATGGTGAAAATACCAGCATTTAATTACTAATCCAGTCGATAGCGCAGCGGTATAAAGTGTTTGTGTATGCCGTGTCGATTCAGCATACTTGGAATGCGTGAGTTCGAGTCCTATCTTGGCGAGAGTCACGTGTCGTTTTTATTAATTGATAAAAATTGATATGGAGATTCGTTTGATTCGAAAAAAAGTGTTAATTTAGCGCTTTACGAAACGGCTCCGCAAATGATTCTCACCTACGCCTTTCATATGTTTCGATTAAATTCAAACTATTTAGTCATACCTACATATGTGCACTAATTTACTTTTTGTAGTCTTGCCTTATGGCTTATTGTCTTCACTGTGTAGTGAATGATATTACTTAATGATAATTTGGTAAAAATCACCTGTATAATATAAAAATAATAATAATAAAATAATGAACGTTAATAAGTAATTTTTTTTTGCTTTGTTGTAAATAGATTCTAGCATTTTATTGTTTCAGGATAGAATTTTGAATTTTTTTTTTCGTTTTCAAAGAAAAACATTTCACTTCTTCATCACAAACTAGCAAATTCATACGAAATCAATAAGAACCTAATAAAGTTCCACTTTAAAAAACAGAAACACATTCAAACTAAAAACACTTTCGACAACAATTTTCGATAACGCCCGATCGAAAGCGCGTAAACCGAAATGCAAACAGTCTCCCCACGACATACAAACATAATATTTCCCGGCCCAATATGTATTTTGGACTTATACTTTCGGGGGACTTTGGACGAAATTGTCGGGTCGCGCGGGACCCCGGCTAAGTCGAGCCAACGCAACGTAAGCCAGGATTCGAGGCTTTAGCCGCCGATATTGAATTCGTCCGAAAAGCCGAACGACGGAGGCGAATTCGCCAAAAGCTATGAAAGCTGTAAAAAAAATAACGGAAGAAAAAAAAATGAACGCTGAGGCTTAAATTCGATATTCGCGTCGGTTGCGCGGAGGTTTCGGTGCATTCGCGATTGCGTCTGGTGTGAGAGCGCAGTCTGCATTTGCGGTTTTTTTGTCGTTTTTTTGTCGTTTTTTTGTCGTTTTTTGTCGTTTTTCGGTTTTTGCACGATAGACAATGGGCGTTGTGTGCGATTGGACGTGAATTATTCATCGTTTATTGTTTTGCGTGTTTAATTGTTTAAGGTATTCGGGTCGAATTTTCATTATTGATTGGTGGGTTTACGTTTGGTTGTGTCGATTTTTCTTTTTGGGTCGAATGTTTATGAAAATGACTTGAATGTTTTAGTGTTTTCTTTCGATTACACGACTCGTAATTTAATATTTTTCTTCTCGATTGACGATTCATATTCGGAATTTATATAAATTTCATGTAATATTATGTAAGTTTATAATACAAACATCTAACTATATAATAGCGCTAATCTCTGTGTGTGTGTGTGTGTGTCTGTCTATATGTGTGTCCATGTAACGCTCCAAAATTGCGTTCAATATTAACCGGGTTGAAATTGCGTTGATATATTCAACGGGTTGATTGCTAGTACGTAGATAATGAGATTAAAAGTATGTATCAATAATTAATTGGTATGTAAATATGTACTATTACACATATATCTTTGAAAAGATTTTATAAATGTTTTGATATTTATCATTCATAGCAATCAACCCATTGATTATATCAACGCAGTTTTGGAACATTACATGGACACACAGTCAGACAAACACACACACACACAGATTAGTGCTATTATATATCATCATAATTATTATAATTTTATAATAGAATAAGCATTATACATAAGTAGTTATAATATAATTCATTTTACTTATTTTTCCAAAGAAAAAAGGCTTCAAATATATTTTTAAGAAAATTAAAAATTAAATTAACACATCAGCATTCATGCATATTTTTTCATAAAGTGAAGTTATTAACATCTTGACATATCTATTAATACTTTTTCCACTTCAATGAAAAAAAAACACATCATCATCATCATCATCAAAGAAGTGTAACGAAAACAGACGCAACTTGAACTAAATACCGAATAAAAAAAAAAAATCTAAAATTCAAAACGATTAACCCTAACCTCAAAAAACCATCATCGAGCCTTTTGCGAAAAACGCGGCCGTCGCACACAAGCGATATAAGGCCATTGTCACAAACGAAACGCCAATCATCATCGTCGCCATCATCAGCTCGGTTGCCGTCGTTTTTCGCATACCACACGATCTTCGAACGGAGCAGGCCATCTGGCACAAAGGCGCTATGTGCTATAACAACTTGTCGTGATTTGGTTCAAGATCACGACCGACTGGTTACGAACCGCGATTAGCCAACTCTTGTCTAAAACTGGTCTTTCGTTTTCATTTTTTTTGTGTATGTATGTGCGCAATTTTCCATTTTCTCGCGTTGTTTTTGTTCGAAAACAATGCTCGGGCCAATTGCCGCCGTCAAGGTGACACTCTTGTGGACATTCGTCATATTAGTTTGTTATTATATAAAAATGAGCTTACTATTTTTTTTTTTTTTGAAGTTGTTGTTGAAAATTGTACGTTTTAGTTGAGCAGGATCAGCAAAGTTGCAGTATTGTATCCACAAAAAAAAAATGGTGCATAAAACACATGGGTACTTTTTCAAGACTAGAAGTTAATTTATGCGTTAATCGATCATATTTAAATGTTTGAAACTAAAAATATTTTATTTATTATTCAACTGATTTCAAATATTTGATATTCGTTCCTATCTGGATATTCTATGCATAATCAATTTGATTCGAAAATTCAATTATGCTCAAATGGACCATCAAATGTTCGATACTTGGGTATATTTGCCTTTCTCAAAAATTTGTAAATTCAATCATTTCAAAAACTGTGTATTTTTATGAAGTTGTAATTAAAAACAGTATGTTTTTAATTATTTAAATTTAAGTAAGTTAAGTAAGTAAGTAAACAATGCAGTAACATTTGACAATACGTGAAATATATTATCAATTTTATAAATTTTGAAATCATCTTCTTACCTAACCATACCTCATATTATTGGACGACTGAAAAGGCCAAAGGGTACAAGTGACATTTTTGCAGAAATTGATTTAGATATGTACAGGAATCGCTTCTATGCACGCTCATATATGTATTTGGTGGCAAAAAGATATAAACTAACATGGAACGTGTACCGAGATATGTATATCATCAAATCACTCGACCTCCTTTTTGAATGCGCTTTTCTCAGAATCACCTCAGAACCACTTGTACCCCTTAGTCTTTTCAGTCCTCATTTAGTACCTACATCTGTTATAACGAAAAGCTTCAACCCAAAAAAAAATCTCAAAAATCAAACAACACAAACGTAAATAGTTAAAGATACTGATAAGACGAAGCCTCAAACTCGCAATCATAGATACTTTATAATTGCCTATATTTTCCGAAAATTTCAACCGAAATCCTTTATTTTCGTGCACAATCTCGAATGTCATTGCCGAACCGTTCTGTATGTAAATAATGCGAATTGTGTGCATTACATTTATTGGGGTCGTATGACCTCAGAATATGAATTGAAACTCGCAGTGGATTGTCGTCTTGTTATGCAATTAGTTGCATATCAACTATGCTCCGCGCCGAAAGGATTATTATTATATGCGTTGGTTAGTATGCGCCTTTTGTCCCTTGTGCTTGTCCTTATACGATTCTATTAATTCAAGTCGTGTGGTTTGTTTGTTTTTATTGCTGGTTACATTAATACATTATATTTAATTGCGTATATTATATCGATGATTAATTAATTGATCGATTTGAATATATTACATTTTAATGTATATTCATGTATAAGTATATTTTCACTTTTTTATGAGTTTTGATTGATTTACTTACAATTTTAAAGATCTGTTGCTTGAATTGTATGCTTAATTGATGTGTATAATTATATGCATATTAAAGTTTATTTAATTCATACTTCTTCCGTTTTGAGATTTTTAATGTCATATGTTACACGTTTTTATGCATACCCTTGAAAGTGAAAACAGTGCATAAAATTAATAATTATTTTTCACAATTTAAGCTACTACTAACATATAAATAAAGTAAGATATTGTAATTAATATCTGTTTTTAAAGGATTTTTTGTATACATATAAAAAAGATAAATTAGTATCATAGCCATGAAATAAAGTAATGAGTTGGTCCTTTAATCGTCGAGTACCAGTAATAATCGAATATATAAAACTTCTGACTGTCAAAAAACCAACCATAAACTTACAAAATCTACATATTTACATTATGTATTCTATGAATCTATAGATCTATAAACCTATAAATTAACGAATCTTTAAACCTATGTACGTATGCTTCTATAGATCTATGAATCTATGAAATGATGAATCTTCGATACTAAAATTCGAAATGATGAATCTATGAAACTTTGGATCTACAGATCAACCAATCTATGTAAGTATATGAATCTATTGGTCTATAGTCGTAGATCCATGAATCTATAGATCATCTGATAGATCGATCGATACATCGGAAAAGCGTGAAGATCTATGGATTTTCAGATTTATGAATCTATGACATGATGGATCTTTGAGACCGAATTTATGAAACTTTAGATCTGCAAATTAACCAATCTATGTACGTATATGAACCTATTGGTTTATAGATCTGTGAATCAATAATATGATGAATCTTCGAGATTAAAATTCGAAATGATGAATCTATGACATGATGAATCTTCGAGACTAAAATTCGAAATGATGAATCTATGAAACTTTGGATCTACAGATCAACCAATCTATGTAAGTATATGAATCTATTGGTCTATAGTCGTAGATCCATAAATCTATAGATCATCTGATAGATCGATCGATACATCGGAAAAGCGTGAAGATCTATGGATTTTCAGATTTATGAATCTATGACATGATGGATCTTTGAGACCGAATTTATGAAACTTTAGATCTGCAAATTAACCAATCTATGTACGTATATGAACCTATTGGTTTATAGATCTGTGAATCAATAATATGATGAATCTTCGAGATTAAAATTCGAAATGATGAATCTATGACATGATGAATCTTCGAGACTAAAATTCGAAATGATGAATCTATGAAACTTTGGATCTGCAGATCAACCATTCTATGTACTTGCATGAACCTATCAGTCTATAGATCATTGAATCAATGGATCTACGGATCCATAGATCGTCTAATCGTTCGATCTAAACATCGGAAAATCATGAAGATTTCCCTTTCATCGACAATGTCATCATCGACACGACGATTAGGCGTATACGCGTTCCGATTAGAAAAGCGCAGCAAGCGTGTCAAGGCGGCACTAAACGTGTTAACGAACAAACACGTTAAGCGACGTGTATATTATTTCCACATTGGTTATGTAACGATAATAACTCACCATCGGTCGATGGACTAAGCTTTGTTCTACTCGTTTCGTTGCCGATAGGAAAATGTTCGCGACCTCTGCGTGCATTTTAAGCGTCGCTCTTAATTGCGCGCTGGAATGTTTCATGACCTGAAATTAATCCGATAATCGGATTTGTTCGATCGAATCAAAGTTCGTTTGTGTGTCGGGTTGAATGTTGCAGAAGCTTTATCTTATTATGCGAGTTTGCGAGTTGGATTGTTTCGTTTTGGAAAATTTTATTGTATACCTTTGGATTTGTTGAAAAGTTTCGGCAGTGCAATTTGAGGCGTTTTCTTCAACTGCTGGAAAAGTTTTCGTATTAAAATGCAAACGTGAATTTTCTATTAGACCTGATAACGAAATTTGCATAAAAATTCTATTCGCTTAAGTTGAATTACGTCCGAAGAAAATCATTAATATAAACATAAAAATTCTCTATTTGTATTTACGTTTAGATATATATTTTTTCCTCGAATCAAATACAACGCAAGTATCACAAAATATGTTTGAGCAAAATCTCAAACAGACAACTTTTAAAGTATTATAAAATACATCTCACCGAAGTTTGTCATCTTGAACGGACAAAGCAGTATCGTATGTACTTTTTATTGTCGTCAATTGTCGTGTTGAAGGCGATTATTCTATAATATCTTGTCCAAAGTGTTCCGCCGATTAAATGACAAACATGTTAAGTTGTCTGTCGCACTCGGTTCATGCTACGTTCACACCTGAACCGATCTCTGAGCCCAAATGTCATTATGTCATAACAATTGATGATTGAAAAGGCCAAAGGGTACATGTGACTTTGAATTGATTCCAAGAAAAGCGAGTTCAAAGTTGAGCATGTACCTACATGTATTAGGAGGAAGTCGAGTGATTTGGTTGTATATCTCGATACAGGTTATATCTTGGCACACTCTCCGAATTTGTTTATATCCTTTTGCCACCAAATATATGAGCGTATATAGAAGCGATTTCTGTACATAACTCAATTTCGGAAAAAATGACACTTATACCCTTGGCCTTTTCAGTCGTCAATTGTACTATTACTAGAAAATTGACTCTTGTGTGAACGCTGCATTAGTTCAAACACGTGTCGTGCCAAAGGAACAATGGCCTTATAGTGATTTGTAGCAACGATTTTCATATTTGTACATATTTGTTGTAATACAGATGAAAATGAACTTAATTAATGATTTTTTTTTAGATTGATCGAACTTAAAATGAAAAATGTTTCTTCGTTATCTTAATATGCGTTTCAGAATTCGGGAAACAAATAATTAACTGCCACAATTATAGCAGACAATGGGCCTTTCAACATAATGTGCACTCACATACAAAACACCATAACGAATTAAATTTCCTTCAATGTGCATGATTAATCACGGAGAGTGCTCGAATAATATCATTTAAACGGGAAAATTCATCTACGTATGACAATCGAAAAGGCCAAGGGGTGCAAGTGACATTTTTACCGAAATTGTTGTGCACAGCAATTGCTTCTATATACATGTAGGTACATGGTCCTTTGAACGCACTTTTCTCGAAATCACCGCACAGTCACTTGTACCCCTTAGCCTTTTCAATCGTCAATATAATATTCTCTATTTTATTCTTCGATCGTCGTTTTATTCCATAATACAAAGTTATATGTCGTCTATGAATATTACATGAAACACCGTCGTTCGTGCATCATGAATTCACTTTATTTATCGTTTGTGAAATTGCAACGTGACGAACGCAAAACAATAAGACGACTTTAATTAGAAACGCTTAAATTAAACATAATGACGTCTTAGGATGATGACGGAATCTACGAATGAAGATGCAATTAATTTCAAGAGCGAATTCAGACGTTTTGCCAAATTAATGACTGACTGAAAGTGGCTTCTTTACATCACCGACTATTTTCATTAATAATTTGAAATGAGTAATTCAAATTTTATATTCTTTGAAAATTTTAAAAAATTCATTGATATTCAATTGTTCTAAGAAAAACATCATGAATTCATATTAAAATTAGTCAATAAAATCGAATACATTTTCCCTTATAACCATCTATGTGAACCCAAAAGGCATTATTCCACGTTCAGAGTAAGTCATATTCAAAGTAAACATAACATAGTTTCTATCACTTTCTAATGATTTTTGTACAATTTGATACATAGAAATGATTTTTAACATGTTTCAAAATAAAATCTATACGCACGTGTATATGAATCGAAATATTCCATTATGAAAATGCATGTTTTTTACTCGAATGCATTTGTTTCACGCTTGTACAGATTACGCGATAAAATTAACTAGTTTCACTATTCTTTCTGCACACGAACATATTATACAAATGATTTTAACATCACATAGAACAACAGCAAATTAGTGTGTCGAATTGAATAACGAACGGCCATAGAATTTTCAGCATTCGCGGGAAACATCTTTAAGAAGCCAATTATGTGCATAATTTCTGAATTGTTTGTTTATGCTATCTAGGGATCATCAACCTGTTGAGTGTCGTGTGTTTGTTTGGACCTGAGAAAAAAATCGAATATTTCCTTGACCGGTTTTGAAAACGATCCGCAGGAAAATTTATATGAAAGTCGAGCGTATGTTCGATCCAACCACAAAAAATATCGGAGTTAAATGACGACTGAAAAGACCAAGGAGTACAAGTGAAATTTTTGGTAAAATTGACCTATGTACAGAAATCGCTTTTACATATGTACGCTCATATATTTGGTTGGCAAAATGATATAAACGAATTTGGAACTTGTATCGAGATATATCATCAAATCACTCGACCTCCTCCTTATATATTATATGTAGTTACATAGTCAACTTTGAGCGATATTTTCTCGAAATCACCGCAAAGTCGCTTGTATCCCTTGGTCTTTTCAGACGTCAAATATGTTTGCTAGTATTATTGTTAATTTTTGACTATTTTTATATAATTTTTCATTGATTTATATGAAGTTCAAGTATCAGTTCTATTTTACTATAAATCGTTTTGATGATAAGTACCTAGTCTTGTTCAACAGCTTCATGTGAGGTGTAATTAATTATCATACACAGATACCGAACGAGTTTTATCTTTTTTTGTTTAATAATCTACATTTGAATTCAAATTATAGTTCTATTATACTTTGTTATTATTTCTCATAATCACAGTATAAATATCGAATGTCATTAAAATAAAATTACAGCGCACCTGATGATATTTCTTCAACTTATCTTTTGATAAACTTCTGCTATAAAACATTAAAATTAAAATTTTCTTACTTCCGATTATAACGAATTCTTTTTATCTCACAAAACTTGTTAATTTTCAGAATGATAATGTTCATAGAGATCAATATTTATCATCCTCCTTCCATATAAAATCAATTTTCTAATTTCATCAAAATTCTTACGCAACATTCCACGTGTTTTCTCCAAACACCATACCTCAAAACATGCATCGAATCACAACACGTACACCACAATTCAACTACACATCGATCCAACGATCTATAGATCAATCTCGTTACCAAATCGACCTTGGCTCTGTACGAGCTCGATCTTTTTGTGCGCACGAGGAAGACAAAGATCCAGAGGCCCTCTTCCATCCACGTCTTTTTTCTCCGTTTAGATCTTCTAACGATCCATCATTTTTTTCATTTTCGCCATCGCCAAAGGTCGTTGAATCGGCTCTCCTATGCGTAACCCGTTTTAGACTATTAAATAAAAATCGTGGTAAGGTTGTTGACCAAGAGCCGGCTCCTCGAGGACCGGTTGCCACTTGGTGGTCATTGCCGATCATCGCGAACTGGTCTATTCGCTTCGTTTCATGCAAATGCTAAAATGGATTCGTATCTCGGATCCTTAGATTGTGTCCTGGACGTCGATCGGGTTTCATTCGATTTCATTATAGAAAAAAAACGTGTGGCAATACATACGACGACTGAAAAGGCCAAGGGGTACGAGTGACTTTGCGGTGATTTCGAGAAAAGCTCGTTCAAAGTTCTCCATGTATTAGAAGGAGGTCGAGTTATTTGATGATATATTGAGGCACATGTTCCGAATTCGTTTATATCCTTTTGCCACTAAATAAATGAGCTTGCATAGAAGCGATTTCTGTGCATAACTCAATTTCGGCAAAAATGTCACTCGTACCCCTTGGCCTTTTCGATCGTCATATATATTAATTCTAGAATACAGAAGTCTCTCATTTACTTTAAAATATAATATAATATAATACTACTTCTCATAATAGAAGAGGATTTATAGTCTTTATAATCTTCTGTGGAACTCCTTTTCATCTATAATGAACTTAAATTTCATGTGAACTCTTATAAAAGGATCAAATATATTACATTTTCTTCGAAATAAATACCATCATCTGAAACCTTATTCGGTTTAAAACATATTCACGCTACAATAATCTACAATATTTGATTCGATGGATAATAAAAATAATTGAAAAATACATTTAGAAATATCATAGAAAGTTGACGATTGCTTTGTTTATTTTGATTCGTGTTTTGAATTTTTCAATGTCAGTTAAGTGTCGTTTGCAACATGGAATCCGATCGAACTCTTTATATGGCTTAGACTTAGTATGGTTTTGTTGCTGAGAAGTCGGTCAGAGAATTTTATGGCTACTGAAGGTCGTCTACCATCATTGTTTTTTGGTGATGAGCAGCTTTTTTACAAGATCAGAAGTATTCCCATAAAATTTTCTGTATCTATTGGTACTCGTATCTATTTATGTTCAATAATACCTTTCGAAATATCCTCAATCAATTTAAAGCTTCTTATTTCCTTCATTAAAAATGTACTCGAATAATTCCATTGAAGCTCTAAAAGTAGCCGTACCTATTCTTTAATAACTATGTATATATAATACATTTATAGAAGTTCACTGCAAAACATTCAATCTCTTCACTTTTAAAACTATGAACAAAATATATGTTTAACATTTTCCTTAAAATATCCATAATAGACTATCATCCATTTGCTACAACATTATCGAGATATTTTTTTCACAAAACGCAAAAACAATTTATTGTATCGTCTCATCTTAGTTTATAATACAAAAACTCGATTTCTAAAATTGCGCTTTTACCATAAACGAATATTTATTTGAATATTTCGCGTATCGCAATATACGATACGATAAAAAAGGAATCGAATCGTTTGCAAAAATACACACAGACTCTAAAAAACTTTGAAATATGCAAAAAATCACTTTCAAATATCAAGGACGTCTTTGTCATTTCATATTACTTTATTATTTAGTTACGACAACTTTATGTTTGTACGTGATGTTTGCTGAATTAAAATTTTCATAAGCGGTACAATGAACTGAATTTTAATTACATAATTAAATTCATTTCGTTCCAGATTGAATTATTTCAACAATTTATTTCGATATTCTGAAATATATCAAGGTTATAATATTTTTTATAATAAGCTCTATTTATTAATAAAGAATAATGCGAGTGAAGCTTTATATCATGACTATTAGACCGGTTTGGTTTATTACTAGTTATAATATAATGAAAATAAAATGATGATAATAAAAGGATATTTAATATCATACACGATGTGAATAATTTATAACAATTATAATTTCCATAGTATAGACAAAGAATAAATATTTTATTAACGTTTTATACACGCATCTTTAATAAACATATAATGATCATCGATTAATAATAATATGTCGAATTTTTCTGTATTGTTCAGCTAAACATTCTACCAACTGAATAATACATAAGTAACGTAAAATGCCGCAAATGAGAACAGTATCGTGACAATGTATAAAACTTTCGAAAAAAGTTTGAGGCCGCCTTAAATAATTCTGTATTTTCCATAAAATTTAGAAAATCATCTCATGACCAATATATTGCATCGTTATGATTTATTTCACTATAATACACATGATGACTGAATTTCACAAAGGGCACAATTGAACTTTTTTATCGAAATCAAGTTATGGCCGGAGCATATTTGTCTGAGACGCAAGCCATTAAGTACAGAAAATGATTCTGTACCATTTTCTGTACTTAACTAAATATCGATAAAAAAATCACTTGTGCCCTTTGTGAAATTCAGTCGTCATATATTAGACATTTTTCAATAGTTTTATACATTAACCACGGATCATTCTCGTTTGAAAATATTTCTCGTTGACGAAATTTCAAATAAATTCAGCTATCGAAAAGAATTAAAAATAGAATTTCTGGAAATATTTAAACAAATAAAAAGCTATTTTCGAATATAAACGTTTCGATAAACATTAATTATGTTCGAAAAGCCTCAAAAGTGAACATTTGAATCGACGAGGCAAAAAGTAAACGAGAGACTCTGTGCGTGTGGAGTAATGAAGTGTTTTCGCGCTTGGTTCATTGTGCAATCGCGTCCACAATGGGCCAAGTTAAATTGAATATTTTGTTCGGATTCGGGTGGTCGTGACAACCGTTTAATTGTTCCCAAAATGGTGACTCCAAATGGTGAATTCGCGAAAATAAATTCCGCGAATTCCGCGCGTCTGAAAAATCCGTTTAATTTCGTCCCGGCGTCCCCTAAAAGGTCGTTTGTCTTCTAATGTATAAAGTTAAATGGTGAGCGAAAATAAAAATTGTAGTGTTTCCATATCGAAATGTTCGATGTGTGTTTGTGGGGAAACGGGGAGCGGTTATTTACGTGTTAGTATGAATATTTTCGATGCGTGTTTATGGGGAAATGAGAGCGGTCATTTATGTGTTAATATGAATGTTTACTTGTTGAGTCTCAATGAAAAGAAGATAGATCATAAATAGTAATACAATGTAATGAAAATCATTTTCTTAAAGCATTTGTAATATACATATTACTGCTGAAAAGGCCAAGGGGTACAAGTGACTTTGCGGTGATTTCGAGAAATACGCGTTTAAAGTTGATCATGTACCTACGTGCATTAGGAGGACTCGACTGATTTGATGATATATCTCGACACACGTTCCGAATTCGTTTATATCCTTTTGCCACCAAATAAATGAGCATGCATAAAAGTAATTATGTGCATAACTCAATTTCGGCAAAAATGACACTTTTATCCCTTGGCTTTTCGATCGTCATATGTATAATACATAATATTTATTAAGGGCATATTTTTTTACTACTTTAGTTAACTAACCATAGAGTTACTCTCCAGAATAGAGTCCTCCGGCTTCGAACTGTCAAAAGATTCATCTTTACATCTTAGATCGATAAAATACACAATTTTACATTGAAGCACAAAGTGGTCATGGAAATACTGAAAACTGTCTTTCACTGTCGTACTAATGTGAAAATTTCATATCTTACGCAACGAACGTACTCGTTGAACATTATATACGTTAACGTTTCACGTATTTTATGATTCGCTAATTTTTGGCGTGTTTATTACGTCGGTTAGAAATATTATGGTGTTGCGTGTCTTTTAATAGATGTTGCGAAAATTCAGTGTGTAATCAAAGTCGAATTAGTCAGATGTGTTCTGTGTTTAATGGGAAATTTTCGGTTTGCGTTCATGGTCTTGTTAATTAAGTTAAATCATACTTTTGATGACACTTTATCGCATGCAAATTAAGTTGATATGCATAAGTTGAATTATTTCACATGAATGTATACAAAATTTTATCATCTAGGTTATCGAATATTTGATGAACGTTACATTCATTTTAATCAATCGCACAATTGTTATAGTCATTATTCCATTGAAACTATGCGTCGTTATAGTCTCGTCACGAACAGACAATCGATTTATTGAAATCAAATGCAGATGTTTGTTATGAAGTACATAAAAGACACAAATGTAATGGATGTTCAAATGAAGTTCATAGATGAATTTGACAACAATGATAAGACAAAAGCGAAATTGTTTACATAGTGCTTTCGCAAATGAGACGCATAAAGAGAATCACGACTTTAAGTGACACAATTAAGAAGGATTGCCCAACGCTCTGAATGTATGATGAAAATTGTTTCAAAAGAGTCTCTTGTAAAATTTCAATTTATAATGATAATTTTTAAGAGAGGTTAACTGAAGAATTGTTTGCTTTAAAATGCGGTTTTTCATCATCTACTAATTTATATTAGGTAGAAATAAATGAGTAATTTATTTATATTAAGGTACACATAGATATTTTTTAGATATTATGAATCGGTGAAAATATGTATTACCTACATTATATTTTAGCGATAGCAGGAGAAATAAATTGAAGAGAAATCGTATTTTAAAAATAATTTCAAGTCAAACGTAATCCTTTTCCATCTGCTACCAGAAATCTAGTTGCTGCAAATTCAATATAAAGAGGAAAATTTTCCAGAAAATA
The DNA here is from genome assembly GCA_024721215.1 of Cheumatopsyche charites. Classification (NCBI taxonomy): domain Eukaryota; kingdom Metazoa; phylum Arthropoda; class Insecta; order Trichoptera; family Hydropsychidae; genus Cheumatopsyche; species Cheumatopsyche charites. The sequence continues at coordinate 9,039,096 of CM045580.1, forward strand.
TCCTATATATTCGAAATAAACCTACGCATGAATGTGCAAGGGAATAAAATGCTATGCCTGATGTCCCGATGCATATAAATAATTCAACATAAATGTATAGATAATCGTATACAAAACTCACCAATACCGAGTTTCTACGAAACTATATAACGTTATAGATCGCTAAAAAATATTAAATTATCTATATTCCTAGAATCTTCCTAAACGTGCAAAAACATAACTGGAATGTTTATTTATGAAAGGATAAATGGTTAAACCTACATACTAACATACGTTAACAAGCACAATAAAATATAATAATATTTCAAATCTGTCTATCCATTGAAATGCTATATTCAGTCAAAGTTGATTTTCGAATAAAATCATTCCAAAATTTCTATTTATGACATTTATGAACTAAAATCACCGCAAGATAAGCAGTGATATTGAATAAAGTTTAAAGTCTGATCACTAAACTTATACCTTTTCATCAATAACAGATGACACTTTTGCTTCGACATACGAAAACTGAAAGAAATACTTAAAACAAGCATACTCGTACATCGACATTTTCTGCGAGATGACAACTAATCTATACGACGACTGAAAAGGCCAAGGGATACAAGAGACATTTTTTTCCGAAATCGAGATATGTACACGAACCGCTTCTATATACTCTTATATATTTGGTGGCAAAAGTATATAAACAAACTCGGAACGTGTGCCGAGATATGTATATGAAAATGTATCATCAAATCAATCGACCTCTTCCTAATACATTTAAGAACATGCTCAACTTTAAGCTCACTTTTATCGAAATCACTTGCACCCTTCGGCCTTTTCAGTCATCATATAGATTTTTGAATACAAAAATTATTCCGAACACTTTTGAACTATGAGCGTAGGCATCGCCGAAAGGCACCGTGCGCTTTTCCTTCGCAAGGAAAATCCGCCAATTTTCTCAAAATCACTTATACCCCTCGGCCTATTCAGTCATAATATAGATTTCCGAACACAAAAACTTTCATAAACAATCAACACGAAAAATTATTCCGAACACTTTTGAACTATGAGCGCAGGCATCGCCGACAGGCACCGTGCGCTTTTCCTTCGCGAGGAAAATCCGCCGATTTTCCACCAGTGTCTGTCGGTGCCAGCAAAGAGGCGACTTCTCGTTTCTTCCATTCTTCAACTCCTCGATTCGAGAGACACCAGCTGCTCGCGTCGACGATGGCCAGTCCTGCTCGGGCCACGGCCGCGGCCGCGCGCGAGCCTCCGGTCCCGGTACACTGCGATCGCGATTCATTCGATATTTTTCCATTGCTCATCATCGGTTGGTTACGAATTATAAATCTGAGGATTCTAATGTTTATTTTGCTTTTTGAATTTTGTTCCTGTTCCGGTTTTGAGTGTGGTTTTTTTAAAGGTTTAGGCGCGCGCTTTTTGTTTTTTGACGTTTTGTTTCGTGTTTGTGGAATGTGTTGATATAATTGGATCGATTTTATATGATTTTTGTGTTATGTATGGTTTTGATCTGAATCGTTTGTTACTTGAATCGAGTGTTAGTTTATGTTTTTTTTCTTTATATAATTCTTATCGTTGACGTTTTCGAATATTATAATGAAAAAAACATCAATTTACTTTCGAGAATTACTAACGATTGACAATTCGAGTTTGATAATTAGCATTAGAATACTTATCGAAGATGATAAACGATTATTGTTTAATTTTCAATTTCATTGTACATAATGTTGATTCAATTATGATAAATAATCAAATATAATTAACAAACATGATCTTATCAAAAAGACAAGTTTCTAAATATATTTATATGCTTACAAATCTATCAGCTTATGACACTTATATACGTATTCGCAATATCATGTAAATCGCAAAAATACGACCATTTCACATTAAAAATTGCACAATTTTCACAACGTTTCATCAATTATTAATTTGTGAAATTGCCGCAAAATAGTGTTATATAAATCTCAAACACAAAGTTTACCGAACCGACCTTTAGAATGGCGCCTAATTCAAATATCGAAATATTGTTGACGACATTGACATGAAAACAGACCAATATTTGTATATCCTAAAACGAATCCAAAATGCAATTGCCCAATGCTAGAAAAAAACGAACAAACAAATCCAAAACCGTAATCGATGCCACCTGTTGGGCGCAACTGTACGCGTAAAAGTGAAATTTCTATAACACGCAATATTTTCGATTTTCAAAAGTGAAAAAAAAATCTAATTGTGATATGATATAAATGTCGTTGGATTATGTAAAAATGCAATTGTCTTGTCATTACATCGAAATTTCGATGACTGGTTGATTTTTTTGAAATTGAGAAATAATTATACCGAAAATGTTTGTGTTGAAAATTCCCAAAATTAAACGTTTTCTCGAGTATTATATAAATTTTAGAAATTTTCATTAAAATTTGACAATTTATTGATTGAAGTATAATGCATATACGAATTTAAAATTTTGAAGTCATTCATTTTTCTTTAGCTAATTGTTTTGACTTTTGTATTTTTTTTATATGTTGAATTTTAAACGCATACCAATCAAATCTGAATGAGTTGAGTTATTTTTAATTACATATAATTGATTCGAACTAAAAAAATGCAATTAATTCAAATTGAACTTGAATACTCAAATTATTTCTAGTGTTTCTCAAACTAAACATTCTTATTCGTAACGCTTTTAATTACTAGTGTATGAATAATACAATAGAAAAATTCAGCATAAACGAACAAATAAAATAAATCTTATTAACAGCGAAATAAGATAAATAACAAAAAATAAACGTGCATAGTTCGTTTCGTGCGACTTTTATACGATTGCGGATTATCGATTGCAATAATCGATTCTGATTTTTTTCTGTCACGTTTTATAACTCCATTGTGTTTTGTTTTAAGGTTTTTCTGTCCATTTCTGTATGGATATATCTTGAGTTTTTTAAAAAAGTTTCCACACGATGCGTTTTCGAAACGCTTCGAGAAAAGAAAACCGTTGAAAATTTCCGCAACATTCGTGAGGTTACCAAATTTTCAGCCAATGTCGCAAACGTTCGAAAAATCGAATGTTTCCACTAATTGACACATCAAATCTTATCGAATTGCCTATTTGATAGATTTCATTTATCGAAATACTTATCAAAAAGAAAATTCTAATCATTTCCAGTTTTTATAATATCGAGATGAATTACAAACGACATTAATATTTTCGAACACTCATAAATGTTTCATTCAAGAATCGTTTTGATGCTTAATGATTTGAATTAACGGCTCATTTTCTATTGTAATCGAATCATGTTTGCGGTTTAAAAGCACTGTTCCACAATTATTATATGCAATTTTAAAAACGATCTTTCGATGCTCTATTAGAGACAGCTATTATGAGCACCTCAAAGCTACGGATGTTGTAGAAAGTTTTTAATTTCGCCTCTGTCAACATTCTTATATTTACAATCTTTACTATTGGAATGAAAGTCGAATGCCTAACATGTGTTAAGAAAAAAATTGTCTCCATTGTGCGTATGAGAAATCGAGTAAGATTAACTTTAACCGAACAAAAGTACATATAATAGTTCCATTTATAATACAAGTGTTTTCATTCCATAATAGATGACATTATCTTTTTTTCTATTCACAGTTAATATTTTTTCGATTTTGATCTTTACAGTATTCTTATGTGAGATTTAATACATGATATTATATAATATACGTATTTATCTATTCTTTCATTAAGAATTTGAGTAAATATTTTAACAAAACATCAAATAATTTAAATCTTGATACAATATGTATTTTCATGCTTGATTTATTAAATGGATCGAAAAGCAATTTTACAATTTCCCGTATTCGTGTTTGAACTAAACGATTTTCATATTAAGAGTTTCTAAAATAATATTTGCAAAAAACGTTTTTTATTGAATTCAAAGAGAACGATTAATGATTTTTAGGTTTGTCTATTTCGATAACAATGTCGAATATTTAGATTTTTTACTTATAAAAGTGCGTGATTTCACAATCACATTCGTTTCGAAACGATTTCTTTTCTTCGGAAAAACTGCCTATTTCCTCAGTGCAATTAAAATGAAAACGCAATTTTTCAATCGTTACAGGTTCATTAAACAAAAATTAAAAAACAATTTAAGACATTAAACATAACTGTGATACATAGGAAATATTTCAAGACTGGAAGTGCTATTCATACTATGAAATAATAGGTGAGTTCCAAACTAATCTTTATCGTTTATTTATAATCGTAAATTCGATCTGTTATGGTAATTTAATACAATCGTATCGATCTTTTGAATATTTATTTAATGACCGACGAATCTTAAGCCTTTGTGCAAAAAAAACTATTAATAAAGTTTAGTGACGTTATAAATTTATGTATAAAAACAATCCCAAAAAAATACGGTAAAACTAGTTTCGTTACGTATTTAAAATTTTCCGTAACTAGTTTTAAACTCACATCCTTCTATTGAAAAAAAATAAATGGTAAATTTATATGCTAATTGATATAACTAAATCAAAACTACATATTTCAATGTAGAAAAGTCGATAACACGTAATAAATTCGACAAACTTTGAACCTAAACTCAAAACTGTTCCCCAGCTGATCGTTGTGGCCTTGTACTGCGAAGTTTTGCAATTTCAAGTAGTTTTATTTGCCATCATAGATTCTCAACCTCGAGATCACTTTACAAGAATACAAATATAATAAAAATGACCGAAAAATTTTATTTTGGCATCGACAATTTTAGAAATCTCACTGTATGATATTTGAATATGATGGAAAAATGAAGATTGAGAGCTGCTGATTTATATTATATGCGCTTCGACGACATTAAAAATAGGAAATCACGCTTTTCCAGTCACGATTCTCGAATTGGTCTAGGAAACTCTTCGACACATTCGAAATTTTCGATCTTCCGCATCACTCGAAACTCTTCGCCGAAGTCACGTGAGAATCTTCTGCATCGAAGGTCGCAGATAATTGGCTTCTGTTTTGTTTTCTTTGTTTTACAAATTGGCGGGAAAAAAACGCCTGATATTTTGTTAGTGTCGTGTTTTCGAAATTCGTTCTTGGACTTGCGTGCTTGGCGATTTTGATGTCGTTTCCGTGCGGTTTTGGGTTCGATTCCACTACAATAATTCAACTTGGTTACACTGTGTTTTATGCTTTTGGATATGAATAGCTCAGATTATTCAGATATTTAGATAGTGAAAAAACTGCCTATGTGTTTATTAACTAATTTAAAGGATGAATTAATTATGAAAAGGAAAATTAATTCAATCAAATCATAGATATCAAACAAAGAAATATAAAATGATCAATCAATACAAATCTATTTCTTGAGATTCCATTTGAAGAACGATTATTTAAAGCGTTTGATATTTTAGATCATATTTAAATGACAACTGAAAGGCCAAGGGGTACAAGTGACTTTGGGATGATTTCGAGAAAAGCATGTTCAAAGTTGTCCATTTACTTACATGTATTAGGAAGAGTTCGACTGATTTGATGATATATTGAGGTACACGTTCCGAATTCGTTTAGATCCTTTTGCCACTAAATATATGAACGTGCATAGAAACGATTCCTGTACATAATTCAATTTCGGCAAAAATATCACTTGTACCCCTTAGCCTTTTCGGTCGTCAAATACAATTGGAACATGTTAAGGTCCGATCTTTCAAACGTCTGATCCTCAATTCAAGTGTCTACGTGTAAGCAACATGTTGACTTTATTTCTTTATAAAATTTGAATATGTATCACATTGAATTGTAGAAAATCGTCAACACATTGTTACACTTCACTTGAGTTGAGTAACGAACGATTGAAAGATCGCCCCTAAAATAATCAAATACACGAATCAGCCACATTACTTTTAAATACAAAATCATCTTTTAACATTGACTGAAACAACACAAAAGCAAAATCAATTTACAATGCGTAGGACGAAACACCATTGTGCAACCACCAACAACAAAATCCACAACTATTTTTCCATCGACTCGAAACACCTTCGCTAATATCGAAGCGATTCCATTCGCGATCAGAAACGAGGAACCGGTCTCCGACGACGATGATCCATCCATCCGTAGAAAAAAGTCAAAATGAAGCAAAAGGAAAAAATAAGAAGGCAGAAGAAGAATCGACAACGCAAGAGTTGACCTTCACCATTGACGATGATGGGATTCTGTGGATCTTTTCGATTAAATTTCGTTTTTTTCTCTCTTCCGTTTATCGGTGAAAGAATCCATGAGGTTTTAGATATTTGATGGTTTATGTCGATTCTTTAATTCTTAGGTTTGTTATTATTTATCTTTTCGGTTGTTTGTAATGATCGATATCATGGATCGTTTCAATATTTTTCTATGTCTATGTGCATGTAATGTGTATCAATCTAAAAATTTATGAAGTTTTTAATCTTTGATTCATTGATTTATTCTTCTTTATAACGATCTTATTGATCATTTCTATCAGATTTCGATCTTTTTCTATAGGTATAATATTACTGAAAACTATCAATTAAAAGGTTTTAATGTTTTTCAGCTAGCATATTTTTCACTTGTTAGTTTGTTTTTCTACTCGTATCTTGTATTGTTAATGATCGAATTAGTGCAAGTATATTATGTGTTATTGTATTGTTTTATTTCATTTTTAACGAGTTCTTGTTCGTTTTTTATGGATTCAAGCTTGTTATATTGAACAATTGGGGAATTTCTATAGATATTGAAAAAATCTTGTGCAAGGATACGATTTTCTTACAAAGGCTTACATTATTTTTCTTCGTATTTTGTGAATGGAGTTTATTTTCATTCTAACAGAGTTCTTTTGTTTAATATTTGAAAATTATTTTTTTTAATTAATAGAAATATTTTAATTAATTTAAAATGTTATTATTAACAAAAGAAAAAGCCATTTTGTACGTGAAATTCTGAATTCAATTACATATTTTTTTCAAATTATTATTATAATCTTACATTAATTAAATACATCATCCAAACTAATTGAAAAAATAACCTAATGACTTTTAATGAAAATCGAACCATCGTGGATTTTTCCATTCATTATTTTTTGTATTGAATTTTAGATGCACTTAACATTCATTCTCTATCTATAAGTGAATTTTCAAATACGAAAAATGAACAAAACTTTATTAATTGTATAAACAATCTCAATCAACATCATTTATCAACTTATATTATATAAACTCAAACATATATTTTCACATAATATCGACAACTTTTGACAAACATTATGTAACGAATATTATAACTTATTTTTCCTCGAACGACACTTGTAAAAAAAATAAACAAAACAGACATTAAATACAATATGAGCCTTTAAAAATATATACTTAAGCTTAAACTACATATACATAAATACATTTTTAGGTTGACATTGAAAAAAACATCTTTGGTACCAACGACAAAAGACCAAATTCATCATTCAAAGAACTATGAACATGTGGAAAAAATGTTTTAGAAAATTATTCATGCAACAAAAACACGTAATTGAATCATTACATACGGTTCTGTCAAAATGCAAAATTTTCGCACATTTCCATTCCAGTTTTTGGCATTGATGGAAACCGCGAAATCTTCACAAAGACCAAATTTGAATATTCAAAAGTTAAGACGATCTTCTCGCAAAAAGTTCCATCGAAGGTCACTTATAGCATTTCCAGTGCAAAAAATATATATCGCAATTCAAATCTGTGATCGATACATCATTGAACTTATAGTTCACCTTTGTGCTGACATTACGAACTATTTAAGCGTTTTCTTTTTATTCGATTGAGAATTCTTGATCTTTATAGAGTTCATGTCATTGAAATGTGATCTCACTGGTTCATTATCGATTCGAACTTTTTTTCATATTAATATTCAAATAACATTTGGAATATTGATACTATACTTTTTTCACTTGATTTTACTCGAAAATTATACACTCATTTTCATTTTGTAGATCAACTTAAATTTTCACACACATAATAGTCACGGTCAAGTACAGTCTTTTCCGAAGTTAATATTATTTTTATTGAAATTCATACTCTAAATACGTGACTTTGGAAGGTAATATTTCCTCTTGAAGTTTTTCAAACTGGATAAGATTGAAAAACGCTGCTTCGGAAGGTAATTGGAATCTAGGCACTATGCAAATTCTCAAGCACCTAGACTACAAAATTTATCCGTGTTGCAAGGTTGTACAAGGTGATTTGCAAACTAGAATTGCTTATTTGCAAAAAGAAGAAAAACGATCGATGAGCTCGAAATTCAATACTCATTGCTCATCAAAAGAAATATGAAACGCGCTAAAGTCGTATCGACATTCGAGTCTTTTCAAATCCAAATCAAAATATTTACTGACTTTATTAGAATATTTAAAAAATGTCATCTTTTGTTCTCGTAAATTTTCATAAAATACAATTCAGTTGATTTGAGCACATATCGAATTAAATTTAAATTAACCATATTGAATATTGAGAAAAAAACAAATGTTGCTTTCATAATAGATGCATAACTGCTTCCAATTATGATGGTCATAATGTGCATAGATATTTAAAATTATGTACCAGTATGCAGGTGCTACGCATTAAAAACATCCAACAAATTGCCGGTTTTCCTATACCCACTAATGTATGTAATCATTTGTGACCATTTTTTAATCATTTATCTCGTGTATATTTAACGAACAGTTCATTATATCACATAAGACCTACATATAAATTCTAGCATTTTTCGATTAATCGATTTATTCAACAATCCAATGAATCAGCAACGTAACTGATCGATCAGTATTCTAAATCCGTTCAGCAATCGATCCGAACAAACAAACTTTTAACGACAGATCAATAACGCAAGTCGATTGCGTATGAGAGCCACGATCTACGAGATCTACATAGATCGATGGATAGATCGTTTTTTCCGCATAGTCGCGAAAACGAACGTGACTAGTAAAAGTGAGGGCCACGTGCCACTCGTACCAGTAACGGCCGATTTCACTTAACAATGTTAAGTGCAATGTTCTGGTTGTACAACGTATTGTAACAATTGTTGGTCGGTTTATATGTATTTATAAGCGATCAACCCGTTGAATGTGCCAACGCAGTTTTGGAGCGTTACACCTGACAGACACACAGAATAACCCTATTATATGTATAGTAAGATAATAGTGCTATTCTGGGTGTGTGTGTGTCCATGTAAGTTTCCAAAACTGAGTTGATATATTCAACGGGTTGATCGCTATATAGTTAGATTTTCGATTCCTTGTGCGATTCTCTGAAAATTTTTATGAAGTTTATTTGTGCGTTTTATAATGAAATATACATATAGTGTTTGGTTATAGGTTGAGTTTTCGGTTTGTAAATATTGTATATTTTATCTGGGTCAAATAAATAATGATTCTTTTTAATCTACATATGAAGTTAATTTAATTACAGATTTTTTTCGAATAGCTATCTATGTGTGTTATTCCGGAATTACCCTTAATTATTGAATGGTTACACATCAACTCGATTTATCATAATCTTACTTAAAGAAATTAAACATATTCTTAAAGTATCGTGTTGCCGATCTAACCATTCGTCTTTAACTTATTGTAAACGAAAATATTCATTTTCAACACTTTGTTATCAAGGAAGCTTCAATCTATAGATGTATGTAACTGCTTAATTATGATAAGAATGTATGTATAATCTTACAACGAAAATACTTTTCTCGCAACTGATGAATAATTAACAATAATAAAATTTTCAGCAACAAAAATAGACGTCGAAATTATTTATTTAGATCCAATAATTGAAGCAAAATTACTATTAACAAAGATAATGGACGAAGGAAATTTCCATTGATGAATAAACAAACGTTTCGTTTTATGAATTATTAAGTAGATGCTACACAAATACCTCAAATATGTTTTGCGATACAAAAATAGATTCGCGAAATATTTCTTACTAAAATGTAAATGACGTCAATGCATTAATTCAATACCTTTCCTCAATTTTCAATTTTTTTATAAACGTATATTTTTAGTCATTTCTCTTCGTATGAAATTCAACATGCAGAAAAATTGTAGATGCAAAATCAAAAAATCAACGATGAAATCGGAAATGACTTTGGTTTAAAATTTTCGTTCGTCCTTGAAAATGTTTGTGTAGTTGAACATTAGAGAAAAGTTCGATTTTGAGCATTTCTATGAAATGGTATGGCAAACATCCTTCGCAAACGATTCGACTTTGAATCGCAAATGCTTTCAAAACGCGGAGACAAAGGATTCAATGGTGCGTACGTCACTATTGAATATTCATTCGAATAAATATTGTCTTTCTGCTTTTGTGCCGTAATGTGTTTTTGTTGTTTTCGATGCAATTCAAAGTCGTGTTCTCGTTGAAGTTTCGAACCGTGTTAATGTTGCATATTATTGAGCTTGTTTTTCGTATCGAACAATTCCACATTCGAATCGATATCCACACGTTCAAACAAACTTAAAATTGATCAAAATTAATTAAAGGAATTAATTAAATGTTTGTTATGTTTTATAATACATATTGCGTTCTTTTATATTTCATTCGATGAATTAAATTTTGTTCTAGTATCGAATCATATTAGACATTTTTAAACCCTGTGAGTATATAATCAATTAATTCTTTACAAATAATTGTAAATGTATGTTGATTCGAAACATGCTTTAACAAATTGTTACCTTGAGAACAAAACGCACTATTGATTATCAATAGATGTTTTGCAACTTGGATAAATGACTAACAAGTGTGTGAATTGACTATTAAAAAAAATTATCATTCGTTTTGTTTCTCTCGGATAAATAATCACATTTAAATTACAAATTGTACCAATTATATTTGCAGAAGAATGCATGAGAACGCGTCAAAACGTCAATTAATTATGTTCAGTATGGAAAATCAAGCAAATAATTATATTGATGGAAAATTATAAAGTATCTCGTTGCTATAAAATCACCGTTGATATATTACAATTATGATCTGTCGTATATTACATAATTATAATAAAATTAATACAAAATAAGAAATATCTATCGAAAACATGTCAATTCACATTATTTTTACAGATTTTCAAAAAACGTCAGCTAGGAATCCCATATGACGAATAAAAAGTCCTAGGGGTACAAGTGACATTTTTACCGAAATTGAGTTATGCATAAGAATCGCTTCTATATATGCTCATATGTTTGGTGGCAAAAAGATATAAACGAATTTAGAACGTGTATCGAGATATATCATCAAACCACTCGACCTCCTCCTAATACATGTACAAAGAGCGCTCTTATATCGAAATCATTGCGAAGTTACTTGTACCTCTTGCCTTTTTCAGTCGTCATATATTATAAAATATAATGATGCAAAAACCATCCCAGAAATAGATACAATAATTAAGTAGAATTTCACAGAAAAAGAATAATCAATTAATGATCCATAAATAACATGCAGACACACCTGTATTGATTTTATTTGAACCTATAGATAGAAAATGAATCATATCGAACGTTATAAGTCATACGTCCATAGATTCGCATAGTTGGAAAATTTCACTTTGACACGGAAATTTTCCGGAGTTTTCCAAACGAACTGAGGGGAAAAAAATATTCGATTTTTATTTTGTGCATGTAGCAATCGCATATCGGCAATCTGCAAAGGCTGCCCTTTGAACACGTTATTTGATCTTTCGTGCCTAAGGGACAGATTAAACACGAAGTCCCCACACCGAACCATTCAGGTCACGTGCACGAGCCACTTTCCCGCCAGTGAAAATTTTAAATACGAAAATACAAAATGAAAAACGAAAATTTACCTTCGGAGCCTTCGAACGAGGCGACGAAAGCGTTTATCGGACTTTTCCGGCGTTCCGTTCAACGGAATGCATTCTTCGTACGAATATTTCTATAGCGTTTCTATTGATCGAAAATATTTCTCAGCAGCACAATAAAAGTTCATATTCTTCATTTGTTTGTAAAAAATCTCAAAATTTTCAATATTTTGATTTGATTTAATTCAATTTTTTGTGTTTCTAATTGACGACTGAATTTTACAAAGGGCAGAAGTGATCTTTTTTTATCAATATTCTGTTAAGTACAGAAAATGGCCCTATATGACGACTGAAAAGGCCAAGGGGTTCAAGTGACTTTACGGTGATTTCGAGAAAAGCACGTTCAAAGTTGTCCATCTACTTACATGTATTAGGAGGAGATCGAGTGATTAGATGATATATCTTGGCACACGTTTCGAATTCGTTTATATCCTTTTACCACCAAATAAATGAGCGTGCATAGAATTGATTCCTGTGCATAACTCAATTTTGGCAAAAATGTCACTTGTACCCCTTGGTCTTTTCGATCGTCATATATGATACAGAATATCAGTAAAAAAGGTCACTTCTGACCTTTGTGAAATTCAGTCGTCAATTAATATAAGAAAGAGTTACTTTAACATAGATATATTTTGCAAAGCATATTTCTTTTTTTAAATCACTTTGTCTTCTACTAGTATCTATCTTTAATCACTATTCCAGTTTTTTAAATGTTCTTAAATGAAGAAATGAATGTACTAATACATCTCTGGTTCTATATAACAAGATACATGTTCCATTAAATCCACAGTGAATTCCATAATCGTTTCTGAAAACTTAACAATGGTGTTCATGGAGTAATATGCATATTCTGCAAGTAGATATAATACTTTTTCGTTTATACATCACTTTCTTCGGTGTCGCCTTTTATACGTAAACATCATATAATATTATATCGCAGTTCTAGGTTTCATTTTCGAGGGGAGAAAGTAAACTTTGCCACGGTAAGCTTCCGAGGATGAGAGCTTCTAGCTAAGGGTTCAAATATCACAAAAACGTGCATAAAATATACCTACTACGTACATATTCTACATTAAAACATTTATTTTCTAACTGTCGATATTTTTCCACTGAAAAAGTCTGAAATAATAATTAGTATTATGAACAGTTTATACGTGAAATTTTTGTGATAGAGTGTGCCTTCTCAGAATTAAGTGCGCTTAAATTTTCCCGCCAAAAAAGTCACGTTTTATGAACACTCTCATATTCGAGAGCTCGGTTTTATGGTTGTTTTATCTTTTATGTGTGTTTTGCATTATGCGAGTGATTGATTTTTCTGAGTGTTCCGTTCTATTTTTGCATAAAATCAATCTTCCGTATTAGTATATTTATATATTTTTACTTCATTCAATGTAAATTTTTTATAAGCTGTGAAATCGAACCTTCAGTTTGTATTTAAATATTTGATTTATAAATATTATCTGTATGATATTTATCATAAGCGGAAATATAATGAATATAAAGAATCTTCAAAACAAAACCGACTTATCGAATATAATTTAATATAATCAAACAAACCTGATATGATCATAAATTAAAAATTCATATTGATTCAATAAAATGAATCAAATGAAATTTCATAATAAACAAAATTAAATCCTTGATCACAACGAAAACTTCAGCACTTAGATTGCGCAGGTTTGACACTAAGTCAAACATCGCCAAATAAAACGTACGTTTATTCCCCCTTTTCCTTACATTTTCCTTAGATTTTCCCCATTTTTTTTTCATTTCACAGCTTTTACTGCCTGTCTTGCAGTCAATTTCAATAAATGTCTGGTTCAAGTTAGGGGATGAGGCTTTTGCGCGAACCGAACGATGAATATGAAATTCTTGTGAGGAACGCGTCCCTCTGACAGTTTTCAGGGGGCGGATTTTTTCCCTTATTTTTGAAATAATGAACGACGGACGTGATCTGGAAAAATTGACAGATTTTTATCATATTTCACGGATATGTGAAGTATGCGTCTGTACGTCGAAAGATAACTGAAGAATGCTCGAGCTCGTGATGCGAAAGATTTGAATTTTCCGAAGAAAATTCTCTTTCAGTGCTGTGAATTTATATTTTTTTTGATTAAATATATTTGTTTTGTTTTCAGATTGCCTATGAAGACCAGTATAAATTGAAATAGTCTGCAGTATTATAAGGTATTTATTTTTATTAATATATTGATTTTGTCGATATAATGCCGCATTAATTTCCCTATATTAATATAGAAATGAATATCAATATGATTCAGATTCTGTCAATATTCGTTCTAATGAATATATTTGACAGATTTCAAATATTTTATGTAACTTAATTATGACGTAATTAATTTATGTATAATTTTTATTTTTTTAATAAAATATTAAAGATAAACTTCCTGGTCAATTAAACAATTCTTCAATACATTTTTTTAATTTTGAAGTTTAATTTGCCCGTAGCAATTACTATGCACTCAAAGGGATTTACTACGAAAATGGGAACGGAAATTTGAACAGAAACGAGAAACACTACAATAGTTCACAATCGCCTTAAAATTCATGGAATCTCGAACAACATCGGCAACGTAGAAGCTGGTAACAAATAAACACTCGTTCAATTTTCCTACGAGTTTCCATCATAGGTACTAGACATTTGCGCATTTTCCGGCTTCTCAAGCCTCTCAAAGGCGAATACAAAAAATATATAAAGGCAATAATTTAAAAACGAGCAATAAAACTCGACAATCATTTACGTTTATCTCGATTCTCGTCTCCGATTACGTCGACGTTCGAAAAAGTAAAATACGGCGTCCCGCAGGACAAAGAAGTTGGCCATCTTCGCTTCTATGGGGGTTGAACTTTTACCCCCGTCGAAGTTTCCCCTTTTCTTTTAGGTGCCGTCGAAAAGTCCCTTTGAAAACCGCATAATGAAAGGGGTTCACACGACTCATTGTTTTAATTTTCAGAAGAAAAAAATTCAAGACAATGGGCGTTATTTTCGCGCGATATTCTGCTCATTTGACGCCCAAGTGTTGATTTTTATAAAAGATATTTTATTTTTATATGAAATATGTTATGTTGGAAACAACTTATAACTACTTTTGATTGGAGTATTTTAATATTTTATGATTTATTTAATCAAATGTTTATTGTACGAATGGAAAATCTTAAAATCTTTAAAACGTTCATATGTTTTATCTCTCAATTACGTTATATAAAAAAGGATTCACTGAGCTTGAAATATATCTACATATATTATTATTATAGATAACAAAAGATAAATATATCTATGAATGAAAATATGTAAGATACATAATCAAAATCGCTTCTGAAATACTTCTTATCTGATGGCCAAACAAATTTTATCATTTAATGGTATTTATCTTTATTATTCAGGAAAGATACGATCGAAAAAAGACGATCGAAAAGGCCAAGAGGTACAAGTGACATGTTTGCCGAAATTGAGTTATGTACAGGAATCCCTTCTATGCACACTCATTTATTCTGTGGCAAAGGGATATAAACGAACTCGGAACGTGTGCCTCAATATATCATCAAATCACTCGACCTCCTCCTAATACATGATCAACTTTCAACGCGCTTTTCTCGAAATCACCGCAAAGTCACTCATACTCCTTGGCTTTTTCAGTCGTCATATAGATATAGAACTACATTGATTCGTGATTGAATGTGATCACAGCAATATTTCACAATCATAATGAGTTAATTACTATCAAATTCGGATGTGTTAAAAAGTCAAATCACCATAGAAAGCTACATTAATTTGACTCTTATTGAATCGCACAATCAATAAATCGAAACTCGAGGCGAGAATCAATCGACAGAAACAAAACGCCAGTTCGAAAGTCACCTTCCTTAAGAACATCCCTGAGGACGAGGATGTCCTGACAGGGGTGCGACGATGATCAATCGCTGTATCCACCCGAGGATCCTTCATCATGCTGTCAGGTAAAGGATTCCGGGTCAAAGCGGCTTCCACCTTCTCAGATATGACGTCCTGTCGACGACAATAATTTATATCGACCGATATTGGTTCGGGTCATAGAGATATTATTCCTTCTGATGCATCCGTTTTGTCCAATATCTTTTTTTTTTTCGAAATATGTACTTATGTATAGTGAAAAAAATGAAGGTTTTAAAGGATATTTTTGGATTTTATGTATGCTAATGTTATAATATTGCTCAAACTCTAATCTGATTCGTCATATATCCTAGTATGTTTAAAAAATGTATCGTATGTTTTCATAAGTTGTTGCTCGCACAGCTCGAAAAGTTTTTAAAGAATATTTTGTATTTTATGTGTGTTAATGTTATAACATTGTTCAAACTCTAATCTGATTCGTCGTAAGTCCTAACATGTTGTGAAAAAATATATTGTATGTTTTGATAAGTCATTGCTCGCAGAGCTCGAAAAATTTCTATATGATTGTAATTTTTATAAAATTCTATTGAAATAAAATATAAACCAGAACGAAGAGTCAATGTCCCCTTGACAATAAACGATAGGTTCAATTTATTCATCACACTTATATTGAAAGAAACTTTTCTGTACCTATTCAATTGTAATACTAATCTGAAATAAACTTAAAAAAATAATTAAAAGGTAGTGATTCTTAGAAATATGACGACTGAAAAGACCAAGGGGTACAAGTTACTTCAAAGTTAAACATGTATTAGGGAGAGGTCGATTGATTTGATGATATATCTCAGTATACAATTCAAATTCGCTTATATCCTTTTGCGAACAAATATATGAGCGTACATAGAAGTGATTCCTGTACATGACTCAATTTCGGCAAAAATGTCACTTGTACCCCTCGACCTTTTCAGTCGTCATATACTTATATAATATCAATCACCCACAAACAGTGCAATTCGAAATTTTAATTCAACCCATTAACAATCCGACCCTCGAATTGGAGCCCCCCGAGGCTAATTTTCCGAGCCAATTATCTCAGACATCCCGAATTCTAGACGTGTCCATCTAGCAGGAATTAAGAAAACAAATTGTCCCGAATGCACAAGTACTGTCCCGTCCCGTACTGTCCCGTCCCGTACTGTCCCGTCCCGTTCTATTCCTTCGTCCCAACGGTGACCGTCGACTGCGAAACTGCGGTACCGACAAAAGGGAATCTAATTGTCCGGAAACCGAAACCGAGATGTTTCAATTTGCGTATTCTTCGTTATATACATTTGTGTATATTCGAATAGAACGGATTATATTTTATATTTGATCTATACAAATAAAAAATTCTATAAACTCTATAACGGCTTTTCGTTTCGCGATGCAACTTTCCAGGGTTTTTGTGTGACGGTTTTTGCATAATTCCATTATACAATTTACATGATTTCTAACTTTGAAGTTTCACAGGAAACAAAGTCGTTACAAACATTATGCACAATTTATACACGTAATGTAAAATAACATGTTTCGACGGATATTTTGTATTTGTTTATAAACTATGCACAAAAGTTCACAATCGACTTAAAATCCATAGTCTCGAGCAATACAGCTACACCTAGATAAAAATAAAATTGAAATAATTGTGTACACATTAAAATAATCATTGAAATAAAACTGATAGTTCGACGAATATAATAAATCGACGTTGTTTTGTGGAATTTCGCACTTTCACCGCAACATCACACGCGATCACACCACAATATCGTACGAGTGTTTATTTTGTAAGGCGAACTGGCTATTTTCAAACCGTTCTTTATTTACAAGACAACTAACAATAGAGCACTTGAACCAATAAGTGTAACTTCCTGCCAGTTTCTCTGAAGTGAACAACTACGTGTGTACTACATGCGTTCAAAGGGGATATTCGGGTAATTTAGGCAATATTTTCCTTTTTTTTGTAATGAATTTTCACTAATGAGTTTTAATTCTAAAGTGAATATAGGTCTTATTAAAGCGACAATTTTGAAGTCAAACTCTAAGCATAATAGAGTTTATATTTATTTGAAAATATGCCAAAATTAAAACTATAATTCAGATTGTGTTTTTTTTAATTAATTCAAATTGAACAAAATGAAAATATAATGAATTTTCACCGAAAATGTGAAAATAAAATCCTTGTTATAGCACTGTACAAAGTAAATCTTATTTCCCGCTCGGTCGTAAAATTGTTCGGTCTTTTAAATCAAATTCCGTCAAAATTAATATACTAAAAATTATGTAAATTGTATTTGAAATTTATATTATTATTAATTTTAAATACAATTTAAACTCGTTTACATAATTTTTAAGCAAGTTAATTTCGACTGAATTCGATTATCAAGATTGAACTTACAAAAATTGAGATTTACTTTTTAAAGTGAGGATATTCAACTTCACGTCAAAATTACAAATCGAAATATTTTTTGACAATATATATTTTAATTTTCACACGATTTACTATACATTCAAATTAATATTTAGACTTGTACATATAAATAAATAAAAATCAACACAACACACTCCCAAACTAGACGACTCCTCGGGCTCGATTATAAATTATCATTACACGACTCACTTAGCATTGTATTAATTCCACAATTACGGCCTTCTTCAACATTATACAGGGTGTTCTGCCGATGATCGACACAATTCATTCCCCCATTCGATTTGAGCGATGATCTCTCAGACGCAGACCCGCGAACGGATAAATCGCCCGAATTTGATATTCCCGCCATTTTTCCGCGCCGGGAAAAAAATATATATAAAACGGACCGATAGTTCGAAAAGGAGGAAAATCCGGATAAATAAAAACGGGGGGGGAAAAAACCGCTTTTCCGTGTGATTAATTCGTTTTCGCCGCGATTAATTGAACACTCGAAAAGGATAACGCGCACTTCTAGCGAGGGCTTTTTAATCAAAATGTTTATTTCGTTCGATCTTTTTCGCTTTTCGTGTTTGTTTCCGCTTTCGAATTTTTGCGATTTGATTAATTTTTCTCGTTCGACTTTTCCGTGAAATTATCGCCGGATTTATTAATTTTTCGTTCGTTCGAATGCATCGATCGAACGGGCCTCGACAACTTTTTTAGATGCAGGCAAAAATCGACAAAATATTTGAATCATTTATAAAATTTTCATGTTTCTATCGTACGACAACTGAAAAGGCCAAGGAGTACAAGTGACTTTGCGGTGATTTCGAGAAAAACGCGCTCAAAGTTTTGCATATATCTATATGTATTAGGAGGAAGTCTAGTGATTTGATGATATATTGAATTCCAAGTTCGTTTATATCCTTTTGCCACCAAACAAATGAGCGTGGATAGAAGCGATTCTTGTACTTAAATCAATTTTAGCAAATATGTCACTTGTATCCTTTGGTCTTTTTAGTCGTCATATGTAATTTCTCTGGAATCTTTCTGTGTGCTTATAAACAAAACTTTAATGGGTTATTCAAAACCATCGATTCGTAGGTCACCAAAGTCAATCGAATTAGTATGTACACCTAAAAGACGAATAATGTTTAACCCATAACTTCATTTAGTAATAATTAATTTTAATTAATTATCTTTTTGTTATTTTAATGAAATTTAATTGTTTCAGATTTAGTTCAAAATGGAAACGCTCAGCAATTTCAGCAAATATCGATTGCTCATTTTATTGTTTCAACTGCTGAATGTCAACTCTGACGGTGAGTAACATTTTAAACATCATTTCAATAACTAATATTTCTTATCATTTATGAATGGAGGAAAAAATATGTACGTGTTTAAGTCAAATGTATAATAAATTGCAGGTTCATTTCTGATATGAAAATAATCGGAAAAAAAGTACGTACTCGCGATATACACGTTTCCCTTAATCGACATTGTATTTTGGTAGGGAAAGGGAGGATTTTCTCGTTCCAGATTGAAAAATCCTAAAGCTTGCTCATATTAAAAGACATAAATCTTCGACGTCGACATTTCGACAAAATGAATAACTGGAAAAAAAACTGTACGAAAATAAAAGACCCTTCAATCTGCAGTTCTGCGACAGAGCAACACTTTTGCGAATAAGCATATTCGATAATGAGATTTCCTATTGTAAAAATATGGAACGTTTTGAAAATAAATCATATACGAAGCAAAAATATCAACAACGATAAAAAAAATAGCCCAAAACAATATCGAGCATACGTAAGGCTACATTCATATGGAACTTTATTATGTTCTATCTCGTGTACTCTATTTATCTTAACATTCTTCTGTGTCTCACAAAATGTGATACAATCGACATGCAATAATTTTTCTTATTCTTTAAACCAGGAAATCTGAAATATGGATAGAATGTGAACAAAGCCATGTGAATCCAACTCAAGTGTACATTTATGCGAACTTGATACGCTCGTTCTTGTTATCTGAAATTTATTTTCAGCCGTTTATGGCAAGTGCAGGTACCATTATCTGAAATGGCGAATTTTCAGCAAGTTCACTCTCTCGGAACAAAGTCCCAAGAGCCAAAATGTCCGTGAAGTCAATGATTTTTTATTGCTGCGTTATTGTTACAGTCGCATTATCATAATTCAGCAGTAAAAGGAAATGCGTCGTTGATTCCTCGATCTGAAATTTGCACATAAGAATCGTAAAATCGAAGATGTATTGTGTATACATATACATATTACAACGAAGTAAAACCTTAAGCCAGATTTGCAGTATTTTCCTTTTATTATACAATAGCGATAATTGGATGACAGGCGTATCACATTTTGATAATTCTTAAGACACGCCGAAAGGAGGCTAAACTTTCAGACGGGGATGCATTTAAAGTTTCCCAACGAGTAAATACGGATTAAAAGCTAGAAAGTTGGGCGATTTTAACGTTTCGAGTTCTAATCTTGCCTTTCGTGAAACAAAAGTTTTCCGCGAGCGACTTAATTGGATGAAATTTTCGAAAAATCTAAATAGAACCCTTAAAGCCTTCACCGGAATACGTTTCGAAAGCTTGATTCGACGTGGATATAGATTTATGATATTCAACGAATGTTTTAATATTATGCAATTTATATCTTATAGAAACTTATAACACGAATTACCTAAGAGTTCTTTAACATTCGTTTTTCATTTGCTCATATTTAATAAATGAATGTTTATATGTAAATGTTCGTCAGATCGGAAAAAAATACTATCCATGCATTATACACATTTCCAGTAATTTCCGGAAGACTAACTATAAGTCAAGATCTAGATTCTATCTCGATAATTGTTAATCTAATCTAACCTGAAATCTAATACAAGTATAGAAAAAAATATAATAAAATCAAATGCTAGCATCAAATACTGTTAAAAAATCTAGGCAATTTTCCGAATACATATATGAAAATCAATTATTCTCTTCTCTCGACAAATACATTTGCTAGATGCAATTTCACTGCCTAGTTTAAAAAAACATGATACGTGAAAAACATTAATGTGCGAAAAATTTAGTTACCTTGAAATTTTAATTTTTCCTGCGGAAAATCTAGGCTTTCTTCGGACTCCAGTTTTCACGTTGATTTGAAAGCCCTATGAAAAACTAGTCGGAAGTTTTCAATCATGCTAATGGAGGCCTTTTAGTGATAAACAGCCCTATGAGTTTGTCGAGAACTCTCGCTGCACTTTTCCAATTTGGGTAAAGTGCGTTTTTATCACAGCCTAGAACATTGTGACGATGATGCACTTTTCTTTTGCAAAGTGGTTGCTCCAAGAAATTTCCTCAGTTTGAAACTAGAAAATAGTTTAGAAAAGTAGTTTCCTTTGGAATTAATTGAATTAGAATTTAATTCATTGAATTGCACCTCTTGGCTTTTTCAGTCGTCAAATATCAAATGAATTTTGAATATTTCTTTGAACAATAAAAATATAAATCCGTGTAGGTACTTAAGTACATATTCATGTAGATATTATGTATCGTTTGATATCGCTCGTTTATTTCGATGCACTTTTATCGAGACACCCTGGAAAGAAGTCGACGATTCTCTAATGACGATTCCTTTCAGCTTCTGGATCCTTCGGAAGGTCCATTTTCATTTGATCCCGGATAACAAAAGTCCCACGCTAACAATTCGAGTCGCCGGCCATTATCCGAACGATTCTTCGGAAAACCTCTTTTATGTATGATTTCATTATGTGGTCTGGAAAAAAAACTTTTCCCTTCGAAAATCACATCCCTAGGAGATGTCCGGCGATACAACTTTTTCTGAAAGAAGTTGATTACACGCACGACACTTTTTTCTTGCTTAATAAAAAAAGTTGTAATAAAGTTAACGCGTAGAGCGCCTTTCACACTCGACTCGAGTTGAATATCAATTATTAATTAAAATATTAATTTATTTATTTGAGTTTTCATACGTTCTCAAATACTGTATTAACATTGCTTTATTTGTGACATGTCTTATTAATCAAGATTAACTTATTTTCAATCAAATTCATTAAAGATTCAGTTCGGTTAAACTAAAATGATAATAAATCAAACCTTCATGATGTTTTGTATAGTGATTTTATTTAATTGAATTGAAATATCGATGAAGTTTTAGACTGAAAATGGACTGGTCCGAAGATGAAAATTTTCAGAAGTTTCTTTAATGCGTCATTCTGAAAATCTGTGCTTTTAATCACGGGATTGCTTTTAAGATCCTCCATCAATTATCGGAATGACAAAGGAGTTCCTATAAAGTCTTAATTAATTAGTGGATAATGTTTCGTTCCCGAACACATATTAAAGCTTTTCTATTACTTTTTTAAATCTCATGTGACATATAAGTTGTATTAAATTCACATAAATCATAATATAATACATATCTACATCAAATAGTTACGCTATTGTTATTTTCTCCGAATTTTAAAATAAAGTTACAAATATAAACAATATTAAGGCTTTCCCTTAAATGAGTGCAATTCTTCCATTTTCCTCGAATAGTATTTATAATAAAGTAGACCTCCTTATAACATATACATACATATGTATAATGTATAATTTTGTATATGACGACTGAAAAGGCCAAGGGGTACGTTTTATATAGTACGGTTAAATAAAAATGAAGATTTTGAATCTAAGTTTCGTACGAATGCCTTTATTTCTACATATATTGTGTATTTATAAAAGGTAAAAACAAACTTTACGTTGTGTGGGGTCAACTGTATTGTGTAGGTATATTAGATACGATGTGTAAATAATTGAGTTGTGAAACTTCTATCAAAATAATGATATAGACCAGTGTTTCTCAAAGTGGGCGTTAGCGTCCCCCAGGGGGCGTTTTAGACCTCCAGGGGGGCGTTGAGGCGCCCAGAGAAAAATGGTGGGCGTTGATGGGGGCTAGGGGGGCGTTTTGAAATTTGTAATTTCATTTACTTTATATAGTATTTTAAATTTCACTAAAATTAAAACCCATCTATTACACAATAATGAATAATAAGTTTATATTTCTACCCTGTATGATGTTATAAAAACTTAAAATACTTAACATAGATTTAGTAGGATAGCCCGCACACCGTACGCAAGTTCTTGCGGATAATGTCTAAAAATTTTTGCCTGCGGCGCATTGTGTTTAAGTTGAATAAATTAAATATGAATTCGAAAAAGCTTGTCAACTAAAATTTTTACATCTGTTAAGGATAAAAGAATCATTTTCTAAGTTTAAGAATTTGAATATGTATTTTCATTTCGGACTTTTTAGATGTCAATTTTGCATAGGGGTTTAATATGTTAAACGGCTTAAAAGTGGTGAATATAATAAACATCCACATATCAAAAATTTCATTTTCTGAAGGTATATTTTAAGATTTTCAAAAAATATGAAAAAAATTTTCGCCTGCGGCGCTATTTTTATTTTTTTTTCATATACATATAATAATAATATAATATGTTGGGAGGGGCATACATTTTATCTTTTTAACTTTGTTTTTTTTTTTTGGGGGGGGGCGCTGAGAAATAATTTATTTTTAAAGGGGGCGGTGAAAGAAATAAGTTTGATAATCACTGATATAGACAGTAATAAAATATATCATAGATTAAATGTTTGTTTTTTTTTTCTTCAGATGCACCATTGATCCGCGATTCAATATCGTCTCCGGTCCATGTGCAAGAAGGGGAAGATGCCTTGTTGACTTGTGTCGTACGTGATGCTGGTGATCATATTGTGATGTGGAAGAAGCACATTGAAGGTGGCACTCGTGTGCTCACCGCTGGGAATCTAGTCACTGCTCCAGTTACCAGATATTCCATATTACACGACAATGGTAATATAATTTCATTTATATTTTTACATGCTTTTAATGGTCTAATTATAAATATTTACTTAATTGTTACTAGCTCCTAATAAGACTGAAAGAGTTCATTCTGCTGGAGACGTTTGGGTTCTTGTTATAAGAAAAGTCAAGTTATCTGATGATGGTTTGTATGTTTGTGAGGTTAATAGTGATCCAGCTGTGAGGAGTTTTCACAAATTAAGCGGTGATTTTTTGTTAAAAGTTTTTGAATAAGTTTTATAAATCACACGTGTATATCATATGACTGATGTGATTTCAGTTTTACCGCGCGATTTAGTCCCACCAGAAAATAGTACATATTCTCAAACATTTTATAAAGATCCATTCTCTGTGAAAGAACACAATTATACAGATTGTTGTGTTAAGAAAAATGTTTCACAATCATGTTATGGCTTTTGCGATATTCAAAATATATTAGATGGAAATACTGGACAAGGTCCTGAATATTGTGAACAAGATTTTCCTACAATTGTTAGGTTTGTATTATATAGATTTTTGTAAAAATATGTAGGTAACAAGTTTTCCATTATAATAATTTGATCATGAATTTTCATAACAGCTGTATGGCAGATGGAAGAAATCATGTTCCGTGTTGTATTAAATCAAATGTTCCTGATATTTGCACAGATATTTGCAGAGGAGAATACACAGTCATTACAGATAATATTAAAACACATTTTTCATGTTCAACTTTCACAGAGCCAACTTTAGCTTGTATAGTTGACGGAATTGGTAATAAATATTCTTTTCAATATCTTCATAAATACCTGTCACGTAATTGAAAAAAATATAATTTATTTTTCCAATAATTTTTAAGAAATACTTCCTAGTACTCCAGAAGATGTGGATGTCGAGGTGCTATCACAAGAATCACTTAAGGTTTCTTGGTCTCCACCAACTGCAAATCATGCATCAGTTATACTATATCGGGTAGTTTTGAAAGCCCTAAGATCTTTCGATGCCCATTTAATAGATTCAAATGATAGTTCCACTCCTCGGCCGAAAATTTATGATGAAACAGTACCATCCAACAAAAATTCAACAATTTTCTATGATCTTACACCATTTACAATGTATGAAGTAAATGTGACTGCTCTCAATAAATTTGGATCAAGCTTACCTAGCTACGGCCTTAGGTTGTATGGTAATTTGATATTCTTCAAACATAAAAGTGTTCATATAAATTTGATTTTGAATATTTTCAGAGTTGTAACAATGAATACCGCAAAAACTGATCCCGATAAAGTTGTAGATGCTCCAACGTTACCGAACATAATGCAGTGTTGTTCCGAGAAAGGCATTACTCATACAAAATGTGTAAATCGACTGTGTGATCCAAAAGCAGTTGGAGATATAACCGTAAGGACTTTCTTCGATACATTTTTTATTCAATATGACTTAAAAACTTTTCTATTTCAGATGACAGACCTTATGATTTGTGCTCCGTGGGCAGCAGATACATTCACCTGCTTATCTAACGGAATGGATCACACTCCTTGCTGTAAAAATCGTGGTCTACCTGATGTTTGCCAATCTTTTTGCTCTGGAAATATAACGACCATTGACTATAATCATTTCAGGTAAATTCAAATAATTCATTTACATATGTATGTACTGTCTTTATGCAAATTAAAAAAAAATTGAATTTTCCAGATGCATACGATACATGTCAGAGTACACAAATTGCTTATTACAAGGCTATGGTGTACTGACTGGACCTCCAACGAGAGTTCATGTAACAAACATTGCAACTGACTATGCAATTATTCATTGGTCACCACCCCGAACTCTTCGAGATACCGTATTACATTATAATGTACATTACCGAAAGTATATTACTGAAGATACTGAATATTCTCTGATAGAAAAGGTATTTACTCATGATAGTCCTTTATATTTGCTTGAACTATGTTAGTATGTTATATAGATACCTACATCAATTCTAATGTTTTCAGGTATATTCACCGTATATTTTGCAAGATCTCGATTCAAATGTAGATTATGAAGTTTTCATAGATGCAATAAATTCACATGGGGTTGGTGAACCATCAACAAGACTTATCTTCAAAACTCAAAGCAAAGTAAGCCTATATACCTATCTACAATTTTTATTGCATTTCAAATTAAAGAAATTTTACTTTCAATTGAAATTTCTGATATATTACAGTTGGTAGAAGAAGAAATTGAAAACGCACAAACATACAATGTAACAGCATGTTGCGAATCAGTTTCCTTATCTGATATTTGCATGCCATTGTGCTCTTACGATGCCAGCATGTCTGATCTAAAACTTTTAGCAGGATTATGTAGTGGAGAATTTCATAAGCTGATTAGATGTGGTGCTGGAGGTATAATATATATTTTTTTATTTGCAAATAAATTAATTAGTTACATTTATAAACATATGTCTGATTTTGTAGGAAGAAATCATGGAAGTTGTTGTACCAGAAGAGGTGTTTCAACTGAATGCCATTCTATATGTACTGGAGTTATTGCTGATTCATTACATAATACAGCTAAAAATTGTATTCCCTATATCGGAAATATTGTCCAATGTTTTGAAGAAGGTATAAAATTATTGGATAATTTTGGTTGATGGACAAAAGTAATAAAACAAACCTATTGTGTTTTAGGAACAGGATTATTACCCGGTCCAATCGAAGAATTGCATGCTACAAAAGTCACAGATAATTCTATTGATATTCAATGGTCACCACCATCTGATACAATGAATATTACTGGATATATAGTTTACTATCAAAAAGTTGATAATACTAGTGCATATGAAACACCACTTAAATTAAAAAATGTATTTAGATTTCAGAATTTATTAAATATTTATAGTTTGCGAAATTTCACACTGCATATTTTTCAGCAAATTAACACTACAAATACATTCATTAAACTGACCGATCTCGAACGTGGAAGATTATACAATATATTCGTTGTGACACATAATATGCACGGAACTTCACTTCCATCTAGTATACTTATGATAAATTGTTCAGCTGGTAGGCGTTTTTTTTTTTTTATATTGTAGATTTTTCGAAAACAAATCATATAGAACTTATATCGTAATTTAGAAATAGGCTCAGATGTTGTGAACAGTGTTCCATCACCTCCACATTCACTAGCTGTATCTAGTCATTCTGCTACTTGGGTTACAATTAGTTGGCAGCCTCCAGAATTCAGTCATCCTCAAGAAATTATAACTTACCAGTAAATGTTGAATTCATTAATGTTTTTGTTTTTTCAATATTTCTTCTGAATAATTATTTGTCTTATATAGAATTCATCATAAATTAACTGGAGAACAATCTTTCACTGTGATCGACTCATCGGTGACTAGTCATACATTTTACAATATGACACCAAATACTCAATATATTATATTTGTGACTGCAAATTCTTCACATGGTAAAAGTTTGCCATCAGAAACGTTGATAGCGTGGACTGATCCAGCATATCCTGCATTTGTAGAGGTAAATAATTTAATTTCTTTCTGTTGAATCAATTTATTTATAAAAATTTTTTTTTTCAGCCTCCAACTGTTCACCCTATTAATTTGGTGACTGAAGGTTCCAGTATGAGCATATTATGCGTTGCAATGGGCACACCTACTCCAACTATATCTTTATACATATCAGGTATGTTATGATGCGAATGTCAATTAAAACAATTCCAAATATAAAACAAAGTAATATTTTAGGTCGACTGGTCAGGCAAGAAACAGCAAGGCATATGGTTACTGTGATTCACAATGTTTCAAGAGATATGGATGAAATATCCTGCTATGCTGACAATGGTTATGGAGTTCCAATGCAAGCTTCTAGAAGAATCACAATATCACGTAGGAGTTTATACATTATTTTTTTCATATAATACAAAAGATTAAACAGCGTCAAATATGAGTAAATAATTTCAGATGTCCCATCAATACAAGCTAGTGGAATTACAATGGCAGCTAAAGGCGATTCGGTCTCTCTAGAATGCAAAGTTTCTGCTCAACCTCAACCTCAAATGGCATTTTGGAGAGATCCTCAAGGTAGAATTCCTGTTATTCAGGGTCCCAAATATGATATAAAAATGTCGACAGATAAAGATGTAAGAAAACATTAAATTTCTTATCAACATAAACTAAAAATTTTACAAAATTATTTTCTCGTGCAGGAAGATGCTAAATATACAATGAGACTGACTATAAACCAAATAACAGAGCCAGATGAAGGTGAATACTATTGTCATGCTGAAAATGCATTTGGTTCAGCCGTCCAACCTGTTTCCGTCCGTATAAGAAATGTAGCAGCCTCGCACAATATCACTCAATGCTGCATGGAACAGAATGTAACATCAGCATGCATGGGTGCTTGTAGTTTCTATTTAGATATTGATGCAGTCATTGATAAACCAGAATGTATTGGTGATTTTGATAAACTGATGAAGTGCGCTGCTGATGGATCTGGTATGATAATATTTCAGCACGTGAATCAAAATACATCATCTGAAGATGTTTTCATACTATGATTGTCTTTAGATCATCGTAGCTGCTGTGCAGCATGGGGTGTTCCTCGACGTTGCTTGGATTGGTGCCGAGGAGAACCATTACAAAGTGCTCGTCTTTGTATTCTTTCACATACAAAGCAAATAGTGGATTGTTTCCACGATGGAAGAGAAAAACTGCCTGGACCTCCACAAAACATCAAAATTGTGGCTTTAGATATGCATTCAGTCAAAATAAGGTATTGATAATAATTATTCAAATTCAATTTGAAATTATTATTTATGAAGACTTATGTCTTCATAAATATCTACAATTGAAATGAATTCTCATTATAGCTGGGAACCTCCGATCAAAAATCCACATACAGTTGAAATGTATAGAGTATTCTGGAGACCGATTGCCACAAAGACTCCAGAAAAAATTGATACTTTGGAAACTGAATTGACTATATCCTCGCTGAAAGAAGGCGTTACATATGAATATGTTGTTAAAGCTGGAAATCATTTAGGTATATACCTTCCTACTCAAATGTTTTGATCAATATTGTTATTGATATTAGCTGTAATATCCTACTTACATATACCCATTTGTACAACTAAATACTGTGTATTCAATTTTATGGAGATTAATATTTACCATCGAAATCTGTTGCAGGTACTTCTACATTGACGGAACCATTACAGTTTACAATGAGTGATAAATATATAACTTCGGCATCATCGATTGATGGACAATCTTCGCATACAGGCGTAACTGTTGGAATAGCATTAGCATGTCTCATAGTCGCAGGAATTGTAGTGGTTGCTGTATGGCTTTTAAAATACAAAAAGGTACCTATATGATAGCAATACTTTCAAAAACGATGATCATAAGTATTATCTTCTATATATATGTGCAAATGTATGTATGTATGAATGTATGGAATACTATAACTTTTAAACGGATGAATCTCGACCTTTGGCATGATAATACTTAGTAAGCCGGGGAACAT
Source organism: Cheumatopsyche charites (assembly GCA_024721215.1). Taxonomy (NCBI): domain Eukaryota; kingdom Metazoa; phylum Arthropoda; class Insecta; order Trichoptera; family Hydropsychidae; genus Cheumatopsyche; species Cheumatopsyche charites. The sequence goes on from CM045580.1 coordinate 9,068,693, forward strand.
CAGAGTCAATCTGTTTTTCGATACGTTGCTCCGATTTCATTTTATTTTAAAAAAAGTTATTTTCACATAAAAATTTCATCTAGGTATCTATCTATGTATATGTAGGTATATAGGTAGGTACCTACATACATATAGGTAGGTATATAAAACTCAAAAATTATATGGGGAGGGTGGGTAGTTATGTATAAAATGCACAACACAGCAAGTTCACAAGCTCCTGAGCAACACTGGGTGCTTAACACTAGTTTACAATAAATCATTTCAGATTCTTGGTTTGAAATCACATGGCGGAGTCGCTTTTGAAAATCCTAGCTATTTGAGGGAAATGAATGCAGAATCATTGGGAAATGTAAGAAAAATTCTTAAAATATACTTTTTATTACTTTTTTTTATTTATATAAATTCATTTTACAGCATCAAAATCCATCTGATGCATCGAATAATACTGCGAGAAGTGTTGGCGTGGCATCTGTATCAGCTGGTACTGGCTGGCGCCCAGAATCCTTGCAAGTACCTCAAGAAGTGAATCCTACGCTTTATGAAGAACTGAAACTCGGACATGACGGTGCAGGATTCAAGAGGCTCAAGCCATAGCCTGCATTGGGTCACCAAATCACCGTGTTTTAAAACGATGGTGATAAAGAAAATTTGATAATTATTTCGATCTCATCGCTATCGAAAAGCACTCAGTTTTGAAGTTAAATTTTAATTTTTCGTATAAAATATGAATTTACTGCATCGCTTCGAGCCATCATATATAAATCACAAACTATTATAGAAGAATTGTAAATGTAAATATATTTTTAATATTGAAAGGGATAATAAACGAGTCTCGAAAATAAGAATGTTCTTAAAACGTATTTACAGAAGAGTCACATGTATAAAAACGTTTTAAGATGAGGGTAAATAAGTATTGTATCAGGGTTGTACAAGAATAATAAAATAGTAGAATATATTATAAAGTGATGCATTCTTATGGGCTCTGAATTGAAGGTGTCTATTTACCTTGAGCCAGTCTGTGAATATTAATTTTAAGTAGATTATGTTTTATTTTTATAATAATTTTATAATAAGCAAATGATTGAGAATAGAAAAATTAATGAAAATCAATTATTTGTTATTAAATTAGTATTTTGTTGATAATAATCTAAAAATCTGTACATAATTATCTAATGTAAATCAAATCATTAACACTGTGCCTTTTGAAACAACAATTATATGCATTCCCAATATTCAATGGATATTCACAATCCCATTAGTTAAAATAAATAAATTGTTTCCTATTCAAAATTGAATCCTTTGGACAAGAAAATTAAATTTAACTAAATAAGCATATTTTTCCGTCCTTAGAATCACATGAATTAAGTGTAATATTAGTTATTAAATACATAGAAAATGCTTTCAATAAATCATTTTTATTATTCTTCATGAATCGACAATTCATGAATTGTTTCATTAAGAACCGATTTTCTCACTCTGTTAGGTAACCAACCAGATAGTTACATCCAGTCCATTAACCATGAATTGTCGAAAATACGTTTCTATGTATCATGCGATTTTTTGACGGTTTGTCGTTGAAGCAACAGTTTGTTTGTTCGACGGTTTGCAACTCTCTGATAAGTCAACTAAAACAGTGAAAAAAATTGGCTCTGAAATATATTTGCAACAGAAATACAATAGTATTATATAGGCTAGTAGGTCGATTTTTCGATTTCAGCTGGCAAAAAGCATATTTGAAACATCGAGAGTAAATAGGATATAATTATTCTAGAAAACACTGTCCATAATTGTAATCTATCAAGTAAAAAAAAAACCCTACATGTACCTCTTTCGAGATTGAATCGAACAATGGAAAATATATTCACTTAAATTAACACACACCTATGCCAAATAACATGCTTTCTGCCATCTGAAACCATAAACCCCTCATTTGAGGCTAATTTGCCTTAGTTATTACAACTTAAGGAGATAAACACTTTTGCTTGTTGAATAAGCTACAACTTTCAATATGAATTCAATACATAGGTACCTATATGTATTTATATAACACCTGTAGGTGTTTTACATTTTGTAAATAAAATGTAGGGTTAAATGTAAATATTTTCAATTATTTTATGAATGTAAATAATGAAAGATATTTTAAATTAAATCTTTACTGTTCAAGATGTCGACAAATCCATTTGATCATGATTTGAAATTGTACATTATAATTCGGTTTGTTGAATAAATATTGAATTTCAAAACAAAATATTGATTTCTTTTTGTATACCATCAAATCGGGTGAATAGGGATACTTTATGACTTTCAGGATAGGTAAATACTGACAAGATTGTTTGATTTGCGGAATTGATGAACTGATTTTAGTTTTCAGTCATTTTTAACTATACCTACCGACCTGTTATACCATTAAATCCTAAATAATTTATTGATATTTGGAAGTTTGGCGCATTTTGTCATTTAATGGAATTCTTC